>HG995336.1:1205000-2405000 GCA_905333045.1 Lysandra bellargus | reverse complement strand
CGTCTTGAGGCGTGAATTTATATTTATCTATTTTTCCCCTAAAAATATAAATATACATTCATGATTAAGAAATACTGTAATAATATGTTTCAAAAACTTTTTATTAAAAGTTAATATTTCGTCTTTATCTAAAGATTCAGATTTTTTGAAATCATACTAGGTACATGTTGACATTGAATAAATTTAACATTTTATTGGATGGATTAAATGTTACACAAGATCCATGTAAATCGGACAATAAATTAAAAAAATTAAAGAGTCAAAAAACCCCTGAAAATACCCCTAAAAAATTGAAACCACCGCGACAATCATTTTGAAGCGGTACATGTTATAATGCTGAGCCGGTCTTACATTTACCGTCTTGTCCCGGACAATTGTAATGCCTCTTGTAAGTCCTACCCAACACTACATAGTACATTGTTGGTAAAAAAAATATTTGTATGGAGCGTGCTGCCATCTTACAAATAATACAACAAACTTTTTTCCGTTGATACCTCTAAATGCCACTAGATGGCATATTATAGAAAATACGTATTGACATTTATCCAATGTAGTGTTATATTATCTTTCATCCGTTGACGAAAATTTTCACTTTTTTAAAGGATTTTAAAGTTTTCGCCTGCGTTAGTTGTTTTTTGTTATTGTTGTTTTTAGTTACTTTCTCATTGTTTCTGACTTCGCTCGGCTTGTGATAACTTGTTTAGTGGTGATTGGTATCCGATAGTTCCTGTAAAAAGCTTCGTTTGAAATTTCGAAATCACGTCGAACTTCGAAGATACCGATATACCCGTGACCTCAGACCTTTTATATTTTGGTCTGAGCCCCTGACTTCACTGTTTTTTTGGATGTGACGAAGGAGGTAAGTAAAATAAACCTTTAAGTAAATCAGCTATCCCCAACCCGCGGCCGCGGGTCGCATGCGGCCCGCCGGGACTTTATATTAAGTGGCCCGTGTTAATATAAGTGGCTCTTGTTAATATGAGTAACCCGCGTAGTTAAAATTATTAATTAATTATTTAATCGTCGTGAAAATCTGGGCTGTGAAGTGAAAATGGGCTCTTAAGGTTCATAAGCCTGCGTCAACTTTTTGGTGTTGAAATGGCTTGAGGAGGGATGTTTTGGGTGGTGTCCCTACCTGAGAAGACCTTCCTTTTTGAAATTTTCATAATCTTGAAATTAGGTCATTAATTAAAAAATATCCTAAACATTAGTATATTCTACTAATGTTTATTTTAATACAGATTACAGTTACCGAACACAAAACCTACACAGGGTTACTACTTACTGTGTACGCTTAACGCTAACATAGTATTTTGTTTTTGTTACAGTTAATAGACAAGCAAATAGACAACAGTGAACTGAATATTATATTGAAACCTACTGTAGAATCCTGTAAATGAAGTTACATCTCACCCCGGACCTGCAACATCCACTTGTGATTTTCTACAGATTACTACTAGATACAAAAATAAATCTATGCTAGGTTAGATATATGTAATTGTTATTGAACCTAGTTCAGTAAAAAATAGCAAATAAATCTGATATTTTTTGTTGAATTATGACAGAATTAGCAATCAGATTATATTTATTTTTAATAGTGTTTCCTAATACATTCTTTCAAAATATTTTATTTCTTATTTTATTTTATTTATTGTGAAAACCAACAGCTTATATACTAATAAAATTTACAAAGAGCGACTTACATACAATAAAGCCAATAACAGGTTTCCCATATATCACAATAGTGCAGTACAAACTAAAAAAATAAAAGTAACTAAAATAACTAAAGCACATTAATACAAAAAATCAATAAAGAAGAAACTGGTCGAGAAGACTCAATGTGTACAGTAATTGTAGTTAATTCAATGTTAAGATAAATAGTTAGATAAAAAAATAATGTAAAATAAAATAAAATAACTCTCAGTATACTACACTTAAAAATATAGTTTTTTTTTTTTTAATATATATTAATTTTAACAAGCAGTAATATTCTAGTCAATGTTTCAGCCTTTTTACCGATTTTGTTACTTGACTTCTAAATTTAGCTTTACAATGAATGAATAAGTCAATATCATTAAAATGTTTATTATATATATGAGTGATACGTGTTAGGACAGAATTTTGTGCATAATTGGTTTGATGTAATGAAACATGCAGTAGTGGGGTCTTACGGGTTCGGGATTTTGGGGTTCGAAATGAAATTTGAGAAACAAGGTGTGGACAATCTATCCTATTATTTAAAATATCGTAAAGAAATCCCATATCCAGAACAATGCGCCGCTGCTCTAAAGTTAACAGATTATGTCCATCACAGGCATCTTCATAGGTATCAAAGAATTTGCGGCTTTTATAGTTCAGGTGATTAATAAACATCTTTTGTATTCTCTCTAATCGGCTTTTGTAAATAATGTAGTTTGGAGTCCAAATAGGACAACTATATTCCAGTATACTCCTGACATAAGCTGAGTAGATTTACGTAAGGGCTGTAGGATTTGAAAAAGATTTACAACTACGCAGAATAAATCCAAGGTTTTTGTGAGCTTTGGAGATAATATTTTCAATGTGGTCTGAAAACATGAATTTACCGTCTAAAAAGTTTACCCAAATCCCTGATACTTCGTTTTCTTTTAATGACGATTCCATCAAAGTTGTAGTGATTAGTGACAGGATTAGGTTTTCGAGTAAAGGTGATGCACTTACATTTACCCGAGTTTACTGTGATGTTGTTCAAAGCATAATATGAGAGTAAATTGTCTAAATCGTTTTGAAGTAGAATACAGTCCTTATGTGTTCTAATTTTAAGAAAAACCTTTTTATCGTCTGCGTACATAAGATACTTTGACTTTTTTATGTAAGATCCTATATCATATAGGTACGCATTATAAAGGAGTGGACCCAAATGAGAGCCCTGGGGGACGCCAGTGGGAACAATAATGAAATCCGAGCGATAGCCACCCATGACCACAGCTTGAGACCGGTTTGACAGATAGGATTTCATCCATCGTAACAAGTCTCCGTGAATGCCGAGAGCCTGTAACTTCTGAAGAAGAATATTGTGGTCTACACGATCGAAGGCTTTCTCAAAATCCGTGTATATTACGTCAATTTGACCACCACCTTCCATATTTTCTAAGATGTAGTTAGAGAAACAAGCCAGGTTAGTGGTAGTGGAACGACCTTTTAAGAAGCCATGCTGTTCATTAGGTATGGAACGATGTAAGATGGTATATATATAATTGTAGACAATTTTTTCGAGAACTTTTGCCGGTACATTTTACATTTATTTGGGCAGCTTTCCACTTACGAGGAAAGATTCCTTCTTTTTAAAGATCGTTTTATAATATTGTTAGGGGAAGAGAGAGCGAATCGGAGCAACGGGACCAAAATAAGGCAGGTAGATCATCGCTGCCAGCTCCTTTGTTAGTATCAAGACATTTTAAAATTTTCATGACTGCAGATTTCGTAGTTTGAATATTAGAAACTATGTCAGTGCATAAATGTATTAATTGCGGAAAATTTTGAGGCCCAGAAGGTGGACCGAATACGCTTTGAAAAAAAGAACTAAAAGCGTCATACATTTTTTGGCCGTCTGTGTACTCCGTTCCATTTAATCTTAGTTTTTTGGGATAAGCTGAGCCACCCCGCAGCGTTTTGACATATGTCCAAAATAACTTCGGGTGGTTTTTTATATTACGCTCACAGTTTGAGGTATAGTCACGAAGACAATCCTTTTTAATCCGATGCTCTCTCGACCTCAATAAAGAAAACTCGTCATAATCTAATTTGTTTCCAATTTTTTTCCAACGGGAGTGCGCCTTAGCTTTTTCTTTAATAATATTTATAAGTGCGGGCGAGTACCACTTTGGGTATGATCGTTTGCCCGAGATTCGACTAAGGGGTACGTGTAACTTGACACAGCGATTAATAACATCGTACATAATGTCTACAGCTTCATCCAAGGTACCCGTAGACAAGACTGACCAATCGAACTCTTTGAAGTGTTCATTTATCGATGTATAAGGTGCCTTTCTAAAATCAAACTTCTGGCCATCGGCCTCGCGCAATATTATTGCTAGGTATTAAAATTTGTATAATTTCTTTCAGGTTTCACCAACTAAAAGAACAATTCAAAAATTACTGAAAAGTTCAGTAACAGACTACAGTATTATTTTCTTATTTGATTTGGTTGTTAATAAAATAAAGAAAACAAAATACTGTTTTATTGCCTCTAATGGCCTGGATTCACTTTGATTAGTGTGAGTGCAGGTGATTAGTGTAGATGATTTGTGATTTGAAGATAAATGGCAACTCCAATAGTTTCTCTAAATCACTATAAATCATCTGTACTAATCACCTGCACTTGCACTAATCAAAGTGGATCCAGGCCATTAATTTTTGTATCAAAATTATTATTTAAATCCGGTAGATGTCGCTGTTCATTATCAAAAACGCCATCTAGTTGGCGCCTAGGAATACTAAGTACCACTCAACTAGATGGCGCTGCTACATTACGTGTCAAAGCGCCATCTTAAGTCGAGTGCAATAATCTTAACTTAGTTCTTTCTATCTCAGTTTATGTACTGTATTATCTATGCGCTAGACTTTAGTCAGGTTTCTACAAAAAAACTAGATATTACCATTTCATGCATTTATTTTGTATAGTTCGGAGTTTAATATATTAAACTCTGAACTATTTTATAAATAACTTAGAGACTTTACCTAAGGGAAATATAAAATTCTAAGTTTAACATAATTTGACTGTTTTTTTAACGAAAAGAGACGTAACAGAATTGACACAAAACATACTACAATAAAGTTTTGTAATAATCCGTTAAATAGTCATTGCCGGATTTATATTTTTTACGAGTGCTCCACTTTATTTCTGCCGCCCCATGTACATAATCTACCACCGCCTAGGGCACTGCTGCTGCGGCCTATACGGCCTACTTATAAGCCCAGGGCTAGTTAATGGATAGAGACTATAGTACATAACTATCGTCATCAAGGATCCCATTTCTTTGCGTCCGAAGGCTTGTTAAATAGAGCCCTGACGTCACTGCGATCTAATGGATCTATAAAGGTATTTCAAAGATACAATGTTTTTCCATCAACGTGACGTAGAAGTCAATTTACGTAGTAATAAACGTTTTCCTTGACCCTGAGCATGTTACTATTGGCTGTTACTGAAATTACCCCGCAAACATGACCTATTAACACCTGTGTGTACGCGTCATTATCTTTACTACAGTTAGTAAGTATGTAGACTACCCTTTACACTTACTAAAAGATATATAAGCTGTGTAGTGTGTGTACGGACGGTACCCTACAGTTATACAATGTTTTGAACTTTTCTGTCAATAATACCAAGCAAGGACAAAACACAACTATACTGTCTGTATTCCCAGTGTGAATCTTTTTAGGGTTCCATAGCCATATAGGAAATAAACAGAACCCTTATAGATTGGTCGTATCTGTATGATGGACAAACAGTCCATCCGTATGTCATAGCACCACTGCACAGAATACATATTAATTAGTACCTTATGGTCACATCTACTTTTTGTAAGGGGTTAGTCTATTCGCCATATTGAGAAATGTTACGTGCTCTTGACAAAGCCATCTATATAGAATCTAAAATGCATACAATTCATTCAAAATTGAAACGTTTTGGCCGCTTCGCATCCACCCCATGACAATGTCATCTATGCGCAAATATATCCTTGTAAGGTATAATGTGCGAGTATAGGTATCTAGACGAAATCATACTATGTGCTGCGGGGCTAAATGGTCGCTTTGTTGAATCATGATATGAATCATAATATGATTAAATTCTTTAAAATCGCAAGATGCAACTCTGCTTGCAATTCATTTCTGCTTTTTTGCACTGATTTGACATTTGTCAGTTTGACAGTTTTGACAATTCATTTGCTGAATTGATTGAGAGGAATTGCTAAATGTTACCATTTTAGCCCCGCAGGTATAGCCCTATACACAGCAATACTCGTTATCTATATACTATAATTAAGTTATAGATAGCCCCAATGACACGTGGTATCGATTGCTGCACCGCGGTCAAGGTGGTGGTCATTGACTGACGGTCTGCTCATAAATGTAGTTTGGATGTTCGTTACATACCCACGCATAGTGGAACAAAGAGATGAGTCTAAGAGTAGACAACACAATATAATGTAGGATACCTTATCCTATCCTATCCTGTCCTTTCTCGGGACTTAAATTATCACCTTAGCAAATTTCAGCTAAGTTGGTTCATTTTTCAGAGATAAAACTTTTATCTTTCTCGAGATACAAAGTTACTGCATATTAAATTCTGTTTAGTGGTATAAGACTAAAGAGGTATTAATAATAATAATACTCCCCACACTGGTTTCGGTGACGGTGGCCAATTTAATTGAAACCAGGCTTGTTACGCAGGAGTAATTTTTATAGTGCCCAAGTGTGTGCGCAGTACATAAGAGTGAAGAGCACTCTCTATTCCTTTCACTCTCATAGCCCAGTGGGACGGAAGACCGACACGACTAGCGAGAGATCAGGCGCAGGACCGACTTTTTACATGCGCATCCGACGCATGGATCTAACTTGTCAGACAATCAAGTGATCTGTAGCCTGCATCGTTCTAACTAAACTTGGAAATAATATGTTTCCAACGCGGGAATCTAACCCACGTCCTCCGAGTCAAGAGCCACGCTCTAAACCACTAGAACACGGAGGCGTCAAAGAGGTAACAGAGAGATTAACAGACCATTTCCCATTCTTAATATTAAGCATTTGACTATGATAATAATTATCCTCAATTTGCCGTGCAAAATGCGTGCTTTCTCACAGTAGTCTCGGATGGTATAATGGTATGTAGTATAATATTAAAGTTTTCGTCGGCTTAGAATGACTTTGACGGGTAAAACGGGGTCAAACACTGGCCTACTTGTTTTATTCGATCCCGATTATTCGACAACCCTGTGTGTAGAAATTGGTTGAATAGACGACATTGAAGAATGATTGCTATGAAATATAGAATATAGAATTTAGAAATGTGCTATTAATTTATATGGCGTTTCTGAGGTCTTTCAGCTACAGCCTACAGCTCAGATAACTAGATTTTCTTCTTCTTTCTTTATGAATGGCCTCCCTTGAGGAATACTAGATATTGGATAACAATAATAATCATTTGAATTTTGAAAATAGGAACACTTCCTGTTCCTTTACTGTCATAAGTCATAACCCACTTGGACAGATAAATCGACTTGACCAGCTAGAGATTCAAGAGCAAAGTAAATGAAGATACTAAGTTAAATTCCAACCATTGTTATAATTATTATTGTTCGACGCCTATACAATATACATACAATTCATTAATATATATATTTAACTAGCGACCCGCCCTGGCGTCGCACGGGTATAAAATATATAGCCACTGAAAAAATTATTCAAATCGATAGCCTATAATATGATCCTTCACGTGGTCTACTTCTTATCTGTGCCAAATAACATAAGAATTGCTCCAGTAGTTCGTGAGATAAGCCCTTTCAAATAATTTTCCCCGTTTTTTCCACATTCTCCTATTAGTCTTAGCGTGATAAAATATAGCCTATAGCCTTCTTTAATAAATGGGCTATCTAACAATTAAAGAATTTTTCAAATCGGACCAGCAGTTCCTGAGATTAGCGCGTTCAAGTTAGCCCTTTCCAATAATTTTACTTGTTTTTCGTCATTTTCCTCTATTTCTTCGCTCCTATTAGTCTTAGCGTGATAAAATATAGCCTATAACCTTCCTCGATAAATGGGCTATCTAACACTGAAAGAATCACCAAAATCTGTTGCGTAGTTTTAAAGATTAAAGGGAACAAAGGGACATGAGGGAAAAAAAGCGACTGTTTTATAATATGTATAGATATTGTATAGATAGATATAGACTAGCGGCTATGTATGCACAAAATATAGCTGCTAACAGCTCGAGTCTCGACAGACTTTGTTTGTGCATCAACATTGTCCCGATAGCTCATAAACGTGACAACGTAATAACGTCGCATGTCCGTTATAGTAAACATGTAACTGGAAATCGATTTGGCGTGCATTTTTTCACAGTTCTATGGATGTAAAACTAATCGGATCTTAACGCGACTTATTTACATAGTAATTCTACTACGAGTACATACTTTTTCTCAACGTTTGCAACGACCACGGCCGTTGCAACACGGCCGAAACGTCGAGAAAAAGTATGTACTCGTTGTAGCATTACTACGTAAATAAGTCGCGTTAAGTCCCGAATCCCGATTAATAAGTTTTATAATGCAACGCGAAAGTTTAAAATGTTATCTATGGATGTACTTGTTTTTCCAGATACTTTGATAGTCAAATCGAATATTATGTAAGAGTTGTCACGAATTTTCAGAAAGAAATATTGCCCTACCAGAGGTAAAAAGTTCTGTGCTAATGGACAAAATATAAGCGTCCTTTTAGCCTTCGAAGACACATTAAAGTACACAATATATTCAAATAACAACATTATTACATACAGAAGACAAACAAAAACAATCGATGTGGGTACACTTATTAAAATAAGAATGGCAATTACATTCTTTTGCATTGGCACTAATGACTGAATTATCACAATTTAAATTATAGTTCGATCATATTGTTTAAAAAAACTTCTTGGAAGTTTCGCGTAGGCTTTTCCAGGTATTCCAATTCCATGTGACGGTGTGTTATGGGGTGGGCAGCGGTCAGTCCGCGCGCCGCCGGTCGGCCATGACCACGTAACCATGACGGACGACATACCGGGTGAGTTCTATTTTTTAAATTCGAATTTGACAGTTTATTTTTTTTATTGCACCCGATAAGAGGTCAAGGATTGTGATTGTAATGTCAATTATTTTAAGGTGATGATTTGGAGTAGTTAAGTTTTTGTGAATTAATTGCATTTTATTTATGCATAGGCTTAGCATTAAATAAACCAATGAAACTAATTTTATTAGAAGTGTATTATTAAACATAATTTGAATGTCCAAAGGGAATTCCCTTTGGACGTTCAAATTATGTTTAATTAAATATTATAAATATTATAATATTTAATTAATTAAATTAAATATTATAATAAAAAGATTATAAATATTTGTTTCCTGCAGTTAATCAAACCATAAAAATATGAAGGTAGACTTTTGTAACAAAATAAGAATTCTATTTCTTATTGATCTTTTTCCCTACTTAATAGTTATTTTCAAACAGAAATATCCTTTACCTAAGGGAGCATACCCATACTACGTGACCTACTTTTTAAGATTTTTGACCCCCTCCCCCCCATCAATTGTTCACGTGGTATTGACAAAAATAATTTTTAATCATTTGTAAGTAGTTAAAGAGTAGATAGCAAATGAAAATAATTTGACTCATATTTGTGTTTATTAAGTTATTTATTACAAAAGACTCTTTGCATGTTTATAATAATTATTATCACTACTTAATTAAATATGGAAATAAAAATAGCGATTACCAAAATCGAAACCAAGTTTGCCAAAAAGAAATACTTGACACCGATATTTATAATTTAATTATTACTAATTAATTAAATATAGGAATAAAAAAAACGATCACCAAAAATACTTTGATACTAACCCAATAGTTTGCCAAAAAGAAATACTTATAGAAGTGATAATACTTTAGGATGTGTACGTGTCCCTTATAGTGAGTTCACTGTGAAAGTAGCAGCTCTGAATGACCAAAATTTTTGCACTTCTATGGGTAAGTACGCCCCAATGTAACATGTTGAAAAAAATGATCACCAAGCTTGACAGCTTCACCAAACTTCAAAGTGCCTGACAAGTGACAACAGTGCCTGTTTTTTTTAATGGCTGTTGGTTATAATTTATAAATAACCATAATAAATGTCAGTATCAATTAATATTAAATGGTGAGAAAAAAAATTCGTATGACGTTTCTCTCGGCAAAATTGACTACGTGACAAAACTCAAGACCCCCTCCCCCCCTCTTGTGACCGATCGTAGTGTTTTGAAGACCCCCCTCCCCCCCCCCCCCCTAAATGGGTCACGTAGTATGGGTATGCTCCCTAATTGTAAATTAATGGCTCTAATTCGATTCGAAAAATAAAACCTAATGTTCGTGTAATAGAGACTACGATTACTACTTCATTTAATGTTATTTTGATTGTTTTGAATTGCTTTACATAGTGCGACAAATATAGGGTCACATTATCTGATTATAATAAGTACCCCATTCCGATAAAAAAATAGAGTCCTTTTTTACAGAAAGTAGTTTTTGATCCAGGCTCCACCTATAAAGTATCCCACAAGAACCACATATTTTTCTACGATAAAAATTAGCATTTTGTTTACCCGTGGTCCTTTTGCATCTTGTATTTAAATACCAAATTCTATAAAAAAACTGTTTTTTTTTTCTCAATCCATTCACATCTCAATATTCTTCCATTTATTCTAACAATACACATATTACGTACCTACATGTAGGACCACATAAAGTGCAACACGCAAAGGCTGTAACCGAACTATTTAATATTCATTACGGTTCAACTACGGTGGCAATCAAATCGTTTGTGTCGCGTAGCTCGCGCTCTACGACACGGGCGCTACGCGCTACGTGATAACATTGTGTCTCTATTTATTTTCATGTAAATGTATGCAAAGTTTGTTTTATTGGGCTGATATAATAATGAATAATAATATAATAATAATATAATATCTATGGACGATTCACACCACGTCAGTCTGGCCCCGTGGCAAGTACCTGAAGGATTTGTGTTACGGGTACCAGACAACGGAATTATATTTAATATAAATTATTTAAGATTCTTATTATATTATACACATATTTACACATCCATGACCCAGGAACTTTGAACACTTTTTTTGTTCCGTCGGCGGGATTTGAACCCGCGACCCCCGGCTTGAGTTCCCACCATCCCACCCATTGAGCCACAGAGGTCGTCATATATGAATGATTTGAATAACCGTGCTATTAGGATCCTTACTTCCATACTAATATTATAAATGCAAAAGTGTATCTGTCTATCCGTATGTCTGTTTGTCTGTCAGTCTGCTACCTCTTCAGACCACTGAACCGATATTTCTGAAATTTGTAAATACTTTTTATCCCGTAAAAATGTTTTCCGGAATGAATTTTAGCGTCCTTTAGACTCTAGTTAATTTAATATACATATTAATTCATTAATAGGGTATTGTGATAATTAAATGTGCTTTTCTCACCTCCGGGCGGAAAACGTCAACTTTCTTCCCGCTGCGCTTACCGATGTTGCCGTTTTCCGCCTCCGTCGATGAGAAAAATAGTATACGCACCATGGGCAGTAAATAAAAAAGCCTCAGATCACATGTGATCTAAGACATTTCTTATTTTCCTGTCCTAGACCGTGCGCATTGTACTATTCCCCTGCTTAGACTAAAGAGAACAACAGTTATTCGTATATATTTTCAGTATTACAGACTTGTCACATAGGATAAGTGACTTTACTGCCTAGTTTAGTAAACTGAGGGTTACTTTATCAAACTTAATCAACAACAAGTACATGATGTTTATTAGTTTTCCGAAACAACCTCTTTATCTGGACTTTTTGAATTCGTGTGCCTTTATTAATTGATTTTTGTACTGTATTATTATTATTTATGGGGAATGTGTCGTTAGCTTTATATTAGTTTTCACAATAAATAGATAAGTGATAAGCCAGACCAGTTTTCTGGCTTGGTTCTGATTTCAGACAGAGTATGTAATTATGTACTGAAAGTTTCAAACTATTGTAACCATCGTGTTTACTTAGTTTAGTCTTCAAAGCCACATAAGGAGTAAATCTTGAGTCACGCAAAAAACTGATTTTGTTCTTGATAATAGCTTAATTTATTCACTACGTAGATTGTAGAATGTACAGTCACGGACATATTGCAGATAATAAGACCCAAAGGTCTTATTATCTTGCGATATAGTTGCCTATAAATTCGCAATGTTCATTGTTCACGCATTGCGAATTTATAGGCAACTATACCGTTCATAATATTACATTAATACTTCAGTCGGAATTTCCAGGAATTGCTATTGTATTCTATTGTTGTCGCGATCACCGGTGCTCGCGCGGGACCTGAAGGATTAATGCCTCCTGAGTCGTACCGGTTTTGGTGACGGTATTTTATTGAAACTAGGCCAGCTACTTAGGAATATTTTTTTCTGGTGCCCAAGTGTATGCGCAGTACTTAATACTCGCAACTCAGTGAAAAGCTGACCGACACGACAGCCGTCACGAGAGATCAGACTGCTTCTGATTTATTATCCTACATTTTCCCAAATAAACCTGATTATCACATTTTAGAGCGACGCGACGCTATAAACAGTTCGACCTCAAAGACACTGAGTAAAGGCTGTCACAGACAGAGCAGGTAATATAAAGATGTATATTATAGCGCGATACATCTCGATACATCTTTCTATAGAAATCGTCAGGAGACCACACACAACAGCTATAATGTATATTTTTACATTATAGCTGTTGTGTACGATTTCTATAGAAAGATGTATCGTGCTATAATATACATCTTTACATTACCTGCTCTGTCTGTGACAGCCTTTAGTTAAAAATTTTGACCGAGGTAAGTAGTAAAGTGGAAATCCAAGAACCGAAATTCAATTAAGTAAAATTCCAGTGACTGTACCCACGTAAAACCTTTTGTAAGGTTCTTACACGAATCCTAACACTACAATTTGGCCATAATCCTTATCGTAATGGGTAATTTATGGTGAGTCCTTGACGTCACGAGCCCTTGAAAAGGCTTTTCGCTTTCTGGTCGAAAATGATTGATAAAGTTATTACGCAACAGTAGTTCTTTGTTTTAAAATGTTAAAGGTTTTTCCAGCGAAGGTTAAGGCTATAAATGGTCGTCCTTCGCCGTGGAATTGTGAAAATTGCTTACCATTGTCAAGGAAATGAGAAAGGAAAATGTTGGTTCCAGAATAGCCGCAAACGTACGGTTTTCTCATTAGGTTTCCTGATCAGGAATCCAGATTCGGAGACACGAATGCATACCCATACAAAATATTCGACTGGGCGCAAACGTTATTACATTTTCCGGACGGAAAAAACCTAACGTACGGTTCGAATCTCAGGTCACGCGTACAAAATACAAAAAACCTAACGTCTGCGTTAGGATCACGGAAAACCTAATCTGGATTCCTGATCAGGAAACCTAATGAGGAAACCGTACGTTTGCGGCCAGCCTAAAAAAATTATGATAGAGCAAGACGCAAAATATCTTGGACTAAATGCTACCCGCAAGTTAAAGTTGCATACAAATTTATTTATCACGTGAACCGCACATTATTGCAATAGAAATTTAAAACTATGTTTTGTTCTTTGCCGGAAATCAGGACTCAAGTAGTAACTCCGTAGTCCATGCGTATATGACTACCAGACACCAGTTTATCCTACGAAAAGTGGGAAGAGTTCTTTCCCTAAGCTCCAATCTCATCAAAATCAGTTGAACGTTTCAGGACAAAAACGTAATAGACAGTTACTATATTTAACACTAGGAAAGATGTGTATATTATTGACCTATGGACAGCTTTATTTTATGTATAAGCAGTATAGGCGTATGGGCGGCAAAGTCCTATGACGTCCTAGGGGGGGCTGCAGCGTCCTAGGATGGCGGCAGAGTTCGTACATAGGGGTGGCAAAATTAAAATGGCCTATACTTATAAAAAAATAAATCCAGCCCTGCCTATGGATAGATCAACTAGCAGCTAGCTAGTTACTAGCTCGCTAAAATAACTTTATCTATTTGTATACCATCAGGCGATACTCAGCTCGTTTATGTTGCAGACACGGGCGCGGTGTTCACGTTCGGCAAGTCGCACTTCGCGGACAACGAACCGAGCCACTTCTTCATCAAGAACGACCCCGTAGTTGCCGTGTCTTGTGGTGATGAGCACAGCGCTGTTATATGCCGTAAGTAGATGACAAGGAAATGCTTTTAAATTTTGACTAACGATGGCGCCATCTTTGTAATTCCTCATTGTTCTCTAAATTCCTACAAGGATTCCATAGCAACCAGATGATTATTCGGATTATCGTAATTTGAACGAGGTTGCCAATCATGTATTACTTATGATTGGCAACCTTACTATTAGGGTTCTTACAGACGAACGGCACGTGTCGGCGGCCCGTGTCGGCGGCAGTCGACGGCAGACGACGGCACGTGCCGGCGGCAGTCGGCGGCAGTCGACGGCGGCCGACGGCAGCCGTTGACAGTTTATGACGCTTGCAGGGAGCCTACCACGACCTTTTCTAAAACTATCATGTTTCCAGAACACTTTGTTGTAAGATTACAATAATTTTACAGACTTTCATTCGTATCATGAGCTTCATAAAGTGTATGAAAATAATATTGTTTTTTTCATACTTAGGGTCTAGGAATGAGATAGAACAAACGATTTATTTCGAACAAGGTGCAAAATGCAAAAGCATTGTTCGGGACTCTTACGTTTCATATTATATTCGGTGTTTCCGTGATTACGACAATTAGCGAAGATTTTCATGTGTTTTATTAATTTGGGAGCACATACTGTACACGTTGTTTAAACTTAACAGGTAACTAAGTATATAAACAACTTTGTTCGTGGCGTTGTCATGACATGGCATGTTTTGGACGTGCGCAATAAAAGGTTTTGTGGCGCATGCGCCAAAAATTACGCCGGCGAACAAGGCCAATAGCTATGTCCACATTATGTAATTTCATCTTCAATTTTCGTCATCTTCTATTTATTCAACTTTCGTTTGTCATATTCAATAATTGAATACGTCAAAATCCACCCGCGTTGAAAGAAAAGTGTCATAGCGAGCGCTACGATTTCAACGCGTGTCACGGGCATGCCTCACGTTCGCTGTTGACTGTGCTGTAACGCATGCCCTTGAAGAACAAAAAAAGGCACAGTGTGGACAAAGCTAATGAATATGTCCACACTAGGCGCTTTGGTCTTCAATTTTCATCATCTTTTCATTCAATAATTGAATGCGTCAACGAACGCAACATCAACATTGTAATTTTTGGAGTTTTGGATTGGTCTTCTTTTGGGCATGGGGATTCAAGGTTCAAGGGCATGCGTTATAGCGCAGTCAACAGTGAACGTGAGGCATGCCCGCGAGGCGTGCCCTCTGACCGTATCCAAAACTTCAAAAATGACAATGTTGGCGTTGCGTTCAATAATTGAATGCCTCAAAACGAAAGTTGAATGAAAGAAGATGACGAAAATTGAAGGCGAAAGCGCCTAATATGGACATAGCTAATTGACTCTGAATGTCATACCGTAAATTATCATAAGTAAATTGCATAAAAATGGCATCCGATGAAGAAGATCTTTTATTTATAGTTGAAGTCTGTTATCAAATTGAAAATGGATTGTAGTTTTTTATTGAATTTTAAAGACTGTTAATGTTAAGTCAATGGTAGGGTTGCCAACCGTCCTGTTTTCCCAGGACATGTCCTGGTTTTTGTAGTATCCTGGGACGTCCTGAATAGTTTTTGAGCAACGACCTGGATTGTCCTGGGTTTTTAAGATTAAAACAAACCTAAGCGTCAGTGACAGGGGACGCGGTACGCGATACGGGAGCGTCTGCAACGCGAAACTGGCCGTGCACACCTGCGCGACTACGGTGCGAACCGTCAAACGTTAATATCATGACACAATCTATCAAAACGTATACAAATCAAAAAATCATACACTGAAGAGTTGTAGAAAATAATATAAAAAAGGTTTTAAAAAAGAAGTCTAATTATATGTACACTTCAAAACACGCGTCTGACAACTTGACGCGCACGTTTCGCTTGCCGACGCGAACATCCCGCGTCGCGGTCATGCAGGTGTGCACAGTGCCATAAGATTACATGGGCAGCGTCTGCCGCGCGGTAGACGCTACCGCTTCGCAGTCGCTTTGGTCGCGTAGGTTTGTGCAATCCTTTAATATTAAAATTCGCGCGCCTCTTTTCACATTTTTACGGTACGAGCGGCCGCACGGCTCGCAAGTAGTTGCATTGCCGCGCTGCCATGCTATTTCAAATTCAAAACAAAGGCGCAACTTGCCACTTGATGATATCTCTTTCGCTCTACTATGGTCGCGCAGTAAATCAAAGCAGTAAAACTAACGCAAAAAATCAAACATCGTCCTTCTCTCTTTACACTCACACCGTCTTTCATATGCCAGGTGAAAAAGGACGACGCGGAATCATCGCCAAGTTAGTTTTTTCTTAATAAATAATAACTCGATAAATATGCAACGTTTTAAAAATCCGCCAGGTCAGTGTCTCAATGATAGAATTTTATACAATATGTTAAAATATTAACTTAGTTTAATGCAAGGTTACGGCAATATATGAAAAATTGGTGAAAATTAGATGCATCTTTGTGATTTTTTCTATCGAGAAAATTTTAAGATATCTTGTTTTCGCTCAAATCAAATTCTTGAAAATATGTATAATGTAGTATCTATGTTTACAAAATGTAACAATTTGGGGCTTTCAAGTACATATGAAAATGAATTATAAAATCGACAATTTTGGGTTAGTCGCCCCCTGTCCAGTTTTAATACTGATTGTCCTGGTTTTTCCAACTTCAAATCCTGGTTTTTTAAATTTGAGGTTGGCAACTAGTCAATGGTTACAATTTACATGGCCATTCTGACATCAGTTGAGTCCATATATATTATAAGTCTATGGTTGAGTCCATCAACTCGAGACTGTCTATAATTGTTGGATTATGGCTACAAAAAATATGTAATGTCCGTACTATGCCCGTATGTATGCCGCCGACTCGTGCCTTTCGTCTGTAAGCTATCTTAGTGTCTAAACACACCATGCCGAAGATACGCGGCCGAAGTTCGGAAAGATTACGCCTGTAATAATATTTTAAATTACCGATGACACACCATGCCGAAATAACGTCACGTTACCTATATTGTATGCGTAGCGACTATCGCATTACAAGCGTAATCGTGCCGAACTTCGGTCGCTTATTTTCGGCCGAGTGTGTTTAGAGTTTAGAACTTAAGACACTTAGGAATGGGATAGAACGAACGATATCAAATTATTTGTTCATAATATTTTGCTGTAGGTCAAAGCGAGATATAGCAGCTAAGCGCTTCGTCCCTCTCACATGAATGTGTTAACAAATGAATTATTGTCTAAACAAAATATGTAGTAAAAACTTACTAGAGAATTTGAAAGGTTTTATGCTACATCTTAAAATATTTCAATAAAATAAATCTAACAGTGTAAAAGATTAGGCTAGTTGACTATTATTTTTTTTGTTATTGGTAACTAAAGGAACTCTCAAGAATAGAAACATCGGTGAAAGAATGACTCCGAATGTCATACCGTCATTTTTTAATATGATTTTACTAAATAACAGGAAAAAATACAAAACAATGTTAAATCTACTGAGAAATATCAAATTTTTAAGATCGCTAGTTTGACGTGAAAGTATACTAATTAATAATATTGCTCACCTGTGTCAAAATGGAGCTCATGGTACGCTGAGAGCGATGAAATGGGATGACGTCACAAAACGTCTGGATGAAACATTCTTAAACTAATCTTACTTTTAAGAGGTTGTGGTACAAAATCTCGAAGTACCTAATAATACTGCTTTCAGAGTTGGTGGTAGGCCCCTAGTTGTGACGCACCCCCGCAAGGTAAGCGTCCACAGGTCGGTATCGTACGCAACGGACGTCTCGTATCAAACGGATATTTTTTTCACAGTACGTCCGCTGAATCGGCAACGTACGGATTACCGTTTAGCCTGGTAAATGAATGCTCATAAGGGGGGTATGGATGGAAAAGTCGTAAGTAGAAATTTTGACTTAGGAACTTTGGACTAATTTGAAGATAAAAATACTAGCTAGTCGGTAATCCGTACGCTGCCGATACAGTGGACGTACTGTAAAAAAAATATTCGTTTGATGCGAAACGTCCGTTGCGTACTATACCGACCTGTGGACGCTTACTTTTACGCGTTACGTCACAACTGCAAACGTTATAAACTGTTGACGGCTGCCGTCAGCTGCCGTCGACTGCCGCCGGCACGTGCCGTCGTCTGCCGTCGACGCCGCCGACACGTGCCGGCGACTGCCGTCGACTGCCGCCGACATGTGCCGCCGACACGTGCCGTTCGTCTGTAAGAACCCCTGTTTCGTACCCTCGTCCCTCATTGTCATCTAAGTATCATGTTGGATGTGGAATTGTGGGGCAATTCGGACATCCTTGTAGCAGACGAACAAGGGTTCCATTTCCTATCGCAATATTATTATTTTTAACAAAAAATTAAAACCGACTTCCAAGGTAAAAACAATAAGTAATAATATGAACTAAAAAGTATTAAATAATTCTTACTCTTTAATAGTGCCTCTTTCAGAATTCGTCTAAATCCCAACTATTTCTGTACATACTATAGTCTTCATTATTTTGAAGTCGGTACCAGCTAATTTAATCGTGAGTTAATCAGTCAATGTCAGAATATATTAAACTTTTGGGACTGGTACCGACTTCAAAGTACCTAATGAAGACTATAGTATGTACAGAAATAGTTGAGATTTAGACGAATTCTGAAAGAGGCGCTATTAAAGAGTAAGGATAATTTACTTAATTAATACTTTTTAGTTCATATTATTACCTACTTATTGTTTTTACCTTGGAAGTCAGTTTTAATCTGGGGGCACGGCAGTGCCCCAGCCAAGCTTTTTAGAAAAGGCACGGCCGTACCATACTTTTCTCGAAGCGGTTCGCGGCTATTTCACACCCCCTTTATCTTCAATGTTAACAAAGCTAGGGATTTAAAATTTCGGTCACTAGGAGCAAGTATTAAAATTTAAAACTAGCTTAACCTCCAAACAACATGAAATTTCGACAAATAATTTAGTAGTTACGGATGGTCAAAGTTACATTTTGTCACTGACTGACAGATCAACAAAATTCTAAGGTACTTCTAGCAGACTTAGAACCTTGAAATTTGGTACCCGGAGGTGGTTTTATTCACAATAAAAGGAAAAATTATGAAACCGGCCAAGTGCGAGTCGGACTGGCGTACATAGGGTTCCGTACTGTACATTTGTATGGGAGCCCCCCTTAAATAATAAGTTTATTTAATTTTTATTATTAATTATTAAAGTTAATATACAATTGAGCGTTTTCTGAAATTTTCAAAAACCTTAGTTTTATCATTATGGATATAGAGCAAAAAAAAGAAAAAAAATCATGTTTGTTGTATGAGGCCCCCAATTAATTATTTATTTTATTTTGATTCGACTATTAGCTTTTATATCGACACCAGAAATACATAATTTGTGAAAATCGCAACTATCTAGCTATCGCGGTTCTCGAGATCCAGCCTGGTGAGTGGTAACATACGGATGTACGACGGACAGACAGCGAAGACTTACCCGTTTTCATCCTTTGGGCAGGGAAACTGATTTAAAATTTCGGTCACTAGGAGCAAGTATTAAAACTAGCTTAACCTCCAAATAACATGAAATTTCGATAAATAATTTAGTAGTTACGGATGGTCAAAGTTACTACATTTTGTCACCGACTGACAGATCATCAAAATTCTAAGGTACTTCTAGCAGACTTAGAACCTTGAAATTTGGTACCCGGATAGGTCTTTATTCACAATGAAAGGAAAGATTATGATACCGGCCAAGTGCGAGTCGGACTGGCGTACATAGGGTTCCGTACTGTACATTTGTATGGGAGCCCCCCTTAAATAATAAGTTTATTTAATTTTTATTATTAATTATTAAAGTTAGTTTACAATTGAGCGTTTTCTGAAATTTTCAAAAACCTTAGTTTTATCATTATGGATATAGAGCAAGAAAAAGAAAAAAAAACATGTTTGTTGTATGAGGCCCCCAATTAATTATTTATTTTATTTTGATTGGACTATTAGCTTTTATGTCGACACCAGAAATACATAATTTGTGAAAATAGCAACTATCTAGCTATTGCGGTTCTCGAGATCCAGCCTGGTGAGTGGTAACATACGGATGTACGACGGACAGACAGCGAAGACTTATTAATAAGGCGCCGTTTTCATCCTTTGGGCAGGGAAACCTAAAAACTGAAATTGAAAAATAATATGATAATAATACTTAAACAAAATAAAAGATTTTTACGTTTGTAACTTTGCAAGAACAGTATGAGTTTCGACTTCATATTTGTTTGACGTACAAAAGGCTTTAAGTTAGTTATGTAGGTACTTAATGAAATGGTATTAATTAAATAAAAAATAATATTAACAACGTTGATAATAAAACAATAATTAAATTCAATATAAATACAATCAGTACCGCGATATTCACTCTTTACCTGCTCGATATACTATGGGAGTTTTAAGTTATCACATTAAATAAAGCGTGCTCTTTTCCTGCGAGGAACGTCGAGACGCGACGCTTACATCAGTGCTGCTCTATGTATTCAACGGTAATGCTAAAAATGACCACTTTCAAGTGTTAAAGCTTAAGAGTCAATTATAATATATAAGAATATAATAATCGATTCAAAATTCAGAAGTATTTACGTTACGTTGTCCACCTATAGAACTAACGAAGCCTCAAAGAAAAAAATATAAAGGAGATAGGGAATGGGTGCTAAGCTTAGTACAGAAAAGTTATAACGTGACCTGAAAAGAAAAGTAAAAAAACCTTGAAAAAAGTAATGAAATCCCACCAAAACATGAAATGTAAAAGGAGCCAAGCAAAATATTGCATAGCTATTCAATACTTCTGTCGTAAAAAGTTTTTAGATCACATTCAAGCCAAGCCTTCAACTTATTTTGTAATTTAAATCAACATTCAGTAAATGTATCAATAGATTTCTTTATTTTATAATTATTATAGTGGCTTGGCAATGAACACAACAGAAAGAAATATAAAACTGCAAATTTGGAAGAGTTCATACTTACACAGACGGCAAGCGTAAAGTGTTTTAATATGTAACGACGCATGTGGCTGATGGTACCCAATAAATTCAATTAGTAGCTGATTATTTCTCTAGTGCTCATTGCCAAGTCACTATAATAATTATAAAATAAAGAAATCTATTGATACTGTATGGTCAACAGTTTGTCTACAGTACATCGCGTTTCGCACTGTCAGCGTATACGCCGCCACGCAGTATTATAATTTACTTTATTTAACCAGTTCGCGTCAAGCTGCCAATCGGTTCGCGTGCTCTCTTTACCATTTTACCATTAAACCATTTTAGCATAAGTTAAGGATTCAATAAACCTATTGAACCTAACTTGGCTTTCACTCTGTACGAGACCAAACCACCGTACAGATACATATACTGAATGTTGATTTAAATTACAAAATAAGTTGAAGGCTTGGCTTGAATGTTATCTGAGAACTTTTTACGACAGAACTATTGAAAAGCTATGCAATATTTTGCTTGGCTCCTTTTACATTTCATGTTTTGGTGGGATTTTTTGTTAAAAATAATAATTTCACTCTTTTTAGTTATTTACTGGTAAACATATAAGCTGTCAGCCCCCGTAGACAAGTGGCAAAACGCTAACGCTAGCGCTACAAAATGTATGGATTTGACATTTGTATTCGCTAGCGTAGCGATGACTTATGTCAAATCGCATACATTTTGTAGCGCTAGCGTTAGCGTTAGCGTTAACGCTTTGCCACTTGTCTACAGGTCCAGTTGTAGATATATAGGATTTAGGTATAAAACTATCACAACTACTATAGGTACTCAGGCAGTTTTCAAAAAAGTTTTTTCCTACGTACCTCATAGATCCCATGATCAAATTGCCAAATTGGTAACCGCAACACCAAGTTTAAATCATTTACTTTGTAACAACATTAATATAATTTTCAAAGTCACTCGACAAACTCGAGTCTCGATCGAAAAGACTATGAAAAGTACCAATATTAGGGTCATAACATAACTCATAACGATGCATCGTGTGATGGTAGAGATAATGATGATGATGATGATGATGATGAATGTAATTTGCATAGTAGCATATGCTTTCAGTTCTTAAAACATCGCCGAAAGTCCCAAACTGAGTTCTCTTAGTATCTTCGGAACCATAGCATGCCTTGGTGTAAAATCTTACTTTTTGGTAGCATATGCCTAGGATCATTCACATAAAACCAAAATCACTATATGTTTCCATATAAATTTTGAGGAGTTCCCTCGATTACTCATGGATCCCATCATCAGGTCACCACTTTTGTGAACATGGTATCAAACTGGAGTTGAATCCTATACAACAAAAGAAAAATTTAGAATATCGGTTCACAAACGGCGGAGTAATCGTTGAACATACAAAAATAATATATATATATATATATATAACCTCCTTTTTCGAAGTCGGTTAATAATATGTCACCGCTGAAGACTTTGCTCTTTAAAAAACTGCCATCCCTGCGCCTATCTATATTGTATACAGTATATGGCTAACTGATGAGTGATGAAACGTTTTAAAGGTCGATCTGTTACCCAAAGAGTAGGTATGTAAACTACGTAGCACTGTTATCATTTAAAAAATTATAACAATAAAGGATATCCGCGTTTTTGTGATTGACCACAATGATTATAACATAACACCGATCTTTGATTTCAGAGAATGGTCGAGTATTCGTGTTCGGCGCGAACGCGTGGGGTCAGCTGGGGCTGGGCCACAGGGACGAGGTGACGCGGCCCAGCTGCGTCAAGTGGCTGAAGCCGCACCGCGCGCTGTTCGTGGCATGCGGCAGGGCTCACACTGTCTTCGCCACAGGTCAGTCTCATGTTCGTATGTCCCTCATTGACCTTAAGGACTTATGGTTGATTGACACGGGTGACTAACGGGTCGATTTTAGTCACCCGGCAAGTCACCAGTCGAATCGCCTGTCCAAGTCGAATCGCCACCCCATTTACATGGGTGACTAACGGGTCGATTTTAGTCACCCGGCAAGTCACCAGTCGAATCGCATAAACATGGATATTTTTCGCTTTTACACTCTAGAAAATGTATAATATTATTTTTGTCCATGTTTTCGTGAGTGCCGCCTGAGGTCGCTCTCTACAGTAGTATTCGCAGCAAGCGATCGCTTGCGACTGAGCGTTTGCACGGTCGATTTTAGTCACCAGACGACTTTGGGGCTTGCGACTTTAGCCGCATGCAGCGTAGTCGAATTGCCATTTACACGGTCGATTTTTGCCGTGCGGCGTAAATCATAAAGTCACCTGTGTAAATCGTAGTCCGTGAGCCCGGTCTGAAAATGCCTACGTCACGTGACATCAATATAAAATGCATGGCACACGGTCGGAAAATATATCCCAAACGAGGATCAGACGTCTTTCGCGTCTGAAATTGGCCGGAAGTCGGAGAAATCCCCTCACTTCCGGTCAAATGTTTGGTGTCTATTTACGTCACGTAACATCAACGTGAAACATGTGGCAGCATATAGCCCTATAGTTGTAGAGTAGTGAAACATAAGTCTGTAAATTTTAAAATGGCCGGAAGTACTTGACAGACGGCGTCAAAGTTGGTCCTTGGGTACCCTTTTTTACGTCACGTGATATCTTGATGAATTCTTTTTTAAATGTTTTGAAATAATAGTGTCTTCTATACTTATTGTAAAATAAAGTCACTTTTTTTCCCCTCATGTCCCTTTGTTCCCTTTAATCTTTAAAACTGCGCACGGTTATTATAGGCTATATTTTATCATGCTAAGACTAAAAGGAGCGAAGAAATAGAGGAAAATGTGGAAAAAACGGGGAAAATTATTTGAAAGGGCTAACTTGAATATGCTAATCTCAGGAACTACTGGTCCGATTTGAAAAATTCTTTCAGTGTTAGATAGCCCATTTATTGAGGAAGGCTATAGGCTATATTTTATCACGCTAAGACTAATAGAAGAATGTGGAAGAAACGGGGGAAATTATTTGAAAGGGCTTATCTCGCGAACTGCTGGAGCAATTTTATGTTATTTGGCACAGATAAGAAGTAGACTACGTGAAGGATCATAGGCTATCGATTTTAATATTTTTTTCAGTGGCTATATATTTTATACCCGTGCGACGCCGGGGCAGGTCGCTAGTATAGAATAAATGAGGCTGCCAAGCCAGATCTGGCTGGAAGTCCCATAAAAGTGACTTTTAAACTGCTCGTGAATTATGAGAAAATCGCATGATTTATCAAAATATTATAATCAATTTACAAGAATTATCGACTCCTTCAAGCCCCAAGCGGCCGCATGCGGCCGCGATAACAATACAAATCTATTGTGTCTCGTTTTTTCCACGAATGGATATGGGATGGTTTGGAAGAACCGTGAATTGTATACCTAACCTGTTATAATAATAATCTAGGGTAAATAAGTGTGTTACTGTACTAATTGATGAGCTCGTAATATAAAGTCGGGTGGATCCAATGTTGGTGGGTCCAATCCAAATTTAAATTCGCTAACGTTGTTTACATTAATACCACATAGTTGATTTCAATCAATCGTGTTTATCCAGCCAGTAAAATATATAAATGTAAACTTCTAAAGTAAACTATCTACGTAAAGTGTGTCACTGGTAAAGTAAGGAGGGAAGGAACCTTACAAGTGACTCAAATAAATAAGTCACTTAAATAAGTTGAACTAATTGTAGGATATGTAGTATAACGAGTAAAAAAATATAATATTTACAGCCGAACATAATATAACCTCCTTTTTTGAACTTTTTGGAAGTCGGTTTAAAATATGTAGGATCATCAGAGTTAGACGTAATTATGTTTAATTAAAATACAGGGATTGGGTAAAAAGTCGGTAATTATATTTTAGAGAAAAAATTAAAACTATTTATGTCAAATTTTAAATATTTATTTATTCTTAAGCTATGTTGTGTTACAAAAAAACGTATTTATTAAATCATTATTTTTAACAAAAAATTAAAACCGATTTCCAAGGTAAAAACAATAAGTATTAATATGAACTAAAAAGTATTCAATAATTCTTACTCTTTAATAGTGCCTCTTTCAGAATTCGTCTAAATCTCAACTACTTCTGTACATACTATAGCTTCATTATTTTGAAGTCGGTACCAGCTAATTTAATCGTGAGTTAATCAGTCAATGTCAGAATATATGAAACTTTTGGGACCAGTCCGACTTCATAGTAGCTAAAGCTGAAGCTATAGTATGTACAGAAGTAGTTGAGATTTAGACGAATTCTGAAAGAGGCACTATTAAAGAGTAAGAATTATTTAATACTTTTTAGTTCATATACTTATTGTTTTTACCTTGGAAGTCGGTTTTAATTTTTTGTTAAAAATAATCATTTCACTCTTTTTAGTTATTTATCGGTAAATATAAGCTGTCAGTTGTAGATATATAGGATTTAGGTATGAAACTATCACAACTACTATACTCAGGCAGTTTTCAAAAAAGTTTTATGCTATGTCTCAAAAGTCATGAGCCATACCCTACTATAAATTAGGGTTGCCAACCTCAAATTTAAAAAACCAGGATTTGAAGTTGGAAAAACCAGGACAATCAGTATAAAAACAGGACACATTAAGGGGGCGACGAACCCAAAATTGTCGATTTTATAATTCATTTTCATATGTACTTGAAAGCCCCAAATTGTTACATTTTGTAAACATAGATACTACATTATATTTTCAAGAATTTGATTTGAGCGAAAACACGATATCTTAAAATTTTCTCGATAGAAAAAATCACAAAGATGCATCTAATTTTCACCAATTTTTCATATATTGCCGTAACCTTGCATTAAACTAAGTTAATATTTTAACATATTGTATAACATTCTATCATTGAGACACTGACCTGGCGGCGACAAACTCGAGTCTCGATCGAAAATACTATGAAAAGTACCAATAATAGGGTCGTAACTCAGAACGATGCATCGTGTGATGGTACTGATAATTATGATGATGATGATGATGAATGTAATTTGCATAGTAGCATATACTTTCAGTTCTTAAAACATCGCCGAAAGTTTCAAACTTGTATCTATAAGGAATCCGGAGTTCTCTTAGTATCTTCGGAACCATAGCATGCCTTGGTGTAAAATCTTACTTTTTGGTAGCATATGCCTAGGATCCTTCACATAAAATCAAAATTACTATATGTTTCCATATAAATTTTGAGGAGTTCCCTCGATTACTCATGGATCCCATCATCAGGTCACCACTTTTGTGAACATGGTACCAAATTGGAGTTGAACCCTATATAACAAAAGAAAAAATTTGAAAATCGGTTCACAAATGGCGGAGTAATCGTTGAACATACACAAATAAAAATAAAATAAAAAAAAATATCCACAGCCGAACATAATTATTATAACCTCCTCCTTTTTTGGAAGTCAGTTAAAAATTAAAAATTAACAAACTAAATCTAAAATGAAACACCTACAAAGTAAAACTAAAACAAATAAAAAAATTTGATATCATTATCTTCATCCTCATCTTCTGATGAAGTAAAAACCTCACTGCTTTCGTTATCTGATTCTAAGACGATATCATCTATGTCTAATGGGGTTGGGTCCCCGTCGAACCAGTGGGGTTCATATTTTTCGTTTACTAACTTCCATCCATAATCATTTGGGTGTAGATTAAGTGTGCAATCCGGTAGTGTTGCATTTGTCCACATCGTGGTCACAAAAATCGTTCTAAAAATTTTCAGTTTTAAAACTTTGAAACAGGGTGGCATTAAATTCGAGCTGAAGTTTTTTTTACTTTTTGTAAAAACTTACTGCGTTCTTTTGCAAAAGTTTTATTAAATATTTCATAACGAGCTGAATTAACTGAATTACAATTTTTAACGCCATATAGCATTGAGGTAAATTCCTGGACTATGCTGAGCTCTTTCTCATTCAACATTAATGCTGAATCAAAGTTTTTAAAAGTTGTTTGGTATTTTGTATGTTTTTCTAACAAATACAATGCTTTCACTTTACCCTGTCTGAAAAAACTAGCCGAGTAGTCGCATCCCAAAAATGCATGCAAGGCAGGTAAAGCTTGGCATACGTCATTTATACCCAATTTTATGTATATTGCATAGCAATCCGTTAATGCCACCCAAATGATTATGGATGGAAGTTAGTAAACGAAAAATATGAACCCCACTGGTTCGACGGGGACCCAACCCCATTAGACATAGATGATATCGTCTTAGAATCAGATAACGAAAGCAGTGAGGTTTTTACTTCATCAGAAGATGAGGATGAAGATAATGATATCAATTTTTTTTTATTTGTTTTAGTTTTACTTTGTAGGTGTTTCGTTTTAGTTTTAGTTTGTTAATTTTTAATTTTGATTTAATAAATACGTTTTTTTTTAACACAACATAGCATAAGAATAAATAAATATTTAAAATTTAACATAAAGAGTTTTAATTTTTTTCTCTAAAATACAATTACCGACTTTTTACCCAATCCCTGTATTTTAATTAAACATAATTACGTCTAACTCTGATGATCCTACATATTTTAAACCGACTTCCAAAAAGGAGGAGGTTATATGTTCGGCTGTAGATATATATTTTTACTCATTATACTACATATCCTACAATTAGTACAACTCACTTATTTAAGTGACTTATTTATTTGAGTCACTTGTAAGGTTCCTTCCCTCCTTACTTTACCAGTGACACACTTTAGTAGATAGTTTACTTTAGAAGTTTACATTTATATATTTTACTGGCTGGATAAACACGATTGATTGAAATCAACTATGTGGTATTAATGTAAATGTAACAACGTTAGCGAATTTAAATTTGGATTGGACCCACCAACATTGGATCCACCCGACTTTATATTACGAGCTCATCAATTAGTACAGTAACACACTTATTTACCCTAGATTATTATTATAACAGGTTAGGTATACAATTCACGGTTCTTCCAAACCATCCCATACCCATTTTAATCGACTTAAAATGGGTATGGGATGGTTTGGAAAAATTCTTGTAAATTGATTATAATATTTTGATAAAAAATGTGATTTTCTCATAATTCACTAGCAGTTTAAAAATCACTTTTATGGGACTTCCGGCCAGATCTGGCTTGGCAGCCTCATTTATTCTTTAAGACACTATTATTTCAAAACATTTAAAAAAGAATTCATCAAGATGTCACGTGATGTAAAAAAGGGTACCCAAGGACCAACTTTGACGCCGTCTGTCAAGTACTTCCGGCCATTTTAAAATTGACAGACTTATGTTTCCCTACTCTACAACTATAGGGCTATATGCTGCCACATGTTTCACGTTGATATCACGTGACGTAAATAGACACCAAAAATTTGACCGGAAGTGAGGGGATTTCTCCGACTTCCGGCCAATTTCAGATGCGAAAGTCGTCTGATCCTCGCTTGGCATATATTTTCCGACCGTGTGCCATGCATTTTATATTGATGTCACGTGACGTAGGCATTTTCGGACCGGGCTCACGGACTATCGGCCATTAGAGATCAATCATCAATGAGGGATCACGTAGAAATATGTGAAAACGTTTGCGCTTAAGAGATACATACCTATATATATGGCTCTAAAATGGTTGGGGGTGGAAAATTATCTTTCTTACTTGTTACAAACTAGTGCAAAGCCCCAGCGCAGGGGTATTGAGTAGGTAAAGCGATGTAATTAAAGTTTGGCCTATAATTTTGCTACTTTATCAAATAATATATTTAGCGTTGTCCATCAAAACTAAACATACCAAGTACAGACAGCCCAGTAGCATAATTCGCAAATCCTGAAGATGGCTGAAGATCACTTCATATTCCTTTCTGTTGCTGTAGCAAAGTATCCTATTATTGCAGACACGAACTGCGTGTACTCCGTGGGCTGCAACGACGAGGGTCAGCTGGGCACAGGTGACCTGGAGCACCGCACCGTGCCGCAGCTGGTGGAGCTGGAGGGCGAGCACCGGGTCGCGCAGGTCGCCGCCGGCAGCAACCACACCGCCTTGCTCACGGGTATGTGACTGCAACCTACAGGAGGTGCTGCAAAGCCTGGACCTTGGAGGCGTTGTACTAGGCTCTTAGCACTAATAGTTCTGTAGAAACTATATAAGATTATAAAATTTTGAAAAAAAAACAATTTTCAGAATGTAAATCTGCTGAAGGACTTGTGTTACTCGTGTAACGGAAATATATTTAATACTTATATACTATACTTATATTTAAGATTTTAATTATATGATACACATATTTAATACACACCCATGACTCAGGAACTTTGAAAACTTTTTGTTCCATCGACGGGATTCGAACCCGCGACCCCCGGCTTGAACTACCGATAGCCCACCAACTGAGCCACAGAGGTCGTCAACTTATCGCACAGATGAACCAGTTGCAGCAGTAGGAGCAGCAGTAGCATTTCGAATAGAGTGTTTTTAAACGACACAACTCCACCAACTCTAGGAGTGACGTCACGCTTACCCATTTCCATTTCTCATTGTCTGGTGCGTAATGTCACAATGAAATAATGTTATATTTTCTTCTTCCAGACGAAGGCAGAGTTTTCGTGTGTGGGTCAAACACTGAGGGGCAGCTGGGACTCGGCGAGGAGACCAGGTCCTGCACCAAATTCACCGAGCTGAGTTTCGTTGAAAAGATAGCGTTCGTCGAATGCGGATATTACCATACGGTTTTTATCACTTGTAAGTTTTTTTACTGTCACCAGTCTTATCTTCACGTTAAAAATACCTCATGAACTTGCTTCTCACTTCGCTATTTTGAAATGAAAGCGAAGGCATGACATTTAAACCAGATTGGCGCTAAAGGCCTCAAGAATTTTTCTGGAGATCATATTTTCTCATTGTCATAATATCTCAGAAATCGTTAAATTATTATGCTACTTTTAAGGCCTTGATAATCAAGAATTGTTTATCCATTTTCAGCAAAGGGTGCTGTATTTATAACTGGTGATAATGAGAACCAGAAACTGGGTATCCCTAATTCATCGAGTATAATATACGTACCTCAAGTTCTGCCTCTGAATGTGGAAATAAAGAGCGCGTGCTGCGGCGCAAACCATACCTTCCTGTTGTCTATGGACGAGAGCAAAATATTCGCTTTCGGCTCCAACGAAAAAGGACAGCTGGGGATGCCCAAAGACATCGCAAACGTGAAGGAACCCACGGAAATCGACATGGAGAAGATGTTTGAAGGATACCAGCTGAAGTTGGTAGCGTGCGGAGCGATGCACACAGCATTTGTTACAGGTAATATTTTGAAGTGTTGTTTTGAGATACTCATCATTAAACCTTTTAACAAGGTGATTAATCGTAAGGTAAATAGTAGTTGTTTATTTCCATTATTAAATTGTTACTCGTAAACTTAGTAAACATGGTGACTTGCCGAAATCTACGCCATGACTAAAACCATTCACTGCTATCGATTATATCAGAATGACTCGTTATTTGCAGACAACGGCCTACTTTACATGTGCGGGGAGGCGCGACACAACAAGCTGTGTTTGGAGGAGGTCGAAGACGCCAGCAATGCGAACGAGGCGCCCAATCAATATTCCCCAAAGCGGGTCACGGCGATGAACGGGTTCGTTGTCGACAACGTGGCCTGCGGCGGATGCCACACGCTCCTCACCGCCACCAAGGGCTCCAACATCGACTTCACCAATAACGACTTCAGCATCGTGTCCGAGGAGAACCGAACATCCCTGCCTGAACTACCACCCCTTCAGAAAATCCCGGTGCTCAAAAATATAGACGTCGCGAATGCGAACATCGTTGAACACAAAAAGGAGAATGGAAACGATGAAACCGGCTCCATCGATTCCCTAGAAGCAAACGTTAGTGGCAGCCACATCGTCAACATCAATGATCTCGAAGCTGACAACGCGAGCTTGCACGACGTCCCGAATATTACTGAAGAAACGATAGCGACCACAGTCGAAAACAAGTTTGCGGAAGTCTCGGATATGATTAAGCACGAGGCGATGGATTTTAAGCAGAACGTTGAGGATAAAGTGGAAAAAGTAAAGGAGGAGGTCCAGGCGAAAGCGGAAGTAGTGGACGAAATGATAAAGAAGACCGTCGACAATACAATGCCCGGGGAACATTGCGACGAGAAGAAAGTTTTGCAGATACCCGACAAGATGGCCGAAGTCACAAACTCCCCCCCGCCGAAGACACCAATCATTCAGGATCTACTAGACATTCCTGACATAACTCACATGAGTCCCGACCTGAGCAAGCACAGCGATGACCAGAGAAGCGAGGGTGGGCAATCCGAGAATGAAACTATACCATGTGCTTCAGACAAGTCCAGCCCACAGATGGGCAAAACTAAGACGCAAGCTGTCATCCCGATTGTCAGAAGCGATGATCACATAGACTCTCAAGACGGGCACGAAGATGACGTAGTAGTTAACAAACTAGAGGAGAAGGGACGTTTCGCTAAATTCTTCCAGGCCATAAAGGATAAGGAAAACTCTTGTATCGGAAAGGGAAAGGTGATTGAAGAGAAAGTTGTAGGTATGTTTTTAACACCTCAACCGTGGGTACCGCAGACACAATAGATTTTCGGTTGTTATGCGGCAGCCGGCTGCCGCTTGGGGATTGATGGGTTTTAATAAACTTAGCTGAAAATCATGTTACATCTAGGAAAAAAATACTAAGTTAGACACTGCTCTGCCGTAGTTAGATTTTAAGTAACAATTTAGGGTATACTAATGATATTTGACCTTTTATTTATCAAATTAATTATCATCTTTCACAGAAAACGTCCATAAAGGCATAGACACGGCAGAGGAGAGCGTCCAAAAAGTCGAAGAAAGAATCGAAACAGAAATACGAAATCAAACAAACTCAAGAACATGCACAATTTTATAGGTTTTTAATTGTTTTTCTTACAAAAATAAAATGTGTTTTTGTCCTCTTGATATTATAAAATTTATATAATGATATTATTAAAATTTAATTACAAAATTCAACTTTCATTGTTATAGATATTAACGTAAGTAACAATTACTGAAGTAACTTTGTTACTAATAAATGATAATAACTAGAGTTTCTAGAGAATATGGTAAGTAATTAAAAAATCTTAATTAGTGTTATGATATAAATCACAGTGTAAATATATCTACATAACTAGAATAATATTATACTGATTACTGACATAGTCTATGATAATATCTATCACAGGTAAAATACTCAAAAGTCCTTATATTCTACTAAGTAAGTATAAAAATTGTTAAAGTCTATTCGAGGAAGACATATTTAAAACGCGTACAGCTACTAACTTATTTGGTCTGAGAGTTAACTATATTCAAGATTATTTTGCCTTTAACTATAAAAAGAGCAAGCTTTATATCTTTGGCAAAAAGGTCAAATAACTTTGAAGGGACTGAACGGAGGGAAAAAATAACTATGTCTAAAGGCTGCCAATTGAGGAATATGATCACGACTCAATTATACTGTACGTCATAGTATTTACTGGTCTCTGGTCATATTCTCTTACTATTCCAAACGCGAATGGACTACAGATGGTACAGCCCCGGATTTATAAATAGGCCGTTATAGGCCACGGCCGTTATATGGGCAGCAGCGTCCATAGGAGGCCGACAGATTTCGTACAAAGGGCGGCGGGAATAAAATCTCCTACTCTCATAAATATATAAAATCGGCACTGACATGCAAACTTAATGATTACGTCTCCTAAAAACATATTAAGATAATAAACAACTAAATAGTCATCAAATTAGTAACTTGGTTATGCAAATGGAAGTTAATTTTGGTTGTTAAACCTAGCTGGTCCTTCAACTTCCGCCCGACTTCGATGATCGACGCCTCGTTTCGATCAGTTATCCAAACACCTGAAAAAAACAAAAATAATATATTATATTTTATCACAATGTTTCCCGTGTATGGCGGTCTGCGGTGTCATCTGTACCATGCATATAACCGGTTTTTATTGCTGTTTATTTCATTAAGGGGGTTCGTGAAAACTGTGCCTGAGTGGTACAACTAATATATATTCTGTGGCCTGAGTAGGAACGCTGGCACAGTTTTCAGCCTTTAACCTCAGCCGCCGAAAGTGAGCGAACGCTACGCAGTTTATTGTATTTCCATAACATTCACTTTTTCGTTCACATCTAACCGACAATACGTTATTACACTAGAAGTAGGCGCTGACATTCGGCGGCCGATAATAATATAGCACGTCACTAGTCACTACGCTCCGCGGATGCTGTTTGGCTACGTATCTACGGCAGCTATAGCGTATAGTTAGCATAAACGGCCCATTCACTATCCTGCATTGCAGTCCTGCTGCAGTCCGCCGTGCAGGCCTGCAATGCAGGATAGTGAATGGGCCCTTTCAGTGTGTGTACGAAAAATACCGTTTACACTTTATCGTTTACACTGGGAGTCACAGTGAGCCTGCTCACATTCGGCGGCTCACAGTCTGTTTGGTTTGAACACGGCCTTATATTATAACAAAGAACACTCGGTATCCATACTAATATTATAAATGCGAAAGTGTGTCTATCTGTCTGCAGCCTGTTACCTCTTCACGCCCAAACCGCTGAACCGATTTTGCTGAAATTTGGTATCCATAATCCAGGAGATACTTTGAGTCCCGGGAAAGGACATAGGATACTTTTTATCCCGGAAAAATATACGCACGATTAACGAATATTGGCGCAACGGAGTTGCAGGCGTCATCTAGTAAAATATAATATCTTACCAATTTTCGACTTGGCTCTGACATTGATAACAGCACCGCAGATCGCGTCAGAGTTATCGAAGTTTTCACCAATCATCATCAGTATCTGGAACATTCAATTATTACTCACGTTTAAATTATTTTGATTTCTACTGAAATAATATTGCAATAAATTATATAAATATTGTTTTATTTCATTATCTCCGGCCTCCGGGTACTGTAAACGCCATCTAGCGACGAATAGATGAAGAATTGTCGTTTTAGGTTGGTTATTTATTTAATAAGGTGGGTGGGACCGTGGGTTGCACCATGGTTGCACCAGAGGCGTGGTTAAAGTATGTATTAAATTATTATTATTTTAAATTGCCCTGGGCAGCGAAGAATACTCACCCAGGGCGCTGGTAGTGCTAAAACTGGCTGACTGTCACTAGAGAGTAGAGACTCACCACTAACATCCAAGCGGTGTCCATATCGACGCTCATGTTCCGTTTCTTCTCGAAATTTAGTATCATCCTGCCGCCGCGACGGTTGGCGGGATGCTCCCACATCGGCGTGATGTCGCCACGGAACACCGCGTAGTCCTGACCGAATACCAGCTCCGATGGCCGCTTCATCCAGTGGTAGAGGCTGGAAGACCGTTCAATGAGGGTTGTTGAAATCACAGAACAAATATTACTCGCGGAGCGCGTTGAAATTCTGTTTGTCACGGTGCTGCGATGGCGGTCTACCAGAATCTGATGGCAAACTCTATATGTGGAACGTGCAAATATATAAATTATTATCCAATGATCAAGGATATTTTGTGAAAACTGCTGTCAAAATTTGCCCTCAGATTCTGGTAGACCCACTGATCTCCATTATACAGCGTACTTGTATAATGGAGGTCAGTGGGTAGACCTATATAGTTTTTGGGTCTATCGTGCCAAATAGACATTAAGGCTGATTTACATTGATACAGTAGCTGGCGCCAGCATCACTGGATTCCGTCGCTGGATCAGCGCTGTATCAATGTAAATATGTTTCAATCCAGTGCTGAACTGGATTTTGGACTTTATATTATCGTTACACGTGAGTCATGACAGCTAAATCGTGACATATGGCAGCAGTTTGACACGATAGACTCTATGGCTACATAGCGGCACCTGGTGGCAAATAGAATTTCAAACACCCCACTGACCTCCATTGACCACAGACGCTGGACTTATGATATGATACCCTTTGAAATGACAGCTATTTTTTGTGCCTATTTGAAGCGGAATCAGCGCCCCCAATGCGGGGGAAGAGAACTAAATCTGACGTAAAAATGACGTTTGAAAGTCGCCATATTGGTGCTGGTAGCAGTAGTGGGAGTACTTGGAACTAATACTAGTTTCTACAACCAATAGCGACTAAGCAGCCATTTGCAAGTTATATCAGATTTAGTCATCATGATCCCCCGCATTGGGGGCGCTAATTCCAACGAATCGAAAAACAATTGGGTATCATAAGTCCAGCGTTTAATTAAAACTTGTTTTATGGAGGTCAGTGAAATACCCTCGTTGCTTTACTGAATTTATTTGCAGCATTTTGGTCAAAGTGACAAAGTCAATTAAGTTTAATTTCCACTTTGACTACAAAAGATGGGTCTAGGTTCAACATAATATTTTGTAGCATTTCGATGTATCGTTTCGACGTTGCGTAACTTAACTCTTTATCGTTTGTTTGGATGCGATGCGGGTATCATAATATTCCATCCGAACTTGAGATCATGATAGGTACGCACCAAGGCCAGGTTACGTAGAGGATGCTTATGTATTATGATTTATGAATTATGATACATCGAAAGATCTGTACAAATACCTACCTACCAGGGTAGAAGTATAACCACAATTTTTTATGCTTATTAACCCTTACAAAATTTGTTACTATCGAATTATTGTGCATTATTTTAATTTTTAATACACAAAATTTAACAGAACTTAACACTAAGCTCATAGCCTCCTCTTAAAACGTATCGAATCGATTCATAAATCATAATAGGTATCTTTATTTTAATTTGATGTCCAACTTGAAAACCAAAAACCCCGATGGGCAATGGATGGGCAGTACAAAATTTGCTACATACGAGCTACCTTAATTCGTCATTAAGTTCTATTATTCCCTACAAAAAAATTAAATGGAGATTAAAAAATTTACTTAATAGAGGCAAAGAGCAGGGGGCGAAATCAAATTTGTTACAGGCGCCGAACTACCTTAATCCGGCACTGAGTTCTTTTGCTGCAAAAAAAAAAACACCCAAAAACGTTACCTAGGTACCTAAGTACCGGTGGTAGGCATCATGTAGACTTTCAGAAAATATTTGCAAAAATTTATTCTGAATAAAAAATAAAATGGAGAAAAGAAAAAAAGACGGGGTGCGGGAGTGCATGCCGGCAGAAGTGAAAACTTGATTATTAACGTTGTGCATAATTTTTTAGATTTTTTTTTATGAAAATCCATTTTTTATGAAATCTTTTATGAAAAAACCCTTTTTTTTAATTAATCGATTAAATTTTTAACCCATTTTTATGAAAATCGATTTTTTAAAAAATCTATTTTTTAATTAATCGAAACCCAGGTTACAAATTTTTTTAACCCATTTTTTATGAAAATCGATTTTTAAAAAAGCGATTTTAAAATCGATTTTTTTAATTAATCCAAACCCAGGATCTACAACTTTTTTAGCCCATTTTTTATGAAAATCGATTTTTAAAAAATCGATTTTTTAATTAATCGAAACCCTTACAATCGATTAAAAAATATCGACAATCGAAAAAAAACAATTGATTGTTCGATTAATCGATTTCGATGTTACAACACTACTCTCAACCGTCTTACGGTTTTTCGATAATCTGACGCGAGTTTCACAGTTTTTACCCATCCCACAAAGTGCTCAACGCCGCTATAGAAGTTTTCACTTCAAAAAACGATACCGCCAGTAATCCTCGACCGTGTCGAAGACGGTTAGCTTGACGAGATTCTCCTCCCAGTCCTTCTTGTTGGTGTTGGTGAACATCCAGAAACTCCAGCTGGTCTTCAGCGGGTGCTTGATGCCAGCAGGTATGTCGACGGAACTCTCCACCTAAAGTTTAAAATGTAGAAGTAAATAAAATTTGTATAAAAAGTAAACTTTACATTTTGTTTTTTACATTAAAAACCGGCCAAGTGCGTGTCGGATGGTAATACCGCTAGTTTTTTTTAATTTTTGTGTGGTCAATGAATGTACATTTATAACGTGTTTTATAATACACTACTATCAACATCATCTCAGTTAAGTACTTTGAAAGGAATTTGAACGAAAAGTTCCTTTATACTTCGCCGAATACATTTTTTTTAGTTGATCGACTATTACTCAATAACTTATGAAGTCTTCTTAGCCGTGATAGTTTTCCTTTTAAATTCAGCATATTTCCTACTCCCGTGATTTTTTTCACATTTCCAGAAGCAACCATTTAGCCGGTAGAAGGGGGGGACACTGGACTCGACGATTTTTTCCACCTTAAAACTTAATATTTCACAAACGGATCCCTAAATCGGAAAATGATCTATCAATACTTATAATGGTTTTAAAAAACCTATCCAACGACACCCCGCACGACGGGGTGGACGCGAAAAAAAATTTTCATCCCCGCTTGATGTGTATGGAATAAATATTTTTTTAAGATTTCATGTACCATTTTGTTGCCATCATTAATATGTGCATTCATGCCAAATTACAGCTTTGTAGGTCCTATAGTCTCTGAGCAAAACCGCGGATAGACAGACAGAAACTATAAGGGTTCCTTGTTGACTACGAAACCCTAAAAACCTGTTTTTTTTTTCTTCTGTGCTAAAAACAATTAAGGGCGTAGACCACGGAGCTAATATGCGTACTTTGATTATATGTGACGTTATCAGCGTGAAGGGACCTTATTGTCGGTATTGAGTTATTAGTATCTCCTTATTCTACATTTAATAGGCTATCGAACCATGTAAATAACATGCGTGTAGGTCTGGAAAATATTTTTTAAAAAAATGTTTAAACTCGAAAGTCGTAAAAGGTGATATTGAGAAAATCGCATTCAAACTTCGACATCCTAAAAAAAGTATGTTATTGTAGGAAGTTACATAGATATCATGTTTTTTGAGAAGTTCGTTATATGGTCTTAGAATTTAACTTCAATTATATAATTTTATAACTCTATTCCTTTTGTTTACCACGCCAAAGTGCATGATGTAATGAAAATGCCCAAGATGGTTTTTACTAAATATTTCAATTATAGTATGTTTTCTATTGGATTTTATAAAAGAATAATATAAAACGGATCAGTTTTTACTAAATAGAGACGTCTTCGATATTAAACAACATTGTTTATTGTATTAAAAATTTTTTTGAACAAATAAACATTGTGCTTCTACTAATCTTATAAATCAGTCAAAATCAACAAAAATATATATTTACTCCACTTAAACATAGTCAAATGAGATCAAATATATAAACTTCTATTTAAAAAGTAACTTTTTTCTGTCTTAAAATTCAAGGTAAAGTTTAGTAAAAAGCTGGTACAAACGCTTAACACTTGACCTTATTGTCGGTGATTAAAAGTTTAGTAATATGACATAAAAATAAATATACATTTTTATTAACATTGAAGTTCTTATTTTCTAAATAACTTTAATTATCCTTTAGTAACAAGACGTGTACCAAAAACATGTAATTTCTCATAGTTACCATAGAAGTATTCATAAATATTAAAAGGGACCTTAAGAGCCCGGGTTACCATCGAAATTCTCATACATACGTAATACCAAAATCATTTTGTCATACGAAAGTATTTAACATGTTTGAGTTATTTTTCAGCTTAAAATAGTAATTACCTAGGTTCCTGAACAAAAATTAACTTCAAAATATTTAAACACTAAAAAATTGAGTGAAACACTAAAAATATATATAAATAAATAGTAAATTTACTACAAAATATTTAAATACTAAAAAATATTTTTTAGAGTTGAAATATTTTGTAGTAAATTTAATATTTATGTATATATTTTTTAGTGTTTTACTCTATTTTTAGTGTTTAAATATTTAGTAGTAAATTTAGTAAAAAAAAATTATACACAAAAAAATTTTTTTTAGTGTTTAAATATTTTGAAATTAATTTTTGTACAGGAACCTAGGTAATTACTATTTTAAGCTGAAAAATAACTCAAACATGTTAAATATTTTCGTATGAGAAAATGATTTTGGTATTACGTATGTATGAGAATTTCGAGGGTAACCCCAGCTCTTAATGTCGGTCGTTACAATTTTAGTAATAAAACTAATAAAGTTAAAAGAAGATACAAAAATACTATTAATTTCGGAGTTGTAACATTATTTTTATTTTTATATTTTTTTAATATTTATTTAATTATATTTTTCATTATTTAATTATATTTCTGAGATTTCTTTATAAAAATAAAGACTTGAACCTCAGACTTGGTACGACTTTGTCTAGATTTCATTACTTTTTAGGGTTCCGTAGTCAACAAGGAACCCTTATTAGAGATAAACAAGCAGCTCCATCGAGATTCGAGACTTGGCTAGTTTTTTTACAGAATGTTTTTGGTGGGATTTCAGTTCTTTTTATAGAAACGTGGGCATATTGATTTTTTAAGCTGAGCCGTAAGAAGTGGGTTTCATCATATCGCTCGTGTAGGATTGCGCGCTCGTATAAACGTCACCATCAGCATCACACGTGTTACATACGCCTCCGTGGTATAGTGTTATAATCACGCGTGGCTCTAGACTCGGAGGTCGTGAGTTCGATTCCCGCGTTGGAAACGTATTATTTCCAAGTTTGGTAAGAACAATGCAGGTTGATCACCTTGATCAGGATTAAATTGAAATTCAAATTTAAGGGAAAAAAATAAATAAATCCCATATAAAAAACCAAATTTCGAGTCCGACTCGCACTTGGCTAATTTTATGGTTTTCCCTATAAATGGCCATTAAACCCTAAACTCTGTGCTAAATTTTAGCTCTCTGAGTTTATGGGAAGTACTAGTTCTATTTTGATGATATTGAGTAGTGAGTGAGTGTCATAAATGAGAAACTTTGCTTTAGCTTAACTTCTGAACTTAATGACCTCTAGAGTTTCTCAAATAAGAGGCCTAAAATGCGGTGAAATGGTTCCTGTAAATGATGGTACTGCAGTGTTTGCTTCGCGCTCTACTTGGCGGGGGCACTATAGTGCCCCAGATATTCTAATCACTGTTACCGATTTTCAGCTGGGTGCAAATTACTAGTAGTATAACAGTAGATACCGTGCCGAAAGAAAGCCGCAATCGACTCTCGACTGCAGCACCGACAATAAGGTCCCTTTTTTACTAAACTTTAAGTTATATTTTAACCTATAAAAATCGTTTTTAAAACCTGTGTCTTTGTCATATCAAAATTTAGAGTTCGTTTATTAATATGGAGCAAAGAAAGAAAAAATGATTTTTTTCGACACTTTACTTTAAATGCGGTTATCTCGGAAACTAAAACCCTCCATAAGGTCCATTTTCCCAGATAACGTCACATATGTATATGTTACGCTCAAAGACAGAAATCGCTCAGTGAGCGAAAAAATTGCTCACAACGCGTTGTGGTGACAGTGAAACAGCAACGACGCGAATTTCGCGTCGTGGCTCTAATGAAAACGGCCACGACGCGTTCTGGCAATCACAAAAAGGCCATAACGCGAAATTCGTGTCGTGGCTGATATGCTATTCGTTTTTCTTGATTGATTAATCATCCATAGACCATAGGTATGGAAGATTATATTTGAATTACCACGCGTACTACAAAATATTTTTTCTTTTACTAAATCACTGCATTATGTGCTTGTCATCATATTATTTATAAAATATCCATAGTTCCATACTATCCGTACTAATATTATCTGTCTGTCTGTCTGGCGCAACGTGTTGTTGTTTTTTGTTGTCTTTTTTAAATATAATTATGTATAAGTAATCTGATCGCATTATAATATATAAAAACTAGCTGTCCCGGCAAACGTTGCTTTGCCATAATAATATAAAGTATTTCGCCCATATTATTATTTTATTGAAGTGATTAAATAAGTATGTCGCCATCGCAACGTCCATCGCTATCCCGTCGCACAAACAATGGTCGCCGTCAGTCTCAGGTTGTAATAATTTACTATTATTTATTCAACAAATGCACTTATCAATAAAGTACCGAATAGCCGATTCTCAGACCTACTAAATATGCATATAAAAATTGGTAAAAATCAGTAAAGCCGTTTCGGAGGAGTTCGTGGACTAACATTGTGACACGAGAATTTTATATATAAGACTAGCTGTCCCGGTGAACTTCGTGTCACTTTAAAACCTTCCCTGGAATTCTACGAATATTTTAAGACTAAAATCAGCCCAATCCGTTCAGCCGTTTTCGAGTTTTAGCGCGACTAACACATTTGAAAATCCATTTTTATATATAAGGTATAGTTTTATTTTAATTAATATAATTTAAATATAATACTACTAGTAGATGTCCGCTACTACGTTGCGCCAGACAGACAGAGAGACAGATATTAATAATAATTATTAGTACGGATAGTTTAATTTATAAATAATAATGATAAACACGTTATGCAGTGATTTAGTAAAGAAAAAATATTTTATAGTACCTACGCGTGGTAATTCAAATAAGTATAATCTTCCATACCTATGGATGATTAATCAATCAAGAACAAATCAAGAAAAATGAATAGCATAATATCAGCCACGACACGAATTTCGCGTTATGGCCTTTTTGTGATTGCCAGAACGCGTCGTGGCCGTTTTCATTAGAGCCACAACGCGAAATTCGCGTCGTGGCTGTTTCACAGTGACCACAACGCGTTGTGAGCTATTTTTTCGCTCACTGAGCGATTTCGGTCTATGAGCGTAACATATACAGTGTAGACTGTAGCCTGTAGGAGGTATTGTTTTATCTCCTACGACCACCTACGTCGCGCCGGCAGTCTATACTCTCCCCCTCTTTTGATTTGGATTGATTTTTGATCAGGTTTTCCGAGTCGCCGTCAGTCTCAGGTTGTAATAATTTACTATTATTTATTCAACAAATGCACTTATCAAGCGTTGCATTTTTTCACCCCAAAAATGCGTTACCTATGCGTAATGCGGATAAAAATTTACTACAGTTCTTGCAATCTACGAGCGCGCGTAGCCTTTATTTGTAGTTGTAATTGTAATTTGTATAGACATTTTCGTTAGTGTGCGTACGGAGCAGTCAGTCAAAGAGAATATAATCACTACGTGCAGTCACTAGTCAGTTATCAGTAGCAAGCGAGCCATGTACGCCTGTGTAGATAATATTCATGGTCACTCACACAACTAATGGCGCCGCGCGCTCGCAGATTGCAAGATGTGTATAAAAATAATATCTACAGCTACAATACAAGCTATACTTATATGTAAGCATGTCAGTGTCTACAGCCGAACATAATAAGTACTCTTTTGTTGAAATCGGTTAAAAATTACTGAAATATTGTGATTTGTGCCGCGCTACCCCACGGTGCCGCGAATTTAAAACCAAGTCATTCATTCAGTCAGTACATGCTATCGAATGCATAATATTTTGTTATCAGTTACCGCATTCGTTTGTATGACGTCAGTTGCATTGAACTAGGGACTACGGTACTGACTCACAACTAGTGGTGGTTAATATAACGTATAGCTGAAAAAAGTAGCGCGCTATTTCTTCGCAACGAATAGCGCGCGCTATAAAACTAGGCACAAGACGCTACGTTATAACGTATCGCGCGGTCACTGACCTAGCGCGACGCCGCTCGCGCTGCCGATCGCGCGCGAGTCGCGACTTTCGTTGGTTCGTTGCCGTATCGTTCGGGCCCAAATCGGGTGAATTCGGCTGTCATAATTTTTTCAGTGTTGCGTTGCGTGCATAGGTAAATTATAATGTTTTATAATCCCTGCTCCGAAGAGCACTGTACTGTAATATAATGGTAACCTCCGTTCCATGTGAATGTATTTTTTCTAAATCTGGATACGTTATTATATTTTTAAATGTAAGTAAATGAAATGTTAAAAAAGATCTAAAAATAATTTAAGTATATTGCCAAAAAATAAAAAAAATAATTAAAAACCATTTAAATAACTTATAAAAAAAGAATTGTAAGTACTTATATAAAGCGATTCCTTTCAATTTCAATATAATATTATTATACAATTATATTGTATCATTTTAATTTAAATATTTCAAACGTAATAAAATTAACCACATAAATAATAATGCCTTCAAACGATTATATTATTCTGAGTTATCTAACAAACACGTTATATTATATTAACTCACCCACCGCGTTATAATTATTATTAGCGAAAGAATTCAATAACGTCGGTAACTTTACAACGTGTCCAATCGATCGTTATAACGTATCATTCGTTATAACGTAGCGTCAAAATTAGCGCGCTTGAAAGAATCGAGATTTCATTCGTTTTAACTGTTATAAGTTATAACGTAGCGTCAAAACTAGCGCGCTTGAAATTCGTTATAACGTAGCGTCAAAACTAGCGCGCTTGAAATTCGTTATAACGTAGCGTCAAAACTAGCGCGCTTGAAATTCGTTATAACGTAGCGTCAAAACAAGCACGTTTGAAACTCGTTATAACGTAGCGTCAAAACTAGCGCGTTTGAAATTCGTTATAACGTAGCGTCAAAACTAGCGCGCTTGAACGAATCGAGATTTTATTCGTTATAACGTAGCGTCAAAAATAGCGCGTTTGAAAAATGTAGCGTCTAGCATTTAGCGTGCTCTGAAAATATAGCCGTTAGGAACACCACTACTCACAACCACAGATTAATAAGTAGTAACAACGCTTGTTCCCACTCAGTGTTTATAATATTGAAAGACAGTAGTTATGGATACTACGATATATTGTACGATCTGTTTTCGACTACACAAAACATAATTTTGTGTATAAAATATTAAATAATAATAGCTATTATATACTTACCTACCTAGCACCGCCTTAAATCGCCTCAGAGCAATGATTGGATAATATTGTAGTATACAGGATACTAACCAAAAACCAAGCAGCAATTTAAAAAATAAAATCCCTCCACAACCATTTAAAATACAAATTACTTAGGTATATATACGTTTATCAAACATATTTTATCAATAGGTAAGTAGGTAGTAGGTACCGTATATAGAAATATTATCTAACATAACTAAAGTGCAAATAAAACATCATAACCATTGTCATACTTTGCTCTGTTTATTAATGATACACACGCTCTTATTTTTCTACTTCTAGGAATCTTTGTTTAATTAAAAAGTACTCAAACAAAATCTCTGAATACTTTATTCAACTCTCTATCGTAAAAAGATAACTTACCTGTTCATTTTTTTCTATTTCACAACCCATACCGGCTGGAATTTTGTAACAATTAATTATTTCCAAAAAACAATTATTGTTTCACTTATTTCACTAACCGTCCACTTGTTATAACGTTCACCAATAAAATTCGAATGACGAATTGTTAAACGTCCAGTACATGTCAAAGGAAATCCCCGATTTCAACGGCAGTAATACCAGTGTAAAAAAAATTAATCGTGATTAAATGATTGACATATTAGTTAATCTTGTATAAAACCATTTTAAAACAAATTCATATAAGACATAAGTACATTAACGCTTCAACTCCCATACGGCCATTGAGATGTACATACGGCCCAAGTGGGCCGCGAGAAATATAGATTTCCAAGAATCCGCGAGCGAAGAAATAAATTTATTACTTACTTATTTACTTGAGTCACTTTTTTATTTGTATCTTATAATATGTAACTTGATAGGTACTTCTACGCCTCTTTCACACTGCTAGTTTGCTGCAGCTGCTGCTGCACTAGTTATTTGTAAATACCTCTTCTCTATGTTTGTAACTGCAAATTACAGAAATATATAAAACAGGAAAAGCCACCATAATAATGTAAATGTAAGATCATATTACATTTATATTATTAATATCTCGACTTCCTGAGATAATTTCATTTTTGTACCTAATTAAAACTACTAATAAATCATTAGAGATCTGTGAACTCAAGCGATTATTATGTATAAAATATTTTGTTGGTTAAATAAATAAAACAGCCATTGTATTTTATTGCTTTTTAATGAAATATCAAAATACTCTGGACCAATAAGTGATAAACACAGTTGCTGATTTTAGTTAAGAGTAAGTTCATAATGTTGCAGGATAACCAAGTGTTACAATATACATATAAATAAACGGTTAAAATGTTAAAAACAGTGTGTCACTTGCCTAATTTAATCTTATAAGAGACTTATATCTAAGCAACCTCAACAATACAGCGCAAACGCACAACATCAGACTTTCGTTTTCAATTGCCGTAGAATATTGAGTGAATTAACTCACCGACACAGAAACATTTAACGTAAATATTACTTCTGTTAAATAAAAACATTTTCTAAGCTAGCAGTACTCAACTACAATGGAGCTATGTTCGAATAAGAAAAGTGAATGCTTCAACTCCCAAGCGGTGCCATTCAACCGCAATAACAATAGATTTCCACGAATCCACGATCGAGGGATTAATACCATAAGATTTCCTTTTGTGCTTCAATACCGATTGTTTAAGAAAACTAAATTGCACATTTCATTTTAACATGCTAACAATTTCATTTTAACATGCTAACAAACAATAAGAGCTAATCAAACCAAGAAATCAGCATTATTCGGTATTAATTTCCAAACTAAAGAGATCTAAAATTGATTACATTCTTGATGGCCTCATTGTAGTTGTTTAACATAGGTATAAGCAGCTAGTCTATACAGTGTAAAGATTCTTGGTGGCAGAACTATGCTTGACCATGGTGTCCCTGTGAAGTTGGAAACCAATCTTCCCGTGAATGCCCAGTTGCTCCTTTAGTTTTCTCCCAATCTCCAAGATAGCTTGCTGTTTGGATGTATCAGCAGTCCAAATAGCTAAAACACAATGAAATCATAAATAAATCCATATATTTTAAGCTTTTGCTGAATGTTCGATGAAACAGATTGCAGAAACACATTTTAAAAAATAAAGTCTTAAAGAGTAAGCTTTAAAATTTTAGTGAATAATCTCAAACTGCAAAATGATAAAAAATTAGATGTAAATGATTTGAATAAATTTTATATAAGAAATGTATTATGTTATCAAATAAAGCTTTCTATTTCTCATGTATAAGATCACACTATCTCTTCTTACCTATTTTATCAACTTTGGATCTCACATTGACCACAGCTCCACATATTTCCTCGGAGTGCTCAAAGCTTTCGCCAATCAATAGGAGGACCTATAAATTATAAACAATATTTGTTAAAACAAAATAAATACAAAGAGGAGAAAAAATTTATGTTTGATTAGAAAAAATACAATTGAGGTGCAAAATATTATTTCTATTACTTATATTTTAAAAGGCATTTGAAAAGGGAGTTTGTCATAATAAAGAGTAGCAATGTTGTTAATTAACAAAACACACAATCCAAAAAAATCACATCTAAAACATCATCGTGAGCAGTACCTAGTCTTCTTATTTTAAAAAAATAGCTCCTTAAAGCATTACTAGTCACAATGTGTGGTATCATTTTTAATGAGGTGAGTAAGCCAATCTTCATTATCACTTGTATTACGTAATTACTCATTAGGTCATAAAACTGCAGCTCACATACTTTAGAAGAGTATCTTACTTTAAGTATGAAAAGATAAGTTAATGTTTCAATTCATTATAATCAAAATGTAAACAAATTATATTTATCTGTCAGATTCCTATACTACCCAACTGAGCACAAAAGAGGTATCTCTTTAAATATTACTTTAAGATAATAATTGAAGTTATAACGCGGTCACATTAACTTGATGCATGGTTTGATGACGTCATTACGAAGAGGCCAGGTTATTGCATTCCAGCGATGCGTCAAGTTAATTTTACCGTGTTGTATGTTACATTGTTAAAAACATTGAATTGCACTTAGTCTGTATAATGCTATTTTAAATACCACATAATAGTATTGTAAAGATAATATACAAATGCATTAATATGCATTTGTATATTATCTTTACAATACAATCGAATTCAACTCCCAAGGGGTTGAATTCGACCGCATAAACAATAGATTTCCCAGAATCCACGATCGAGGGATTAATTTGGATACTTAAATAAAAATTTGTTTACATTTGATCATAAATTAAAATAGTTTTTACTTTCATTAACAGCTGCTTATAAATATTTTTCACTAGATGACGCACTCAAGCCGGTTGGGCCAAAGTTCCTTTATCACGCTGGAACCGTACAATTTAGCTATTTATAAGTTGAGTCCTGGGAAAGGTGAAAATATCCTTTAACGTTGTTCGTGGTGGCCGAAAAGGAAGATCTTCCGACCGAGAGAGATAGCATGCTCGGTCAGGCCGAAGCCCACTGACGTCATTTCAGACGTTGTATATATCTTGCCGTTCTCCGAAACTTCGATAGCGCGATGCAGGATTGTTAGGCGAATTGTGGGTACCGCCACATCACTCCCCCCCGAAGACCTGTGGTATTCTTCAATGCGCTTGTGTTGTCAGGTGTGGGCCGAAGCTACGCGTGCAATGACCAGGAGAGGGACCCCGTGCTCTGCTTGCTGACCGGTCGTTGTAGCCTATGGCTGCCCCGTTCAAGCCAGACACGGGTTCGACCGGCGCGGACCTCCAACGCGGCTTATGGTCGAGGCGACCCGGTTATGCTTGATGTCTGCTGACGTGGTGCGGAGGGGCGGGGAGTGTTGATGATGATTGATGTCCATGATGAAGGATGCGTGTTCTTGTCGGTGGTCACCAATTTAACGTGTTTAGTGGCGGCCGAAAAGGAAGATCTTCCGACCGAGAGAGATAGCATGCTCGGTCAGGCCGAAGCCCACTGACGTCATTTCAGACGTTGTATATATCTTGCCGTTCTCCGAAACTTCGATAGCGCGATGCAGGATTGTTAGGCGAATTGTGGGTACCGCCACAATCCTTTGTCTTTTCGCAGGACTCAACTTATACCAAATTTCAGCAAAATCATTTTAGCGATTTGGGTGTGAAGTGGTAACAGACAGACATTTCGCAATTATAATAATATTAGCACTGATTATTTTTACAGGAGATTAAAAAACATACCACATCCAGCCAAAACCGATCTAGGTCTGAATTTCTTTGTTTCTTCTCCAAGCTTATGAGCCAGCGGCCTCCCATTTTGTTGGCATCATCTTCCCACATAGGTCTGATTCCTTGCTTGAAAACGGCATAGTCGTGACCTTGGCGCAACTCTGATGGTTGTTTAATGTGATGATACAATCTACGACAAAAAATATAAGTAAACAAATATTTTTTAGAATGCAAGCTTTTATACAAATATCAAGATCTTCGAAAGTATATTAAACTGGTGATTATAGACTTTAACAGCTCACAAAATATTCACGTACCTCCAAAAATCTTCTACTGTATCAAAGTTGGTCAATTCAATTTGATTCTCTTCCCAAGATTTAGTTCTGTCGTTGTCGTAAAACCACAAACTCCAAGTATTTTGAAGCGGATGTTTTATAAGGAACTCTGGTGGAACTTCAGCATTAGTGTTTTTATTGTCGGTTCCAGCCGAACCCTTGAAAACACAAGTCATATTATAACCTAACTTTGAAACACCAAAAAGAAAATAAGTAAGACTCGACGCGTAATTATTGTTTATGAAACAAATGTAGGGATAGATTATGTCCTAAATCTGAAAATATGACTACGGAAATAAGTTTAAAATCGAATGCAACAACAAAATCGCAGTGAAAGTTTCTGAAGCCACATCAGCAAGGGCAATGTATTATTGTTATAATTATTTGTAACAGTTATAAACAAGGTAGTTGAAGAATTTACACCACCCTAAAAATATTTTAAACCTACCTCTACTTCTTCAGCGTTATTTCCAGCCATGTCACAAAAATCTCACAAGTAGATTTTTCCCAAAAGACAGCGGATTTTAATGTTACTAGCCTATAGAAATTATTTGACATCCATAGACAAGGAAATTATTTTTCAAGATTTGATAAAGGGTCCATTCACTATCCTACATTGCAGTCCGCCGTGCAGTCCGCCGGCTAATGCAGGATAGTGAATGGTGTTTACTGAAGACGACACTTAAAAAAATTTCAACAGTCAACTGGACTTAGAAAAATTTGGGAAGACCGGACCCGAAGAAGATTGGACTCGAAGAAGACTGGACTCGAAGAAGATCCGGCTCGAAGGACCAAGTTCACTGTTTGAGACTGTATTCGCCCATAGGTATTCGCCGCTGGCTCGGATCCGGCTCGAAGGACCAAGTTCACTGTTTGAGACTGTATTCGCCCATAGGTTTTCACCGCTATCTCGGATACGGCTCAAAGGACCAAGTTCACTGTTTGAGACTGTATTCGCCCTTGGTCTTCGAGTCCGATCCGAGCCAGCGGCGAAAACCTATAGGCGAATACAGTCTCAAACAGTGACCGTAGGACGCGACCTGGGTCCTGCACAAAGCCTGCAAGCTCCGCCCACCACTTGCAGTCCGCCGCAAAGGACCGTGAATGTGGTTGCAGGACTGCATTTTGTATTTTTTGACACTTGACAGCAAAGAGATAATATTATTTATCTTTAATAAGCCAAGTGATAATTTTATTAAATTATAATAATGGAATGACTAATAATTAAATGACTTATTATATAGCATTAAAAATGGACATTATAATTTAAAGGAAATAGAGTGTTTATTTTAATTTAATTGTATTATTTGATTGGTTAAAATTATAAATGATTAAATCTAAATTATACATTTTAGCAGTCAATCCTAAATATTATGTGGTAAATTATATTATTTTCTTTTTAAGATTAAGGCTGACCGCACACAGCCGGAATGTCTCTCTGAATTAATAATCGGAAAATCATAATCTGAATTTCGGCACCTTGCCTCACACTTTCTTAAAAATTCAGATTGATCAGTAGTCTCGTGACTCCCGGCACGTGTAAACGTCTTTATGGAAGAAGAATTACTAATCGCATTGCTTTTGGCTCTACATTATAAAAAAAAGAAATAAAAACGCAAATACTGGATTCATCCTTTAAATATGAAAATAATAAAGGAGAGTCAGTATCACCTTACGGCGAGAAAATTACGACAGTATCCTGACAGACACAACATCATAATAATAACAGGATGTTCGTATTCCTGGTACCTAATTAAAATTGTGAAATAAATTCAAATTAATAAATATGTCGAATAAATTCGAATTCGATTAATTCGAATTCGAATAATTGAAATTCATAGTATCGCTGCAATTTTTGTACGTAATTATAGCACAAGTCAGCATTTTGTTCTAAAATCTATGCATCACACCAACAGGTCGCAACACGTCCAGAGGTTAGCCGCTTGCAGTGTCAACTGAAATAATTCATAATCTGATTTCAGTATGTGTGTGCCGCTCTATTAAAATGTATGGGAATACGCGCGTTATGAAATCATAATCTTAAATATTCCGGTCAGAACGCTCGTCAGTATCATTCTTACAAATAGATCTGAGAAATTCATAATCTGAAAAAATCAGAATGTGTGTGGAACGTACTGATATTGTATGGTATTCCGGACTTTCTGAATTAATAATATGAATTCAGATTATGAATTCAGAGAGACATTCCGGCTGTGTGAGGCCGGCCTAAGTTACCACTTACCAGTAGGGACATAAGATATAACATTTCCACACCTCATTGAGGTAGAAATTGTAAAACCCATAGACCTAAGAACATCATTGTAATCAATTTCTTGGAAATAAAGGATATGAATATGAATATTAATTTACTAGCGACCCGCCCCGGCTTCGCACGGGTATAAAATATAATATAGCCACTGAAAAAATAATTAAAATCGATTTAGCAGTTTTGTTTTATATTCATTATTACTACTCGTGGCCGGCATTGGTCGGTACCGCCGCAAAAGCTACGTCTCCCAATTTTTAAATACAGTTCGACAAGGCTTTATATGGACGTGGCGAGAAAAGGAACTATACGCTTCTATCATACAAAAACGATGCAAAAACGTCATTTTTGACATGTGTTTGACAGTTCTCCTTTACCAGCAGTGTTCCCGTCACTGTCACCCACGTTCATCTAAAGCCTTGTCGAGTTGTACCTAAATATTATCTCCGAAAATATTTATTTACTAGCGACCCGCCCCGGCGTCGCACGGGTATAAAATATATAGCCACTGAAAAAATGATCAAAATCGATATACTATGATCCTTCGCGTGGTCTACTTCTTATCTGTGCCAAATAACATAAAAATTGCTCCAGTAGTTTGCGAGATAAGCCCTTTCAAATAATTTCCCCCGTTTTTTCCACATTCTTCTATTAGTTTTAGCATGATAAAATACAGCCTTCCTCGAAAAATGGGCTATCTAACACTGAAAGAATTTTTCAAATCGGACCAGTAGTTAGTGAGATTAGCGCGTTTAAGTTAGCCCTTTCAAATAATTTTCCCCGTTTTTTCCACATTTTCCTCTATTTCTTCGCTTATATTAGTCTTAGCGTGATAAAATATAGCCTATAACCATCCTCAATAAATGGGCTATCTAACACTGAAAGAATCATCAAAATCTGTTGCATAGTTTTAAAGATTAAAGGGAACAAAGGGACAAGAGGGAAAAAAAAGCGACTTTGTTTTATAATAAGTATAGAAATCATATTATGCTGTAAAGGGCCATATAGATCTATATTAAATCAACAATGTATTTAAAGTATTAAGTTGAATAAGGATTAATGCCGTATTGGTTAAAATCGCTTCGAAAATTACCCATTATATTTTGTCGTTAAAAGTAAATGACAAAAAACTGCTATTGTGGGATGTCCAAAAGAGATAGATATATTATACCATCTGGTATAATTTGCAATGTAAGCTATAACAATAGCAGTATTTCTCCACTATTTAATTAATGTTATTATATTTATAATTTATAAACTTTCCTCTTGAATTACTCTATCTATTAAAGAAAACCGCATCAAAATCCGTGACGTAGTTTTAAAGATTAAAGGAAACAAAGGGACATGAGAAAAAAGACGGGTTGCACTCCGGGAGTGCCGGCAGAAGTGAAAACTTGATTATTAATGTTGTGCATTTTTTTAAACCCATTTTTTATAAAAATCGATTATTAAAAAAATCGATTTTTTTAGTTACTTAATCGAAACCCTTACAATCAATTCCAGTTCGAGTTCGAGTTCGACACAAAATACTGCTCTCCAACCGTCTTACGGTTTTTCCAAGATTTTTCGATCAGCATGATAATCTGACGCGAGTTTTACAGTTTTTGCCCATCCCACAAAAGTGCACAACGCCGCTAAAGAAGTTTTCACTTCAAAAATCGACTTTCTTTTATAATAATATGTAGTGATAATCCGCTTGCTAGTTGCTACATATACTTATATAGACATAGACAATGGACAACACGGGCTTAGTAGAGTTTATCGAAATATAATATAAAGAAACGCTGTGTTTGTGTAACCAAAAATCCCCAGCCAACAAGTAATAAACAAATAAGAAATACGGCACTGAAAAATTTATTTCTGTACATAGTACATACACAGATTGGAGTCCTATGCAACTTGCAAGTATTTTCAGGGTGCCATGCCATGGGGCTCGACGCGTTTGCGAGTGGCAAGTGGCAAAGCTTGCAACGTCGGCAAGGCGCAAGAGGGACAAACGCACCGAGCCCCGTAAGGCTCCCTGAAAATACTTGCATAGGACTTCAATCTGTATTTGTATGGAAATAAGCAGCAAAATCGTGTAAATAAAAAACACTTTAACTGATTCAGTGCGGATGACACGGGAGCCGTGTCATATATATTTTAACGTGTGGCGTATGACACGTGAGCCGTGTCATTTAAAAAAAACTATTTTTTCTCCCTCAAATTACACTTTACAAAGTTTTGCTCCGAAAAAAATCATCTTAATTTTCCATGTAGAGCATGACTGTATGCTTCGTTTCGTTACGTATTCGTACCTAGAAGTCCTGATATTGAATTTTACAAGTATATCACAGCCCTAGCAGGAAGGCAAAGCAGGATAATATGTGGACTACGCCCATTTCGCAGGCCTGCATGGCGGACTGCAATGCAGGATAATGAATGGGCCCTTTGAGGATTGTTGAATTAATATTGCACACGGCACGTATATTATACAATATCCTTTAAGACCTTAAGACCTTATGTAATGTTTTTTGGATCCTATAATATGATAGGCTTAGTTAAAAACAGTAAAAAAATCTGGAATGGGATCCGAGGAATCTTATGGAGGCACTTCATATGGCTTTTTGTATTTGCTATTGGCTATTTGTTGCATTTGGCAGAATTATTGACATATACACAAATGAGCAAATAAAGGCAAATATGGCCTTCCACACATAGACGTCAAATACCAAACTTTTACTTGATTTTCTTTACTTGCTTATTTGACTCCTTTCATGTGCGTCAAAAACCGAACGGAAATACGGATACGTGTATTTGGTATTGGTCATATTTGTCAAATAGGCAAATAAGGCCAATATATTTTGCCAAACATGCTGTCTACACATGGTGATTGTTTGGCGAATACATCAAATACGCAAATAAATAGCCATGTGAAGTGCCTGCATAACACATGACGCTATCTTGGATTATAGCACGATAGATCGTACAAAACAACGAAGACGCAAATGCGACCACTGGTTTATCGCGAACTTTTTAGCGTACAAAACGCACGAAAATTCGCCGCATATTGTTATATGTGGTGACAATGATGAAAAACTCAAAGCAGATATGTTACTACCGCGCGCGTTGTGAAGATTCAAATACGGCCCAATTGGGTCGTCTGTTATTTAGTCTGCATCGAGCGTAGTCACGAACGTGCCGTGTCTAGTCTTACTTAAATAAATTGAAAATGACGTCGTGCGTGTTTCGAAAATGTACCAATTATGACTCAAAAGAAAACAAAACATATGGAATCTCTTACCACATGTCTTCATTGCAATAAATACCTCGATTATTTCATTCGACTCGACATTTTCAATTATTTTTTCAAACAATCTGGAAAAAATCGAATTTTCGTCATAGCTCAGGCGAAGAAAGAAACAGCGATACGATTCGACGTTTAAAAATAGAACTGTCTCTTTTATGTAAATGGTTTTTCGTATCTTTCGTGTCACTCATCTGTCAAATTTGTCAATGTTTGCAATTTTGAATTTGAAAATTGTTCGGAAGAGATTTAAGCCGGAAAATAGTATGGACATAACAGATCTGTATAAGTAGAATATCATTGTGTGGCGAATTTTCATGCGTTATTTCGGGCGATAGACGCATGTTTTCGGGTGATAGAGGCATGTGTGATGTGCGGCCGGCCGGCCGCAGTATTAGTGCAGTATCTACTATAGTATATTATACTCTAAAGTCTAAAAAGGCCTATTCACTATTCTGCATTGCCTGCATAAAGCACTTATTCCACCTTACTAAATTTAGACGTCTAAATGATTCAGTAACTAAATTTAGTCAAGTGGAATAGCATTTAGAAAGTTACTAAATGCTATTCCACTTGACAAAATTTAGTTACTGAATCATTTAGACGTCTAAATTTAGTAAGGTGGAAAAAGTGCTTAAAACGGCCCTAACGGCTATCCTGCATTGCAGTCCCTTTTAACCGGTGGACGGCACGGCACGGGCACGCAAATAACAAATTGCGATGCAGGCCAGGAATCAGCCATCAGGCAGACAGGATAGTGAATGGGCCTTTTTAATCTGTGGTACAGCAACTGAAGTGTTTAAGCTGGTATCACCAGATAGTCTATGGAATATGAATGGTTGCAATGAAAAAAACAGCACTCGATAAAGAACTCTGTTGTAGTCGAATAGGGCAGAAAATTGAATACCTATACGGGGGTAGTGTTGTCAAATTTGAATCCGTCAATTTTATGTTATGCAAATAGCAATCCTTGACGTTAAACGTCAAAATTTCACCGGTCTTCTTTATAGGTTGCAGTTTCTATTCTTGTAAAAATTTAGAATTTATCAGAATCTCTTGTTATTATATAAAAGTCTTCTACAAACAGTTCCTTACATATTCGTCTTTACAGTTTACTATAAAAATGTCAGTGCATACAATACTGTTGGACTTTTCAATGGACCCCGCGCGACTGGGGGACGAAAATGGCCAGAAAACAGTTTTCAATCAGTTGGAAACGGTGCTGAAGGAGTATGTTCCTAATCTTCTCCTGACTGCCGATATTAAAGTGGACGGAGGGTCGCTAAAAATTCTAACTGGGAAGAAAGGAGCAATCGTTTCTGTGAGACTCTTTGACCGCGGTCTTGTCACCGTAAACATAGAATATTACAAAGAAGACTGTGAAGACCCATTAATTAGTTTCAAGGTAAGCGTTACTCGCCAGAAATAACTTGTCATATATTACATTTGAACCATTTCATACTAAAATTACCATCTATTCGCCGCCACCTAATGCCTAAATCGCCGCAATCGCTTAGCGATATTTCCTGAAGAGTCTTAAAAATAACTTCTTTATTGTATTTTTCACATGATATACTACTTAAAATGTGGGTAAAGGACTGGGTACTGTGGGGCAAAGTGTTAGAATTGTTTAAAATGTATTCTATAGATAATATCTTTTAAACTATGAGGTTTGATATTAATCAGCTGTTGCAAAATTACCATTTGCCAATAAGATATCATTGTATTCTATTTTGTATTTTATGCTTTAATTTCTAAGTTTAGAAGTTTTTATTTCTAAGTATAGAAGGTTGAGCGTACAATCTTGTTTTAGAACTCAAAACTAATGGAAAACAATGTGCGCATGTCTTTGAAGTGTGACAAACTAAAGCTTTTGCCACCAATTAAAAGAGGATACAAATATGATATTTACACTACCAGCTCAGGTTGGCTTTAACAAACTTTTTAAAGTATATTAAGCTATGCTATAAGTGCAACTGATTTTTGCTTGAATCTTTGTTTCAACTTTTTTTTCTGAGTATTTACTAATCTTTTAGCTTGCGGAACAAATTATCAGCTTTCATACAGCTAATATTGTTGTTTGACTAACAAGTACATCTTGCTCATATAGTTTTGCATTTTGCACAAAACACCTCTCTCATCCAAGAATATCTCATTGTTGAAATTGACTTGTCTAATATCTTGCATGTTATTACCAATGTCAATCTTCCGGATAACAAGAAGTCGCTCAACCTTCTTAATTGGTATTCTACTGGCACCAAAGCATGCTAAAGTCTAAACCTATGTCACATAACTTTGTAGGAATTTTGTGTATCTTTACAAAGTTTTGTGTCTCGAATCATGGTTTAAATAAATCTTGTATAATTTTACTGTCCTTATAAATGTTTTATTTTGTTAGTCAGCGAAGATATTGGAAAGTCAAATGAAAAAATACATTGTTGCATTAAATTCTCAAGCTCTTACGCCCATAAAGAGGTGCCTGTTTGGCAGGTATTATCCAACTTCTGGTAAGTAATATTATCCTTTTTTAAATAAAATTAACCCTTTGTAATTTTTATAACAAAACTAATCATATAACATTATCTCATAGTTTTAGTTGTTAAGCCACTAGATTTTATTCATTAAATCATAACCCAATTCTATCATTGACTTTCACTTAAAATAATAAAACACAGGGTATTCTTCTACCTCTAATCTTGGTATGAATTTCAAGATTTTTTGCTTGTAGTAGGCTTTAATGAAAATTAGCCTATAATATTATGAACTGTAATTTGTAAATACTGCACATCATTTATAACTGTAAAATGGTAATACAAGATTCTTTATATAGAATAACACAAAAATATTACTTTTTTTTTAATATAACATATTTTTTCTTTAATAAGTTGTACTTAGGCTAATAAAACAAAAAAAAAATGATTCATAAAATAGATTTTATTTTTTAAATTATTTTATTAAAGTGATAAACTAATAACAGTTCATAATATTGATTTTCAGATGAGAGACTTTTGGAGTATGACATTGATGAAGTACTTTTTGATGAACAATCACCATTTCAAAAGATTAAGATTGTCCACTCCAAATCCCTGGGTAACATGCTGGTGTTAGATGATTTACAGAGTAAGTATAAATCTGTCAGTCTGTCTGTATTATTATCAATCAAATATGGTAAATTAATATGTACAATAATTATCGAAAATTCGCCTAATACCTCAAAATTTGGTACAACAATCTACGTAGGTCAGCCATTGCCTATGAAATATGAATCAACTTCTCTGATAGTATGTTCCTTTGCAGATATTTCAGAAGCTGATCTTATTTATACAGAAACATTGATGCAGAGAGGAAAAGAGAATTATGAGGGCAAAGAAATTGTTATTTTAGGTAAGTTCATTTCAGGTGATAATGTGATTGTAAATGTTTACTTATAATTTAGAAACTTGTCAGGTTTTCTTATTTCTGTGGTAATGGGTCAAATGGTATAAATTCGGCAAAGACTGTCATACATGGCTAAACAGCAAATAATTCAGCTGTGTTGCCAGCATGAAAAATACTTGCATGCATGTTTTTAAGTTTGGGGATGGAACAATTAACAAGATTAACACTTTTACATACATTATTCTGCCTCATAAACGTTATAGAGAGTTATAAAGGGATATTCACAAAATTATTCACAACATTAACCCATTTTTTTTCTTTAATCTGCCTCTTATGGGTGTTGGGAGCATGTGCAATGGTTTTAGGTGGTGGTGATGGTGCTTTATTGTACGAACTACTCAAGGAGAAACCCAAGTATGTGTGGATGCTGGAGATAGACGAGGTGGTGATGAAGGCATGCAACAAATACATGAAATCCATCTGCGGTGATGTTCTGGAACAGAGGAAGGGACCTAATTATGAGGTATTTCCTGTAGAATGCAAATAGTGTTTGCTTGTGTAGTCTAGTTGACAGTTGTACAGGTGATAACAGGGGCATAGCTACGGCATGCGTTGGCAAAAATTAATAGAAACTTTCCATTTCTTTTATTAAATTCACAAAAATTAGGAAAAAAAAAGGAACTGTTCCTAAGGGCCCAAACAAATTTTATATGGGGTCCGCTAAGGCACGCTACACTTCTGGGTGATAGATAGAAAGTAAACATATTATCATTACTTGTCTTTACTATGTTGTTTTAGCCCTGGGGCTCGATTTTCCAGCACTCCGAAAATATAGACAAGCAGCGGAGATAAACTGAAGGTGCCATTCCGATCTTTACCGCGGCTAGCCGCGATTGACAAGAATTCAGTTAAAATGCCACTTTATGACATTTGCGAGGACTATGTTATAAGACATGGTCTTAAGTACAATGTAGCTAAGACGCAAATGATGGTATTTCAGGCTGGAAAGGGCCTGCAGAGGGTCCCATCGGTTAGCTTAGACAGTGGCTCCCAACCTTTTTAGAGCTGTTACCCCTCTATGGCCTGTTAGAGAAACTGATTTTACCCCCCCAATTAAAAACAACTTTACAAATTTGTATTGGTACATTCGCAAGTTTTTTTTTATATAATAAGGTTCAGACGCGCATCTCATATTATCATGCTCCACGTTCAGACGGTTTCTTGCCTTTTTTTAAATGTTACCAGAGTTGAGAGGCCGCTCTCGCATTTACAAGTGGTAGCTAATGGTACCAACATTTTCAGATCTCTGTCGGCAATGATAGGGTAATCTGTAGCTGTTTTTCTCCAAAATGTACAGAATTTATAATTTTTTTCTGCCAATTCATCTATTTTAGGTACCACCCTGTTACTACTTTAGAATAGCTATTTGACCCCCGCGGGGGTAATTACCCCCAGGTTGGGAACCACTGGCTTAGACGGACAAGAGGTAGAAAGGGTTGAGCGGATCTCTCAGATAATGAGGATGTAGTGCGCGAGAGACGGGCACTGGCTGTTCGGTGCAACATGCTGGCACGGCGTTTTGCGCGCTGTAGTGTTGAGGCAAAGCCGACGCTCTTTAGAGCATACTGACAATGCTTCTATACGTGTCAGCTTTGGCTCAACTGCTCCAAAGCCACGAGAAGCAGTATCAGGGTTCAGTACAATAATGCATACCGTACCTTGATGAAACTGCCTAAGTACTGTACCTAGTGCTTCGGGCATGTTCGCTGACGCCGGAAACCCGGACTATTTCGCAATTATCAGGGCGTCGCAGCATTTTGGTCTCGCATCCGTTCTTCTAACAATGACATCCTTTCTGTGTGTGCCGGGTACCCGGAAAACTCGATCCCAGCCTACTGGCTTTCGGTGCATCGTGGCAGTAACCAAAAGTGATAATTTCAGATTTTAGATTTTAACATTTTAGATGTACTTATTTGAATTTTATCACTTTTTAACTTTTATTTTATTTATTTTTATTTTTAATTTAAATTATGTTATTTTATGGGTCTATTGCATGAATTAAACGATTATTTTATTTATAGACTATAGTCTATGTCATAAAGTAGGATTTTATTTGAATTTTTAGGACTATAATAGTCTATCCATACTAATATTATAAATGCGAAAGTGTGTCTGTCTGTCTATCTGTTACCTCTTCAGCACATCCGCTGAACCGATTTTGCTGAAATTTGGTATAGAGATACTTTGAGTCCCAGGAAAGAACATAAGATACTTTTTATCCCGAAAAAAGGTACGGTTCCCGCGCGATAAACTAATATTGGCGCAACGGAGTTGCGGGCATCATCTAGTACTCTATACACCACCAATTAATTTCGCTCGGGGTCCATTTTAAGAAATGAAATGACTTTCGCGGTAGACACATTTTATAAAAAAAATATTTTTTAAACAAATAATTATATGTAATAATAATAACAAAAATCAATGAGATAAAGGTGTCAATTTTTGTTGCTAATTATATCTGTCTGAAGTTTGGAGTGAAATTGGTGCAAGCTTGGACACAAACGAAGTTAATCTTCGAAAATGCTTGGTTGGTGGTCCGCACTCAATGGGTCGGCGGCGCGGCGCGCGGCGGTCCGGATGCGGACCGTGGCCCGCTATTTGGTGACCCCTGCTCTATACTCTATGTCAGGGTTTCTCAAACTTTCGGATACACGAACCCCTGTTATAATTTTCAGGTAACAGCGAACCCTTTATTAATTAATGAAAACACTTAAAGTGCCAAAAGAGTGCCGCGCGTGCCTGCTAGTTATCAAGCCAACATTACGTGAATCTTGTCGCGAACCCCCTGCCGCGGTCGAATGGCGAACCCCTAGTGGTTCGCGAACCCCACTTTGAGAAACCTTGCTCTATGTCATAAAGTGGCATTATATTTGATTTGTCGATCGCGGCTAGCCGCGATAAAGATCGGAACGGTACCTTCAGTAATTATTATTTATCTCTGCTGTTTGTCTATACTTTCGGTTTTCTACCGTAGCCATGCTACGGGTGCAAGAGTAGAATATTTTTTCGATCGCTGACTATCTCACTCGGGTCCTCGGGTGCACAAATTAGGTCGTCTCGCGCTCTACTTGTGTCACGGCCTCCGGAGTCCGGACCCTGCATGAGTATATTCCCTTTCGTGTACGGTGTACCTACATCTGATAAAAATGAGATAGCAGAAAACTACGTCATGTTGAAAAAAAATTGTTTCTAGCGCGGGACCGTCCTTATCAAACTTTGTCCAAATAACAAGATACTGATAAATCAATATCGCATTTTAAATATCTGCTTAAATTCGTGTTATAAAATATTAAAGAAGTGGCAATTTGTTATTGGACGAATTTTTATCTGCTCGTCGATCATACTTTAGTAGTTACTACTACTATATTTTGCTTCACTTTGGCGGCTATAATTATTCGCCCCGCGCGAGAATCTATGTCGAATAATCCCATGGCCGCGTTAACGAGGTCAAGTAGCAATTTATGTAAGCTAACACTAAAACTTTGTTTAATCGATCGATAAGACAGGCATACCTACGACCTTAGTCATACTGCTGCATTAATACTAGCACTGAGCACAAGATATACATATACTCTGCTATACCTCTACTTTCTTAGTTTTTTGCTGTATAAATTGTACAATTGTTTTATCATACTTAAACAGCAAAAAACTATACACGAGAAAAATGAGTAACGTGATTTTTGTTAGCCCTGCAATCTGCATGGTTACAGAAGGGTTACAGTCATGTTACAGTATTCCAAGTAGATGCCTGATTCACCCTAGCTTCAGTGTCTACCCAAATCTTACGTCTCTATTAGAGCCATTAATGCTTACTTTAACCTATCAACCCCCATAAGGACACCGGCGACCGCGACAACAATAGATTAACAATTGATTTCCAAGAATTCGCGATCGAAGGATTAATTTAATGAAGACTTTGACAGACAATGTAATGTTTATTGGAGTTTATGTTGAAAATTGAAATCTTCGTTGAAGTAAAATGTAAATCATTCCAGATAATCGTGGAAGACTGTATGCTGACGGTGAAGCGGTTTATGCAGGAGGGTAGGAAGGTGGACTACATATTCGGGGACCTCACAGACATTCCCATATCGGACGCGGACTGCGGCGAGCTGTGGGAGTTCATGATCAATATCCTCGACGCCGCATTCAAGATACTGAAGCCGACCGGCAAGTTTATGACGCATGTATGTACGATTTACCAATTCAATCTTACTTAGTATAACGGTGCGTCCACATTTGTATCATTTGCGCGATCAGATCTCCGTCGCGTATCATCGAAGCGTGTCAAAATGATACGCGTATCATGATACGCCCCGATCGCTATTAGCCGCGTGTCGTGTACGTGTCGTATCAAATACACGCATGATCGGCAGAATGATCTAATAGGCGCCCACACTATGATACGCATACTTGATACGGCGCGATGATCGCGACGGAGATCTGATCGCGCAAATGATACAAATGTGGACGCACCGTTAGACGTTTATACTAAATGAGGAACGTAACTCCGTTGCGCCAAAATCCATTTATCGCGCAGGTACCATAAATTTTTCCGGGATAAAAATATCCTATGTCCTTACCCGAGAATCTAAGAGGTGAAGCCAAACGAACGTTGTGAGTCGCAGAATTTCGGCTGGCAGAAATTCTGCTGCATTCAGTTTCATAGAAAATTCCTACTTCATTCACACGAGCGTAATTTTGCGAGTTATGATTTGTATGAAAAAATATTTACGCGACCGAAATTCAACGAAATTCATTCGACTCACGACTCACAAAATTACGCTCGCTTGGTAAGTATCTAAGTATCTCCATGTCAAATTCACCAAAATCGGTTCAGCAGTTAAAGCTTTAATCAAAATTTTTGTTGCCTATCGAGACCGCACGCGGTGAGACTTACTAATAAAATGTTTATACAATATATACGCTATAAATTAAAAAAATCATTCACAAAAATGCTTGTACATACATATTTTCAGATAGTCGAAAAAAAATAAGTAGGCGAAAGCGTAATGCCATACTTGTCGGGTACGGCTTACAGCCCGCCATACCGACGCGAATACGTTAATTTTAATAAAAAAATTGAACCATTTGTACCAGGCTAATTTTTGCATAGCTACTCATCGAGTAGCCATTCACGAAAATCACCTTGCCATACTTTTCCGACAGGGCCCAATGGCCGCCATACCACTGCAAAGGTGTAATTTTTTTTTTGCTAAATGATTTGTACCACCCTGAAACTTTTTTAACAGTACCCTGTATGATCATATATAGGAGCCTGATAATGCCATACCTGTGGGAGGTGGCGAATATGATCGAGGGAACTCCTCAAAATTTAAATGGAAACATATGCCGATTTTGCTTTTGTATGAAGTATTCCAGGTATATATTACCAAAAGTAAGATTTTGCACCATGATATACCATGGTTCAAAAGTACTGAAAAGAACTCCGATCCCCTTATAGATACAAGTTTGGGGGTTGGGGCGCTGCTTTAAGAACTGTAAGCATATGCTACTGTGCAAATTACATTCATCATCATCATCATTACTACCACATCAGGGTCACCAATGTCACGTGACTGTGTGCGTTACGTTCTAGAGTTAACGTTGAATTAATTGTTATGTTCAATATTAGTGAGTCGCTTCGATGCACTTCGACTTAAGAGTATTATAAATTGACGCTTAGTGTTGCGGTTACTAAGTGGTGGTAGTGAAGTCAGCTGAAATTATGAGTTTCCGTATTATGAAGGTGTATCCTGGATCCAAAGTCACTAAGCAGATCACATAAGTCTTAACAGAAAGCCTTAGTTTCTTAAAAGAGTGAAATTATTATTTTTTTAACTAGATTGTCCCATGTTTAAATAACAATCTTAATCATAAAGTATTCTATAGTTTTAAAAATTCTTATCCAACAACCAAAAATTGCATACATGTCACAGATTCGGGGCTAGATTTATTATCATCAATTGGTTCGTTATTGCCGTAACCCGACGCTGATTAGCAATTTTTGCAAATTTATTTTATTGATGACTAGCTGTTGCCCGCGACTTCGTCCGCGTTAACATAGTAAGTATATAGACTTTCATTTAAACTTTCAACCCCTATTTCACCCCCTTGGGGGTAGAATTTTCAAAAACGCTTAAACACGTATCCAATCATTTTTAATCAGCAGCCCAAACATAAAATTTCATGTTTCTAACTCAAGAAATAACGGACTTCCATTGAAACTTTCAACCCCAATTTCACCCCCTTGGGGGTAGAATTTCCAAAAAACGCTTAAATATGTATCCATTCATTTTTAATTACTAACCCAAAAATAAAGTTTCATGTTCCTAATTTAAGAAATGACGGACTTTCATTCAGACTTTCAACCCCTATTTCACCCCCTTCGGGATAAAATTTTCGAAATTCCTTCCTTAGTGGGTGTCTACTTAATAAAACAACCCTACTCACCAAATTTCGTGGCTGTAACTTTAACAGTTTTTGCTCAGCGATGATGAATCAGTCAGTCAGTCAGTCAGGACATGTAATTTTATAAGTATAGATGAAAATTTTATTAATGATGAAAATCGTGAATTGGATCAACGCGCAACGTTGTGCAATTATTTCTAATACAAGACGAGAAATTATACATGAGCTACAATGGTTTTTCCATCAGCATAAGTTCCATGCCACATGATACGGTGCGGCGGCGGCCCGGCGCCTGACTAGTGCCGCTCCGGTTTCCTACATATAAAAATGTATGGTATGGCACACGGCGCCGTCCGGTGCGCTCCGAGTTCTGACGCTCCGACACCGGAATCGAGACGAGGCGGGGAGGGGTGTATGTATTGGTGGAGCTCGAGTCCTTCGCTGCTACAGTACTGCAAAACGTTGTGGCGCCGCACTCACCATGTGGCCGGTAGTCCGGCGAGATGGCCTCCGGTGCGGCGCCGCACCGCGTCATGTGGCATGGCTGTCACGCATTAGTTCAATTGTTTTAAATTGCTCTCGATCGTATGCCATCAGTTGATAATCACAATAATTAATGTTTGTGGTGTGAAGTTGGAAGAATCATGTTTTTCACATGGCCAACTTGCCTGTTCCAGAGTGGATACCCCCAGCCGTTTGGGGGTACCCACTCTGGAACTTAATTCGCACTCAAAATGGAAAAACAAAAAATATTGTTTATCCAAATGTTTTGGATTAAGTTTTTAAATAGCTAGCAATTAAGTAATATATTTTTTTAAGAAATGGATCGATGTTCTAACTGATTTTTGTATTATTTCCTTCGATCACTATTATACATTATTTCACTTTATACGTAGCGAAGCACGTACCGGGCCGCTAGTATGTAATAATTTTTTTTTTGGTACAATTGCCAAATGACGAGAATACAATGATGCCATGATGTAAAAAATGATTTTACGTATTTTATAGTCGTATTTTTAAAACGTATCAAATAAATATTTCAAGTATGGCAGCACTTTCTCACCCTACTAGAAGTATGGGAAAAATAATAACGGTTATATTTTGTCAAATACTTTACAAAAATTTAAATGCCATACTGGTACAAATCGTTTGGCGAAAAAAAATACACCTTTGCAGTGGTATGGCGGCCATTGGGCGCTGTCGGAAAAGTATGGCAAGGTGATTTTCGTGAATGGCTACTCGACGATGATTAGCTATGCAAAAATTAGCCTGGTACAAATGGTTCAATTTTTTTATTAAAATTAACGTATTCGCGTCGGTATGGCGGGCTGTAAGCCGTACCCGACAAGTATGGCATTACGCTTTCGCCTACTTATTTTTTTTTCGACTATCTGAAAATATGCATGTACAAGCATTTTTGTGGAACAAATCGTTCGACACTCGTTATTTATCCGACACGTTCGATTAACGCCAACGCGTTTGGGCCGCCAGTGCGAGGGCTATAACCATCATTTTCCTTTTTGCCTTTACTTAATTATACCCCTGTAGAACCATCAGCTTGGTACAAATGACCAAGAATTTTGCGTCAGTATCTCCAGGCCTATTACTACTGTATATACTTTATGTTTAGGAACGCGATAGCAATATTTCCATGCTCTTGTAAAAGTGATACTGCAGGGATAAGCAATTTATTTCCATGTGCTTATGAGCGGCGCAGAGATAAGCCATGGTCACTTTTTATTGCTACGTAATGTAACGGAATTTTTGTATTTAATCAAAAATTTAAATACATATTTTGTATAAAATTCATTTACAGAAATATATTTAATTTACAGGGTAACGGAGCAACCTCCATAGACTCCCTGGAGATGTACGAGCAAGTGCTGATGAAGATGGAGCCAGCGGTAGTCTTCCACAAGACCAAGGCGTTCGTGCCCTCATTCCTCGAGGACTGGATATTCTATCAGATAGCCTTCAAGGGCAATGATGTTGAATAACACGCCGTCACACCCTTAACGCTAAGTCATAAAAGTAAAAAAAGCTGACACAGAGTATGCAGAGACGACAGCGGTTTAGTATTATTTTTTAAATATTCCTAACTAGATGACATGCCTAACATGATGAAATTCGTTTATCGCGTGGGAACCGTACATTTCTCCAGTTTATAAAATATCCTATGTCCTTTCTCTAGACTCAAAGTATCTCCATGCCAAATTTCGGCAAAATCTATTCAGCGGTTTGAGCGCGAAGAGGTAACAGACGGACAGACACACTTTCGCATTTATAATATTAAGTATAGTATGGATTGTGTATAAAAATATACATATTATACAGTGAGTGTGGCAAAGTGCGCCTACCCTAGGAATTATAGCTAAGTATATGGCGCACTTGCTGGGGAGGCGCGTTTTGTCACACTATACAGCCAGATATAAGCCCTTTTTGTTAGTTGGTTAAAAATCATTTTTATTATTGTAAGTACTTAACTGTGTTCAGTAGATCTCACTAATTTTTTTGTGGTTTATTAATTGGTTGTTTTTAGATAGGTTTAAAAATCTCAGTATTTTGTAGAATTAGGCTTAGAATAATTAAGATGTTGAAAATTATATGTAGTTCCTTTTTGTGATTTTATTTGGATGTGTGAAATGCAATTGTTACTTAAAAATTAAAATATTTATCTTCTAACAAGAGGAAGCAAAGAAGGATTGGTTTTTATCAGACTTAAAAAAAGGAGAACCAGAACTGCCCAGTTTTTGCATACTGTTAATCTATGACAGCTTCTGAACAAATGTGCCAAATTTCAAAAGTGTATGTATGTATGTATGTTTTTATGTTTGTGCACGCATGTCTCCAGAACCACAAGTTCGATTTTAGTGATAGCGATTTTTTATTGTACTAGGTATTGTTCAACTTAGGGAATACTGCAAGTTTCATCAAAATAGGTTCAGTAGTTTTTGAGATAGGGAATTTTAATTCTTAATTACGTACAAAAAATTGAAGTCGGTTTTATCTTTTTAAAATACTATTGTGAATTGCGATTTAAGGCAAAAGACAAGTCAACTACAACCTAAAATCAGTATTAGATACAAGCTGTCGTCTTTGCATAATATAACATTATGTCTAATATGTATTCTAATTTATTACTTAAAGCACGCGCTTTTACATGTATTAGTAACAAATGGAAACACGTTTACGAAGTAACTGAAATATACTGAAAAAAAAATTATGAATATAATAAATTATACATTTTTATATTTTTACACAAGCAGTGCTACAGTAACTCGGGATTAAACCTTAATTGATTTTATTTACATTTAGGCGCTCATAAGCACGTTTTATGACGGTAAACAGTATAAACATACATTAGGGCAATTCTTTTTCTCAAAACGTTTAATACTCAGTGATGTCACAACAGTTAGGCTGGCCTCACACAGCCAGAATTTCATAATCGGAAATTCATATTCTTACAGATCGATCTATGAAATTCATAATCTGAAAAAATCAGAATGTGTGTGGAGCGTACTGATATTGTATGGTATTCCGGTCTTTCTGAATTAATAACATGAATTTCCGATTATGAAATTCCGGCTGTATGAGGCCGGCCTTAAAATTTGTAAAATTGCACTTTGTTGTTAGGACTCTAGGGGAATATTAAGGTGTATTATTAGCTGTGAAAGTTGTAATAAGGCGCTTTGCACACGACGGGGCGGGGCGGGCCAGTCAGCCGCGGACATGCCGCGCCGCGGCTGCCCGCCGTGGATCACACAAACCAGTTTACATGCAGTAACGCAGAGGCGTGTGCTTTGCGTACGCGGCGCGGGCAGCCGTAGACATCGCCGGGCGTACGCGGCGAAATTGACCGCCCCGCCCCGCCCCGTCGTCTGCAAAGCGCCTAAATGTAAACACTAAGCAAAGGTACACGCTTTTAAATACTTTATTTTATATTATAACTGTGTTTTTGTTAACTTTCTTAATTAATTAAACTATTTATTTTGCACTTATGGCAGCTTTTGTAGGCCTTGTATACTGACAGGCATGTTATGTTTTCTAATAACTGTAACTGTTTTATATTTGTATGTCTGTTTGTGTATGTTTTACATATTAACAGAATAATAATATATTTTGTCATTACGTCCTTGTTGATTTACTAGGGTAATTATTAAAACCTTTGTTCTATGATTAAAAGTATATTAATAAACTATGTATGTTTAATTTCAACATCCTTTGTTCTTCTCAAGTTCTTTATGTTACAATCACAGAAATAAGATCTAGATAGAAGCGCCATGTCGCTCCATTTGTATGAACACGAGCGTGTCACTTTTTTCATACCTACTGTAACGTCACAAGAGCGCCTTAGTGATGGGAATACCCGTACGCGCGGAATCGATTCAAAGGAATCGCCGCGCCCGTCTCTTTTGCCATTTTAATAGGTATATCGATTTTTTAATCGATTATTATTCGAGTTCATGGACAGAGGAATGATAAATCTTAAGATACGTGCTTGCCAGGACAGCTAGTAATATATTATATTATTCTATTAAACTAAATCACTAAACAGAAACATAAATACATATTACATAACTAGCTGTCCCGGCAAACGTTGTTTTGCCATTTAAAGTATTTGTACGTCATCAGTTGATACAAAATCTTACCCCCTCTTTTGTCCTCTAAGAGGGGTGGGGGGAAAAATTTTATACACCAGATGTTAAGTTGGAAAAAACAGTTAATAATATGAAGTAAGTCCATTAAAGAAAAAAGTTTGATACAAAATCTAACCCCCTCTTTGGTCCCTTTAGAGGGGTGGGGGGAAATTTTTTTATACACCGATGTTAAGTTGGAAGAAGACAAATATATCTGCGAAAAGTGACAATTGACCTATTTTTGAAAATATACAAAACTTATATATAAGACCTCTACTGGAATATGGATTCCAAATTTGGAGTCCATACTTTCATAAGGACATTGATCTTTTAGAAAGTGTATAAAGAAAGGCAACAAAAATACCGAAAGCACTTCGACATATGAGCTATGAAGATAGATTAAAGGCATTACGCCTCACAACGCTAGAAGATAGACGCCTTCGTGGTGACCTCATAGAGACATACAAAACATTAACACATTGTTACAACGTGCCAGAGCTTGAGGATATTTACATTAGGAAAGATGTGAAATCCAGGTCGACTCGAGGTCATCATCGACTAGAACGTACACCAGCAAACTCACTTGTTGCTCACAACTTCTTAAGCAATAGAGTTGTGCAGACTTGGAATAAGTTGTCCGATGATATTGTATCTGCACCAACTGTTAACAGCTTTAAAAATAGACTTGATAAATGGTTGATGACAAATAAGTCCTGCAAAAGAAATTAATAACGAGTGTTTGAATTACAACACTGTGTGGTATGGTCATATCAGCTAAATGCTGCTAGAGTCTAGACCATTAACAATAAATAAAATAAAACCGCATTCAAATCGGATCAGTAGTTTTCGTGTGATAGTGGAACAAACATACAGACAGACAGACAAAAAACTAACTACAGTTTGGCTTCTACATAGGCTGCACTAAAAATATCGAGAATGGAATACTTCCACTATTCCTGTCATATTAAAATCTTTTTAATTGAAAACTCCTTGGTTTTAAAAATCAAATACCATTTATTTATTTAAAAAAAGATTCTCGGTCTTGTCACAAGGTCTTGTCAACTTGTTTAGTCGTTGTCCGTTGAGAAAATGGAATTGACTCGAGAAAATTCTAGAGCGATGATTTATTATGACTATCGAAGTGGTTTAAGACAAAAACAGTGTGTTGATCGGATGATTTCTGCATTTGGTGATGAAGCCCCATCCAAAACCATAATTTATCGCTGGTTTGCTGAATTTCAACGTGGACGTGTCAGGCTCAGTGATGATCCCCGTCAAAGTCATCCAAAAACTGCAGTCACCCAAGAAAACGTTGATGCTGTGCGTAAGCTGGTTGAGGAAGATCGACATGTGACATACCGCGAAATTCAGGCAACTTTAGACATTGGCATGAGTCAAATACAAATAATATTGCATGAACAATTAGGTTTAAAAAAGTTGTTTTCCCGATGGATACCGCATTTGCTCTGTGAAGAGCAAAAAGCGGCCTTACTTGGTGCGTCAGAACTCTCGAAAGATTCCACGCAGGATCCTCAAATGCTGTATACAACATCGTATCAGGTAACGAATCCTGGATATACGCGTACGAACCCGAAACTAAAAACCAGTCACGACTCATTAGTTTGGGTGTTCGAAAATGAGTTAAAGCCAACAAAAATTGTTCGTTCACGGAGTGTTGCAAAAAAAAGGTGGCCACGTTTGTCTCCAAAACCGGCCATATTACGACTATTCCTCGTGAGGGACAAAAAACGGTTAATGCAGAATGGTATGCTAGCATTTGTTTGCCACAGGTCGTTTCTGAACTCCGTAAAGAGAACTGCAACCGCCGCATGATCCTCCATCACGACAATGCGAGTTCTCACACCGCGCACAGAACAAAAGAGTTTTTAGAGCAAGAAAACATAGAATTAGTTATTACACCATCCACCGTACAGCCCCGACCTAAGCCCTAATTATTTCTATACTTTCCCTAAAATAAAGAATAAATTGCGTGGTCAGAAATTTTCATCACCTGAAGAAGCTGTGGACGCCTATAAAACGGCCATTTTGGAGACACCCCAACTTCCGAATGGAATGGTTGCTTCAATGATTGGTTCCATCGTATGGAAAAATGTGTCAAATTTCGCGGAGAATACTTCGAAAAGCAATAAACACATTTTTAAATAGTACTGTTGTGTCACCTCCTTGATTCCCGAAATTTTCAGTGCCGCCCTCGTATAGCGATGTAGTGACACAACCCCCCCCCCCCCCCCCACGCTTATTATTTTTTTAACACCTTTATTGTACAGAATTTTTATTTCTACAGTTTTCTTATATTATGTATAGAAATATAATTACCGAGTCACAAAATATCCCAAAGCGAACATTATCATTCCTCTGTTTCATGTCTGTTTCGAAAATCGATTAATTAGAATCGAGAATATGTACAACACTATTTGCTTCATTTGACAGAAAAATGAGAATATAAATTAAGCGATGAGTGAAAATATCGATTGTTTTATTCCATTGCGCGCTCAATAGCGGACAAACAGAACGGGCTCTATAATTTTCTAACTAAAGCGGCAATGTATTATGAATCATGCGGTACACACGCAGTTAGTTAGATTTCATGGTAAAAACCACAGCCATCCACGATTAACATTAAATAATTGATTTTAAAATAAAGGACACATGATTTAATAACAAAATTACTTACCGATGATAAGAAATGTATCCACTATTTATAGCAACGTTTCTTTGCGAATTTCCACAGTCCAATACGGCACAATGAGGCATTTTTAGAATTCCGATTAACGTCCGATTCCGATAACGGTGGAGCGCAGACTAAAGAACCGACTTTCAAAAGATTGAAGTTTGTCATCGTTTGGGAACGCGATGGCACGCGAAGTACATACACACGGCCTATCTAACTAGATAGAAGTCTGTGGTTACAATAATATAATTTGTGAAATAAAAAGCTGTAATGTTTCCACAGAACAATAGTAACGTGTAGGTGTTTTTATTTTTATATTTGATTTGATAAGGGAATGCAAACACTAAATATTAACAATTTATTTTTACTTTTTATATTATCTTATTTTACACCTTACAAAATAATAAGTGGGTGGATCATAAATATGTTCTATAAACTTAAAATTTTCAGTGCTATCATAAAATATACAAAATTCCCAGAAGAATACACTTCCATGTACATTAGTTTATTTTTACTATGTTGCTGCAAGTTGGTGTAATGATTTTAAGCACTGATCTATAAGACATTTTTTAGACTCAATTCTTTATAAAATTACAGTAAAAGTTGTAAAATTCCGTATACAAAAATGGCATTTTATATGATAAATGTAAAGCTTTTTAATACATGTGACTGTAATTTAACTTATCAACTCCCAAGCAGTCGAATTCGACTGCATAAACAATAGATTTCCAAGAATCTGTAATCGAAGGATTAAAATTACAAACACAAAGTCATTAATTAATCCTTCGATCGCAGATTCTTGGAAATCTTTTGTAAATGTATTGTTATCTCGGCCCATCTGGGCCATATGGGGCTTGATGAGTTAAGCTTGTGAACTATCACAATATACAAAATGGAGAGAAATTAGATTTTACCAACCATTCTTTACAAGAGATTACATTTATGAAAATAATAAGGAATAATTGACAATAAAAAAAATAACAAGCTTTTAACCCATTCTGACAGTTGTCTACACAATCAGACTTAAAGCAGTTGTTTCATAACAGCTAGGACTATTCCGCTTGCCGCAATCTGGCTAGCCTCTGTGTGAGTTCATCTTGCTCTTGTGACACGACAGTCGCTGTACCAACAGAGGTGCTCGGAATACCGGACGGTAATTCCATATTCAATTCCAAACTGAAAAATACATATAAAATTAAATTAACCTATTTGTAATAAACAAAGAATCATTGAAGTAAGATATTTCAACTCAAGCAAAGGGAAAACCTTAACACTAATTCTTTCATAAGATTATGTCATTAATGGCTGGTTTACATGTATTAAGTAGATAAGTACAGTCGGGGCATTTTAATAGGCCACATTTGACATCTGTCAGATTAATCTCCATAGTGAGGTAAGCTACGTAAAATCATCGACCAAAACGAATAAATCGATACGAACTTGCAATAAAATATTTGAATTTTATACGATTGAAACAAACTCCTGTCCCATTATTGCTTTTTCTTTTGCAAATTCAAGGAGCAAAATAAGACAAGTACATAATTTACAAAAAAAAAATGCATTTATTCGCTTAAATTATAAAAATTGTTAAAAGTAGTATTATCGTTATTCATTTCACATAAAATGTGTTACTTTTCACAACGTGGTTATTAATTTATGGGGATATTTCGTTACAAGTAATCAATGCATCGATACTATTTATTCGCTTTCGATTTTTAGGGTAACTTCCCTAGAGTTTAAAAAGAAAAAAGGTCAGCTGACGTAACATTGTAACGACGTGCAATTATTAAGATCAGAATTTGTTTATTACGTTTAGAATTGTTTATTAGTAAAAGCAAATTGTTAAATAATTCGTATCGGCCATATTTACAATAAATATGTAATCGTAATTGAAAAAAGTTAATCAATTGTGCAGTTATAACAAAACGAAAATATTTATTTTTTATGTACGTCGCTATAAGGTTACCAGGTACAATTTTGATGAACTGTCAAATGTGGCCTATTAAAATGTCCCGACTATAGTAACTAAATTTTAACATAATTAGAAGTGCCTGCCCGAAATGCGTCAAGTGACAAGCCCCGCCTGCCAACTTAACAAAAAATAGTCAAAATTCTAATTTCCATGTTTAGTACTCAACTAAATTTTAACTTGTTACTTGCTACTAAATTTTGTGTTTACATGCAATTACAACTTAAAATGCAGTTAACTACTTATCTACTTAATATGTGTAAACCAGCCCCAAGACTTTCAAGTATTTTCATTTCTGATATTAAAAAAGTTAAGAGCCAGAAAATTATAGACAAGGTTAAAAAATCAACATACCCAGCCTCGTCTGCCACCTGTTGCAGTAATGTGTCCACGTCACCCTGAGGCACTGAGGTGGTGGTAGTTTGTGACATTGCATTCTCCATGTATGATGATTGAACATCCAGATCCTCAAATTGACTCTCAAACTTGTCCATCAATGTGGATATTTTTTCTAAATTCATTGATTTCATTGCTGCGTCCATTGCCTTCACAACACCTGCCATTGAGGTTGTAACCTGCAATACAAGGTTTAATGTTATAATTTGTATGTGCATAAGGTAATTTTTTTTATTTTACATATTATTATGACATGTTTAGGCTGAGTTTCCACCAGATATTATGTGTTGCAAGGAATGTGTTTTTAAGATCCAATAGAATCGAGAGAGAGGTCATGTCAATGAAATGATCGTATTGGTTCTCAAAAACACATTTCTTGCAACACATCTCTAGTGGAAACGCAACCATAATTTTGGTATTTTTTTGAATACAAAATAAGCGTAAACACTACCTACCTTTCTGGTAGTTAAAGCTGTTTGTACCCTACTTGAAACGGCATCTACTCTAGCTGACATGCGTAAATAATTTAATGCTTGATTTTTTTGACGTATTGCATTTTCTGCATGAATTCGTGCTCCTTCCATGTTACCTTTCTGTATAGCTTTTTTTGCCTTCTCCTTTTCTAGTTTTTCCTCTTTTTCACATTTTTTGGAATTTCTCTCCAACTCTTTTACAGCAAATTTTAAATTGAAAAGATGACCTGATCATGGGTTAAGGAATAGATGAGGTAATTTTATTTATTTAAGCTAAAAGCTATAAAAATATATATGTAGGTAATTAATTTTTTGACTGTCTAATTTAATCTTTGTAGTTGTTGTTGGTTTTGACTTTTGTGCATTAAGCATAGAATATGGATAGTCAAAATTACTTACTCTCAAAAAACTACTCCTATTTGATTGACAAAGTTTGAGGATGAATAATTTACTATGTGTAACAAGTCAAGTTTACTATGTCGAGAGTCGAGACCTACAAAATTTACAAAATATGTATTTTGTTTGTTCTGAAAATATCAGTTTTATAATTAAACATAACTAAGTGAATAGGTTTCTGAACTGAATAAATAATTTATTTGCTTTTTAGCTTTGTGTAAATATGAAAAAGGATACGTTCCATTGCGGACGAAGACATTTCGTTACCCATTTGGAGCTCTGTGAATATTGCTAAAACAAAAACAACACCACAACAACACGTAACGTCCCCTGGAAAAGTCCCCTGGAAAACACTATGTAAAAATTAAACACAAACTATAAAATAGTAAATGAGAAGTAATGAAAACTCTTTCTGTTTTTCAGATGACTCACAATTTCGCACAGACTACTTAAAAGAACTAACCCAGGTGGACGAAATTCCCGAACAAAAAAAAAATTGAGTTCCAAATTTAAACGTAGCAACTGTACCCAATCAGATAATCTGTGCAAGGTCGACTGTGATTGGCTGATAAAAAAGACCATAGAGAATATAAACTACATGAGAAAAAAGACGAAGAAGGAGTTTAAAATTCAAAGTTCGATTTTCATCTTGTGAAAATTATTTTGTAGCAACTCATACAAAAATTGTAAATTAAGTGGATTAATTAATGAAAAACGAAAGGTAAGCCATTGTAAAATGTAAATGTAACCGTAAATTGATAAATTGAAGCAAAACATAACTATGTCATACCATGTTCTAATACAAAGTATGTCGCAGTATTATTTGCATATTTGTACAATAATTTACAACATAAACTATATTAATATGAAAAAGATAGATTATTATTTCATAGAAAATATTATAATGTATATCAGTATGCAGTTGATTTGGAAAATGTTAAAATGTGTATATTGTTTTATTGTAATAATACATAAGGTTGATAAGTATACTTAATAATTTATGTAAACTGTATGGAAATGTAGTAAATGAAAAATGTTTCATTAATTTCAGATTTTTAGGTCCCTATACTAGTTTGCAACATTTTAGTCTGCAAGCAATAGCTGGAGAAGGAAGGTATGGGATTATGAGTGGTACGGCCACCAAGGAAAAATCCTCTGATCAAGACGTGAGGTGGTATGCAGCTGGCCTGAGCCCACGCGATAGATTTCAGCTGTCGTATACAGGGTGTAACAAAACAAAGTAATGATACTTAAGTGTGTTACATGTATAAAGGTGCGCGTCTACTGGATCGGGATCGGAGCATACTGCGTAGGTATGCAGCGGACGGATTTGTTGCTTTGTATGTATGGTACTGACTACTGTGAACTGCACTAGAAGTACTGGAACGTCATTCTGCGCCTAACAAAATATATATGACGACACGACGCGCAGTCCGCACCGTACGCCCCGATTCTGACCTGGTGGACGCGCAGCTTTAATCCCCTCCCTATATAGAGCTTACTGTGTAAGCCAATCAAGTAGTTAGTAGAGTAGCATAGACAGCTATTCTATTATATTTATAAATAAAATACATAAAACTGTACTGTAATAATATTATAATATTGAGTAATAGAAATCAACAAAAGCTTGTGGATTAAGTCTGTTTTATTGTTTAATTTACCTTATTAGCCTATTTATTTAGCTGTGTACAATAATTTTTATTGAAATAAAACATTTATTTGAGCTTATTTGATTTTTTTTTTTTTTTTTAATTTTTGGTATGTTTAGAGTGAAAGGTTTTGCACTTAAAAATTTTAACTTCAGTTTCAAATTAAAAAAATAACGGATGTTTATTTTTTTTCTTCTAAGTCCGACCTCTTGTTACGTAGTATACAGTTTACATCCTCTTTGAACTAACCAAAGAGGATGTAACTGTATACTACGTAACAAGAGGTCGGACTTAGAAGAAAAAAAATAAACATCCGTTATTTTTTTAATTTGAAACTAAACGAGAAATTTTTAAGTGCAAAACCTTTCACTCTAAACATACCAAAAATTAAAAAAAAATTTAAAAAGAAATGAGCTCAAATAAATGTTTCATTTCAATAAAAAATATTGTACATAGCTAAATAAATAGGCTAATAAGGTAAATTAAACAATAAAACAGATTTAATCCTTTAGGCCCCGCGCGAGCACTGGTGATCGCGACAACAATAGAATACAATAGCAATTCCTGGAAATTCCGACTGAAGTATAATACTTCAGTCGGAATTTCCAGGAATTGCTAGTTCCAGGAAGTGCTCGCGCGGGGCCTGATGGATTAATCCACAAGCTTTTGTTGATTTCTATTAATAATATTACAGTACAGTTTTATGTATTTATTTATAGATATAATAGAATAGCTGTCTATGCTACTCTACTAACTACTTGATTGGCTTATACAGTAAAATCTATATAGGGAGGGGATTAAAGCTGCGCGTCCACCAGGTCATATATTTGTCAGGTGCAGAATGACGTTCCAGTACTTCTAGTGCAGTTCACAGTAGTCAATACCATAAATAGTAAAGCAACAAATCCGTCCGCTGCGTACCTACGCTCCGATTCCGATCCAGTGGACGCGCACCTTTATACATACACACTTAAGTATCATTACTTTGTTTTGTTACACCCTGTATACGACAGCTGAAATCTATCGCGTGGGCTCAGGCCAGCTGCATACCACCTCACGTCTTGATCAGAGGATTTTTCCTTGGTGGCCGTACCACTCATAATCCCATACCTTCCTTCTCCTCCTAAAATCTCCATTTAAACAGCTATTTCTTGCAGACTAAAATGTCGCAAACTAGTATAGGGACCTAAAAATCTAAAATTAATGAAACATTTTTCATTTACTACATTTCCATACAGTTTACATAAATTATATATTATGTATACTATCGACCTTATGTATTCTTACAATAAAACAATATACACATTTTAACATTTTCCAAATTAACTGCATACATGAAATAATATGTAATTTATCTTTTTCATATTAATACAGTTTAAGTTGTAAATTATTGTACAAATATGCAAATAATACTACGACATACTTTGTATTAGAAGATGGTATGACATAATTTAAGTTTTGCTTCAATTTATCAATTTACGGTTACATTTACATTTTACAATGGCTTACCTTTCGTTTTTCATTAATTAATCCACATAATTTACAATTTTTGTATGAGTTGCTACAAAATAATTTTCACAAAATGAAAATCGAACCAAAGAGGATGTAAGCTGTATACTACGTAACAAGAGGTCGGACTTAGAAGAAAAAAAATAAACATCCGTTATTTTTTTAATTTGAAACTGAAGTTAAAATTTTTAAGTGCAAAACCTTTCACTCTAAACATACCAAAAATTAAAAAAAATAAAATAAAAAATAAATAAGCTGAAATAAATGTTTTATTTCAATAAAAATTATTGTACACAGCTAAATAAATAGGCTAATAAGGTAAATTAAACAATAAAACAGATTGAATCCACAAGCTTTTGTTGATTTCTATTACTCAATATTATAATATTACAGTACAGTTTTATCTATTTTATTTATAAATATAATAGAATAGCTGTCTATGCTACTCTACTAACTACTTGATTGGCTTACACAGTAAACTCTATATAGGGAGGGGATTAAAGCTGCGCGTCCACCAGGTCAGAATCGGGGCGTACGGTGCGGACTGCGCGTCGTGTCGTCATATATATTTTGTTAGGCGCAGAATGACGTTCCAGTACTTCTAGTGCAGTTCACAGTAGTCAGTACCATACATACAAAGCAACAAATCCGTCCGCTGCATACCTACGCAGTATGCTCCGATCCCGATCCAGTAGACGCGCACCTTTATACATGTAACACACTTAAGTATCATTACTTTGTTTTGTTACACCCTGTATACGACAGCTGAAATCTATCGCGTGGGATCAGGCCAGCTGCATACCACCTCACGTCTTGACCTTCCTTCTCCAGCTATTGCTTGCAGACTAAAATGTTGCAAACTAGTATAGGGACCTAAAAATCTGAAATTAATGAAACATTTTTCATTTACTACATTTCCATACAGTTTACATAAATTATATATATTATTATTAGTATACTTATCAACCTTATGTATTATTACAATAAAACAATATACACATTTTAACATTTTCCAAATTAACTGCATACTGATATACATTATAATATTTTCTATGAAATAATAATCTATCTTTTTCATATTAATATAGTTTATGTTGTAAATTATTGTACAAATATGCAAATAATACTGCGACATACTTTGTATTAGAACATGGTATGACATAGTTATGTTTTGCTTCAATTTATCAATTTACGGTTACATTTACATTTTACAATGGCTTACCTTTCGTTTTTCATTAATTAATCCACTTAATTTACAATTTTGGTATGAGTTGCTACAAAATAATTTTCACAAAATGAAAATCGAACTTTGAATTTTGAACTCCTTCTTCGTCTTTTTTCTCATGTAGTTTATATTCTCTATGGTCTTTTTTATCAGCCAATCACAGTCGACCTTGCACAGATTATCTGATTGGGTACAGTTGCTACGTTTAAATTTGGAACCCAAATTTTTTTTGTTCGGGAATTTCGTCCACCTGAATCGAACTTTGAATTTTAAACTCCTTCTTCGTCTTTTTTCTGATGTAGTTTATATTCTCTATGGTCTTTTTTATCAGCCAATCACAGTCGACCTTGCACAGATTAGCTGATTTTTAGATCTCGTTTAGTAGATACGTTTAAATTTTGAACCGAAATTTTTTTTTGTTCGGGAATTTCGTCCACCTGGAACTAACGTTTCCTATATATAAAAAGGTACTCTGTGACTAACGTTCAATTTCGCGAGTTGCGAAGTTGACAATTAAAGAATTCATTTCCAGTTCCAGTATACTGGGCAGTACCAACTGACGTCTTTGTAGACAATCAAATTAAATTATAGAACTGCCATGTATACTGGTACAATAAAGGAACACACTTTCCATCTTTTAAAGGGCCCCCGAGACGATCAAACGGTTTGACTCAAACACGTAAATTTTGGTTTGACTCAAACCATTTTGATCGTTTACAAAGCAAGTTTGAACGGTTTGTCAAACATTTACGTGTTTGAAGCTCGTTTGATGAAATTTCATATTTTTGTTGTGTTTGACGCGCCGTTTGATCGTGTTCCGATGCGTTTGAACAAACTTTATACTATTCTTTGGAGTAGGTACATTATTTTTAACCGACTAAAAAAAAAGGTGGTTATCAATTCGATGCGTATGTGTTAGTGGTGGTTAATATAACGTATAGCTGAAAAAAGTAGCGCGCTATTTCTTCGCAACGAATAGCGCGCGCTATAAAACTAGGCACAAGACGCTACGTTATAACGTATCGCGCGGTCACTGACCTAGCGCGGCGCCGCTCGCGCTGCCGATCGCGCGCGAGTCGCGACTTTCGTTGGTTCGTTGCCGTATAGTTCGGGCCCAAATCGGGTGAATTCGGCTGTCATAATTTTTTCAGTGTTGCGTTGCGTGCATAGGTAAATTATAATGTTTTATAATCCCTGCTCCGAAGAGCACTGTACTGTAATATAATGGTAACTTCCGTTCCATGTGAATGTATTTTTTCTAAATCTGGATACGTTATTATATTTTTAAATGTAAGTAAATGAAATGTTAAAAAAGATCTAAAAATAATTTAAACCAAAAAATAAAAAAAATAATTAAAAACCATTTAAATAACTTATAAAAAAAAAGAATTGTAAGTACTTATATAAAGCGATTCCTTTCAATTTCAATATAATATTATTATACAATTATATTGTATCATTTTAATTTAAATATTTCAAACGTAATAAAATTAACCAAATAAATAATAATGCCTTCAAACGATTATATTATTTTAAGTTATCTAACAAACACGTTATATTATATTAACTCACCCACCGCGTTATAATTATTATTAGCGAAAGAATTCAATAACGTCGGCAACTTTACAACGTGTCCATTCGATCGTTATAACGTATCATTCGTTATAACGTAGCGTCAAAACTAGCGCGCTTGAAATTCGTTATAACGTAGCGTCAAAACTAGCGCGCTTGAAATTCGTTATAACATAGCGTCAAAACTAGCGCGCTTGAAATTCGTTATAACGTAGCGTCAAAACTAGCGTGCTTGAAATTCGTTATAACGTAGCGTCAAAACTAGCGCGCTTGAAATTCGTTATAACGTAGCGTCAAAACTAGCGTGCTTGAACGAATCGAGATTTTATTCGTTATAACGTAGCGTCAAAAATAGCGCGTTTGAAAAATGTAGCGTCTAGCATTTAGCGCGCTCTGAAAATATAGCCGTTAGGAACACCACTAGTATGTGTGTAATATTTCCAGAACTGCCCAGTTTTCGTATATAATGTTAGTCTATATCAGCATCTGAACAAATGTACAAAATTTCAAAAGTGTATGTATGTTTTTATGTTTGTGTTCACATATTTTCGGAACTACAAGTCCGATTTAAATATTTTTTGTTGTACTATAATAGGTATTGTTTAGCTTGGGAGACTTCTGCAAGTTTCATCAAAATAGGTTTAGTAGTTTTGGAGATAGTGAATTTAATTCTCAATTTTGTACAATTTTTAAGTCGGTTTTGTCTTTTAAAAAATAATATTTATTCGTCACAAGACGTGTACTCTACAGCGAGAATTGAATCAAACTGCGCAGTTTCGTTTGACAAACCGTTCAAACCGACATCAAACGGTTGCATCAAACACGTAAGGTTTGAATCAAACGGAACGGAAAGGTCTCGGGGGCCCTTAAGTTTTAACAACGTTTCTTAAAGGGTCCATTCACTATCCTATATGGCAGTCCGCCGTGCAGGACTGCGAATTGCGAAATGGAGTGTGAAAATAGCTCAGACATTATTCTGTTGATTATTTATTATTAAAGTTAATTAAAACGGGTTACCCCAATTACAATAATTAACTACAATTAAGCACTATCTTAACTTAAAATTAATGATAACATTGCATTATAAATTGATCATATTATTCTCTTTGCTGTCAACAAAATGTCAAAATGCAGTTCTGCAACCACATTCACGGCTACTTTCCACACGGCCGCGGCAGTCCGTCACGCAAGACGCCGAGCCACTATCCTTCGCGGCGGACTGCAAGTGGTGGGCGGAGCTTGCACACTTTCTGCAGGACTCAGGTCGCATCCTGCTCGGTGTTGCTAGCCGGCCATGCAGGCTGCAGCCTGCAGCACGCCGCCAGCACCATTTACTATCCTGCATAATCCGGCGGACGGCAAGGCGGCCTGTAGCTGGATACAAGCATTTTCCTTTTTCTAGGACTCAGGTCGCATCCTGTTCGGTGTTGCCGGCCGGCCATGCAGGCTGCGCACCATTCACTATCCTACATAAGCCAGCAGACGGCAAGGCGGCCTGCCGTGAATGGACCGCTTTATTAATAAATGCATGATATTTAGATAGATAGTTTTGACGTGATAACGTCTTATAATTCGATATGGGATGCGCGCACGAAAAACATGACAGTTCATGCGGCGTTCCCTCGCTCTGAGGCGTTCCGTTTAAGGCTTGAAGTGCAAGCGAGAGCGCGGAACGAGCGACAAAGACGCACGTTGTCTTTCAACAACCGTAAGGCTAAGGCCCACCTGGGCCGCGCTCTTTGTTTCGATTATATTACGTATTTCGATGACTTGAATACTTTTGTATGAAGAAGTTTGGTTAGTTATGACCTTTGATACATTGACCACACTCTGAATGAAAAATAAATAAATAATTTGTGAGCTATTAGTATTATTTTGGTTATTCAAAATTGTGCTCTATTTCCTATGTGTCAAGGTATGACTTGTGCTTTGTTCGAAGATTTTACTGGATTTCACGAATGTATACAGTAGCGTTTTGTATTGCGAATAGTTTATTTTACTCATTATAAATATTTTTAGACAATCATTTGAAAGAAATACATCGAAATAACTTTAGGTTACACTCGAAAAAGTTTGTTTCTATTTATAGAGATTCGGAAGCGAGGGTTAAGGGGTTAAGGATAGTTGAATGTGACAACGTCATACGTTGTCACGTTCAACTATCGTCAGTAAACCGACTTTACAGACAACCGATTTTTTTTATGATATTAAATATATAATACCGTCAAAGTTGGTCAATAATAATAATACAATTAAAGTTAATCGTAGCTATTTTTTTGAAATCCAAGGTTTTAAGGCAGTGGTCCCCAACCTTTTTTTCATGCGGGCCAGAAACATGTTTTAGTCTTGATGTCGCGGGCTGCAACAAAATTTTTATAGGGTTAAAAAATAAAATTTTTCAAAATTTTTAAAAGTGAAAAAAATTTCACGACTATCACGACGACTTTACATTATTTTGTTGGTGGGCGTGAATTTCAAAATGGTTTTACATCACGCGAGCCACAAATAAAGCCCCGGCGGGCCGCGGGTTGGGGATAGCGGTTTTAAGGTCTTTACTCTTTGCTTTTGATTGACAGTATTAAAATTCTTAAAACGGCCCATTCACTATCCGGGATTGTAGTCCTGCTGCAGTCCGCCGTGCAGGCCTGCAACACCATTCACTATCCTGCATAAGCCGGCGGACTACACGCAGTGCAGGATAGTGAATGCAATGCAGGATAGTGAATGGACCCTTTAATGTTGAATTTGTTGATTATTGGAATTTAGTCTGGCAAGTGGCAACACTTAAAAAAAAAAACAAAATTAAAAAACACAAATGAAAAATCATCTGTGATCTGAAATTGTTTTGGATTTGGGAAGCAGTGGAAGAAGCGAATCCTTATCCAAATATTTCTTTGTAATCCTTTTAGCTATAATTATACACACATTCGTTTTTATAAATTAAGTGCTCTTTTAAAATATATAATATAGTTATTTTCTTCGCGACTGGTTTGTGATAAATTTAATTTGTTGTTTCGGATCGGAGAAGACGTTCGCTGGGCGTAAAAGAAAATGGCGTGTGCTACACTAAAAAGGAGTTTCGACTGGGATGTCTCCATGTCTCAGACACCCTCAAAGAGGCGAAGATGCGCCCCTATTTCTAAAAGTCCCGGAATTAAAGTAGAACCGACAACGACAAATTCCATATTCGGAGAAAGCGTATGTGCTTCTGCAAAATTGTCCCCAGGTTTGTTTATATTTTATATATTTAATAGAATTCCTTTCGCTGACTCAACAAGAAATCAGATATCCGAGTTATATATAGCAGTAACAATGCTAGCTGCAGAAAAGGTATACCTTAATTTGTGCTTTTTTTAACACCTATAAATTATTTTTATAGTGTCAGAGTGAGATAGCTGTAAACATATGTGATACGTCCGTTTTTATTTTGTTTTAAAAAAAATAAAGAAGTCAAGCTTCTCTGTAATGTATGCAGTGCAATGGCAATGCACTTTTACCATTTATTATGATGCCTGTACTATAGGTACCTACATTCACTCGAATAAATGAATATGACAATGTCAATACTTACTAAAAAGAGGGTAGAGATCAACTACGATAACATGGCGCGCCCCTCCAAATTACTTTTTCAATGTGTGTAGTCACATCCTTATGAAAGAGTTTGTATGTAGTAAGTATTCAACCAATCACAGTACACATAATATTTCACTTAATGTCACTTATTACCAAGATTTGTTGATCAACTAATCATATCTAGCCTACCCCACAAGACAATGCACATCAAACGTTTTGACTACGCACTTCAAACGTTTTGAATTTTGGAGAGGCGCTCCATGTTATCATAGTTGATGTCTACTCATGAAGATGGGACCATGACATTATGCTAAAGCTTAACATAGCATAATCTTATAGTACCTGGTACCATCTACCAGCAGTCTGTAATAATTTTTAGACATAGGTTTACAAATTGAAATCAAATAATAGATTTTTTACTGAAAATGCTTTGTTAAACACTCAATTAACTAAATGTAATGAATCAGATCTAATCTTAGTTTAAAAATAGAACATTTAGATATTGCATTGTTCATTCAATCATTCATTTGATTCATAGTCAGCGGCTACACGGTCAATTTTTCATCAATCTGGTACAGATTGACGAAAATTTGATCATGTACGCCACGGATTGATGGATTGATCATATTTTTAATATGAACTTTTTGTAACCATCAATATTCCATCAATCAGATTGACACCAGATTGATGGATCAGATTGATGAAAAATTGACCGTGTAGCCAGTGACTATGGTATTTTTAAAACTTTACCTGTAATTTAATTCACAAAGTCATTGTAATCAATGCCAGTCATTGTTATTTTATGAATTAAATTCTTTCCTTTATTACTTTCAAACATAAAAGAATGTAATACAAGTATGTTTTACAATATTTAAAATATGAATTTGTTATACATTTTAAAGGATTTTTTTCTAATTTAACATAAGGTAAAAGAATTGGGTAAAAGGGCTTATTACTTCTTGTAACCTTGCTTACAAAGCCAAAGGTATTTGTTTAGAATTACAACACAGCAATTTCCTATTTTAGACATTTTGCATAAAAATTCTACTGCCAGAAGTACTTTTAATGCCTGTTATTTGCAAAATGTTTTAAAAATTGCAGATTCTTATGTACTTTATGAAAATTCAGTATTGTAAGTCTTCAACTACAATTATAATTATATTAATCATTTTTGTAAACAAAATTTCAAAGATTTTTCATAACTGAATAACTTGAAATAGTAGAGATAAACTACGATATCATGGCGCGCCCCTCCAAAATTCAAAAGTTTGAAATGCGTTGTCAAAACGTTTGAAGTGCCTTGTCTTGTGTGGTCGGCTAGTTATGATTAGTTGACCAACACGTTTTGGTAATAAGTGACATTAAGTGAAATATTACGAGTACTGGTTGATTGGTTGAATACTTACTACATACAAACTCTTTCATAAGGATGTACTACACATTGGAACAGTAATTTGGAGGGGCGCACCATGTTATCGTATCTTCCAATTGCAGCATTATTATCATAATATATTTTACTTATTATTATGTTTTTTAAATGTTTTAGAGCGTCTCCTCAAAGAGTTGTGCGATGAGATGAAACGGCTGCAACGCCGTCGGCAGCTGAAGCTGGCCTCCGGTGTTAATGCCTCGTGCTCCTCCTCCAGTGGCAGCGAGGGGGACTCCTCCCCTACGCACCACTCTTTCTCCACCAGCAGCAAACAACAAGTACACAAGGCACTATTTACATTCAAACAGGTAAGTATTTTTTTAACCTTTTTAATGCATATTAGCTCATTCTGTATGTATGTAACGGAATCTTTGAGCACGATTTTTGTAGTCTTATTAATTGGAAACTTTGCATATTTAAAAAGAGCCAATGACAAAGCAATAATTAGTTAAAATAAAAAAAGTGTTTTTTTAGCTTGATTTTATTAACTTCTGTCTTCAGAATGTATGGAACATATTAATATGTTCATATTATGTTATTTACTGGTACTTTCGAAAAATCGAAAAATCCGGATAATCCGGATTTTTTGGGCCTTTGAAAAATCCGGATTTTTATTTTTCAAAATCCGGATTTTCGGTTTTTTCGAATAGTAGATAAAATTATGAAAAAGAAGCTTTTACGTAATATAAAATTAATTTAAATGTATCGTGTAGTATCCGACATACAAATTCACATTTGATTAAAGGAGCTATCACAACTTTGCGTGGTCTACACGTAACAAAGTCAGAATTTCGTATATCTAACATTGCATTGTGTAGTTATTTGGTGGCTGTAATTACATTTCTTCACATTTTATCGTTTTATTTAAAAGAAATAATGACATATTTTAATTTCTTAAACCCTAGCTATCATTTTAATATCTATATCTTATTAATTGTTATGTTTTCTGAATACTTATATGAGAATATAAATGCAATGATGATAAATATTTTTACAATTATTTTAGAACATTTTAGTATTGAATACAGTTTTTTCTATAAAATATGTAACGATTTGTGATTTTGTCTTATTAAATAAAGGCAGTCGTTACCTACAAATTTAGTTGCTGTTTATATTTTGACAGTTGGCACATGCAAAGAAAACTGTCAGAATTCAATTTAAAATCTTATTTTTAAAAATAAATTATACCAGCCAGCGCGTCAGCTTTTAACTTATCCTGGCGAAACCCGAAAGAAATGACAGATATTATTACTCGTCCGTCTCTTACACTGACCTCCATTATACAAGTACGCTGGACTAATGATACCCTTTGAAATGACAGCTATTTTTTGTGCCTATTTGAAGCGGAATCAGCTCCCCCATTATTGGATAGGAACTATATTTGACGTAAAAATGAAGTTTGAAATTTGCCATATTGGTGCTGATAGCAGTTGTGGGTGTATTTGGAACTAATACTAGTGATGTACAACTGTCTTTTCTATTATCGATGAAATGTTTCCAGATTCAGATAATGTCGACCATTAGGATAAAAATATTAAATTGAATAATACAAACGCTATATATTTGTATTAAAGATTACAGACTTCCTCTCCGTAATTTAGATAGGCGTAATAAATTAACAACGATTTCATACGTAGATAACGTGAAGTAGCAGTACCTATCTATAATCCATTTATTTTTACCAGTTACCACTAAGTACGAAAAACTAAAAACAAAACTGTAGATGAGCTTCTAACAAAAACTTTGTTGTATTGTATTTTCTAATTTCATTTCTAATATTATCAAAGTAGTGCTAAAGTGTATCGTATTAAAGCTTAACAGAGCTGAATAAGTGTTCTGTGTGATTAGACCCTAACTAATCTATACCATATAATATTATAAAGTGGAAGAGATTGTTCGTTTGAACGCGCTAATCTCAGGAACTGCTGGTCCGATTTGAACAATTATTTCAGTTAGATAGCCCATTTTATATATTTTATCATGCTGAGACTAATGGGAGCTAAGAAATAGAGGAAAATGTGGAAAAAATGTATAACGTGAAAGATTGTACTATTTTTTGTGGACCAATTTGTCTGTGAAATTATTATATTTACGTGGGAGAAGCCGCGCGGAACGTCTAGTAATAATATAAAAATTCCCTATTTATTTATGGATCTAGCAAGCCAATTTTTATCTATTTACTTTATCTCGTTTGATTTTCGCCATTTTGACGCTGATTGCAGAAATGCGAGGGAAAATAAATAATTGGTGCGATCCATAAATAAATATAGAACGTTTGAATACATTTTTATTGGGGTGGAGTAGGAAAGGTATAAATAATAAAAATATATGTGCGATACTTTAACATTATATTTTATTAATTACCGTTACACAGTTACAGTCTGTCAAGAAAGAGTAGACGCTGAAATAAATTTTCCAAACATTATCACGATCAAATGGTAGTTTTTGCGCCTTGTATTTTCACAGAGAACGTTTGTACACTTCAAATAGTAACGGTAAGCGGTAGTAGTGATTTTCGGACGCCAACCAGGCTTTTCAATTTTTTTCAACCATAATTCCAGCCTTCCTTCGTCAGACGAAAACCTGTCAATTATTTTAAGAGCTTATTATAATAATATGTATTTGATAATAAAAATCGGTTAACGGAGATTTCAATACTATTATTATAGATATCGATAAGTTTTATCGACAGAAAACTCCAGCACTATTGAATTTTATTGTTTATCAAAAATCGGTAAACAAAGGTAAAATATGTGGTGAATCCGTATTCACCACATATTTTACCTTTGTTTACCGAGGCACTTAAAAATGTGGCACTAATCTTATTATACCGTTATAATAAGATTAGTGCCACATTTTTAAGTGCCTATATGATCAATAAAATTTTAATATCGTGGAAATTTGCTGTTAAAATCAATTACTTGTGAAATGTAACCCCACATCCCTTTTTGTACCGCGTTTTACATAACATACACTCTTTCATAGTTTAACTATGAACTACCACCACTTATTTATATATTACATAATCGTGTAAAACCTTTTAAAACACTTTAAAAACACGAGAAGGCCCATTCACTATCACTAGTGAATGGGCCTTTTAAGTTGAATCATACCTTGAACAATAAAAAATAGAACTACTCAAATTGTACTTGTAGTTCTGGAGATATGCTAACACAAACATAAAAACATACATACATACACATTTGGAATTTGGCACATTTGTTCAGACGCTGATGTAGACTTTAGTTAGCTATGATAAGTGGAATAAGCGCTTTAGCGCTTATTCCACTTATCATAGCTAGGAAGTCCTAGCTAGAATCCTAAATCGGAAAAATGTGGCTTCTAACTGACTAAATCAGTGTTGCCAGATGGTTTCAACCTTTTATCTGTAGTGGGAACTGCTAAATCTGTATTAAAGTCAATTTATATTATGTTTTATGATCTGGAATCCATTCGTAGGTAATTTATTAAGTCTGCTGGTTCCAAGTAGTTCAGAAAGTTCATAATTCATAATTTTTCGTGGAGCAAAAATTCTTTCAACCGTCTTTTTCGCCTTTTATTTATTTTTATTTTCATTGAGCCAACAGCTAGCGCTTTACATATATACGAAAACTGGGCAGTTCTGCTGTCTGCAAATATTACATATTATTAATACATAATATTACATACAAGATACGCAGAACGCATCGAATTGATAACCTCCTTTTTTGAAGCCGGTTAAAAATATTGTAATGCTAAGCCTGAGTGGCTGCAGCGGTGGACTAAACACTACGCTTTATTTTACCGCCATCTGCATAATGTATCGGTTTATTAGCGCACATTACTAAAATACCACTAGCGGCATACTAGCGATTTCCTCCTTATTATGCCGACAACCCGACAACGGTATTTTAGTGGGTATCCCTAAACGACCACTAGCGGCACGTTAGACACTTCCATTTGAAAATTGTTCGGAACAGATTTAAGCCGGAAAATAGTATGAACGTAACAGATCTGTTTATGTTGAATATCATTGATAATATAGGTACTTTAAAATGTGGCACTAATCTTATTATACCATATTCACCACATATTTACCTTTGTTTTACCGATTTTTGATAAACAATAAAATTCAATAGTGCTGGAGTTTTCTGTCGATAAAATTTATCGATATCTATAATAATTGTATTTGAAATCTCCGATAACCGATTTTTATTATCAAATACATATTATGCTCTTAAAATAATTGACAGGTTTCCGTCTGACGAAGGAAGACTGGAATTATGGTTGAAAAAAATTGAAAAGCCTGGTTGGCGTCCGAAAATTGCTACTACCGCTTGCCGTTACTTTTTGAAGTGTACAAACGGTCTCTGTGAAAATACAAGGCGCAAAAACTACCATTTGATCGTGATTATGTTTGGAAAATTTATTTCAGCGTCTACTCTTTCTTGACAGACTGTAACTGTGTAACGGTAACTAATAAAACATGATGTTAAAGTATCGCACATATATTTTTATTATTTATAAATACCTTACCTACTCCAACCCCAATAAAAAATGTATTCAAACGTTCCATATTTATTTATGGATCGCATTATCCAATTAGTTAATTTCCCTCGCACTTCTGCAATCAGCGCCAAAATGGTGAAAATCAAATGAGATAAAGTAAATCGATAAAAATGGGCTTGCTAGATCCATAAATAAATAGGGAACTTTTATATTATTACTAGGCGTTCCGCGTGACTTCTCCCACGTAAATATCTAATTTCACAGACAAATTGGTCCACACAAAATAGCCTAGGTATATAATCCTTCACGTTATACATTCCCCCGCTTTTTCCACATTTTCCTCTATTTCTTAGCTCCTATTAGTCTCAGCGTGATAAAATATTATATAAAATGGGCTATCTAACACTGAAATCATTGTTCAAATTGGACCAGCAGTTTTGGACTGAGATTAGAGCGTTCAAACAAACAAACTCGTCCGCTTTATAATATTATATGATGAGATTATTTAGGGTCTAATCACACAGAACATTTATTCAGATTTGTTCAGCTTTCATACGATACACTTTAGCACTACTTTGATAATATTAGATATGAAATTAGAAAATACAATACAACAAAGTTATTGCTAGAAGCTTATCTTCAGTTTTGTTTTTAGTTTTTCGTAGTGCTAACTGGTAAAAATAAATGGATTATAGATAGGTACTGCTACTTCACGTTATTTACGTATGAAATCGTTGTTAATTTATTACGCCTATCTAAATTACGGAGAGGAAGTCTGTAATCTTTAATAATAATAATAATAATCTTTATTTGCATAAATATGGTACAATAAGGTGTTACTATTCTAACAGTGTTTCACATATTTTGTCAATTTTCTTGACGTGCAAATGTTAATTTAGGTTACTTTATAATTATCATAATTCTATAGGTCATTTGAATTAATAATATTATTGGTTTAATTTTCAGTCAAATATTAAGTAAGTAATAACATGCCATTCATAAATATAATAATTTTAAGTCATAATTAATGCAAATATGTAGCGTTTGTATTATTAAATTTAATATTTCTGTCCTAATGGTCGACATTATCTGAATCTGGAAACATTTCATCGATAATAGGAAAGACAGTTGTACATCACTAGTATTAGTTCCAAATACTCCCACTACTGCTATCAGCGCCAATATGGCGACATGATGGCGACTTTCAAACGTCATTTTTACGTCAAATTTAGTTCCTATCCCTGATAATGGAGGAGCTGATTCCGCTTCAAATAGGCACAAAAAATAGATGTCATTTCAAAGGGTATCATTAGTCCAGCGTACTTGTATAATGGAGGTCAGTAGGTAAAAGTAAACTGAGCAATAAAATAAGATTATGTCGTTTTATATGAGTATAACCGACAGATAGCGACCAATAAACTTATCGTCGCTAAGGAGATCGCTGTGTTGATATTTTGGCAAACACAAAACGACTAGGACGGAAGTATAGAAATACGATTCTGTCCTTTTCTTTTTCACGACCAACATAATCGCGAGATTGGGCTGACCCGCTACCTGCATAGCAATCAACTTCTTCGAGTGTACTTTGTTACCACTATTTACTGATATTTTGTCATATAACAAAGTACCAGTAAATAACATATTATGTTATTTACTGGTACTTTGTTATCACTATTTACTGGTATTTTCACAAGTCTTTTGAATTTTCTTTGCTCTTTACAATTTTTTTTCTAAAATATCTACATTTTTTATTAATATTCAAGTTATGAAACATCAGTGAACCTTTGTTATTTTAAACTTGAGTGTGTATGTGATTCATTTAATTGCTTACTAAGTATTTTATTATTTCTTGTTAATATTTAATTGTTTCCACACGAGTTGTATTCATTTTTAAAATAATTTCAAATATTTAAATAACTTTTTGTTTATGTCATGCTATATGATTTGCAAGTTTTTTAGTTTTAATATTTGGATGTTATGCAACATAAGCAGAAATATATGCCTAACATGCTTGAAGCATGAATTTAGGTTCAATAAATATGGCATACAAAAAGTATGAGCCTTTATTAATATATTTTACAGTTTACATTAAACATTTTCTTTGGAAAAAAGTAACATAACATATAAATAATTTTAGTAGCCTTCTTAGAATATCATTGGCATTTTTATAATATCACAAATTTATTATGTGATCCTTCCACCTTTTAAGAAGAACCTTTTTTTGATTGCTGAGGAGACGGCCGCGGCCGCTTCTCTCACAGAATTCTCTAGTGTTTGTATCTTCTCACCAACAGCACTGTTTCGATCTTTCGAAGTTTAGTCAAGGTGTCATTTGTACAAAAACTCACAACCAAACTTTGTTGCCCTCTACACTCTAGAGCAGTGGTCCCCAACCTTTTTTTCATGCGGGCCACAAACGGGTTTTGGTCTTAGTGTCGTGGGCCGCAACACAAATTTTTTAGGGTTAAAAATAACATTCTTCAAAATTAACGATTTAAAAGTGGAAAAAATTTACCGAATGTCACGTAGACTTTACGTTATTTTGCCGGTGGGCGTGAATTTAAAAATTGCTTAACATCACGCGGGCCACAAATAAAGTCCCGGCGGGCCGCGGGTTGGGGATAGCGGCTCTAGAGTCTAGTAAATTGAAAACTTATCCTATTGTATCACGTTTCAGGTGCGTTTGATCTGCGAGCGCATGCTCCGCGAGCAGGAGGCAGCGCTGCGAGCCGAGTATGACTCCGCACTCAACAGCAAGCTCGCCGAGCAGTATGAGGCCTTCGTCCGCTTCAACATTGACCAGGTAAGGTTATGAACCTTACTGGATGATGCCCACCTCTCAGTTATAGCCGTTTATGGCATGGGATATTTTTTCGCAACAAAACTATCCTAAATTAACCCTTAGCCACCTAATGTCGGTCATAGTGAGTCCAATGGTTATTGTTTTTTGAATTACTCTGTTGCTGTGTACTGACTCTGTGTACTTTTCCTCCCGCTCTGCAGTACTAATAACTTTTTTGCTCAAGTCCGATAGTCATCCCGCCCCATGGTTACAATAACAATTTTTTTTTGGTACAATTGTCAAATGACGAGACTACAATGATGCCATAATGTAAAAAATGATTTTACGTATCTTATAGTCGTATTTTTAAAACGTGTCAAATAAATAAGTATTTCAAGTATGGCAGCACTTTTTCCGCCTACTAGAAGTATGGGAAAAATAATAACGGTCATATTTTGTCAAATACTTTCCAAAAATTTAAATGCCATACTGGCACAAATCGTTTGGCGAAAAAAAAACCTTACACCTTTGCAGTGGTATGGCGGCCATTGGGAGCTGTCGGAAAAGTATGGCAAGGTGATTTTCGTGAATGGCTACTCGACGATGATTAGCTATGCAAAAATTAGCCTGGTACAAATGGTTCAATTTTTTTATTAAAATTAACGTATTCGCGTCGGTATGGCGGGCTGTAAGCCGCACCCGACAAGTATGGCATTACGCTTTCGCCTACTTATTTTTTTTCGACTATCTGAAAATACAAGCATTTTTGTGGAACAAATCGTTCGACACTCGTTATTTATCCGACACGTTTGATTAACGCCCACGCGTTTGGGCTGCCAGTGCGAGCGCTATGACAATCATTTTCCTTTTCGCCTTTGCGTAATTATACCCCTGTAAAACCGCCATACTGGAACAAATCACCAAGAATTTTGTGTCACTATCTCCAGGCCTATGAGCGCTCGGCTTACTTAATTTTCGCGTGCCAAAATTACAGGTAAATATATTTTGGTTGCGGTCGTGTTGACCGCTGTTAAGTGGTTATGATATTTTTATGAATTTTTTGTAAATTGTTTTGTGTGGGTTAATATTGTCTAGAAGGGATCCAAATATTGAGAAATGGTTGCAAGAGTCTGATTCGGACACCAAACACAAGGAATATGTAACGGAACTACCCAATGTCTTCTGCAGTGATGTTAAAGACGTACCAGTGGATCATGTAATTGCAAGTGACAGTCTCTCTGACTCTTACGCGGAAGTTGACGAGTTGCAACTTGCAACAATGAGATGAAAATGATAGGAACTCATCGCTGCAGATTGAAGATTCATCTTCTGACGACGATGTTCCAATTGCAAGCTATAGAAATTATTACTTTGGCAAAAATCGTTGGTCTGCTCATCCACCCGATATCGAAAAGTTTGAAATAATAGGAAGACTTGTTCAACCTGTGACTTAAAAAAAACAAACTGAAAACATATCACATGTGTTTTCATTGTAAAAAAACCAATTTGCGCCGAGTGCTTGCAAAAAATGTGTAAAAAATGTCACCAAAAATTGTGAATGTTTACCACTTGCAATTTTACCGAAAATGTGATTTGAGAGTGCCATTATTTTTTTATTAGTAGATTATTTATCTTAGTAACGTAAAATACGCGAATAAGTTAAGTTTTAAGTTTGTATTCCTTACCGATCTCGGATTTTCAAAGATGATTATTTCTTTCTAAAATGTTTAATGTTCATGTTAAATGCTAATTAATAATTATTATTACTAAAACTAATAATTTTTAAAGTTTGAAAAATTTAATTATGATAAAAAAGTCTAAAGTTTATAACCAATGTGTATTTATTTTCATTTATATTATTATTAAATAATAAATTAAAAACAATGTCGGGGGTCATCATGACCGCCGTTAGGTGGTAGTGTTACTCAAAAACATGTTAGGTAGCCAAGGGTTATTTATTTTCAGCTGTTTAAACGTGAAGAGGAAATAAACATACAGGCAGACATACACATTTACAATATTAGGATTAATTATTCATATAGATTGTAGTGTTCCATCCCAGTATACTGTAGAATGTAGGTGGAGTAGCTTTTAAACCATATGTTTAATTTATATTGCTAATACAGTTATTCTGTTGTCCCATCACTCACACATAAATAATTTTGATATCGATTAATAAAAAAACTATTGATTTTTTTGTTGTACTGCCTTTTTAATTAAAAATGTAACGATTCTCAATTCCAGGTACAGCGCCGGCCTCCACCATCCACCTGCATACCTTTAGGAATGGACACAGAACACATGCATCAAGATCTTGTACCCAGCTGTAAGTATTAGCTACAAAATACTTTGACATTGTCTGTGTATACTATTTAAAGTACGGTAAATACTTACTTTACTTAAAGTATAACTGAAAATATTATTATTGTTACAAATGCATGTACGTTCTTAGAACTCTAACTATTTCTTCAATGGTTTTTGAGGTATATTTTTTTATAAAACTAAATTTAATCCACACTAAGCTTACCCATGTTGCTGTCTGCATTTAACAGACAATGTCTTCAGAAGTTAGCACCACCATGGTTTTTTTTTAACATATTTTGAGCTTGTATTCAGAAATGTAAATGGTGATTCTCATATGTTTCAGATCTGTCGTAATGGCGTTTCCGCTTGCGTGAAATTGCAGATATATCAAGACAAACATATTTTGGTATATGTGAAAATTATATGCGGGAATATCTAGAATATCCGAATGACTCAATATATACATTGTGATTGCGGACGGGACCGCTGCTTAGCAGACGCAGTATTACAGTGATACGTTCATGTAACTGACACTGAAGATTGTATAGAGGCTTTTAATTATAGTCTAAGCAGTGAGACAAGCCACAAAACTTCACTCACAAATTTCTATGAAGTTTTGTGTCTCGTCATATAGTTTAGATTCATTTACCATGTTATGTTTGAAGTGAGCCAGCAAATTTGACCAATGACATTATATTCATTGAGAGCGATTCAGTTACAATGCGCCATTGGTCAATTTGTAATTAACGCCGCCCGCCGGTTCACTATAAACTTAACTGGAATGCACTTACAGTTTATAAAAAGGCTAGTAGGTGGCGCATTTGTCAGAAAATGCGCTGAGTCACTAACAGTTTAAGCACAAAATGAAATATTACCACAAACACAAACATGGTCTGTGTGTCCTGTTCCTATATTTATATATTGTTTTCAAGGATGAAGGAGCCCTATATTATCTTCATAGTGTACATCATAGTAATATACAAATCCTAAATAAGTAATTAACGTAATATTATAATAGAAGTGAATCGATTTTTAAGTCAATACCTGCTTGAAACCTACCTAGATTTAAGCCATTCCTCTCTCAAGATATACCTCTATACAGGTCATGGTGTCTTTTAAGAAGACGTGAGGCAATTTGACGTGATAGTTTTATTAATGAAACCCTACATAGAGCAGAGTCACTCTGACATTGGCACCTCACTGAGGGCGCCATACAAAAAGAATTTTAACGAATTTATTTCCAAAAAAGACAAAGCAAAGAAAAGTCACTGACTTAAAAGTTGATTCGCCAAACAGCAGCCGGTCCCTGGGTTGTTCATGCCACGTATAATATAAATTAGCTTATAACGCTTTAGATAAGATTTGCTGGCATAATTGTGTTCATAGACTGAAAACCGTGAGCCGGAAGTGGCAAAGGCGATATGATATCCATGTTTTTTTATATTATGGCGGGGGTGGCACACGAGCGACTCGCGGAAGCCTCCGGATAGTCTTAGAGTAACTTACAGAAATAAATTCACACAGAGTGCCTGTTAATCCTTCTCATGTGTTGATTGCAAATTAGTCATAATTTTTTTTTTGTTTTAATTTAATTTACAGTGTTGTCTACTAGTTTTAGTACAATTTTTCTTATATTATCGATGCAATAATCCTCCCATGTTAAAACATTGATGATTCTTAAGCTAGTAAAAATACAAAATTATAGTAAAAGTAAGTGTCGAAAATAAATCTGTTAAAATAACTCAAGTTTTCTTTCAGCGATTTATTTTAGAGTACTGAGTTCTAGGTGTATATTTATTTTTAAGTTATTTTATTCTCAGTTTCGTGTGCAGCACGACTACTGTCGAACTGAGCTGGGAATATCGTGTTTCGACCGTCATTGGGCTTTTTTGTTTACTATTTTTAGTTAGGAAATTTTATTGAGTAAAAAACAGGATATTATTATGATTTTGTTACCAAGCAATTATTCAATAAAACAAATAGGATAGGTCTTTTTTAAATTGTATTATCAGCTCATTATTAGTAGGTTATTGGCGTTTAAGAACTGAAAATAAACTAGCTAAACACCACTAATTTGGTTTTCATTTAATACTAGCGACCCGCCCCGGCGTCGCACGGGTATAAAATATAATATAGCCACTGAAAAAATGATAGCCTATGATCGATCGATCGAATCGTAGTCTATTTCTTATATGTGCCAAATAACATAATAATTGCTCCAGTAGTTCGCGAGATAAGCCCTTTCAAATAATTTCCCCCGTTTTTTCCCACATTCTCCTATTAGTCTTAGCGTGATAAAATATAGCCTATAGCCTTCCTCAATAGATGGGTTATCTAACACTGAAAGAATTTTTCAAATCGGACCAGTAGTTCCTGAGATTAGCGCGTTCAAATTAGCCCTTTCAAATAATTTTCCCCGTTTTTTCCACATTTTCCTCTATTTCTTCGCTCCTATTAGTCTTAGCGTGATAAAATATAGCCTATAGCCTTCCTCGATAAATGGGCTATCTAAGGGTCGGTGCCCGGGACACAAAAACACGGCACGACGTAGTACGGCGCCGTGTCGTGGGAATCCACGAAGCGCGTCGTAAAAAACCATGGCACGGCGTCGTACGACGTCGCCTCTTGAATTTCTACGTGAGTTTCTACCAGGGATGTTGCGGATCCCGATTTTTTCACATCCGCGGATGTGAATGCGGATGCGGATTTTTAGAGTTTCACATCCGCGGATGCGGATGTTTCGGATCCCATATAAATTTATAGTACATACTTATATAAATATATATAAATGAAAAATTAAAAGAATGAAAAAATATTATTTTCAGTTTTATTAATGTGTTACAAAATATAATAGTACAAGTTCCCTAGAACAAATTTTTTGATTACTATCAAGCCAATTTTTCGTGAGTAGCTTCCGAAATATTAAATCCTTTTATCTCTGTTAGTTACATTCGAGAATCTTCGCAAAGGAAATTGTTGTTCGTCTTATTGAAATGAAGCTGCTTAAGAAAAAAAAAGAATCAGCTTGATAGAAATGAAAAAAAGAATCGTTCTAGGGAACCTGTACTATAATAATACTTTTTATTAAAGAAATAATAATTTTTAAATGAAAATTACATTAGTCCCCCTGTCTTAACTTCACCCATTTTTTTGTTAGTACACGAAGTTAAAAATAGGAGCACATACATAAATTCTAAAATAGTAATAATGCCGCTTTTTATTATAATTTATAGTGCGTCAAGAATGTCTAGGAGGCGAAACTTTTTTTTTAGTAATAGCAACACTCTTTTGACATTTGTCCCTTTGTTGTATCAATACTCTATGACATAAAATTTACAAAACAAAGATTTTTCAATTTGCTTATATTTAGTTTTACAATGTGAAAACATATGTTACTGTGATTAATATTAATAATTAAAGTGAAAGACGTGTCAGAGTGCTGAAAATTCGAAGATTTTCATTGAAGAAAAATAGTAAAACGTGAAAATATCACTGAAATTCTCGCGTCCACATTTCCGATTCTGATCGCTATATCGCCATACTTAGCAGGTATTTATGCGTTTGTTTTATAAATTCTGTTTGTTAATTTTATTGTATAATGCAATTTTAAGTAACCTGAGTAAGTATTATGTGGTATAACAAAACAACAATTTTACATAAACCTTATGTTTACGTAAACAATGAACTGTCAAACAAAAGGTACTCTGTGCTGTCAAAAAAATCTATCGCTTAACGCGCCTAACAATTATTGATACTTTGACGGTGCTTTGCGTAATTATGTATCATAGTCTGCTTAGATGTATATAAAATTCTCGTGTCACAGTGTATGTGCTTAACTCCTTTAACACTTTGATGCAGCGTAATATAATAATATAATAATTATTACGTTTTATGTTTACAGGTAGCAGAAAAAGCGTTTAACGAAATAACCGAAATGACTAGGAGAATTTATGCTATAATTTTGAAAAAAAAACACTGAAAATAAATACAAGGAGTGAGAATTAACCCTTTATTAGGATATTGAAGAGCTGATAATTGAAGACGAAAGTGCCTCTTCACTGTGACACCACTGCTGTAACTACATTGACCTAGAAAGTGCCGATGATTATGTTTCCGACTGCATTGTAGAATATTATTTGGATGATCATATTATTTTATTAAAATAACAAAACCCTGTTTTTCATGTATTTATTTTTTGTATTTTTTAAATAAGTAGTTCCTTAATAAAACAGGAGTGAGTTTCTCTCAGCTCTCACTGGTCATCAAAGTAGCTCTGCAGCTCTCAGGGAGAGGGTACTTAAATAACAGGTGTTATAAATTCATAATATAATAATAGCTCCCACACCGGTTTCGGTGACGGTGGCCGGTTTCATTGAAACCAGGCCAGCTACGCAAGAGTAATTTTATAGTACCCAAGTGTGTGCGCAGTACACAAGAGCACTCTCTATTCCTTTACTCTCATAACCCAGTGGGACGGCAGACCGACACGACTGGCGAGGGATCAGGCGCAGGACCGACTTTTTACATGCCCATCCGACGCATGGATCATCTTACTTGTCAGACAATCAGGTGATCAGCCTGCATTGTCCTAATCAAACTTGGAAATAGCATGTTTCGAACCGTAATCGAACCCACGACCTCCGAGACAAGAGCCGAGCTCTGAACCACTGGACCATGGAGGTGTGGCAGCTACTGCAACTTAGAACAATGTATTAGTATAGTATAGTACCTATAAACATGTAAATCAAATAACAAATATTTCATAATATTTCATCATAATATTTAAAATAAATAGGTACCTAATAAATAATATTACATCAGATTTAGACTACGTCGCCAATTCTACTTTTGCACGACTTTTTCGTGCAGATTTTGGGCGGAATAATTTTTCATTATTGGCGACACCGGCCGTCCGCAGTATCACTCGTAATCTGTGGTCGTCGCCTATATAAGGTGAGGCCGTAAATATTTGTGAGTCAGTCGTAATAATAAGTGAGTGAATTAATAGCTTGTTACAGTCGCGCGTGAAGCACTAGAACTAGTTACCTACCGATATTACTTGTTATTGCGGAGTTAATATTCTCGTACTTGCGGTAGTGAATTGTATAGTAACTAACTATTGTGAATAACTTCAAACTTTTAGACAATTAGTGTGATTGAATGTACAAAGACTTAAAGTGTAAATAGGTGAATAAACTAAGTTGTTCCGTATCCTGCATTTCATTTTGGAATTATAACGTAAGTACTGAACAAGTACATTACAGAGGCGTTATAATATAATATATGACACTAGTGACTAGCTGATGTCCCGGTGAACTTCGTGTCACTTATAAACCTTCCCTGGACTTCCAGGAATATTTTAAGAAAATTAGCCACATTGGTTCAACCGTTTATTCGAGTTATTGCATTATTATATATGTCGCAGGGAAAAGAGGATATCAGGGATTTCACGACATCCCTAGGGATATCACGAACTCCCGGTAGATACCGAATATTCTTGTTTGTTACGTCTTCTTACTAAAAATATCTAGTGATATGTCATTTCACTAAACTAAATCTAGTGAAATGTCAGAAACTCTAGTTCCCACACGTGACACGGGCACTAGTGGGAGTGAAACAAATGCGTCGCTCGAGCTGGCGCGGCTCGTCTAGCCTGGAGACAGACAGACAGACAGACTAACCCTTTGGGTACGGAACCGTAAAAACTAGGATAATCGAAGAGCTGGAGTACCTGTAGTACCTGTGCCTATACAAGAGCCTAACCAAACTAGAGATGGACATGCCACCCTTACAAAAAATATTCAACTTGGTCGGCCGCTTCATTTGACGTCAAAAATCAAAGGTCTGAAGTATCTGATGAAGAACCCTCAGTTGGTTTCAACTGTATGATTCAGAGATATGGTGATGCCCCCTCAGATCTGCTATAGTTGCATTACACACGTGTGTGATAATAATAATAATAACTCCCACTCTGGTTTTGGTGAAGGTGGCCGGTTTAATTGAAACCAGGCCAGGAGTAATTTTATAGTACCCAAGTGTGTGCGCAGTACACAAGAGCAATCTCTATATTCCTTTACTCGCGTAACCCGGTGGAACGGAAGACTGACACGACCAGCGGGAGATCAGGCGCAGGACCGACTTTTTACAAATGGATCATCTAACATCTTACTTGTCAGATTCAGATGTTAGATGATCCTATCAAAGTACCCGTGTGTATACTAGAGCAAGCGAGAGAAATGCGTGGCTTGCATTGCATTTTTATTCGGCGGTGTCCGCTTTTCTGACGTTTCACTAGATTTAGTTTAGTGAAATGACATCACTAGATATTTTTAGTAAGAAGACGTAACAAACAAGAATATTCGGCATCTACCGAGAGTTCGTGATATCCCTAGGGATATCGTGAAATCCCTGATATCCTCTTTTCCCTGCGACATATCTAAAGATTAAGGATGAGGGTATATAATATGATGTATAGGCAAAATCCGTCCTTTCCCCCGTGTGGGATAGACACGGTGAAAGAGGAAAAAATCGTTAGAGTCTAGTGTCTCCCCCTTCTACAAGCTAAACGTTTGATTCTGAAAATGTGGAAAAATTCACGGGAGTAGGAAATATGCTAAAACACATAACCCTCCCGGCAGTCGGGTAAAAAATATTTAAAAGGAAAACTGTCACGGCTAAGAAGACTTCATAAGTTATTGAGAAGTACAAACGAACTTTTCATCAATTTCCTTTGAACGTCACCGAAATTATGTTGTAACTTGTAAGTAGTGTAAAATCGTTATAATTGTACATTCATTGACCATATAAAACTTATCAAAAACTGGCGGTACTACGGAACCCTCTATTATGTGTGGCCAATACGCACTTTTTCGCTTCCATTGGCCATTGTTACGCGCAAACGGCACGCGCCATTCACATGCCCCGCCGCTTTTTTTTCCTTGTCGCAACTCGTATAACATCCGCATCCGCATAAAAATCCGCATTGATTTATTGCGGATGCGGATGTCCAAATCTATGCGGATGCTCCGCATTTGCGGATGCGGATATTCGCAACATCCCTGGTTTCTACGGCACAACGTCGTACGGCGCCGTGCCGTGTTTTTGTGACCGGTTATTTTACTAGTCCAATATATAATAGTCTTTAGGGACTGTCATAGGGACTAAGGTTCGCCGCGCCGAGTATATTATAATAGAATATCATAGATAGATGTACCAATAAAAACTAGTAAAATAGTAAGTAATAATGGTAGTTTTCTAAGGAACTGGGATCCCTTTAGTTAATAAGATAATATTATTATTATGGTTCCTAAAAGGAACGATAAAGTTCCAAAAAAATGAGTAAAATAAACTATTCGCAATACAAAACGCTAGTACTGTATACATTCGCGAAATCCAGTAAAATCTTCGAACAAAGCACAAGTCATACCTTGACACGTAGGAAATAGAGCACAATTTTGAATAGCCGAAATAATACTAATAGCTCACAGATTGTTTATTTATTTTTCATTCAGAGTGTGGTCAATGTATCAAAGGTCACAAACTAACCAAACTTCTTCATACAAAAGTATTCTCTAAGTCATCGAAATACGTAATATAATCAAAGAGCGCGGCCCAGGTGGGCCGCGCTCTTTGTTTCGAGACTGAGAGTCTCATGCAGGCACTTCACATGGCTATTTGTATTTGCGTATTAATTGATGTATTCGCCAAACAATCACCATGTGTAGAGGGTATGTTGGACAAATATTGGCCTTATTTGCCTACTTGACAAATATGACCAATACCAAATACACGTATCCGTACCTTTGTCGGTTTTTGACGCACATCAAAGGAGTCAACTAGGCAAGTTCAAGTAAAAGTTTGGTATTTGACGTCCATGTGTGGAGGGCCGTATTTGCCTATATTTGCTTATTTGTGTATTCGTCAATAATTTTGCCAAATACAACAAATAGCCAATAACAAATACAAATAGCTATGTCAAGTGCCTCCATTACGGTTGTTGAGAGACAACGTGTCTCTTTGTCGCTCGTTCCGCGCTCTCGCTTGCACTTTAAGCCTTAAATGGAACGCCTCAGTGTGAGGTAACGCCGCATGAACTGTCATGTTTTTCGTGCGCGCACCCCTTAACGGACGTTATCACGTCAAAAGTTATTATTATTTATCCGCAGTCAAAGCAGCTATACTCAATCTGCGGCGCGCTGCGACATCATTTAAATTTTAAACCATTTTGAATTTCTTGCCCACTTGTTGCCCACCGACAAAATAGTGCTGCGTGCACTATTTTTCGAGCGTAAAGAAATATGTAGGCAACTAAATCTAACTTGTTTTGCTCTAATTTTGACGAACGTTATTTTTGCCCTTAGATTATTCTGGTTGCAGCCCGCGACACCAAGACTAAAGCTGTTTGACTAAAGCCGCATTTTCACTAGGGGACATTTTTCTCGCGACCTAATCGCGCGACACGAAATGTACGTGTCCTGCGACATGTCGCCCGACGTCGCACTTCGCAGCGACTATAGTGCGTTTCATCGAATAGTTCCTTTGCCGTCATGTTGGCATTCCTGTCTGTCAATAATGTAAACAAGGTTGGTATGCTCTGCGAGTTTTCTTAATTTTACTCTGATTTCGTGAAAAAATCATGCCGTAAACATTAAAGAGTGGTGAAAGAATGATGGTGCTAAGAGTGAAAGAGTTTTGTGAACGTGAAAAACGTAACTAGGCCCCAATAATTCCATTAAACTCGAGTTGCCGCCATTACGGCTTAGTGAAATAGGGTTACCGGCGTCAGTTTAATCACCCTTAAAACACAGTAAAACTTATGAATACATACAGATCGTGTCTACCGTGTTTACGTTATTAACAGAAAATGCCAATATAATGGCAATGGAACTATTTGATGAAACGCACTTCTAGTAACGAAAACTACATACACGCGACACACGAACGAAGGCGCGGATAAAAGCTAGTACAATAATATTATCAGGGCGAGCGAAGCGAGCTACTTCTCACAACCTATACATTTTGTGGTACACTTTACGGACAAACTATCACGCCTGTTGATTTGTGCTTTAACATAGTATTTACATATAAATGTGTTATCATCAGTCAGTGAAGGTGTGATGACGCGAGCCCTCACAAAGCTCGGCTTTTAGCTAGTAAATGCGAAAGTGACTTTGCTGGTTACGTCTTCACACATAAAGTACTAAGCGGATCATCATAAAACTTTTATAGGTACACGTTGTCTGGAACTCTGGAGTATGAAGAAGGACATAGGGTACCTTTTATCCCGAGAAAAAGAACGGTCCCCGAGGGATAGACGTTAACGTAAGCAGAGCCGCGGGTGAAAGCTGTTAGAATTATGTACAATTTTCTTTATGTGCATTTTATGATAACATATTATCTCCCCTAATTTAAGGTAGCACAGTAAGGGTAATGTGGCAACATTAATTTGCAATCGTACCAACATGACGGCAAAGGAACTATTTGATGAAACGCACTATAACCGTAAAGGGTTGCGCGACATGTCGCCCGACGTCGGACTTCGCAGCGACTAACCGTAAAGGGTTGCGCGACTTGTCGCTGACGACATACTGTTCACCACTGACTAGTGTGAACAAGTCATATTATGTCGAGGGACAAAGGTGCAGGGGACAAACTACGTGTTGCAGCCTGCAGGCACAAACTACGTAAATGTCGGACGACTTGTCTCCGCGACATGTCCCCTAGTGAAAATACGGCTTGACTCTTGAGGGTCAAGCCGTATTTTCAGATCGCAACGCGACGAGGCGCGGCGCGGCATAAAGTACCTATGTATTTATTGGTATTTGACAGATTTCAATTGCGTGAGACTTCTTGCGAATCTGTCAAAATCATTTATATGAAATGCATCTACGTGTCGCGTTGCGGTCTGAATCAACCATGAATCAACCCTTCCGATTCAGTGCGGTGTCATTTTTTGAAATTTAACGCGCCTGGCTGCGAACAAATATTTCGTATCTCCTCTGAGGCGCCTAGCGTCAAGAACTTTGATATCTCCTCTCGAGCGCCACCCGCCATGAATTGTAATTTATCGCTGTTTCGTCTGTTTCCAATTGTACAAACAGAGATGGAAGGTAAGTGACTTATTTTTATCAGGTGTTGTAAGTCTTTGGATATATCGATAAATTTATTTTCGTTTTATTGTAGAACGGGATATTACATGCTAGTCATGTATAACGCCAAAAATGTATCTTTTTTATAGCATTTTATAAACAAATAAACATTGTAAGTATAAGTTGTAGTTTTTGAATGAATTAACTAAATTCTACAAATAAATCAGAAAGGAAATGATGTTTTCTCATCTCCGGGCAGAAAGCGTCAACTTTCTTCCCGCTGCGCTTACCGACTTTCTTCCTTTCTTCCCGTTGCCGTTTTCCGCCTCCGTCGATGAGAAAAATAGTATACGCACCACGGACAGTAAATAAGAAAGCCTCAGATCACATATTTGTTGACGATTACATGTGATCTGAGATATTTCTTGTTTTCCTGCCCTAGATGCGTAATGTACTAATTCTACGAATAATAAAAACTAAGGAAGAGTAACTGTGTCAAAAAATTTATTCCGCGAGCTACAAAAAGAGACCCGAATACATGCATGCATACTTTAGCCGCATAACGCAAAAAAAAGAGTTCAAATAAATGTTTAATTTCACAAAAAAATATTATACATAGCTTAAACTAGGCCTTTGCATCCGTTGTGGATGATTTATACAGTATTTTCAGAGCGAAATAATCACTCCTCAAATACTGTAGTGCCTGGGACAAAATTTTTAAATGACCGTATGGTTGCCCAAGCACATACGGCATTCTCGCAACATAGTCAGCCTAGTCCAGAGGAAAGAACTAGTCAATACGTCTGGGACCAACTATGTGCGGGTTTCCTCACGATGTTTTCCTTCACCGTACGAGCGTCCGTATTATAAGAATAAGAATAAGAATCATTTTATTCATTTTAGTGACAGTCCAAATTATGTACTTGAGATCAGAAAATGTCTCATTGGCACACACCTCCACCCGAAATCGTACCTGCACCATCTAGGTGTGCGAACCAAAGATCTACCCATTAGGCCACGGACGCTCTTACATAAGCACTTATTCCACTTATCCTAGCAAGGATCCTAGCTAGGATAAGTGGAATAAGCGCTATAGCTTAATAAAGTAAATTAAAGAATAAAACAGATTTAATCCACAACCTTTTGTTGATTTCTATAATATTCAATATTATATTACAGTCACGGATTTAAAAAAAATACGGATGGAGCATTACACTATAAAGAGGTGAATCATGCAAGGTACGACAATTTTGTCACAATTTCGTTTATTGTACACGTGACCGACACTCACACACGCAACTAGGTACTACAACCCGCTGTCATTGTATATAGAGTGACGGCGCCAATGACACGAACACATCCTACACGGGCGGCCATTACTATGCTTCACTCGGGATTAGACAAGGTTACATCCGTATTTTTTTTTAATCCGTGATTACAGTATACTTTTATTTTATTTATAGTGTAGCTGTCTATGCTATGCTACTCGATATTATACGAATTTTCTTTTTTTAATAACACCATGCAATTACAAGAAAGTATGTATGGAGTGTTTGTGTGTGTATGTATGTTAGTAATAAACTTTAGAAATGTTTGTTTCATACCCGTGCGAAGCAGGGGCGGGCTGCTAGTTAATTATAAGAATGAATTATGTTGATGTGAGATTTTGCTGGTGTTGGCGTTATATATTTATAAAATAATTCGGTGGCCATATTAATCACCAATTGAAAATGTTTAAGACTCCTGAAGTGTAAGTTTTTATGCAATATCCTAAAACTAACACTGTACACGTAAAATACGTGACAAATAAAGCCACTTTCATTGAGGGGAAACCTCTGAAAAATGTGATTTCATCATAGTTTTACAGGTAAACATTTTATCTCCTCTCAGGCGTCACCCGCCATACAGAAAAGATACCTATGGTGCCTCTGCGGCGACATCCGCACGGAAACGGTCAAAAACGTGTTTGTGGCCCGTTATAAAAAGGTTTAGTATCACTGAAAGACAATGAACCAAAAACATTGACATATCACCACATATCACTGACCTGACAAATGACTGTAAAAAATCCTTATCCCTACGAATAATAAAAACTAAGGAAGAGTAACTCCGTCAAAAAACATGCTCCAAAATACTTGTCAAAAAAGTGTACCTTAGGTACACATTTCAATACATTTGCAATATTTAGGTGGCCTTGAGCGGTATAAAGGCTGACGAGTGACGTTACATGACAGTTCGAAAGGAACCAAAACGGTAATAGTATGGGAGTTACACAGTAGTAGTAGGTACACATTTAGGGCCCCCGAGACGATCAAACGGTTTGATTCAAACCTTACGTGTTTGATGCAACCGTTTGATGTCGGTTTGAACGGTTTGTCAAACGAAACTGCGCAGTTTGGTTCAATACTCGCTGTGGAGTACACGTCTTGTGACGAATAAATGTTATTTTTTTAAAGATAAAACCGACTTAAAAATTGTACGAAATTGAGAATTAAATTCCCTATCTCAAAAACTACTAAACCTATTTTGATGAAACTTGCAGAAGTCTCCCAAGTTAAACAATACCTATTATAGTACAACAAAAAAATATTTAAATCGGACTTGTAGTTCCGGAGATATGTGAACACAAACATAAAAACATACATACACTTTTGAAATTTTGCACATTTGTTCAGATGCTGATATAGACTAACATTATATACGAAAACTGGGCAGTTCTGGAAATATTACATACGTACGCATCGAATTGATAACCTCCTCTTTTTTAGTCGGTTAAAAATAATGTACCTACTCCAAAGAATGGTATAAAGTTTGTTCAAACGCATCGGAACACGATCAAACGGCGCGTCAAACACAACAAAAATATGAAATTTCATCAAACGAGCTTCAAACACGTAAATGTTTGACAAACCGTTCAAACTAGCTTTGTAAACGATCAAAATGGTTTGAGTCAAACCAAAATTTACGTGTTTGAGTCAAACCGTTTGAACGTCTCGGGGGCCCTTTTCAATACATTTGCAATATAGGTGGCCTTGAGCGGTATAAAGGCTGACGTTACATGACAGTTCGAAAGGAACCAAAGGGGTATGAAGATTTTTCTATGGAGCCTGGTCGACCAACATGTCCGCCATTTTGATTTTTTTTTTAAATCGCGTTCACGAATAATTCTTTGAAAAAATGGATAGCTAAAATCAATACAAACAAAAAATTATCTTAGACAAAACCGCGTAAAGTGTCACATTTCGAAGATATGAGCTGTCAATGTTTTACCATTGGAAATAAATATTGATATTGCAACTTTTAGTCACAGGCTACACGGTCAAATTCTCATCAATCTGATCCATCAATCTGATTGACGGAATATTGATGGTTATATAAATACGATCAATCCATCAATCCGAGTCGTACACGATCAAATTTTCGTCAATCAGTACCAGATTGATGGATCAGATTGATGAAAAATTGACCGTGTAGCCGCTGACTGAGGCATGGTTATTCCAAGTGATTTCTCGTCTATGAAACAGTAGCCACTCTGTAACACGCCGTCGCGAGTTTCTCATTAGGTATGTAAGTAGTTGATAAAAATTATTGTTTGAGCTAGATTGCACTTTGTCATCACGCAGGGCAGGAGCGCCAAAATACCAACTGCTCCCTCTGGATCGTATCCAACGAAGGGCCGCTCGAATTGTTGACTGCCATAGTGTTTCAAACAGCTTGGACCCCTTGGAATTGCGCCGAGATGTAGCTTCCTCTGCATCGTCTATCGGTTGTATCACGGGGAGTGCTCCGAGGAGTTGTTCGGAATCATACCACCTGCAACTTTTCGCCATCGTCCCACGCGAAAAACATATCGTCCTTATCACCTTGATGAGTGGCAGTCTTCCACAGTGCGTTTTTCGCGTAACTTTCTGCCGCGCACTGTAAAACTCTGGAATGAACTGTCACCAGCAGTTTTTCCGGACCTATACGACCTGCAAATCTTCAAGAAAAGAGCGTATTCCCTCTTAAAAGGCCGGCAACGCACCTGCAGCTCTTCTGATGTTGCGAGTGTCCATGGGCGACGGTAGTTGCTTACCATCAGGTGAAGCGTTTGCTCGTTTGCCCCCTTATTTAATAATAAAAAATAAGAAAAACATCTCAATTCTCACGGCTAGGATCTAAAGGCATATCAAGGATTTTGTGTGGTGAGTTGGTGACCAATGTGGTGACTGGTGAATGTTGATATATTAGTTTCATGATTAAAACAATGTGGTGTTTCAAGAAGAAAATGGATATGTACCCTATGATATAATATTATAAAAAAAGGTATGTACCTATTTTTGCGACGAGAAAACATTAGGAATTCAAGACGGCTCCTCGCATGTATATGTTGCAGCCAACCGGCCATGGTTTATACAGGTGTAACAAAAACAAGTGATTATACTTTAGGGTGTGTACGTGTTCCCTGTAGAGAGTTCATTGTGAAAGTAGCAGCGCTGAAAGACCAATTTTTTTCACTTTTATATGGGCAAGTGTCCGAGCGTAACGAGTTTCCCCATACAAAAGTGAAAAAATTTTTTGCTCTTTCAGCGCTGCTATTTTCACAGTGAATTCTCTACAGGGAACACGTACACATCCTAAAGTATTATCACTAGTTTTTGTTACACCCTGTATAGCCGTTCAATCAAACAGCTACTAGCTAGCCCTATTGTTCAGAAAATACCTACTCAAATATCACCAGAAGACTCCAAAGTGATACTTGATTTTTGTAGATCGTTTGTGTCTAGAATCTAGATTTGTTCTGAGATGGAAAGTATTTTTAGAAATGGACCATTTCAAAAATCAAATGGCGACAATTTTTTGAGCACAGTGGCAAAATCAAGGCAAAATGCCCGCAATCATGATTGAATGACATTTTAAAAAAAGTAGTTGACGTATAAAAATGGATACTTTAATCTGTGGCAAATGGTTTGCAAGCTTTGTTGATTTCACTCGATTTACCAAACAAAAATTAATAATTTCTTTCTTTTTCTGCCATAAAAATATATTCGGATTTATTTCAATACAGCAGTAAACATGAGTATGGATACCACAAACAATGAGACTAGTAAACCTGTTCGGAAATACTACGATCGTAGCAAATCTGACGACTTGCAAATCTCTCGAACTGATATGAATATGCTGATTATGAATTATTTAGTAACAGGTAAGTGCATAACAACAACCGAAAAGTTCATATAAATTGCTTATTGCCTACCTTATTTAGTTTGGGAGCAAAGCAAGGTGTCAAAGAAAAATTCGATAATGGTCTCACATTTTATCAGGCATAGATATTATCAACTTGACCCTGTCCAAATTGCTTCATCATTTCTATCCTCTTACTATTAAAGAGATCAACAAATTGTATACGAAAATCAGACTCATAAAATGCTTTGTCCTTGTCAGTAAAGCCACTTTCACACGTCTATAAACACTTTATGGATATTTTATAATTAGTAATTAGTAGGTATTCATCTCTAAACAAATAAGACATACATAAAGAAAACATTATTCCAGAGGGTTTCAAAGAAGCTGCACTGAAGTTTCAACAGGAGGCTGGGTTACAGGAGCCAGCATTATGTAGCTCATTGGACGAGCGCATTATGATCAGGGAGGCCGTACAGAGTGGGCGCATCCCGGAAGCTATATCCATGGTCAACGCTCTGCACCCAGAGCTGTTGGACAACGATAGATACTTGTACTTCCATCTTCAGGTATGCTTGATAAAACAATCTTTTAGAACAGAATCATACTTTTACATAGTTTTTAAAATTATTTGATCATATCCTGAGTAAGGTCAATGTATGATTTGTTTCATATTATAGATCAATTATATAAAATTCTCGTATCAGTGTTTGTGCGCGAAATCCTCCAAAATGGCTCAACCGGCCTGAGAATAGGTTTTGATCTACCTTTTATATTGATACTAGAAATCATTTATATGGCAAAACAATGTTTGCCGGGTCAGCTAGATGTAATATAATTTTTTCAGCAATTGCAATTGTTGGAGCTGATAAGAGCAGGGCGGGCAGAGGAGGCCCTGGCCTTTGCTAGTGCTACATTAGCTGAGGCTGGAGCCAACGACCGCAATGCTCTGACGGAACTGGAGAGATCACTGGCTCTCTTGGCCTTCCCTGATCCACATTCATCACCATTTGCTGACCTGTTGCTCCCATCTCACAGTCAGAAAGTAGGTATTGATTGTTATACTATTGGATTTTTAAAAGTAATGATTTTAACCCAATTATTACAATGTATACTTATAAAAATGTTTATTCCAAAAAATAAATAATTTTTTACACTTAAAGAAGAATTAAAGAGTAAGGCTTACACACAGCACCGCAGCGGCAGCGTTTTTCGTACTGCAGCGCGATCATGGGTCTGACTAGAATAGAATAGAATATGTTTATTTTTTTCAACACACAACATATTATACAAAACAGAAAATAAAAAAAAATACTACTTAACCAGCCAGCGACTTTGTCAACGGTGTCAACAAAATTGGTGTTAAATTAAAACCCTGGTACCCCTTAAATCAAAATACCTACACAAAAACAGCTGTGCAGTGTGCACATAATATTTCATTTTTAATTTAAGCTTTATTTATACCAAATTTAAAGCTTATTTAGCCCCCCATTACACAACTTTATCTTTATCCATAAACTATTTATCATTGGTAGGTTTAAGGTTACGTCACTGCATAGATAAAGTACCTACTGAATAGTAAGTTAACTAATAACGTGTATAACAATCGAAAAAATCAGAAAGTTTAATTTAACATGGTACCACCTCTTATAGAAAGACGTATGAGCAAGCTATAGCGCGCTGTAGGAGACTCTTGGCGCCATCTGGTATGAATTTTTGGAACTAACTTATTTTGAACAAATCTACGCATTTTCACCCCCTTACAACCCCTTTTTGCAGTTAAAAAGTAGCCTATGTCGGATGTCCTTTCTCAAACTTTAGACTTTCTGTGGACAAAATTTCATTACAATCGGTTCAGTAGTTTTGGCGTGAAAGCGAGACAGACAGACAGACAGAGATACTTTCGCATTTATAATATTAGTATAGACAGGCCTGTCCCACTCGCGCCTGTAGGCATCGTACTGTAAGTAACCCCCTGGGGGGCACTTCAGTAGGGACACACAGGTGGACGAAATTTCCGAACAAAAAAAATTGGGTTCCAAATTTAAACGTAGCTACTAAACTTAATCCAATAATCTGTGCAAGGTCGACTGTGATTGGCTGATAAAAAAGACCATAGAGAATATAAACTACATCAGAAAATAGACGAAGAAGGAGTTTAAAATTCAAAGTTCGATTCAGGTGGACGAAATTCCCGAACAAAAAAAAATTGGTTTCCAAAACGCAGCTACTAAACTTAATCAGCTAATCTGTGCCAGGGCTTCAAATAACGTTATTTTTTCATAACGTTACTGCTTCAAGGGCATAGATAATGTTATGAAAATTTACCCGATATTAAAAATAACGTTAAAAATTGATATTAATAACGGTTAATGTTATAACATTATATAGGATTTATAACGGTAAATATATGTTCTTTGATAACGTTATAGTCCGTCAAGAAAGTCATGACAGGCGGGAAAATTTTCTAAACGTAATCACGCTTATAAGGTGTATTTTTCTTTGTATTTTCACACAAATCTCGCAAAAAAAAGTGGGCTGCGAGTGAGATTTAGTGCACCGTGCACGATCGCATACCTGATACCAGAAAATAACGTTATATTTACCGTTATTATTATGTTGGCAACGACTAGAAGTCGACATCCGGCGATCGCTGATTGGCGCGTTTTGCTGTCTGGTGAGGCGCCATGTCGAGTGGGGGCGCCACTGGACGGAATAAAACGGACGTGCTTGGCGGTTTAGGGTCTCTTTTGAAGATGGACGTTCAAGTGTTAATAGTGTTCGCGTTTCCCTTGTGATTAATTAATAATTAGTTATTATATTAATTAAGTAGCCCTTAGTACTACTCCTTAATTTAGGACGTTAATTATTATAGTCTTCATTTGTGATATTCGATTATTATTTCAAGAATAAATACCTGTTAGTCAGTGTTCGCGCTTATTTAGTACCCGTATTTAACAATAATATCAAGCAATTATAGATTTTATAATTCTATCTCTATCAAATCAAATCTAGCAAAAATAAACCATAGGCTTGTACAAAATCTTCTTTATATAAATTACAATAATTACCAAGTTACTTATTACTAAAATCTTTATAACAAACAAATAGGTACATCACCTTAAACACTGTCGGCCAGAATGAGAGCCGTACTAGGTTCGCTAGCTGTTTTATATTGGGCAGAATGGATATTCTACCCACACTGAATAATAATTCTGGTACCCACATTTTTCAAAGTTTGGTACTAGAATTATTATTAGTTAAATATAATATTCTATATCTAAATACAATTAAACAAAATCTTAACTTAATAATATTCATAAAATAATTAAGAGACAATACTTTAAATATAATACTACCTTACGTTATAAGTCTTTCCTTACAATTCAAAAGGTGGCTTATTATTAATTTAATAAAAAATTACGGCTTAATATTGGTGTTGTCAAGTCTTCAATTGAGAATGGAATTATTATCTGAACACAAATGTAATTTCGCCTTAATTCATACATTTTATTCTTTTATCTATAGGTACTTATATATATTAACATATCTATTACGCGCGCGTTGCTTGCCTAGTATGCGTACTTATTCATTCGCTGTCACAGAATTGATAAATTAATCTGGTCACAATGGACAATAAAAAAGGGGCAAAGAAATATTGCGCAGTGTTTAACTGTCTTAACACGGAATGTGAACCAAATTTAACTTTCTTTAAGCTCCCTTAGAACGATGAGAGTTAAGAACTTTTTAAAATTGTTTTATTATTATTTATTATAGATTTATTATAGTCAATTTATTACTATTACTTATGATTTAAATAGTTTTAAATACTAGTTGAAGTATAATATATTAGTTGGGTTGCCTTCGTAGACGTACCTATAATTAATAAAGGTATTTCATTGAAAAAAAAACACATTAATTAAGCGTCGTAGGTTGGTGTCGCGTCTTTGCTATTATATTTCATGATGCCGTACTATTGAAACCTCATTTGTTTACAAAAATAACTAAGCTTTTATACAAACACTTTAAGTAGGTAATATAAGACCGGTTTCAATAATTAAGATACGGTAGTCGGTACCTATCGAATCTAAGTACGCGTAACTAGTTACATAGCGAATTTATGATAATTAAATCTACATAGTACTAAGACATAATATCTTAGATTATTTCGAGTTAACTGAAATGTAGTAATTAAATATAAAGATTAAGATTAATTAATATTATTTTTAAAAACAAACAACCCTGATTTCTTCAGAAAAGGTACGAGTTATGCGATAGAAAGAGAGCGGAGATGTAGGCAAATATAATTGTAGACACCTAGCACTGCGCGGTCGGAATTTGAACTTTATAGTATCGTGGCATGAGTCGTTAATTCTTTAAACGGGTTTCGCCAGTGGGAATTCCGTTGGTACAACTAATATATATTCTGTGGTATAGATAATTATAGGTATGTATATGTTATGTTGTCAAAATTGGCCCCAGCTCAGCTATATGTAGCAAGCAAGCCCGCTGCACTGGTATTTTGCAGGGTACTAGTCTTGTATGTTTGTTGAAAACTGCAGCACCACTCGCTGTGTGAAAAGGGCCCATAGAAATACAAAGATGAGTAGGTATGCAGCGACGTCGCCGCGGTGGCGCGGGCGGTGCCGCTGCCGCTGCGGCGCGTGTGTAAACACGCTAAGAAGCAAGCCAAGTGAATGCCATTCAAATCATAATATGGTCATTGGTCAACTTATTTTCGACATCGTATGTACACTAAAACAGACTAAAAACCAGATAGTGACATCTGTAAGTAGGAGGTATTGAAGAAGAAACTATGCTGTTATCTTATACTTACCTTTAAAACGAGCAATTCTTGTATATAAATATATATATTTATTTGGAATCTCGGAATCGGCTCCAACGATTTTCACGAAATTTACTATGTAGGGGGTTTCGGGGGCGATAAATCTAGATAGATTCCTTTTCATTAGATAGCTAGGAATAATTTTCATAAAATGTCATTTTATGTGTGTTTTTTAAATTTTTTGAATACCGAGCGAAGCTCGGTCATATAGCTAGTAATCTTAAAGCCTCATTTAGTTTTTATTGAGTAAAAATAATTATTGGGGCAAGTGCGGCATGTGTTTGGGTTCAGGGCTATCAATCATTTTTTTGACATAGGTAATCCGTAATAAAACAGCGTTATAAAAGAACGTATTTACTTATAAAGTTATGAGCCCAAAATCATAATTTTCGGTGGTGAAGGTCAGGTTTCGAGGGCACTTGTGACTTGGCCACTTTATGGGCATCTAGTAGGTTTGAAAAGGTTGACAATATCTGATTGGCGGTAAGACCAGCATATGACGGTCTTTCCTTATACAAGCTAGACGGACTTCCCCACTATTGCACTTTTAGGTAAGATATAGTACAAAATGGGGAAAAAATTGCCGATCGTTTTTTTTTTGTAACAGGTAGTTAGTAACGACATGCCTGTTTCTTAGGTCAAACTAACTCTGCGATACTGTTTTACCCACTGAGCCCCATGAATCTAGTCGTTAGAATATGGAAGTTATTGCGGCTAGATGAACTTACCTTCCAGACGGTCTTCACCAAGTTGATCTTAATTATGTTACTTAAATATATTTTTTTGTATTTATTTGAAAATGTTATGTTACAGATTGCAAGTGAACTGAATGCAGCTATTTTGAAAATGGAGAATCAGGAGTACACAAATCCCAAGCTCTGTAGTTTGTTGCGTATGATATTGTGGTCCCAGAGCGAGCTCGACAAGCATAATATTAAGTATCCAAAGATGACGGACCTCGCTAATGCCACCATTGAACAACCAAAATGAAAGTCGGTCACATTCAATAAAGATTACTACTCTGATGATTGAATTAAAGATAGTTTAAACATAATTTAATAATATTAATATTTAAAATAAGTAGTTTATTTCAGTGACAAATGTAAGGGCAGAATTTATATAAATTACAATAAAATGTCTGTATGTATTACAAGTAAACATCTAATTTTTTTAGCTCATATTCTGTTGTCATGACATTAACAAATAATTAGATTTATAAAACAGTGGCATCTTTATTTCACAAGCATATCATGTCTATTCACTTTACAACAAAGAACTCCAAGTCTATTCATAGATGTTCATTTTTATTACTTTCATTATCCTTTCATTATTATTACTAGTCTCATTGTTCATGTTCAATTATTGTTCATCCATGTCATTAATATTTTCAATCAAGAATGTTTGCTCCATTACAATATTTACATTTAATAGTCAGTGCTACTGTAGAGGGCTACGAATAATAAAAACTAAGGAAGAGTAACTCCGTCAAAAAACATGCTCCAAAATACTTGTCAAAAAAGTGTACCTTAGGTTCACTTTTCATACATTTGCAATATTTAGGTGTCCTTGAGCAGTATAAAGGCTGACGTTACATGACAGTTCGAATGGAACCAAATTTAAAACTGTATTAGTATGGGAGTTACGTTTGTTTCCTTACAGTCGGGGCATTTTAATAGGCCACATTTGATATCTGTCAGAATAATCTCCATAGTGAGGTGAGCTGCGTAAAAACATCGACCAAAACGAATAAATCGATACGGACTTGAAATAAAATATTTGAATTTTATACGTTTGAAACAAACTCCTGTCCCATTATTGCTTTTTCTTTTGTAAATTCAAGGAGCAAAATAAGACAAGTACATAATTTACAAAAAAAAAGCATTTATTCGCTTAAATTATAAAAACTGTTAAATGTAGTATTATCATTATTCATTTCACACAAATATGTGTTACTTTTCACAACGTGGTTATTAATTTATGGGGATATTTCGTTACAAGTAATCAATGCATCGATACTACTTTTTCGCTTTCGATTTTTAGGGTAACTTCCCTAGAGTTTAAAAAGAAAAAAGGTCAGCTGACGTAACATTGAAACGACGTGCAATTATTAAGATCAGAATTTGTTTATTACGTTTAGAATTGTTTGTCAGTAAAAGAAAATCGTTAAATAATTCGTATCGGTCATATTTACAATAAATACGTAATCGTAATTGAAAAAAGGTTATCAATTGTGCAGTTATAACAAAACGAAAATATTTATTTTTTAAGTACGTCGCTATAAGGTTACCAGGTACAATTTTGATGAACTGTCAAATGTGGCCTATTAAAATGCCCCGACTATAGGTTTTATTATTCGTAGGTAGAGGGGTAATTTTTTTTATTTGGTGTAAATACCAACCACACCCTAACACTAAATCATTCCTTAAGTTTTGCAAGTTATTTATCACCAAAAACATTTTTAGCAATCATTGTTTCTAAAGTTTACAGAGTCCTTAGGGCGTCCCATAAACCTAATAAAAACTTAAGATGGAGAACCTTTTAAGAGCCACTGGGAGGCTCTACAATCTAGAGATCAACTACGATAACATGGCGCGCCCCTCCAAATTACTGTTTCAATGTGTGTAGTCACATCCTTATGAAAGAGTTATGTAGTAAGTATTCAACCAATCACAGTACACGTAATATTTCAGTTAATGTCACTTATTACCAAGATTTGTTGGTCAACTAATCATAACTAGCCTACCGCGCAAGACAACGCACTTTAAAAGTTTAAACGTTTTGACAACGCACTTCAAACGTTTTGAATTTTGGAGGGGCGCGCCATGTTATCGTAGTTGATCTCTACATTGTAGAGTCTAATGTAGATTGTACATGTTAGGGTGCAGTTGATGAAATTAAGAAATAGTCTGTTTACACACTAGACCAGTGGTCCCCAACCTTTTTTTTCTTGCGGGCCACAAACATGTTTTGGTCTTGATGTCGCGGGCCGTAACAAACATTATGGGTTAAAAAATAATGTTCTTCGAAGCTAACAATTTAAAAATGGAAAAAATTGCACGACTTACACGAGTCACCACAACTAAATACATTATTTTGCTGGTGTGTGTGAATTTCAAAATGGTTTAACATCATGCGGGCCACAAATAAAGTCCCGAAGGGCCGAATGCGGGCTGAGGGTTGGGGATAGTTACACTAGAGATTTGATCTGAGCATAGAAAGATTAAGGAAAGTAAACTTCATTCATTTTGATCTATAGAAATTGAACTTTGAAGTAAGATTTTTGTATTGTATAGGTTTAGAAATAAATTAAGTGTTAATTAAATAATTGTTTTTATTGCTTTACCCTTTTCATTTTGTAAGAAAATTGGTATATTACATAATCACAGGATCATTGGATTTTATTTAAAAGTAATGAAAGTTTATTAATTAGCTTATATTCTTGTAACAACTGTCACCAGCCTAAAACATAATCAAGGGCTTTAGAAATGATCCCACTGGATCTCTGTGGTAGTGGTGCTGATGGGATTGGTGTGGGGCAGAGCGATCTGGCCGTGTTGGGTCTGAAACAATATTCAAATGTTTATTATTCATTTACAGATTTTTGACCAGATTGCTTATTTAAATGCTAATTTCATTCTAAGTTTGTTCTTGTGCAAACTGTTACATTGTTTTAAAAAATATATATATATAATTGAACACAACTAGAAGAATGACATAACTAGAACTCCTTGTTATTTTGTGTGCATCTTCAACATTTATATTATAGCAAATTGTTTGTTAAAGTAGTATATATTAATTTAATACCTTTCTGAAACAGCTGTAGGACTGGACATTGTGGTGCGTGGGGGCTCTTTACACTCAACCACACCAACCATTATTCCTGGCAGTATTTGACGACCATTGAGTGTCAAAGCCCTCTCCTTTTCTGCCCTCGTTGCATATCTAATATGGGCCCAGTTGCCTTGAGTTGGATACTGTTTATCTACAAGGAACAGAAAATGATAAAAATATTGTAAGTTAATTATTATTTATCATTACTCTTTAATTTCAAGAGTAATGTTAAAGTATAATAGCTGAGCAAGGCCAAGCCAGCCATATAGCACTTAATTATGCTTATAATGCTTGTCTATTTATAGCATTTCTTGATTAGGCTGCCCTGCCTTTGTGCTGTAAGCTAATAATGCTAAAATGTAAACATTACTTTTTTTTTTTATTTGCAAACAATATTAGTTTCTTACCAACAACAGCTCCACAGTTACTAAGTCTTGCTAGTACAGTGTTAGCGGCATTAGGAGGGAAACCAAATACAGTCACCCAATATTCATCTTGCTCCTGACAACCATCCTGCCAGGGTACTGATAAAGACTGATTATTTACATTGTTCCCATACGAGTTTTGCATCACAGAGTTGGTGGCACCTAGAAAGCTGTTCTCCTGGAACAGTGACTTGTTTATTGAGGGCTCATTGCTTTTGATGGTGTCAAATAAATCTTCTATCGGAGGTCCACTTTGTTTCATCGAGTATGACATGTTTGGAGAGGTTGGCATGTTAGCAAACATATTCTGCTGGTTAAACATCGCTTGCTGGTGTACAGACACGCTCGGCCGGTACAGCTTCTGCTCCGGAGTCGAGGTCTGTGTAGGGCTGGATGACCCTAAAGATAAAAGTTGGTAGAAGATAAGTCAGACTGAAAGAATATAACCACAAAAATTACAATGTTTACATTGCTTACCGAATGCTAAGTTCCGTCCTTTAGTGGGTGATAAGCTGTTCGTGCGTGGAGACATGCCACAGAGTGGTGGTGGATTTATTTCACCTAAAAGAAACGGCGGTAAGTAGCCGACGTTGGGGCTGCTCGATGGTGAATGTGGTGGGCTTCCCAGTGTCATTGGCTCCATTTTATAAATTTACTGACTTTATATTAATATGTTTTAATAAAGAAGTGACCAGTAAAAGTTTTTTTTATGCACAAAATTATAATAAAAACGAATAACGGCTAGAAGACAACGAGCATTCCACAGATTATTAGTATATATTTGTAGAAAGCATTCACAATTTTTAAATTTTTTGACTTTGACATTAAGCTATTGACAAGTTTGACAATTGACAGTTACTTTTATCTAAGAAAAAAAGTGTACTGATGCCTACTAATAACAGCCCAAGACTTATCGCGGTAATCCAGGCAGGGATGGGAAGCTACTGAGTATTTACTCAGACCAGAGTAAATAAATAAAAATGAATTTAGACACTCAGTATTTACTTTTGGCTGAGTATTTATGTTTTACTAACCACAATTGAATTATTTAAGGTTTTTCTTTATATTTTATTATTTACTAGCTGTTGCCCGCGACTTCGTCCGCGTGGACTTCAGTTTATAGCGCTCGGTGTCAACAAAATTGGTGTCAAATTTAAAGCTTTTTAAAAGTCCGGTACCCCTTAAATCAAAGTACCCGAAAACAGCTGTGCAGTGTGGACATATAATATTTCATTTTTTTAATTACTTAAGCTTTATTCCCCATTACACAACTTTAGCTTTACCCATAAACTATTAATTATCATTATGGGTTTAAGGTTACTTCACTGCATAGATAAAGCATTGAGTAGTGAGTAACGTGTTACAATCGAAAGAATCGAAAAACTCAACTCAATATGCTACCACCTCTTATAGACAGACTTATGAGCAAGCGATGGCGCGATGTAGGCGACTCTTAGCGCCATCTGTTATGAATTTTTAGAACTAACTTATTTTGAACAAATTTACGCATTTTCACCCCCTTACAACCCCTTTTCCCAGTTAAAAAGTATCCTTTCTCAGGCTTTGGTCTATCTGTGTACAAAATTTAATTACAATCGGTTCTGTAGTTTTGGCGTGAAAGCGAGACAGACAGACAGACAGACAGAGATACTTTCGCATTTATAATATTAGTATAGATTTGTATTGTATTTTAAGTATAAGCTATGTTCTTTTTAAGTATAACCAGTTTAAATGAAAATAAATTATATATACTCAATAACATAATGAATGCAAAATTTTCTTTTAGTATTTTTTGGACTCAGTAACGAAAAATTAGGTACCTCAGCTATAGAATACCTAATTTTGATGATAGACTACCTAATTTTGGTATTTAGGTAGACGATTTTACGGTGTCGGTGTTATAAAAAAATGTCATAGGTAGCTGTATACTATACTTATAAAGGCGAAAGTTTGGATGTTTGTTACTCTTTCACGCAAAAACTACTGAACGGATTTTAATGAAACTTTACATTAATATAGCTTATACATCAGAGTAACACATATTAGGCTACAATTTTAACCGACTTTCAAAATGGAGGAGGTGTTATGTTCGTTTTTTATGTTCAACGATTACTTCAACCGTTTGTGAACCGATTTTCAAAAATTTTCTTTTGGTGTAAAGGTTATCATCCCAATTTGATACCGTATTCATAAAAGTGGTGACCTGATGAAGGGATCCATAAGAAATCGAGGGAACTCCTCAAAATTTACTTACATGGAAACATGTGATGACTTCGGTTTCGTGAGCAGTATTCTAAGCATATGCTACCAACAAGTAAGATTTTGCACCGGATATATTATGGTTTGGAAGGTGCTAAGAGAACTTCTGACCCTTTATAGATACAAGTTTGGGAGTTTCGACGTTGTTTTAAGAACGGAAAGCATATGCTACTACGCAAATTACATTCCTTATCATGATCACCAATCACTAGTATAAACCATTAAAGAACCATATAGAATCGTCCCGTTTTGACCCTATTATTGGTACTTTTAAAAGTTTTTGGTGCTATGAAGAAATTAAAAGAAGCAAAGGGTCAACATACAGGGTGCAATTAAACCTTCCTGCCAAATTTTGAAATAATGATCCTTGTTTAAAAATAAAATGCGTCAGCCCCTCTCATTCCCCCGCGCCGCTAGTGACCGTTCTGCAACGATTTTAAATGGGATAAAATGTTATGTCATAAAAGAATTAATAGCACCCAAGTTTTGTTGCTTTAATGGACTCTCCTAATGACACCAAAGCCCTGGAAAAATGTTGGCAGGAAGGTTTAATTGCACCCTGTATTGACAACCTTCAACATGAAACTACATTAGACCAAGACAGATAATTTTAAAACAAAAAATATGGCAGGATGAAACCCATTGAAAAATAATTTACGGGTGATCTGAGGTCTAAAGGGGGAAAACGGTTAATCTCGATTTCCGGCAAAACTAATATTACAATGAAATAAAGTCAAATGGCAAAGTTGTAGGTAAGAAAAAATCTAAAACTTTTGTAGTCACGCCTTTTTCACATAACCTCAAAATGTATGTGAAAAATTAAAAAAAACATGTTTTTGGTTTTTTATTAATATCTTAAAAAAAAAAGTCACGAAATTCGGTGAAAACTTACCTTTTTATGTACCAAATACGCTGTAATTTATTTGATACGAAAGATTAATTTTTTCACCTTATTTCGAATTTATATCGAAAAAATACCCTAATTTTCAATCAAAAATTCATCCGTCAAAATATCAGCATTTTTTAAAAAAAAGTGGTATGCTTTCTATTCGTTGAAATATCTACTTTCCAATGGTGAAAAAATATTTATATTATACTATAGTAAATCTTTTCAGAAAATGCAAAAAATCTAAAAAAACTCAAATTTGAAAATCCTTTATTAATTTTATTTAAAAATGTGATTGCTGCAATTTGTTGTAATTTAAAAGTTGATTTATTTAATTATAATTACATTTCTGTCATCATAGAAAATCTCATTATATTTATATGACTTTAATTGAAACTTTGAACCCCAATTTCACCCCCTTGCGTGTAGAATTTCCAAAAGCACTTAAATGCGTGTCCAATTATTTTTAATCAGCAGCCAAAACTTTCATGTTTCTAACTTAAGAAATAACGGACTTTCATTTAAACTATCAACCCCTAGTTCACCCCCTTGGGGGTAGGATTTCCAGAAACGCTTAAATACGTATCCATTCATTTTTAATCAGTAGCCCAAAAATAAACTTTGCTTGTTTCTAACTTAAGAAATGACTAACTTTCATTCAAACTTTCAACCCTTATTTCACCACCTTCGGGGTAAAATTTATGGAATTTCCTACTTTAGTGGGTGTCTAGTTAATAAAACATTAAACAGCCCTACTCACCAAATTTTGTGGCTGTAACTTTAACAGTTTTTGCTCAGCGATGATGAATCAGGACATATATTTTATGTCGGCTGTACACTCTCGCCGAGACACAGCGAGGCGGCCCGAGTGCGAGAGTGTAAATGGGTGCACTCGCCTCGTCTCGCCTGTCTCGGACCCTCTCGGTCCGGTGTCGGTATTTTGCGCCCGAGACAAAGGGTCTCGCGAGGAAAACGAGCGCATTACTATACACTCTCACGTTTTTCACTACTAGTCGCGCCGCTAGACAGTGCAGAACAGAAAAATAACAATAATAAACGTCATTATAAGTCATTATCTGTGAGAAATAAAATTAAATATTATTATAGATCTATGGATTACAATGATATCTTTCGATGCAATAGTAAATGGTGATTATTGATCGTAGATACGTTTTCGCCATTTTTAGAAAAATAATGGTCCATCTTCTCTGAGTTCATAACTACGACTGAACTAAGCGAGAATGTACATGATCGCACTCGGGCAAGGGGCTCTCGCACGAGACTCTCGCCCGAGAGCTCTCGGCGAGAGTGTACAGCCGACATTATAAGTATAGATTTTCATTTATATTTATATTTAATGAGATTTTATATGACAGAAATGTAATTATAATTAAATAATTAATCAACTTTTTAATTACAATAAATTGCAGCAATCACATTTTTAAATGAAATTAATAAAGAATTTTCAAATTTGAGTTTTTTTTTCGATTTTTTTGCATTTTCTGAAAAGATTTAGTATAGTATAATCTTATATATAAAATTCTCGTGTCACAATGTTAGTCCACGAACTCCTCCGAAACGGCTTTACTGATTTTTACCAAATTTTATATGCATATTCAGTAGGTATGAGAATCGGCTACTGGGTACTTTATATATTGATAAGTGCATTTGTTGAATAAATAATAGTAAATTATTACAACCTGAGACTGACGGCGACCATTTTTTGTGCGACGGGATAGCGATCGACGTTGCCATGGAGACATACTTATTTAGTCACTTCAATAAAATTATATGGGCGAAATACTTTATATTATGGCAAAGCAACGTTTGCTGGGACAGCTAGTATAATATATATTTTTTCACCATTGGAAAGTAGAGATTTCAACGAATAGAAAGCATACCAATTTTTTTTAAACAGCTGATATTTGATGGGTGAATTTCCGATTGAAAATTAGGGTATTTTTTCGATATAATATGTAAAAACTTATTAATGGCTCATAGATAATTGTATTAGTCTTAGTTGTCTTTATTGTATAGCTGTAAGTTTTTCTGAAGAAATAAAATAAAATAAATAAAATAATTTCGAAATAAGGTGAAAAAATAAAATATATTTCTCAAATAAATTACAGCGTATTTGGTACAAAAAAAGGTAGGTTTTCACCGAATTTCGTGAAAGATATTTTTTTTTAAAGATAATAATAGAAAACCAAAAACATGATTTTTTAATTTTTCACATAAATTTTAAGGTTATGTGGAAAAAGCGTAACTACAAAAGTTTTAGATCTTTTTATTACCTACAACTTTGCAATTTAACTTTTTTCTATAGGACTTTTAGTTTTATCGGAAATCGAGATAAATTGTTTTTTACCCTTAAAACCCCACCCCCACACCCTACCCGAACTCAGATCGCCCGTAAATTATTTTTCCCTTAATTTTTATATTATTCTCCTCCTTTTCTAATGGGTTTCATCCTACTATTATTCTTTTTCACTTTTTTAAAGGTATCGGCACTGGTCTACATTGTCTTTATTTTACTTAATTAAATTATAAACTTAAATTATAAGTATTTTTTATTAATCTGTAATATTCTTGATTTGTTTAAGTGTAATTAGAACCTAAAATATTGAATAAAACGTTTTTACTGTGTCCAATGAGTAAATACTCATACAATAAAGTAAATACTCAGTATTTACTGAGTTTGAGTTTTTACTCTGACTCAGTTTTTACTGCCTTACCCATCCCTAAATCCAGGGCTTCAAATAACGTTATTTTTTCATAACGTTACTGCTTTAAGGGCATAGATAACGTTATGAAAATTTACCCGATATTAAAAATAACGTTAAAAATTGATATTAAAATAACGGTTAATGTTATAACGTTATATAGGATTTATAACGGTAAATATATGTTCTTTCATAACGTTATAGTCCGTCGAAAAACTCATAACAGGCGGGAAAATTTTCTAAACGTAATCACGCTTATAAGGTGTATTTTTTCTTTGTATTTTCACACAAATCTCGCAAAAAAGTGGGCTGCGAGTGAGATTTAGTGCACCGTGCACGATCGCATACCTGATACCAGAAAATAACGTTATATTTACCGTTATTATTGTAACGATATTTGTTCGTTTAATACAAAAGAAAAAAAATATCGTTATAATAATAACGGTAAATATAACGTTATTTTACTAGATATCGTTAAAAAAATAACGTTATCTGGCTACCATTATCAAAATAACGGTACGTAACGATATTTTTTCTGTTATTCGATAACATTATGAAGCCCTGCTATAAAATAACACAAGAGCAATCCATTAAATATTATGAGTTCTACTGAAATACTAGCAACTGCAGACATCGGCGTTTGAGTGGATAAGGTAAAGTGAAGGTAGTGAAATAAAAAATAAATTGATTTTGTTTTTACTGTGAAGACGAAGAAGAATAATTAAATTGTCAAAATCAAACCTAGGTCCCAAACCCACAGATTATACATTAATGCCCAGACCAAAGCCTATTTTCCACTGACCTCCATTACAAGTACTTGTTTAATGCAGGGCTTCATAACATTATCGAATAACAGAAAAAATATAGTTACGTACCGTTATTTTCATAATGGTAGCCAGATAACGTTATTTTTTTAACGATATTTAGTAAAATAACGTTATATTAACCGTTATTATTATAACGATATTTTTTCGTAATGTATAAACGAACAAATATCGTTATAATAATAACGGTAAATATAACGTTATTTTCTGGTATCAGGTATGCGATCGTGCACGGTGCACTAAATCTCACTCGCAGCCGACTTTTTTGCGAGATTTGTATGAAAATACAAAGAAAAAAAAACCTTATAAGCGTGATTACGTTTAGAAAATTTTCCCGCCTGTCATGACTTTCTTGACGGACTATAACGTTATCAAAGAACATATATATACCGTTATAAATCCTATATAACGTTATAACATTAACCGTTATTAATATCAATTATTAACGTTATTTTTAATATTGGGTAAATTTTCATAACGTTATCTATGCCCTTGAAGCAGTAACGTTATGAAAAAATAACGTTATTTGAAGCCAATTTGAAGCCCTGGTTTAATGGAGGTCAGTGCTATTTTCTCATGTCAATGTCCCAGACCAACAGACCAATGCAAAGCAGCAAGTGTCAAAATCTCTACAAAAAAAAAATAGTGTCAAAATTAGTGATGGGACTCGAATCAAAATTGAGTATTCGAATCCATTCGAATCGCCACGAAAATAATCGAATCGTGATTCGAATCAACCTTTGATTCGAATAGACTGTTGATTCGAATCAAATCTTTAATTCGAATAGATTGTTGATTCAAATCAAATCCTTGATTCGAATCACGATTTAAATCAATAATCATACAGAAAGACATAACTACAACGAAATGAAGCTGTCCATTTATCATTCTATCTGTGGCTGCTACGCTTTCACGCATAAACCACTGAATCGTTTTCGATAGGAATTAGGAGTTAGTATAGACCTTTGGAAAGGACTTACGCTACTTCTTTTATTCCACTGCTGGGAACTATATCACGTGTAGCCAAGTTAATTATGAACATGCGGCCCCGCTTCCCCACACCTCGTCCTTGGCCTTAGGCGCCGTTCAATCACAGGCCTTCGCGCCCGCACCGGCCCAATGAGAGCTCGCGTCTCTATAATCGCACTGAACATTACCATAAATTATGGTACTAATCTTTCGCGGGGCGTTGCATTGACGTGATTCGAATCAGCTCGTGGAATCGAATCAGCTCGTGAATTCGAATCAGCTCGTGGATTCGAATCAACTCGACAATTCGAATCAAATTATGTTCGAACCTAAACTGACTCGAATCGAGATATAAATGTCATGATTCGAATCATTCGAATCAAATATGATTCGAGTCCCATCACTAGTCAAAATCGTTGTCAAACAAACGAATATGGATTCTTCAGAGGAATCAGATAATAATTTAGAGATAACTAGTGAAAATGGATATAATAAACCAAACAGTAATCCTACAATGAATAATAGTGGTTCGCAATATAATATAGTACATAAAATTTTTAATAGAGAGGTGCGTTTGAACGGCATTTTCATGGAAGCAAAGCCTTCGCTAGCTTGCACTTTGTTTTTTTTCAAGCTAAATTAAAACAATATGTTTTATACTTTACTCAGCTCTAGTTAGCACTGTAAATAAACATGCTTTTTAAATACTTTCTACTATTCTATAATACTTCGTGTTTTGCCTCACGACTCGCTCATTAGACAATAGACCCAAAGTGACCACTAAAGGATACCCCCACTAATTATTACTACTTAATACTTTATTTGTTTATTGGTTACTTATGTTTTCGATGTAAGCATCGAAAACATAAGTTTTTTAACATCAATGCAGATAAGCTTTTGCCAGATCATGTTTTGACATTTATTTGTATTTTATAGGTATTTGGTAGTACTTCTAGAAGATCCAATGGGAAACGCAAAGTGTTCGACAAAATACCACCTCGATTACGTTTCTGCCTCATGGACATAGTTCCTATACAATATTTAAGACAGCATATTTTTATGGGATTCTCACAATGTGGGCAATTCCTTCTCAGTTTTACGTACAGTAGTAATACTCAAGTATATTTTAGGGAATTCTCAAAGTTTACGTAAGTACTACATGTTTTGCAATTTATTTATGACTTTATGTCATGTGTAGACATTGGATTTTATGCATTTGCATATTTGCATATGCAAATGCATGTAATGGCACTTTTTAGGTGTTAGTGCATATTTTGGCAATTTTTCGTTGATAGTGCATATTTCAGTCGTTTTATGCCCTCGTAGTCTCCAAACTAGCTATAATAATACACAACTAAGTCACGAAATAGAGGTACGAAAGATCAAAATATGTCAAATTACATATTTCATAGTCCCGATAGGAACAACTTATTTCTAGAAACAAAGTTTTCCTCTGTGATTGGCAACATTACAAAAAAATTGAATCTTTATTAAATTTTTACTAATTCATTATAGCTTCTTTTAGGTATAATGAATTTTCATGGGCACTAAGATTACACAGTCGGAAAATGTTGGTAGAAAATGTTTGGTACTGTATGAGAAAAGAAAAATCCTGTATTTAATGGAATGATGAAAATTGACACATTAATATTTACAGCACTAGGAGAAAACTCATCAAAAAAGTAATCAATTATAATAATAAGTGATTTGATTGTGCATATTTTGTGCATATTTCGGCAATTTTTCGTGCATACTTGCATGCATATTTCGGCACTTTGATCGTGCATATAATCTGATGTCTAGTAATGTGTAATTAAAATGATGGCTTATTTAATTAATTTTCATTCTGCACAGTTACCAAAATACGATTTTTTTTGTTCATTTGTCTATAAACTTTAAAATCTTTATAAAAATATTATTTTAATAAATCAATTATTATAAAACATACTTGCCAATAGATACAGTATTTTTCATGAAAATGACATGAGCTTTGCTTGTGTACATTTGGCATAAATTATTTAAAATTTTCAGGCTTCACTTCTTATCATGGGTGCCTGGTCGCATGGTTAAGCCGGTTCACAGTGTACCATTGTTTGGTGATGACAGTGTTGACAGTAGGGTGACCATATCCATGGCACAATGGAAACATAACCCCACAGTATTAGTTGTATACGGTATTGCGTGAGTATACTTCGAATTTTTTATTGTTACACAACAAATACTAGTGTTCTCTTACAAGAATTATTATTTAATATTTATGGGAATGTCTAATGAGCATAAATATGGTAAAATTTCGCTTCTCGTTTTTTAATTCTCTTTCTTTATATTATTGTTCTTAAAACCACTTTATTTTTTCAGAGACTCATGCTCAGAGAGGTCTTACCTCAGTGTTGTGGGAGTACCTAGGTTAGGTTGTAAAAGTTGCTCAGCTATTTCTAAGGATGATGAAGGTATGAAGGTATTTATATAGAGATAATTCAGATGTACATATTACAAAATGATGTTCACCTTTAATCCTCTCTTTCAGATGATTCGAATCTTGGCAAGAGGTGTATGGAGCATAGTTTCGCTATCCACACAAAGTTCTTTTGTACTTCGGACTCTAGTATGTACGAACCGGTGGTTCAACTGGCTTATTCTAATCAAATTATTATTTATACAGATTTTATACATATATTAGAAATAGATATTGTCAAGTCTGACCAAGAGAAAAACGAATCGTCCGTCATTGACGAAAAATCGTCCATCGATAAGGACGAATCGAACTCGATAGATACAAATCCGAGTACGCCCGCCTCAGACTACTCCGCGCCGTTCCAGTCTCCCAAATACGAGAGTAATGTCGTTCAAAACATTTTGGCGGATTTCTCGGATTTGGAAATGGAACCGTATCAAATGTCCAGGCCGGTGCACTTGCCGGATGTCATGGGACAGGAGTTGTGTATCCAGGCTTCCTCTATATCGCACAATCTCATGGAGGAATGGGAGGGTCCGTCGCCCTCGATACGGACGCTTATTAGCCCCCCGCTGAGGTCTCCGAGGCGAAGGCCCGCCGAAAGCATGTCGAGATTCAACGAAACTCACAGAACTATAGCGGAAAAGGCGTACGAATTTGTCGAGGAAACCGAGACGAAATGCGAAAAGCTCAGCATATTCAGAAAACGCCGACTGGCCGACAAGAAATATGAGTTTTCGGAAGATAACAACGAGAACATAGTTCCGTTTAGAGTGTTAAGGAGTAATAGAAAGTATTATACTGGTTCGACCAGCAAGCAAACTAGGCGGCCGAAGTCACCGCCGATCGAGAGTGTCGTTTTGAGAGCGCATAACCAGATAAGCAGGCCTGCCTCGCCGGTATCAGATGTGAAGAATGTGAGCTTATCAGCTCTTGAGTCAGACAGGAATAGCGAGTCTGAATATAGAGTCATGGAGATGTTGGATGATGGTTCCCTAAAGACTGTGTCGGTTCACGACAACACATCGAAAACCCTCTCCGACTGCACAGTCAGTCCTCAGGATCCTTATTTAGTGCATTCAGGAAATTCCAAGTGCAGTAAATTCTTCACACGATATTTTGTTGAGAGCGACGATGAAATTACTTCTATAATAACAGACTCTGAGGGTAAGTTCAGTTAAAAACTTCATGTATTTCAATAAAAATTGAACTATATCATTATATATTTTAGCGTGTAGCGCAAGAGCAACAATTTTATTGTTATAAAGAAGTGACATCAAAAAAGAAATGCACAAAACAAACACCGTGTATACCTATGTAATAGTCTTATCTTGACGCAATATAAGTAGCCAAATTACAAAATTAATAAACTGTGTATATATTATATATAAATATTTAAATAAAGGCAAGGATAATCATTGTAAAGCATGTCCATTGTCTAAATAATTTTAAATAATAAAAAAAAAGGAATAAAACCTATAAGGTAACTATAACCTTTGCAAAATTACAGATGACTGCATGTCGGGTTACCACGTGGCTCTTCCACTGAGCGGTCAGGGCGCGCGGGGCATGGCGTTACAAACTGTGAGCGCGGGGGCCTGGGAACGGGTGCGGGCGCAGGCCCCCGGCCCCCGGCCCGCCGCAAGCCCGCCGACCCCCAGCCCGACAAGCCCGACAGGCCCGACGGTCCCGCCGCGGACACTAAAAGCCACCCAGCGGTCCCTAGACACTGATCTCCTGTGTAACGAGGTGTGCGGCCGGTTGTGCGCAATACATGGGGTTAACTTCATCTACTGCTTCGACTGGGGCTGCCACGTGATCGATGTTTGCCAGTCCAGCGGATGTCTGTCTGGGGTGAGTGTCTTCCAAGCAGCTCTGGATTTATATATATAGAAACGGACGCCATAGGACGCTGTAGCCTATGGGCGGCAGCGTCCTATGGCGTCCTAGGGGGACCGGCAGCGTCCTAGGATGGCGGCAGAGTTCGTACATAGGGGCGGCAAAATTAATGTTGCCTACGCTAATAAAAAATATAAATCCGGTCCCTGCTTTCAAGTGAATAGTGACAAAATAAATTAGTAATTGACAATTGTATATTGAGACTTAGGGTTGGACCTCATCTGGCAGCACGGAATCGCATTTTTCCGATGCCCTTTCTCTTTCTGTCGCTTAGAACTGCCATTTGCTAGACCGAGACAGAAAGCATAATGCGATAGCACGCGGCGGAATCCTCGAGGCAGTTCTAAGCGACAGAAAGAGAAAGGGCGACGGAAAAAGGCGATTCCGTGCTACCAGATGAGGTCCAACCCTAATAAGATACTGCACGAAATTTATGATATGCCTCGACTCCGAGAACTATACACCCTGAATGCGAATAAGCACCCAAGAGGACATCCTTTAAAATTGTGCCAAAATCCCAGCAAGAAGTTACCTAGAAAGCACCTTTTACCTAACCGAGTGGAAGTGGTCTGGAACAGACTTCCTGAAAGTGTTGTAATGGCAACCTCTGTGAACTGCTTTAAAAACAAACTGGACTAATTGGGAGATGAAATCTACAAACGATTTGACACACACGCATCAGCTTAATGGCTGCTAGTGTGGTTACACAAATAATAATAATAATATATTTTTATTCTTTTAAAATAGTGCCTTGTGCAAGTCTGCAGCTTATATAACTTAAGAATTAATAGTCTAAGATAGTTTTGTCTATATTACAAAATTTGTGCGAGAATATTACAAGTGTGATTTAATGCTTTGCGACTTTGTACAGTGTTTACAGTAAGCTAGTCATTATATTATTGTTATTGTTACAATAGAACTCTCTGTTGCTCTCTTTGTCATGTGTCTTTTCTCATATCTCTGACAAAACTTGTATAGTTGTAAATATATTATATTACTATGGATGTTTAAAATACAATCCAGCAACGCACTCACAGCTCTTTATCCGCAGCTCTTCTAATGTTGCGAATTTCCTAGGGCGACGGTAATTGCTTTCCATCAGGTGACCTGTTTGCTCGTTTGCCCCCTTATTTTATAAAAATAAAACAATCTGTCAACAGCTGTGCGCGATGTGGCTGTGGGCGAGCGAGGAGGACATCGGCGCGTGCGAGGCATGCCGCGCCGTCAGCGGCGGCTGCCCGCAGCACCGCCGACAGTACGCCGCCGAGGTACGTACACGCTAACAGAGACGAATGGCTACGTGCACGCACGCCGTGCCGTCAGCGGCGGCTGCCCGCAGCACCGGCGACAGTACGCCGCCGAGGTACGTACACGCTAACAGGGACGCATGGCTACGTGCACGCACGCCACGCCGTCAGCGGCGGCTGCCCGCAGCACCGGCGACGGTACGCCGTCGAGGTACGTACACGCTAACAGGGACGCATGGCTACGTGCACGCACGCCGCGCCGTTAGCGACGGCTGCCTGCAGCACCGGCGACAGTACGCCGTCGAGGTACGTACATGCACGCACGAGCGGACACATGTAGGATACGCACGCATATTTGCACGTATGAGTTAAGAGGCGGCGTAAGGCGTGGGCGGTGTAGGCGACCGCCCACGGCCTCGCGGTCTAAGGAGCCTCGCGCCCCTTGGATCACGAGGTTTTTTAAAGGATTTACAAGTTTTAATACTCAATATTTCTCTTCACAAATCCGCCCTCTAGCATCATCCCCCAGGGAGCCTCGCAGAATATATTTTAGGGGGCCTCGCAACATATATATTGCCCACATCAAATTTAGGTCTTGCCCCTCCACTGAATTGAGTACGTACAAGCAACAGGCACGTACGTACTCACACGAATGCAAGAAGCACGCACGTAGGTATAAGCACACTACATGCACACATAATATTATACTAGCTATATGACCGAGCTTCGCTCGGTGTTCAAATAATTCAAAAAACACATAAAATGACATTTTATGAAAATGATTCCTAGCTATAGTTTGTGCGTTATAAGATGATATGGGTGACAGTTCTCATATTCCTTGCTACGGATTTTTTTACAAGTAAACAAAAAAATCAAAAATATCTAATAAATTATATTCCATCTACAAAAACAAATGTTTCCTATAACTGTAAATGAATAAAAATGAAAAGTTGCTAAATGCTAACTTATTAATATAACATTACAAATATTAACAGTGAAATAGGAGTATGAAATTATTGATACGAAAATATTTGAAAAATGTCAGATGCATGAAACGGAACTTTTGCCGATAGAGATTGACACTGTTGAATCGAAATCAAATCGATAAAAAGTGCGGCCATCTTAAATCGCTAGCGCCACTCTGAAACGTCAGTACGAAATCGATAATTTCGATTGCAATTCCTTTACGAATTGATTCGATATTTTTAAATTATCGATTAAAATTTTTAGGTAACTTCCCTACTATTGTCAATTATAATGTGTCACCCATATCATCTTAAAACGCACAAACTATAGATCGATTTATCGCCTCCGAAACCCCCTATATACTAAATTTATATCGACCGAAATCGTCGTCGTGTCGTGGCTCTAATGAAAATGGCCACGACGCGTTCTGGCAATCGCAAAAAGTCCATAACGCGAAATTCGTGTCGTGGCTGATATGCTATTCGTTTTTTTTGATTTGTTCTTGATTGATTAATCATCCATATGGGTATGGAAGATTATATTTGAATTACCACGAGTACTACAAAATATTTTTTCTTTTACTAAATTACTGCAATTCAAGTTTTTCATTATTATTTGTAAAATATCCATAGTTCCATACTATCCGTACTATTATTATTACTGTCTGTCTGTCTGGCGCAAAGTGCTATTGTTTGTTATTGTTTTTTTCAATATAAGGCATTAAATAAGGTAATCTGATGTTAATAAATAATAAATATTTAGTTTTATCTTTATTTATTTATAATTTAAATATAATACTACTACTTGATGTACGTATATATATATATATATATATATAAACATATGTTACGCTCAAAGACCGAAATATATATATCGGAATAACATTGCATTCATCCTCCAAGATTGGATTGTGGGCGTATATTAGTCATCTACAATGAACGTGATTAACCAGATATCGTCAGATTGGAGCCGATGGGTTTGGGAGCATACACCGTTCCTTCCAACATTCATAATGATTCTAGATATTTGGCAGGTGATGGTTGTCACCTCTCAAATGTCCATCGTCAGTTAGACAGCGTCACTCAAAACCCCATCCGGACGTACTGGCCGCTCCAACAGATAACATACATTATGAAACTTATCTCAAAATAAGTTGCCAATAGACAAGTTAATCGCGCACGCCGATATATTTGTGGATAGCGTTCGACGTTGCCATGGCGACATATCATAGAGAAATATCGACATATTTATTTAGTCACTTCAATAAAATAATATGGGCGAAATACTTTATATTATGGCAAAGCAACGTTTGCCGGGACAGCTAGTAATATATAATATAAGATGCACTATGCATACACTAGAATGTCTACAACTCCGTTGCACCGAAATTAGTTTATCGAGCGGAATATTTTAACAACAAAAACTATCCCATGTCTTCTTCTATCTCTTGAAGTACCTATATTTATACCAATTTAAATCGGTTCAACCATTTAAGCGTGAAGATGTAACAGAGACACACTTTCGCTTTTATAATATATAAGTAAGTACTACAAGCATTTTCAAGTCAGTTAACAAGAGCTGGCACGATCAACACATTTAAACATTGCGCTTGTGTAGTGTCTGTGAATAAGCGCGTGGCGTGATGTCGTACTGCATACGCATCATAAAAAGTCTGCCCGTCTCTCTCGCGCGCGGTCTATCTTATGAGCGTGAAGGGGACAGTTATTGTTTTTCTTATGCTACTGTTTATAAATACAGCGTGATGTTACAAGTTGGTAACGTGTGATCGGCGCGCGGCCAGCGTTCGGAACCGTACGATAATTATCGTGCACATACGATAATTTTGTGCGTACGTACGATGTACGATAGCATATTATTATCGTACGCAGATTATACGATAATTTGTATCATGACGCAAACATATTATATTTTTAAACATACTGTAGAGTGAAATTGCATAAGTGTGAGCACTGTGAACGTGCCAGCTTTAGTTAACTGATCTATACAACGAACACTACAACACACGAACACTACAAGCATGTGCTTGTAGTGTTCGTGTGCGTACGTACATACGTACAACACAAAAGTACCTAGAGATGAGGGCTGTATAAAAATCGACAGAACCGAATAGCAGTTTGTGTGTGTGTGTATGTGTGTGTGTGTGTGTGTGTGTGTGACGTGCGTACAAACAACACAGTCCACTTATAAACTAAACAATCATGATCTTTCAGTGCCTGTTCGTGTGGGACCTAGTGACGGGGGAATACCGCACGGAGCGCGTGTCCATGACAGAGGACTCTAGTCAAGAAGGTTCCAGAAGTAAGTCATTTGTCTTCTTTTCCTGCAAAAGGCTTCAGTCTCGAAATCAGTGGCAGCGGGGCGGGAGCGGGGGCGGCGCGTGACAATGTATAGATTTATACTAGCGACCCGCCCCGGCGCGGCGTCGCGTCGCACGGGTATAAAATATATAGCCACTGAAAAATGATTAAAATGGATAGCCTATCATGATCCTTCACGTGGTCTACTTCTTATCTGTGCCAAATAACATAAAAATTGCTCCAGTAGTTCGCGAGATAAGCCCTTTAAATAATTTCCCCCGTTTTTTTTTTCACATTCTCCTATTAGTCTTAGCGTGATAAAATATTGCCTATAGACTTCCTCAATAAATGGGCTATCTAACACTGAAAGAAATTTTCAAATCGGACCAGTAGTTCCTGAGATTAGCGCGTTCAAGTTAGCCCTTTCAAATAATTTTCCCCGTTTTTCCCCCATTTTCCTCTATTTCTTCGCTCCTTTTAGTCTTAGCGTGATAAAATATAGCCTATAACCTTCCTCGATAAATGGGCTATCTAACACTGAAAGAATCATCAAAATCCGTTGCATAGTTTTAAAGATTAAAGGGAACAAAGGGACATGAGGGAAAAAAAAGCGACTTTGTTTTATAATAAGTATAGATGGATAAGCCGTCTGGTACGCCGTGCGCCGTTCGTACTTAGACCCCATTAACTTTACTTGTTAACAATAAAATCATGGTGCAAGTTACATATTTTGCCAAGTTCAGGGGGGTTAGCCAAAATGACTTCTTGATCGCTTCTTTAAGGAATCGTCAATCAAAAATGTATGAAACTGACATAAGCGTTCCTTATCATGAGTCTCTTGTCGTAATCGAGTACACCATTGGAAGCCAAATTACAAGTTGGACGAAAACGATAGCACTTGTACATCTTCTTTATTGCGATAAAGTAGTGCCCCGTAGCTTTTTGTATAGAAAGTGGTAGACAACACACACAAATGCCGACAATCACTAGCGTTTTTCGTTCGTTTCTTTTACGTCACAAACGATTTTTAAAAAGGCGGTGTTATCGCGTTTAAGAACAAAATGGCGGACATAAATCAGCTGTTAGTCGTGTGCGGCTGGTATTTATTGTTGTTAAAAATGTAATTGAAATTGAATATGCATGCCGCGCTACGTTTGTTATGGACCGCAAAACATCTAAAGGTGCTAGAGGAGGCATTTCTAGATATTTTATTCTGCCTTGATATTTCCATCCTTCTTACAAAACCACTTTGAGAATTTTGTGTATGGATTGTGGGCTGACTGCTGAGCAATCTAAATATATAAAACTCAAAGGTGACTGACTGACATGGTGATTTATCAACGCACAGCCCAAATCACTGGACGGATCGGGCTGAAACTTAGCATGCAGGTAGATGATATAAAGTAGGCATCCGCTAAGAAAGGATTTTGATCAATTCCACCCCCAAGGGGTTAAAATAGGGGATGAATATTTGTATATAATAATACATCTTAACGTGAGCGAAGCCGCGGGCAATAGCTCGTGATATTATATTTTTTTTAAAGGGTGGAGAGTGAATTTAAAGGGGACTTGAAAAACACCCATTGAAATCAATGCTACAAAAATGTATTTCACCTAGGTACTGATCAATCTGGCCAGTAGGTAGGTATAGTTTCAAAGCAAAATATTCAACATACTTAATATTTCTTGTTACTCCTATAATCTTTCCAGTAATAGACCCTTCAGGTTTCAACACCAATTGATTCAGATTGTTACTTTTAGACAATAGCATTTCCAAGAATCCGCGATCGAAGGATTAAGATCATTTATTTGGTGCTGAAAACAACTATGATGACAATAATGTTGATGAAAAGTAATCCAACAGTTTTCCTTTTAAGACAAGTTGATTGGCCAATGAAAATCCAGTTGAAATATTATAGGTATTATTATTTAGTGAACAACTTTTTATTTATGTTATTCATACTATACCTACCTACTACCGTTGCCTACTACACATAATAGGTGCGCTAATAGAAATTGTGTGAAAAGCTGCTAATTTAAAGTTATAATCAGAAATTCAATTGTGTTTATTAACCATTACTCAACAAACATAATTTAGTTACTGTTAGATTTATGAAACAGGCATCTACTAAAAGTTTGAGGTTAATACAAACTCTGAAACATTGCCTACATATAAGATTTTATGAATATAATGCTTGTATAATACTAGAAGAAAGTATATATTTTTATTATTAAAGTAACAATAATTATGTTAAAAGTTTAATAATAATTTAATTTAAGTACCATAGTTTGTACCTAGTCATCTCTTACCTGAAGTATCTACCTAATAATATAATACATAATATAAATAGAATAAACAAAACTAAAATGTTAAATAATACATACTAATAAAATACTTTAGGGTGTATGTGTCCCTTAAATAATATTATAGTTTACTGTTAGAGTAGCAAAGCTGAAGGAAAAGTCTAATCAAGTATCTTAATCCTTCAGCGTTGTTACTGTCACAGTAAACTCTCAATAAGAGACCCACCCTTAATATTATAGTTTTTAACACCCTGTTATTATGAAACATTCATCATAATAATATTATTTTAAAGGATGTATAATAATAATCGTATTTTAGGTATATTGTCTTCTTATCTTCTTCGTTATAGGCTCCTATCAAATTGGCCTCCATCTGGCAGAATGAACCAGTTTTGATGCCGTTAATCATTAACCACAACCAATTGACGGTAGTTCTCTGGATTATTTTTCCGCAAGCACCTTAAGAAAGATGCCTAATTAGAGCTGAGTATGTTTATATCTACATTCATTTATGAATTCATAGTAGGTACAAATAGCTACACAAGGTTAAAAAAAATAAACAGACTTAACAGTAGGCAAGTACTTTTATTACCTATGACCATTGACCAGCACAAAAAATTTACTAAGCATTACACATAATATTATATTATATAGTAAGTATATTATATTTAAAAAAAATTACATACTGGAAAACTTGTTTAAAACATAACTTAAAACATTATTTTTAATGACAGGTCTAAGTAACCATACTGAGGAATATGAGATAAGATGATAATATTGTAAAAGTTCAAATTATTTAATGTAGGTACTATCAGGGAAGTTGATTCCTATGTAGATGGCGGATCTAAGTCATGTAGTCGGCTTATGTCAATTCAATGTTAGCTGTGATCGGTCGGCTAGGTTTGAGATAACGCGACCAGCAGTCGTACCCCCGATAACGATACGATTTTGATTTACGAATCTGATTAGTTTCAAATTGAGCCGCAGCTCGATCGTGTGAAACGGTGTTTGTAACACTAACACACTGTATATTGTGTCGGAAGTGGCAAAATCTTTGAGATCGAGCTGATTCGATTCTGATTTTGTCGGGAGTAAGGAAGCTGAGTATATTGTTATAGTTATTGCTAAAATTAACCTTAACTATAACAATCTTATTTTCAGTACCCGGGGCGGACCGAGCGAGGAAACTAGCTAAGAAGCTTGGACACATGCCTCTTGGAAATGAGAACAGATTACTCACTACTTTAACTGGTACGTATTGAACTCAGTTGTGTAACTGTAGCAAGAAATGTAGTATTCAATTGCGTGCAAAGTTGTGCTACTGTTTTACCTTCATTTTCTTTAAGTGTCTTACTGTAAACAGACCCATATGATGGTTCCGTAGTCAACAACGAACCCTTATAGTTTTGGTCTGTCCGTCTGTCTGTCTGTCCGCGGTTTTGCTCAGAGACTATAGGACCTACAAAGCTGTAATTTGGCATGAATGCACATATTAATAATGGCAACAAAATGGTACATGAAATCTTTAAAAAATATTATTTTTTATGGTACCTTCCATACACATCAAGCAGGGATGAAAATTTTTTTTCGCGTCCACCCCATCGTGTGGGATGTCGTTGGATAGCTTTTTTTAAAACTATTCAAACTCAAACTCAAACTCAAACTCAAATTTTTTTATTCAGAATGAATTTTTGCAAATATTTTCTGAAAGTCTACATGATGCCTACCACCGGTTCGGGAACTAACCCGGCGAGAAGAACCGGCGTAAGAAGAACCGTAAGCGTAAGAAGTATTATGAGTATTCATAGATCATTTTCCGATTTAGGGATCCGTTTGTGAAATATTAAGTTTTAAAGTGGAAAAAATCGTTAGAGTCTAGTGTCCTCCCCTTCTACCAGCTAAACTGTTGCTTCTGGAAATGTGAAAAAATTCACGGGAGTAGGAAATATGTTGAATTTAAAAGGAAAACTATCACGGCTAAGAAGACTTCATAAGTTATTGAGTAATAGTCGATCAACTAAAAAAAATGTATTCGGCGAAGTATAAAGGAACTTTTCGTCCAAATTCCTTTGAAAGTAACTGAGATGATGTTGTTAGTAGTGTAAAACACATTATTAATGTACATTTATTGACCACACAAAAATTAAAGAAGAACTAGCGGCATTACGGAACCCTATAATATTGCGCGTGGCCCGACACGACATAAGAGCTTATCCATTCAACAACGGTATTGATTAGTCAATGATTTGAAATAAGTCAGTCAAAAACACTGTTAAATAAATAAAGTCCTTTAAAAATTACAGAAATCGGGCCTTACATTTGTATTAAAGCATGCAATAAACGCAAGGGTGTACCTGACAGGTTTACCCGATAGGTTTACCTGTGCAGTTACTACGTCTGTCACGCAAAGTTGAGGCAAAACCTGCACAGTTCTGTAACATACACGCTCCGGTTTACCTGAACAGTTGACCTGTCAGGTACACCCTTGCGTGTATGGCCTGCTGTAGTCGCATTGTGTGAATCGTGATTGCCAGATAAGTGCCAGTGCGATCATTCATATCCTAATAGAATTTGAATGTAATGAAACAATATTTTCTTAAATCTGAACTAATTATTATTAAATATCGATTGAATGTTATACAAAAATCTCGTTCTTGCAGGTAAATCGCTAAAAAGACTGACGGATGAGGACAACTGTATAGAGATAACGAAGAACCACCCCGACTCATCGGAGTCAGAGAGCGAAGAAGAGGACAGCGACTATGACTGACTCCCTCACTCCTAGATGTGAGTATGACTTACTCAGGCTCAATTCACTTATCTTAGGGCCGGGACAGTGGACACATAAACACGATGCGACGTCGTGTCGTACCACGGTGCGGCGTCGTTTCACGATGCGGCGTCGTTTCACGATGCGGCGTCGTTTCACGATGCGACGTCGCGTCGTGGGAATCTACGACGAGCATCGTAAAAAACTACGACGCGACATCGTGGCGTGCCACGATACATGGCACGACGCCGTCGCGTCGATACAATGCAGGGTGAATTGTCGCAGTTAATTTTGAGAAATGGACCGCACTAGACGCGTCCTGCTCTTGTTGTTGTTAAAAATACGGATAAAGAAAAGACAGAAACTCAGAAGATCCGTCATCTTTGAATATTGAATAACAACTGTGGCACTGACACAGGAACGCATCGTGAGTTTCTGCGACGTTTCTGTGTATCGTGGCACTTTACGATGTCGCGACGTAGTTTTTTACGATGCTCGTCGTAGTAATTATCAAATTTAAATCAATTATATTTTTTCAGGTGGCAGCTTAATCTCGTACAAGAATTGTAATAGTTTTATTATCAGTTTTTGTAAAATTATTCTAAGTCATGTTTGTTGAGGCGGTAATACACGCACTCTAAGTTTATAAAGTGTAATGCACTCTCTTCATGTTGGCCAATATTGTATAGTTGGATAATAGATATAAGCGGTTAAGAGCATTAAAAGAGGACTGCATGTCGTCTATGAAATATTGAGTTTATTTAATCTACAATCGACGTCCATAATCGTCAACGTTTATAGTGTATGTTTCGAAATAAGATTAACTGTAATGTTTTCACGCTAGAGGCAGCACCAGCATAGACAGTAAACAAAAAGTGTTGTTCGACGTTTCTGTCAATATTCTGATATGACGTGTGCAACATGTCGGATTTCTTACTGTATGTGTTAGTGGTGCCCTCTGCTCTGACCTTTGCGTAAAATTCCCTATTGTGGAAGCGATTATGGCCCAACTTGGAGAGAGGCTATAAATACCTGAACATAACACTTTATCCTAAATGCAAACTTAGTTGTGTGTATCATGAGCTCTAGACTCTAGTTTAGACTGCAATACTCCGATTCTGCTATATTAATCCATCAATAATACATTTTAATACAGTCTCGGTATAATATATTACAAAACTATTAAAATAAAGCGTAAAGCCGGGCCCAGACAAGTGTAACGTGTAATGTAAGATTACGTGTAATTTAGCGTCAACAGTGTGGACGGCACACGAACTCAAAGCGAATTGTCCAAACGAGCCTTTGTGCTCGCGCGAAAACCGACAGCCGATGGATAAACCCCGAGCGTTACATGAAATGCTCGTAGTGCCGTCCACACGTAGAATTCGTGTTACATTACACGGTGAATTACATTACACGTTACACTCGTTTAGATCCGGCTTTAAAAGCAAACGTTAAATGCGTTCTGATTTTTCAAGACTCAAACATTAATTACTAGGTGAAACCGCACTAGGCGAACAGACGAACAAAGTTAAAGAAATTGTATGAGCTAAGCTGCACTACGCGGCATCGGAGCATTCGGAGCTACGCAATGGGCGACGGTAGTTGCTTTCCATCAGGTGACCCGTTTGCTCGTTTGCCTCCATATTTTATATATAAAAAAACATTGATAAGTAAATACTACATATTTTGGAGTTGAATAGGATCGAGACTGGATTAAACCTGTATTGATGTTGGATTAATAGCAGTATGGATGTAGAGATGTGAAAATGTATATCTGTTACGCTCAAAGACCGAAATCGCTCAGTGAGCGAAAAAATTGCTCACAACGCGTTGTGGTCACAGTGAAACAGCCACGACGCGAATTTCGCGTCGTGGCTCTAATAAAAACGGCCACGACGCGTTCTGGCAATCACAAAAAGGCCATAACGCGAAATTCGTGTCGTGGCTGATATGCTATTCGTTTTTCTTGATTTGTTCTTGATTGTCGATTGATTAATCATCCGTAGGTATGGAATATTATATTTGGATTACCACGCGTACTACAAAATATTTTTTCTTTTACCAAATCACTGCATAACGTGCTAATCATTATTATTTATAAAATATCCATAGTTTTATACTATCCGTAATTCAAATATAATCTTCCATACCTATGGATGATTAACCAATCAAGAACATATCAAGAAAAATGAATAGCATATTAGCCACGACACGAATTTCGCGTTATGGCCTTTTTGTGATTGCCAGAACGCGTCGTGGCTGTTTCAATGTGACCACAACGCGTTGTGAGCTATTTTTTCACTCACTGAGCGATTTCGGTCTTTGAGCGTAACATATCTACTATTGGCTCAGTAATCGGTTGTGATAGAGGCGGAAAAATATGGTTGTTTATGGTAAAGTGCCTGTTGATAGTTTCTTTTTATTCAAAGAGTTATTCCGAAGATTTTTTTATCTGTGCTAGTTTATACTTTGAGGCCATTTGCGTTTTGTATATATTACGATTGTAGATAAAGGGGATCAGAGTAAGTTTGGACTGTAAACTATGCATTGGAAATTAAATTAATCAATCACCATTTTAAGTTATCTATACTTATTATAAAAAGTCGCTTTTTTTCCCTCATGTCCCTTTGTTCCCTTTAATCTTTAAAACTACGCAATGGATTTTGATGATTCTTTCAGTGTTAGATAGCCCATTTATCGAGGAAGGCTATAAGCGTCTTAGCGTGATAAAGCGTGATAAAATATATATCACGCCTTATCACGCTAAGACTAATAGGAGCGAAGAAATAGAGGAAAATGTGGAAAAAACGGGGAAAATTATTTGAAAGGGCTAACTTGAACCCGCTAATCTCAGGAACTACTGGTCCGATTTGAAAAATTCTTTCAGTGTTCGATAGTCCATTTATTGACTATTTAGGAAGGCAATAGGTATAGGCTATATTTTATCACGCTAAGACTAATAGGAGAATGTGGAAAAAAGGGGGGAAATTATTTGAAACGACTTATCTCGCGAACTACTGGAGCAATTTTTACGTTATTTAGCACAGATAAGAAGTAGACCACGTGATGGATCATAGGCTATCGATTTTAATCATTTTTTCAGTGGCTAAATATTTTATATCCGTGCGACGCCAGGGCGGGTCGCTAGTTGACTAATAATAGTTATGTCCACACTGTGCCTTTTTTGTTCATTAAGGGCATGTATCATAGTGCAGTCAACAGCGCACGTGAGGCATGCCCGCGACGCATGCTCTCTGACCGTATCCATAGCTTTCGCTTTATTCTTTAATGACAATGTTGGCGTTGCATTCATTGTCGCATTCAATTATTGAATGCGCCAATACGAAAGTTGAATGAAAGATGAAGAAAATTGAAGATGAAAGTGCACAGTGTGGACATAGCTAATGAAATATTTGTTTGTATTTAATTATTTAAATTTACTTTATAAGCCATAATTTCTCTGTTATTTCAGTCAGTCAGTCAGTAAGTTTAATATATGGCTCTTACACTACGAGGGCTCTAAATTCTAAAAGAAAGATTTTTTCTTGGTTAGGGGCCCCATAGTTTAACACAAGATAGAGGCTTACACCACTACCACTTCTCTGTTTATCCACTTTGTCTACAAAATAATTTCATGATGAAGACTTCTGTAAATATTGATATTATGTAAATGATGTGATAAAAATTATCTCAAAATGTGTATTATTTAATGAACTATAGGTTTGTGATATTGTTTATATTCTGCTCAAATCTTATTTTATTGAAACGTAAATAAAAATATTAATTTCTACCGATGACTTTAAATGCGATGTAAGAGCGACATTCAAACTGCACCTAAGAAAAGCAATATATAGTTTTCGTTCACATTTTGATTAAATTAATTTGAACAGCGTACAACAATATCGTTAAAACATAAGTAATCCTCACAAATTGATATTGCATTTAATCCTAGTAGTAATTAAGATTGTAAATAGAATAAAACTTGCCATCGAAACATTTTACTAAGTTAGAATTTAAATAAAATGTGTTTGAAACAAGTTTTTTTTTGTCCCAACTCCCATTGCACCTCTTTATTATATTTTAACACCTCAGACACTGTTATAGCTCTCAAACAAATTAACTTGATAGTATTCTTAGCTATAGTTCATAATCATCAGGTCACATACTGCTTGACAAGAAAAAACAGGGATTACGGTGGGTTGCACCAACTTACTTCAACTATAACTGTAACTTTATAACTACAGTGCAAAATATCAAATCTTTGGTTACTGTTAAATATGGCGTCCGACGTCATATTTAACCATAACCGCTCATACATATATTAAATTTTTTCGTGAAAATTTACTATGTTTCACAGTGTTATATTTTTCCTGACGATTTTAACGGATAATTCAATTTTTTACACTCAATCCCATTACCTAGCTTTAAAAATAAACGCGACGGACATCTGTCAATTTCTGTAGTCAAAGTTAAGGTTAAAGCTAAATTAGCCTTAACTATAACCATAACTTTAACCTTACCTTTAACCACGCCTCTGGTACAACCCACCCACCCTTATTAGTTAAATAAAAAAATAATTAAGCTTTAACACCATTTTATTAACATTCAGAGAGACATAGATTTTATTTGTTACCACAAAAATTATCTATAAACAATAATACTACTACTTATACCCTTACTAATAAAAATATCTAAGCAGCGGATACCTGATAAAAAGATCTTCTGTATTTATCTGATACATTGTAAAAGTAACCTGACATACAAAGAGCCAACCTTAAATATATTTTATACATTGCGGGAATTTCTTTATTAGTAAGGGTGTACTTTAATCTTTACAAATAATTATAATAAAAAATTTAAAAATCTAAGTACATATTATTATATCTTGACACTGAAGTATACACTATGGATGCATGACCAGAGTTTAGAAACAGAAAAACACTGATGATTTTAAGATTTAGGATCTAAATCCTGAAACTAAATTCAGTGGAAATATAAATAATTTGGAAATAATAGGCTTGATGACTAATTTTTTTTCTTATTGGTAATTGAAATACCCTTAAAAAATAGAAACATAGCTGAAAGAATGACTCTGATAGCTTAAAAGTTCACCAAGATATGACAATTCAAACATCTCATAAAATAGACCTGCCCGAAAATGCTCCATACAAAGTGCTACGAAAGACTGACGTTTTCCGTAGTTTGTACGGATCGGGAGAACTTTGTTCGACAGGTATATTAAATATTGCGTTTATGATAGTGGTTTCATAACAAAAGTTGCTTTTAATTGCATAAGTTATCGAATGGTATACAAAAATTAAGAAATTTAATTGAAAAAAAATTCGACTTGACTGCGAATAACAAATAAAATACAAATGCTATCGAGCTGAAATTTTGGGAACACTTATTTTTTGCCGTGATTTCTTTATTTTATTAACAAAATTCGCTAATCTTTGACCTTGTCATCATCCCTATTATATTTTACTTGTACATACAAGCAATGAGACAAGCTATAAACATGTCTACTTTTAAACTAACTTCCAAGAAAGGATGTTAAATGTTGTATTATGAATAAACATTTTTTGAAATACATACTTATTAATCTATCCATTTAGAGTAGTTTCACCAAGAATTTTCTTTGAAAATGATACTTATGTTGATAAATTTTGACACACGTACCACCTTTGGGCATTCTCTATTAAACCATCAATCACCAATTCTTGGAAATCTTTTGTTATTGCAGCCCATATGGGCCTTACAGGGCTTGATGGGTTAGTATCCAAATAGGCCTGTACATGATTATAGTTAACTACAAACCACTATTATCAATATTACAGATTTTACACATAGATAACAACAAATACCAATATTTACCCAAACACTATAAAATAAGTTTAGAAACAGCTAACAAGTTTTTATGATAAGCACATAAAAACTTGTCATGATTGCTAATTTTCTAATATAGCAGCTTTGCAGTAGTTACAAAATGAAAATACAGACAATACAAAATGATTTCTCTATATTCATTTTATATGTGGTATGAGTATAACTGTTAGATTTTTTAAATAAAAATATGTTAGCTAGGAAAAAAGCTAAAATTTGTTTTACACTTACTATGTAAAACAAATTTTAGCTTTTTTCCAACTTACATTAGTGTTCTATGCTTCAACTTACAAATAAATGTAGTTTTCATTGCATGACAGGTTGGAAATATTAATGGACAGCCAAAGAAAGATAATAATTTAGAAGTAGGTAACAATTTAAATTACAAATATGAGCCAGGTTTCTACAGTCCAAAAGTATCATTGCAGTCGGGCTCTGGTTCTTCTGCAGTAGGCAGTTTTTCCCCGCTCTCATCAATGAGACAACTCATGGACATCTGTTCAATATCATCCCATGAAAACTTTTGGAACTTCTGTTCAATTAAACAAATAAATTTCTTTGCAGCAGTGTTGGCATCTTGTTCTGACATACCACACTGTTTGAAGTACTTTACGGAAGCAACCATCAAACTCTCTGGCTTTTTTACAACAAGGTTTAATTTTGTGCCATCCTTTATTGATGGATATGAAGATACGGTTTGCTCATCTGCCAATGTTCTTCCCATAAGTACCAACTTCTGTTTGTCCACAGGTATCGATAATTTTGTGTAAATGTTTTTCTTTATATCTAAAATCTTTGTACTTGGATCGACCTGAAAATTTAATCAATTAAAAGAATACATATATTTACCCACATCAAAGAGATTTAGTAACTTCTATTTGCTGCTTATTGATCAGAAAAATATTGTTATACGTCGTTGTAAAAATCACGAAAAGTTTAGAGACAACAACAAATCATACCTCTAATTTACACTCCCCGCCTTTTAACTGCTTTACTGTTAAATTCATTTTTAAGAAGAAATAGTTTATAGAACAGAATTAATTTGCTATTGAAATGGGTGCGGTATACACTTTTTTTGCTTTTAAAACAATTATTTTATTTAAGTTTTGAATAAATTTTACAGCATCAAAGACAAGAGGCAAGACAATAAAAATAAAATGACGTTTGAGTTTTGACCAAGTTTTGACATTTGACAATTATTGCAGTGCTGCCAACTATTCAAAACATTTCCCCCCTAAAGCAACTTCTAAACAAAAATCAAAATATTATTTAAAATTACTTGGGGTGTGTTCGAAGTACAAGCGCTCAAAACGCTGAAATAGGTACACCTACAACAAGCTAAACAAACAAACAGGCCAGCAGTTTTAAAATACTTCAATCTTTTTTTTCCTTACGTACAACGACAACAATGAACAAATATATCTGTCAGCCTACTGTCAGCACTCAGCAGTGTCAACTGTCAGCTGGTAGAGTGTAGACTGTAGACTATAGAGATATGTCATATGGGTTTTGTGCAGGGCTTCATAACGTTATCGAATAACAGAAAAAATATCGTTACGTACCGTTATTTTCATAATGGTAGCCAGATAACGTTATTTTTAACGATATTTAGTAAAATAACGTTATATTTACCGTTATTATTATAACGATATTTTTTCATTATGTATAAACGAAAAAATATCGTTATAATAATAACGGTAAATATAACGTTATTTTCTGGTATCAGGTATGCGATCGTGCACGGTGCACTAAATCTCACTCGCAGCCCACATTTTTTGCGAGATTTGTGTGAAAATACAAAGAAAAATTACACCTTATAAGCGTGATTACGTTTAGAAAATTTTCCCGCCTGTCATGACTTTCTTGACGGACTATAACGTTATCAAAGAACATATATTTACCGTTATAAATCCTATATAACGTTATAACATTAACCGTTATTAATATCAATTTTTAACGTTATTTTTAATATCGGGTAAATTTTCATAACGTTATCTATGCCCTTGAAGCAGTAACGTTATGAAAAAATAACGTTATTTGAAGCCCTGGTTTTGTGTGGCAGTTCCATCTTAAGACCCCCCGAAACGATCAAACGGTTTGATTCAAACCTTACGTGTTTGATGCAACCGTTTGATGTCGATTTGAACGGTTTGTCAAACGAAACTGCGCAGTTTGGTTCAATACTCGCTGTGGAGTACACGTCTTGTGACGAATAAATATTATTTTTTTAAAGATAAAACCGACTTAAAAATTGTACGAAATTAAGAATTAAATTCCCTATCTCAAAACTACTAAACGTATTTTGATGAAACTTGCAGAAGTCTCCCAAGTTAAACAATTCCTATTATAGTACAACAAAAAAATATTTAAATCGGACTTGTAGTGGTAGAGTAAAATGAAACCTATAACGTTTGTCATAAAGTGGCATTTCGTTTGAATTTTCATCCGTCGCGGTCGCTCGCGGTAAAGATCTGAAAGTCACTTTAAGATTGTTATTTTAAAAAAAAACCATTCCTCAAAAATTTTACCCCCAAAAATACCCCAAAATATTTTACCCCCTAAAAACCCACTAAATTTATTTTGCTCACTTTAGTGGAACATCGCCATAGTTGGCACTTGGCAACACTGAATTACTGAGTGAACTGTCAAGTGTCAAATAATGTGTCAAAATTCAAAGTCAAATAATGTCAATTAGCTGTCAATACTTTTTTAAAATTTTTTAGGTACTGACCACTGTTTTATAGCCCTTAATCCAAAAATAAAATAAAAATAAAAAGAATATTCTGATATAACAGAAAAGGTACCAAAAGATACCTTTTCTGTTACATCAGAATATTTTTGGAATATTCTATTTTATAGGCTTTAAAGTTTAAACTTTAAAGTATAAGGTAAATTACTAGTAGATTGGACAGTACCAGTCATTGGAAAAACACAAAAACACAATATTTATTAATGTCGCTTTAAAAAAATCCTGTTTTTAAAGTAAAAGAACGCCTGTTTTTAAAGAAAAACAGTCAGTTTTTAAAGCAACATTAATAAATATGGTGTTTTTGTGCTTTTTCCAATGACTAGTACTGTCCAATCTACTAGTCATTTACCCTAATTTAATTAATTATTAATCATAATAAAGGCAACTATCATTCAGGACTTCCAGGAATCGCATAGCATACCTGAAGTCTGGTTGAGCTGGCAGCAACTTCTTAATCTTAAAAGTCATTGTAAAACAAAAATAAGCAAATAAGAAATGATTGATGTATGATGACATTAATAATAAATAATATTATGATTGAAAATAAATAAAATTAATTACCAAGGTGATTTATTGCAAAGTGTTAAAATACTATTTTGGAGTTATAACTTATAAGTTATAACATAATATTATATTATACCTAGTTACAAAATTCTTAATAATGAATGAAAAACTAGATTTTACAAAAGACGTAAATTTTAGTCGGGTTTCGATATATATCTACGACTTTGAAGACACCGAGAGAACAAGTATATAATATATCATGATTTTCATTATTTTATTCTGTAATTACTATCATCAATAACGGCTTATTTTAGTTAAGACTTAAGAGTATTTATCGTGTAAAGTTTCTACTCTCTCACAATTATATAAGTATATTATACTAAGTATACTTATCTGCAGTCTGTAGTATCTATGTTGTAAAATATATTGTATAGGTACGTAACAATTATTATTATAATAATTATACATATACCACTACCTAGAGTTAGACTTTAAATTCTAGAACTCTAGACTCTAGACCAGTGTTTTCAACCTATAAATTATGATGCGAGCTCTTAGAGTGAAAATATGTTTCGCGACCCCCCATAGGCTTTGTTATCACGTATGTAATGTATGTTTATGAATTATGAATATAAAAATACTAGCTGGTGCCCGCGACTTCGTCCGCGTTAGCATAGTAGATCACGCCCCAAGTATTATTTTTCAAAAGTATTCAATGTACAGAATTGACTTTCCTACGATTTTATTATATTATGATGATTATATTGACTTTGTTTTTTCCTAAAAAGGAGAAATAAGACGCAATACAAACGCCACGACGCAATTTCGTTATAAGCAACAGAACCATGAGGGCGGGATTTGGAGCAGCCCCTTCAAATTAAATGACACTCGAAAACCATTTGTTTAGTTTAGTTTTACACTTCGTTCTTAAAAAAGTAGATATATATATAACGCTGCGACACCGTTTTTTTTTAAGTAAAATGTTTTACCGTTCACCGTTGTTCATATAAATCAAACGACACTCAAAATCAGTGAAGATAAGATAGATAAAAGCTCGTAGCAAGGAAAGGAGTGAAGATAGATACAAAGTATAAAGGACAAATTTGTAGGAAATTGTATGAGCTTTCGTTATGTACCGGAGTTTATTCTCTCCGACGCATTGTTTTAGCGATATGAGCAAAAAACTAAAAATATTGAAACTTGCGCCCTTCCCCCCATCCTAGGTGGTATTGTTAAAATTTATAGCCTATGTGTTGACCCGACCTCTAAGTAATATTCGTCCAAAATTTGAAGTAAATACATCCAGTACTTTCTGAGTTTATCCCGGACATACATACAGACAAACGGACAAAAATTCTAACAACTATATTTTTGGCTTCCATATCGATTATAAATCACGTCCCAAGTATTATTTTTCAAAAGTATTCAATGTACAGAATTGACTTTCCTACGATTTTATTATGGGGGGTTTGGGTTTGGGGTTTGGAAGGGCGCAAACAATAATCGGTTAACAGAAATAAATTATCACAATTTGTTTCAATAATATGCTTTTCTTAACCATTTTAATGTTAACATAAAACACTGATTACTATTGTTACTATTTACACTTTATTGTTACTATTTTGTTTTGTTATTGTTAGAAGCCAGATAACAATATATTATATTTTTTTATTTATAACTAATAAAATTTAAATAATAATTTTTATTGATGGAAAAACCCTAATTGCTTTATTTACATGAAAAATTCATGAATGCCTTTGATTGTTCATAAAAAAGTGAAATATCAAAATTGTTGAATTTTTCCAAAGTACCTATATCTCTTCTAAGCCCTTTTAAGATTAGCTCAAAAGAATAATAAAAATTTCTAGATTTCTTGTTTTGAAATAATCTGCGTTTTTATGTTAACATTAAAATGGTGACTATTAACAAATAATTAACAAAAGCTTAACAATTATCAAATTGTGATAATTTATTTTTGTTGGCGAATTATTGTTTATTGATATGTCTACTTGGTACTTAATTTTTTTTATTTCATTAAATTAATATTTAATCAGTTAAAATATATTTTTCAATTCACGTTTCAGATTGCGACAATTCACGTGAAACCCGAACTACGCTTTTTTACCGTTACTTTCGCCGCTCAATTTAAGTTATAGGGATTGTTAATAAGGTTCCAGGATGTAGGACTTTTTTTTAGAAAATTTCCTGTTCTTTAAGGATCAATTTTCAAAATTTGATTATCTCAAATAGTTTTCGAGATATAACAAAAAACCGAACCCTTTTTTTATGTTCACTTAATTATTTATAACTTTTGCATTTTTGTCAGCCCCTCTCGGAATTTTGATAGAATGTTTTAAATACTATTCCGAATCGAATGAGACCAAAATCATAATTTTCAGTGCATGAGATCAGGTTTTGATGAAAATGTACCTTGTTAACCAGAGTAGTAGGCACTTGACAATATATGACTGCAAAATACTCAATTATTTGTTCGTCTTAATTTATTCGTTCCAATAGGTTCAAAGTAATACAATTACGTCCTCCATCTTCTCTTATTTTATCCTCATGGGGGTTGAATTTACTAAAATCTAGTCGTCTAAGCTATGGTCTAAGAAAATGTCTAAAAACTTTCATCCCCTATTTCATCCCCTTAGGGATGGAATTTATTAAATTCCTTTCTGAGGGGATGCCTACGCCGTAGTAACCTTGACGTAGGCATGTATGCATACACAGTCTCAGCCCGATCGGCTTAAAATTGACAAAGTTTCATGCAAAATTCCATCTCCTATTTTACCCCCTTAGATGTGAAATTTTTAAAAATCCTTTCTTAGGAAACGCCTACGTTACAGTAGTTTTATGCATGCAAAGTTTCAGATCGATCGGTTTAAAATTGACAAAGTTTCATACAAACTTTCAACCCCAATTTCATCCCTGTGGGGGTAGAATTTCCAAAAACGCTTGACGTATCTATTCATTTTTAATTAGTAGCCCAAAAATTAAGTTTCATCTTTCTTACTCAAGAAATGACGGACTTTCATTCAAACTTTCAACCCAAATTTCACCCCCTTGGGGGTAGAATTTACAAAAACACTTAAATACTTATCTATTTATTTTTAATCAGTAGCCCAAAAATAAAGTTTCATGTTTCTAACTAAAGAAATGACGGACTTTCATACAAACTTTCAACCCCTATTTCACCCCCTTCGGGTTAAAATTTCCAAAATTCCTTCCTTAGTCATGGGTGTCTACTTAATAAAACAACCCTACTCACCAAATTTCGTGGCTGTAGCTCTAACAGTTTTTGCTCAGCGATGATGAATCAGTCAGTCAGTCAGTCAGTCAGGACTTGTAATTTTATATATATAGATATTTTCGTTAAATTGTATTTTTAATATTATACTTATTATATTATATAGCCTCAACCCTACCGGATTTATAAAATCCTAAACGAATAATTCGAATCTCACAATAGTATTGAAGGTGAGGTAAAAATTAAAAACAAAATATGAGCGAGCGAACTGACTGAGATTGAATGGCTGCCTTCTCACCCCGCAATCGTGAGCATTAGAGACCGATTGCTCGTTTGGGCAGTGTCATGCGTTCTATATAGTTTGTGATCTCGTCTTCCAGTGCCGGACATTTTTGAACTGCCAGACACCCAACTTGCTTAAAGACTAAAGTACTTTGAGGGTGTTTAGCAGTGGGAAGCAACTGTCAAAAATGTCCGGCACTGGAAGACGAGGTTCCTCCACTTACCGCGAAGAATATAAGTTATGAAATTGAGCTTTACTCTTTCTTCAGAAAGACCTTCAGAACCGCGACCGAAACACCATAGTTTCTGGTCGTACTTGCCTCTGTAAAGGCCACAAACAGGTAAACTTTCAGCTTTACGAAACGGAGGAAGGTCTGGCTATTGCAGGCTCTTGGTCCATAAGCTTTAGAGTTTAGACAGTCCATACGATGCTATGAATTATGATCAACATTTTTTTGGGATTGTCTACGGATGACGGATCCGGCTGTTATTTAGCCATAGTAGTAACACTAGTAAATATAGCTATTTGATTGTTTCTGCTATTAAATAAGGTTAAGAACGTAGTAAAATTTTATTACAATTAAAAAAAACACCTTACGGGCTAACGAGCCGCAAGTTGGACATGCAGATGCAAGTCGCATAAATCATAATGCCTATTCTAACTATAGAGGCTCATTGATTGATTTCCCAAAGATTCCCAGCGAGTCTGGGCCCTACGGTCCCCACTCCCCACTTCCCAAGTCCCAAGCGCGCCCAGAAGAAGCATTAAAAATACTAGCTATATGACCGAGCTTCGCTCGGTATTCAAAAAATTCGAAAAACACACTTAAAATGACATTTTATTAAAATGATTTCTGGCTAGATCGATTTATCGCCCCCGAAACCCCCTATATACTAAATTTCATGAAAATCGTTGGAGCCGATTCCGAGATTCCAATGATACATATATATATATATTCAAGAATTGCTCGTTTAAAGATATGAGATGTGAAGTAATGTAATCAATTATTCCTTTAAATTTAAATTTTTGATACATAATTTATCTAAGCAGATAAAATTTTAAAGAATGTGTGTCTTCCCTTCTTCTCTCTTTATCTCTTCAAATATTAACATTGTAGTCGATTGCTCATGCAGCATGCTGTATGCAGCTGCCCCTTGCGCTGGCAGAGGTATCAGGTATGTGATGTGCATCGATCAGTCCATTACATAGGTCGCCTATGTAATGGACTGATCGACGGACATTGGCTAATAAATTATGATTATTAACTAAATCATCATAAATTATTATTAGCCATGGGCCAACTTTGGGCCTACGTGAAGAGGGGCCTTAAGTAAAAAATATATGATTTTTTTCTAAATCCGAAGACGCCATCTGTAGGAAGATAATTTTCTCCAAGTTTTCGGACATCATGGATGATGGATCGGTAGCCTAGGAAACGGGTGTAGCTACAAGACAACAACACTACCTATTACATAAAAAATACTTCACATTTCAAGTGATAATTAACAATATCGCAATTTTAAGTAATTGATTATATCAACATTTTGTTTCTTGTCAATTTTATATCAATCTATTTACAGCGTGTAAAGTGATTTGACAGTGGTATGGCTGGCAGGTAGGTTTTTAATCTAAGTTATTAATTCTTAAAATGATTACGTACCTACCGATATAAATTTAACATTTGAGACTCAAATTATTGTGTCCCTACAAAGAGGGGAGATTTCCGCTCTCCCTCAATGATTATGTCGATTACCCCAATGCTTGCCTCAAATTTCGTAACAGGTAAATTTCATTCTTAATAGAAGGGTCGCATACGGTACCAGGCACGGAATGTACCTAGAAAACCTATAGTTCACATGCGTCAACCTGAAAAAATACTTACAAATTAGTAAAAGTAGTAGTCTTTTCCAAATTAGTCTCAACAAATGAATAAGTACTTGTATGAATACACTACAACCTGAAGCTGAAATGAATACATTCATAGCAACAATAATTTACTGTTAATTAACAAACTTTTTTAAAGCTGAAATACGTCACAATATTAGTAAGCACAATAAGTAGTGTAATACACTCAGAGAAATATGTTCACATGCAAGCAAGCAATACGGTATCAGCACATGTTATGGTGCATCCATGCATAACACCACAAGCAGGTGGCATCACCGGACCGTGACGCACCTGCGAACCCCCACCACCATTATCACACAACTGAAGCACCAGCATGTTAGGTGTCCTAGTAACGGTTGTTTGATCAATATGTTGTTTATTGGCATCGGTGTTGATATAATGTTTGTGCACTAAAGTGAGTTGAGGACAATAAAATGTCTGAGTTGGGCTTGGAGCATGTGTTTTATCTGGAGAGTGAGTATTAATTGTGCCGGGTGGCTGCGGGGAGGGCGGTGTTGCCGGGATACACTCCCCAGACACCGGCCTCGGAGCTTGGGACAGATCAATAACATCTCCACGGCCGGGACGGTGTTATGCAAGGATTGATAATATCTTATTTATGTTTCTTTTTTTGTACTTTATTACTTTATCATATCCAATTTTCTACTTTATATTATTTTATAACCATCTTCATGATATTTTATGTCTGTATGTTTCAAAAAAGTCCATGTAAATTTTAATATTCATATTTTTTATTACTCATATTTCATTTATATATTATGGCCAACATTACATGTTATGTAATTATTACTTAAATTATTATTACTTAGTGCATATTTTGAAATAAAATATTATCTAATATCTAAATTCTAAATTCTTCTAAATATTATCTAATATTTTATTTAGCAAAGCAGTTTTTTTAAGAAAATCATTATGATAATAATTATGGCTCCTAGTTATTAGTTTAAAATATTTAACTTAAATATATAGCCATATTGTTAAAGTGCTGGAATTTTCTGTTCTTTTTTGTTAGTGTTAGATGTTAGTTAACTAGATTAATAGTTACACAACAAGCTTAGAAGTTAATATTTTAATTCTGATTGGTGCTTAAATTTTGTCTTTAATAACACCATCTATGTAACAAGGTCTGTGTCTATGCCCTCTTACTAATTTAAAGATATTTATACATTGTTTTGATTGTTATAATATGACTCTTCCAATATACTATACAAAGACCGACCTTGTATGTATATTTATTCACTGTGTAAATATAGTAAGGGAGTTTGTATGTATTAATTTATATGAAAATACACAATATTCAGACAAACCCCATTGATACAGAGTGTACCATTAAGGCGAGATAATGAGAGAGTTGTTTTTTTAATTTTTTATAAATGAGCAAATTCATGATGTTCTCTATGAGGTAATTCTTAGTGTTTGTCATAGAAATATATAGAAGTCAATAATAACTCATTTACCACTGCTAGTTGCTAGTTTCACAGAGAACTCTATGTAAATGACACATACACATTATTGTCACTTAGTTTTGTTACAACTCTATAATATTGAACAAATAATTATTATTTTGTCTATAGGATATGGTGTATAAAAACATTAAACACCTGTATACGTTACAGTATAATTCCAGTATATTTTCAACTACTTATAGCATATTCACCGTGACATTTCAGACTTCGAGTGTGAGGGCTCGGAGGTGCTGGTGGAGTCTACGCCCCCCGCTTCCCCCGCCTCCCGCGAGATGGCGGCGCGGCTCGCGGCGCCCGCTCAGGTCACTCTCCTGTCTACAGTTTAGTGACACCTTCTCTCTTCTACCGCTTGTGTTGACACGCGCTCTGTTCGTGCCATTATGTATGTGTGTAGCATGACCATAGTTGAATAGAGATACTTGACCATAGTTGAATAGAGAATAGAGAAACTTAAGTAGAAATAATGTCAGTCGTCAGATTTCCTTGTTTATTTTTAAGGTTACTCTCCTGTCTACTGATTAGTGACAGCGTCACTCTTCTACCGTTTGTGTTGACCCGCGCTTTGTTCGTGCTGTGTGTGTTTTTAGCATGACCATAGTTGAATAGAGATACTGAAGTTAGTATAAAAAGAAAAAAAAGGAAATCTGACATTATTTCTATGTAGAAATACATAATTTCAGATTTCCTTGTGTGTTATCTTTTTAAGGTTACTCTCCTATGTCCACTTTAGAAACATCTTCTCTTTTCTACTGTAGTTGTCACGCGCATTGTGCGCGTGTGTAGCATGAGAACAGTAGGATAGGAATGCTGACTGGTAGAAACAATGTCAGGCTTTACTTCATTTTTCACCTTGTCTGTAGAAATAATCCTTTCTATAGAGGCTCTGTTAAGCTGATGAAATGACGTGGACATGCACCATGATTTCCGTATATAAATAGCATAATCATTTCTTCTTTTATCAATCTGTCACTTTGTCAATTCATCTGTAGAAATAAAGTCTTTCTAGAGGCTAGACTTGCATGACCACCGTAAAACTTTTGACTGTGTACAGATTGTAGAGACAAAAATTTGATGTTTATGTAGAAATACCTCTTAACTACAGCGGTCATTCTACGCATATTGCACGTTAACATCTAGTGTCTACACATTTACCGATCTATCCACAAGATGTCGATAACAAGTTTACAAATCATGGTCAATATCTTACGTCGTGTCGCGTTTTTGTTGTTGTTTTTATGTTTTACTTGTACAACGTCTGAATATACTTCACGTTTTTCTTCAAATGGATTCAGTTGATTAAATTATTATAGTTAAAACTTGCATGTATTACTTCGGATTATTGTACAGGGCTTCAAATAACGTTATTTTTTCATAACGTTATTGCTTCAAGGGCATAGATAACGTTATGAAAATGAAACCGATACTAGAAATAACGTTATAAATGTATTTAATAACGGTAAATGTTATAACGTTATATAGGATTTATAACGGTAAATATATGTTCTTTGATAACGTTATAGTCCGTCAAGAAAGTCATGACAGGCGGGAAAATTTTCTAAACGTAATCACGCTTATAAGAATAATTTTTTTCTTTGTATTTTCACAGAGATCGCTTATTACATTTTAAATATGAGTGAGATTTGGTGCACCGTGCACGATCGCATACTTGATACCAGAAAATATCGTTATATTTACCGTTATTATTATAACGTTATCTTTTTGTTATGCCATAACGAAAAAATAACGTTATAATAATAACGGTAAATATAACGTTATTTTACTAGATATCGTTAAAAAAATAACGTTATCTGGCTACCATTATGAAAATAACGGTACGTAACGATATTTTTTCTGTTATTCGATAACGTTATGAAGCCCTGTTATTGTATTCAGCTCCTTCTTCCTTCATTTCGCCTCTTTCTATATTTTCTTTTTTTTAACCGACCTCCCCAAAAAGGAGTTGGTTAAACATTTAATTTTATATTTTTAAAATATCTATGTATCTCCCAGGGCGCGGGCGGAGGCGCGTCGCCGAGTGCTGTTAGGGAGTTGATAGTGATACCGGAGCTGCCCAACACCATACATCTGCAGCATGCCATACATCAGGTCTGTGTATACCCTCTTTTTCCGGATTTATGTTTTTTATGAGTGTGGGACACTTTAATTTTGCCGCCCCTATGTACGAACTCTGCCGCCATCCTAGGAAGCTGCCGGTCTCCCTAGGACGCCATAGGACACGGCCTATGGGCGGCCATGGCCTACACTGCCTATGCCTGTAAATCCAGAGCTGAGTAGTAACTATAACGAATCATTAGCTTCTTCCTCTTTTTAGGATAACTTCAAGGAATCGTTATATTTTCTTCATGACTCAAGTCCTTCCATCGTCCGTTTTATAATTGTCCCCCCTTGATAAATGTACTTACATAAATTGTGAGCATGAACGAAAGTTTTGCAGTGTAAAAGTCATAACGCCTAGGCTTTCCGTGTAGTCCCTGTAGCATCCTTGATTGACTACTACTCCTTTTACTTGATAAATGAAACGATAGACTTGATATACCTTTACTTGATTTATTGATACTTGATGATCAAATGACCCGGCCACCCGGGTGTGCGAGCACGCGCGATCGCCTTGATTGATCGATGCGAACTGATTTTAATAAAATAATTAACTAATCACGCGGTCCTAAACGCTGACTCCTTAATAACCCTAAATCTGCTTGATGTACGATATGGATCGTACAGTACTTATTATTTACTAATACCAGTAATTGCCAACAAGATTGGAGGAGAAGGGAGCATTCTGTATCTGTCTAATACAGGAGGCCTACTACGAAACCGTTTTGAGACTCAAACAATCGAACGAGCATGCTGCATGCCGCGTTTTGCTCTAACGACGACATTTCTCGCTTGTTAGAGTAGAACGCGGCATTCCGATTCGTTCGATTGAGTCTCAAAAAGGTTTCGTGGCACGGCCGCTGGACACATACCAGGCTGTCATAACATGCCTTTTGTTGATGTAATAACCTGTGATCCTCAGGTGTCAAATGTGGAGGTGAATGGAGATAGCTCAGGTCACTCCAGCCCCAGCACTGAGGCCCAGCACACATACATTGTAGCGAGTGAGTATTGTGTGTCTGTATTGATATTGTCTATGTTTTCCAATTGCAGCACTAGCACATTATACGGCATAATGCTGAACGTTGAATATTTTAACTACAGCAATGCATCACAATCAAGCACTCTCAAATTAAGAATCCAATTAAGCATGGCACTTCGGCATTGTGCGCCACTGAGTCGCATTGTGCTTTGCAATTGGAAAACACACTGTTCATTCTAAAGTATAAGAGGAATTGATTAATTGGCACTTTGGCAGATGCCTGCGTTATTTACCCAGGTTATGTCAAGTCAGTGTGATCTAGTCACTGACCTCCATTATACAAGTACGCTGGACCTATGATACCCTTTGAAATGACAGCTGTTTTTTGAGCCTATTTAAAGCGGAATCAGCGCCCCAATGCGGGGGAAGAGAACTAAATCTGACGTAAACATGACGTTTAATAGTCGCTATATTGGCGCTGATAGCAGTAGTGGGAGTACTTGGAACTAATACTAGTTTCTACCACCGTAGTGATTATATTCTCTTTGGTTTCTACAACCAATAGCGATTGAGCGGCCATTTGCAAGTTACATCAGATTTAGTTCTCTTCCCCCGCATTGGGGGCGCTGATTCCGCTTCAAATAGGCACAAAAAACAGCTGGGTATCTTATGTCTAGCGTACTTGTATAATGGAGGTCAGTGGATCTAGTAGAAGGGCTTGACATAACTCGACCACATAACACATTTCCTAGGTCTGTCATCTGCCTTGGAATTAATTTCTTTGATAGTACAATTTAAGTTTTGAAATCATGATATATTGTTTAGACAGTTGGCACTATTGTTTTGAGTTGCACCTTAGGCCCACTTGCTCCAGTTTGGGTTAAAATTATTCCTTTGAGAAATATCTTATCATCTCGTTAATTATTTTGTATGTTTGAAAATTGAAAGAGAGGACATGATGATGATTGACACAGGATTAGTAACCAAGATGGCGCTGGTGGGCCTTGAGTAGTAAGAATGTCTATATTTTGTAAGATTCAGTTTCAAATTGAAAATGTGATCCAATAATATTATTACTATCTTTTATAAGTACTTTAATATTGAAAGAAGTATATTTTACTCCTAATACACGGTTATTAAAATTTGTTTTTTTTCTCTTTGTAATGTATTTTCCAAAAACATTGTCCTTATTTCGGGGCTACAACCTGCAGCTTTGTAATGGGTCCTTTATTACAATTCTAATATTATTGGATCACGATGGCACGCAAGTTCTTAGTATTTTTAAGTAAGTACTTTTTTATTTTTTTTTAGTATTTTTGTATAGAGCACGCTAGTTTATTTGCACATTTTGTTACATTGTCGCGATGTGCGCACAGAGCAGGAATGGACGCCAGCGACGGTCAAGATCGAGCGAGATAGCGACCCGGAAAGCAAGTGTTATTTTATGCCCATTACACACGACGATGTAACTGTACAGTTTGGACACAATAGATGTCTTGATACCATCGATTCTGCTTGCTTCTTTTAAATCTATTTTTTAAAGAAGATGAAATATAGATTTAGAAGACATGTATGAGTTGCTACTTGCTGCATCGTTAAAATCTATATGAGATCAAACTGTGCAGTTTTATCGTTAAGCTATACTAACGGGACGGGTTTCGTTACGCTTCTTATGCTTTGCATGCTTGCATGTTTTTTGTTTATCAGACTCCACGTTGGGCTATAAATTATAATGGACAATCATGCGACGAGATGACAATATATTTTGCTCTCGACAATCGGCAATCGAGACGTGTCCAGGATTGCTCAAAATCGGCGTCGAACTGCGAACATCCTCAACATTTTGTATATAATAATACTCCTCACACCGGTTTCGGTGACGGTGGCCGGTTTCATTGAAACCAGGCCAGGTACGCAAGAGTAATTTTATAGTGCCTAGGTGTGTGCGCAGTACACAAGATCACTCTATTCCTTTACTTTCATAACCCAGTGGGACGGAAGACCGACACGACCGGCGAGAGATCAGGCGCAGGACCGACTTTTTACATGCCCATCCGACGCATGGATATCTTTCTTGTCAGACAATCGGGTGATCAGCCTACGTTGTCCTAACCAAACTTGGAAATAACATGTTTCCAACGCGGGAATCGAACCCACGACCGATCCGAGTCAAGAGCGACGCTCTAGACCACTGGACCACGTAGGCGTTAATTTGTCTATAATTTCGTTATAGCCCGACGTCTACCCCGACGTGTTTAAATAAATTTATCTCCATTTTCATCTATCATTGTTAATCAACTATTCAAAATATACTTTCGAACAAAAGAAACGAAACACTAGACGATGGTGAATTTGGCTAAACATATATAAATATATTTTTCATTTTTCTTACATCATTTTCATTCAATCAAAACTTTTGCCAAAAGTTTGGTCCTCTTCAAAATATGGCTTGGTAGCGATATCTAGCCATACAATTTTTTATAAGACTATTATATTTTTATTATTATATAATATTAATCGAGTTTTGAAATTTACACTGTACCATTAGAAGGTATCTTTCAAGACCTAAAACTAATACTAATAATTGCGCATACGCCGACAAAACAAACTATCCACTTGGGCCAGTACGGGCTAAAGGGCAATGGCTAGTCGTGTATTGAATATCATGTTAACTCTCTCGTTCTTTATGTAAGTAAAAGAGAAGGCACGATATTTGCACAAACGATTAGCAATAACCCAAACTGGAGCAAATACCTTACTAAGATAAAAAAATCAATGAAGAAATCACTTACCTCGTGTATTTTTGCTGTCTTCTTTGCTTGTTGTTTTTATATCTGGTGTATTTGTACCTATATCTGTCTAAATCTTATTAGTTTTTCACAATGATTTTCCATTCTATTTTTCTAATTCTACTTATCCTCTTAAAGTGCAAAGGTATAGAAAATATACTTGATAGGATTATTTTATTGTGAGCGATATTTTGATGTTTTTCCTTTCAACAATGTGAACACAACATGTTGTGGCGAATCTCGGGAAACCTTTGAGGGCCAGCCCTCAGTGTTAGGGTCCAAGGGCTGCTCTTGGTGAAGGGCCAAGGGCTGACAGATCACCTGCCGTGATATATCAGGTATCTGTGTAATGAGCGAGGATTAGCGCACACCCTTTGTTATAACTACAGCGTGTTTATGAAAAATGTTATAAAAGTGGAATAAAATGGTTATTTCGGCTTCAGAAAAAAAATGAGATCATAAATAAGTTTTAATTAAGTATATACTATATAGATCATTTTTTATTAATCTGCTTCTATCAAAAACGTTTTCGGGCGCGTTTTTGTGCATTTTTACGTATTTTTTTTTCATTCTATTGTAAGTTTTTGTATCTAATAACATCAGCGATCTTTAAAAACTCCCCAAAAATTATGCTACCTTCTAAAAAGAATTTTTACCCGCAAAATTAATTTAATAGAACAGAAAACTCTTTATGCACATTTATAACCAACCTAATAAAAAAAAAAACAAATTGTAGTTCGATATTGCTTTTTTTCTTACATCAAAACTAAAACATGCTGTATACTGTCCAAAAAAAGTTGCAATTGCAAGGGTCCGTCATAATGAAGATAATGCTAGATAATTGCCCCTCCGGATCCTCCACCTGAGCGACTCTGTAATGTATTGTACAGTGTACACCTGCTTGCCTACCTTTGATGTGACGCGTGCCTTACAACTCCCTTTGTCACGCCCTTTATATAAAACTTTGCGATATTGAAGTTGGAAATCGATAGGGGGTTGTTAATGTGGCATAATTGGAATATATTAATTGGGATTTCGGAGCTCTGAAATACGCACCTACTTAATTGAAAAAAAAAAAAACAATAATTTATTGGTGTCTGAGCTTCATTAACAAAAAAAAGTTTGTTTTTATTTTTGAAACCGCAAAATTCTAGTTTGAAATAGTCTGTTATTCTTACAGAATTGACTTTGTCTACATGAGGATTCTTTTACTCGTGTGTGGTACTAAATGTGGAAAAATCAATCCACACTAATATTATAAAATTAAATGTGAAAGTGTGTGTTAGCTATCTGTCTGTTAGCTCTTCACTCTTAAACCGCTGAACTGATTTTGATGAAATTCCGTATGCAGATGCTTTGAGTCCCGGGAAAGGATATAGGATAGTTTTTATCACGGAAAAATGTACGATTCCTGCGCGATAAACGAATTTCATCGCAACGGAGTTGCGGATGTCATCTAGTCTATATTTATAAATATTAGGTATAAAACAAAGTTGCTTTTTTTCCCTCATGTCCCTTTGTTCCCTTTAATCTTTAAAACTACGCAACGGATTTTGATGATTCTTTCAGTGTTAGATAGCCCATTTATCGAGGAAGGCTATAGGCTATATTTTATCACGCTAAGACTAATAGGAGAATGTGGAAAAAACGGGGGAAATTATTTGAAAGGGCTTATCTCGCGAACTACTGGAGCAATTTTTATGTTATTTGGCACATATAAGAAGTAGACCACGTGAAGGATCATAGGCTATCGATTTTAATAATTTTTTCAGTGGCTATATATTTTATACCCGTGCGACGCCGGGGCGGGTCGCTAGTTACAGATAATCCATATCCCTAAACCGGTAGTAGACACCATAGTTTCCACGTTTTTCCGACTTTCAAAAAGTGTATTCACGATACCTACTTTGAATAAAAAGATATTTTATTTTGTTTATTTATTTATATGACTTAGCCCTACTTGGGTGAAAACTAAAAATGTAAGAGTCTCCTTGAAAGTCTCCTTTTTTCGCCTACTCAAATCAGTCAGAAATTTTAAGCTTATTATATAAAGAGACGGTAAAGGTACAAGTTGGAAGCCGGCTACATGAAGCGGCAGCAGACGACGTGTTGTGTGACACTACTGGTTTCTATGTATTTCTATGAAAAGTATCGCCAGCTTCATGTCTCTAGCTGCAGAGGGTATTTCATAGAAATACATAGAAACCACTAACCAGTAGTGTTGTAACGACACGTCGTCTGCGGTTGCTTAACTGTCGTCCGCTGCCAACCGGCGCCTTTAAATAATATTTTTTCTTCTAAATAATATTAAAGTTGAATGTTGAAAATGTGTGATAGCGTTAATTTCTATAGTTACTACTAATAAATAATAAGAATCGTTACTACTAATAAATAATAATCCTTCAGGCCCCGCACGAGCACCGGTGATCGCGACAACAATAGAATACAATAGCAATTCCTGGAAATTCCGACTGAAGTATTAATATATAATAAATATATTGTTACTAGGTACTAATAAATAATAAATATGTCGGGTACGATATGACTTATTGTAGGAAGGTTTAATTATATGATCGAATTGATGATTAATAACAAGTAATAATATAGGTTATCGTCGTTGCGCTTGCCAAATCCTCTATGTGTTTCGTACCCAGTACCTACATATTACCCCCGAAAACTTGACATAATACACATAAAGGTTTTGGCAAGCGCAACGACGTTATTAGGAATACGAGCCTTAAGACACTTAATAACAAATTAAATCATTAAAATTAGGAAACTTTATCAAAATATGCTAAAAATGTTCTTTTGGCTTAAACGAAAAGCTGAGAAGGATTATTTTATACCTATGTCCTATATTAGTTTGACCTCCTAAATCAAGCTCTCATTTTTCGTTGGAATAAGAAAAAAATCTCCTAATTACATTAAAAATATAACATTACGTATCTGGGATATTTTTGCCTTAAAGCCGTTATGTAGCTAACGAATTGGCTTATATACTATGTACCAGACGGGTAGACATGTAAAGGGGAAAGTTTATCTCCACGAGTGGGCGTGGCGATGGGTGGGGTGTGGGGGAACGAGAGGGAAAATGTTAGGCCACCACACCAGCAAAAGCGGTGCTATGTTTTGGGATTTGGTGGCGATTTTAGATATAAATTATAAAGTATAAACCATTATAAGATGTTACAGAATGCCTTGGTGACAGATTGTGGGTGTAGATTTTTAAATTTTAACGCGAGCAATATACATATAGTAACATTTTAGCTAAATTTTTTGGTAAATCCCTCTCACCTAACTAAAACGTTTCAAAAACTAAAGTAACTTGTACTGATTTACATTAATATAATACCAGACACCAGCATCTAATATTTTATTAGATGCTGGTGTCTGGTATTTTTTGATATTTGGTATAGTGCTTCCTTAAAACTAAAATGGTGTATATCTATAATATCTCACATCTAAATAGCAAACAAAAAAATAGTTTGGCAATTGATTGCGAACAGATTCAAATAGTAAATAAAAAATACTTAGTCAATTTTATCACTGCTACTAAATAAAACTTCAATGAATGGATTTAATGCTGGTGTTACGTACCACGATGAGATAATATTTTGTAGAAGATAATAATTATCTTTTACAAAATATATCTCAAGATATAATCACATCACACGATGTAACACCAGCATTAAATCCCCTGTAAACGAGAGGCGTCTCTCCCGTCTCGTTCGCGCCGGCCATATCCCGGAGTTGCCTGGGAGACGTCGGCCGGCATGGAGGTGCCTCGATACCGCGCGTACTACCCCTGTGAGCATAGCCCCAGAGAAGTCTTATACCTTGTGTTCTAATGTTACTTGTTGCTAATGTATCCCGTACCCGAGAGAAGTCTTATACCATTTGTTCTAATGTTACTTGTTGCTAATGTATCTTCGGGGTACGCCCAAATCTTATACCATTCGTGTTCAAATGTTGCTAACGTTAATACAATAATAATTTTAAGGACCAACTTGTAATCATTTTTGATATATTGAACTTTTTGTGTTCTGCTGTTAATGTATTTCTGGATTTCTTTATACATTGTGGTGTAAAGTTTTTGAGATACTTTAACAAGGTGGAAACTCTCGGCAAGCAAATTGTATACAGACGGCAGACGGCAGTAGATATTTTTTAATTCAGGACGAATTTTAAATTAAACCAATACAGTTTTGGTGTCTGTTCTACTACTCAAAGTGCTTTAAACGCTGACTAAAGATTACTAATAAAAATTCAATACGCTCTATAGTGTACATATCCCACAGTCATACAACACAATACACATTTCATAAAGCTCCAACTTCTTGGTCAACTGCCCGTACCAACCAAAACTAGCACTACTCGCGTTTCAACTAACACCGAACTAATTCATAATGGGAATCGCTGACGCATCTCTCTATCATTTCTACTAATCACTCACAGTTGTGATTAATTTTTTTATCTAATTGTTTATTCTTTTTGCAGGCGAGGGCGGTACTGGTGTGAACTACCATGTCCAGTATGTGGAGTCTCAGGAAATATACACGCAGCCCGGCCCTCAGCCGCAGATGTGAGTTACCTGAATAAGAAAATATTATATTTATAAATTACCTTTATCGTTCTTCCATTAACCAAAGACCAAACAAATCAACGAAGGAAAATAATAAGATTTGATACTGCCAAAACTAGAAGTGCCTGTGGTGCTATGCATTGTTACTTTACGGATTGGAATCTCACTTCTGTGCGAGTTGTCAAAATATGTCTTTTTAAGGTAAAAAAGTCAGTTATAAGTTACAGACCGACAATGAAAATCTATTACTTTGTTATTCATTCGCGTTACCACATTAGTCACGCTCTGCCTGTTGGCAGTGTTTGAGTTCCCTGTATAGAGTTCACTGTGAAAGTATCAGCGCTGAAAGAGTATTTTATTTTCGACTTTTGTATGGGCAAACTCATGTCGCTTTGGCGCTTGGCCATACGAATGACAAAAATTTTTTTGCTCTTTCAGCGCTGCTACTTTTACAGTGAACTCTACATAAGGGACATATACACACCCTAAAGTATTATCACTTAGTTTTGTTACACCCTGTATATATATTCTCAAAATGATCACGCATTTTACCCAGGGAAACCCTGCGCACTTACCCGGTATACAGCGTGGAGGGCGGGGAGGGGGGAGCGGGCGAGTGGTGCGAGCTGTACGCGGCGCCGGAGCGGCCCGCCTCGCCAGCCTCGCCTGCGCCGACGCGCATGCCGCCCGCCACCGTGCAGTGGCTGCTCGAGCACTACGAGACCGCTGAGGGTGCGTCACCTTGTCGTATATAGTCAGTATCCCCGGGGATACACACTTGCCCGACGTGGGGAGTCAGCGTGTGGGGGGGAGGGTGTTAGACCACTATGTGCCCGCTGAAGATTTGTTTGACAAGCGGATTCAGAGCAGGCGGGCGCGCAACGTGTACGTCGCGAACACGCCGCGATCGTGCACTGAAAACGTCCCGGGCACTTTTTATCGTGCGTTTGCAAAATTCAAAAAGGACAACGCTGTTGTCTCGTGCGTCTGCGACGTATTCGATGCGGGCGCGTCCCGCCCCGACGCCGCTCGCTAAACGTTGGTATACACACCACTAATCATATCACATTCGCAGGCGTGTCCCTCCCGCGCTCCACACTATACGCCCACTACCTGCGTCACTGCGGCGCGCACCGTCTTGAGCCCGTAAATGCGGCATCGTTCGGCAAACTCATCCGCTCGGTATTCGTCGGCCTGCGCACGCGCCGGCTCGGCACACGTGGGAACTCCAAGTACCACTACTACGGGATACGAGCCAAGCCCGCCGCCGACTTGCCGTACAAGCCCGACGCGCCCGCCGAAGACCCGCCTATACAAGATGATAAGGTACGTATACACGCGTGACATGTTTTATAGCGCTTGCGACACTATACATGCATCAGCATAAGTGTCTAAACACACTAGACCGAAAAAACGCGGCCGAAGTTCGGCATGATTACGCCTGCAATATATTTTATCTTTAGATTTAATCGCTTAATCGATTATTTATTTTATTAGTTAGAGAAAGAAAGATTGCTGAGAGACAATCGGCAATCTTTCTTTCTCTAACAAGCAGTTTCTCATATTTACGTTTGGCCATGTACGATGCAACCGTACAAAGTCTAAAATAAAAATAAATTAATCCATTTCACATACGCGCTCATTTTAGATTTAATCCTTCGATCGCAGATTCTTGGAAATCTTTTGTAAATGTATTGTTATCGTGGCCCACTTGGGCCATATGAGGCTTGACGGGATAATAATTAAGGTTTAAGTTCAGTTACCGCAAAACCGGCGCTCCTTATGGACCAGTGTAACTCTAGCATAGCATTAGCATTTTAAAGCAATATACAACATAGCATTAGCATCTATAGTGTTATTATGCATCTAGCAGCTTCTCAAGGTGTACCTCGTACAGGCCATTGGCTAATTTATACGTTTAATGTTAGTATTTTTATTTTCTAATGCTAATTTCTAACATAACTAGAAAAATACAAACGATAACCTCATGACCACAAGCAGGAGGGCCGTGCTGGTTCAGCGGACACCGCGGCTGCTGCGGCGGCGGCTAGCGCGCATAGCGAGTACCTGGGCGCGGTGGTGCCGCCCGACCCGCCCGAGCTTCACATCACTGACCTGCCCGATGATCTGCCGCCGGACTGTCTGCAGATGCTGAGGGATCAGCACCGGTCAGTGCCACTTTACATAGTACGAGTAAAAGTTAGTATAAGACTGCAAACTAGAGATTAAGGCTGGTATAAATAGTCAGTACTCAAGATGCATCTCGGTCTCAAGACACGGTTCAGGCTCTGTGATTGGTTGGCTGTCAAAATTTGGACCAATCATAGAGCCGAACCGCGTCTTGAGACCGGGTCGCATCTTAAGTACTGACTATTTATACCAGCCATAGATACATATATAAAATAGTATGGCAGAATACCTGTGCAAATGGCTACTTATATCTGTCAGCTGCGGCAAATTTTAATGTTTTATTTCATTGCAAATTGATTTGAGAAGCATAACTTTTAATATTACAGTCACAAATCACTTACAGTATACTGAGTGCAATTGCCATACCATTGGGATAAAATAGCTTGCAATTGTTATACATGAAACCGTAAATAAGATGTAATGAAGCCGAGAAATTCTAATTTTATAATAAATAATAATAAAATTCTAAGAACTAAGTCAATGCAAATACCAAATTTGATCTGCCTTAAATGTCGTTTCGATCACAGCGCACGCATGCTGCCCGGCTGACTATCATGATCAAAGCAAGATCATGATAGTCAGCCTTTGTAGGTACACAGGGGCTCTAAAGGTTCTCAGCATTTCAGTGTTGTCTTAGAGCCCCCACCGACTACAGACTTTTAGTCGGCCGATAGTTTGACCAAATTGAGATTTCACTACATATTATTATCGGCCGATACAAATCGTTTAGTGTGCGCACCTTCATACATCTTCATTGATTAAGCTTTCGATCAAACTATCGGCTGACTAAAAGTCTGCGGGGGCTCTTAAATATAATGTGTTCATGTAGATCGCACGGGGCGGAGTTCCTAGCGGCAGTGGCGGCTCTAGACACGGGGGGCGTGGAGCGGGCGCGGCGCGGGTTCTGGCGGCGCGGGCGGCGCGTGCTGTGGCGGCTGGCGGCGCGGCGCGACGTGTGCGCCTGGTTGCGACGCGCCGACCTGCGCCTCTACCAGCGGGCCGTTGATCTGCTCCTGCCTGATGTGCTGCGACCTATACCACCAGCTCTCACTCAGGTTTGTACGCCGGAGTTTGCCAGTTGGGAGCATAGCACTCTTTTTTTTTCAATTCACAGAATATCCAGAAACGAGGCCTATAGGCTTGTTTTACGTGGGAAATTAAGATGGTTTTGTTCAGAGTAGAACCTTCTAAAGTTTAATTTGAGGGAGATACAAACGTTTTCTAAATGACGCGGTTCCCGTGTCATACGCCACACGTTAAAAAAAAAATATGACACGACTGCCGTGTCATCCGCACTGAATCGGTTAAAACTATATACGTAACATGATAAATGCTAATCCTAATGTTCTGTAACCAGTCGATCCGCAACTTCGCAAAAGGTCTGGAGGCGGCGCTAGCGGCGGGCGGGGCGGGTGCGCCCGCTCGTGCGGCGCGCGCGGCGGCTGCTGCGGCGGGCGCGCTCGCGGCCGCGTTGCGACGGTACACTTCGCTAAACCATCTCGCTCAGGTATGTATACTTAATCTTGAGTAAAGTCAAAAGTGAGCGACGTGCAAAATTATATATAACGATTGTCTATCAACACATATTACAAAGCTGCTTGCACATAAAAAAGTTACACAATTACCTAAATGGCACTTATTTTACATCCACCTACTTTCTAAGGTAATAATTAGGCTTGTATAGCTTGTAATATATTTTTCTTAAAAAAATGTGTAGTTGTATTGAATTGTCTGTTTTGTATTTCGTGATGTGCATACTTAAATACAATACAACTTTTAGCCTTCTATACTTAATTACTAGGTTTTTTACAATGTTACATGACGACACTACACTAGTCTATCGAATCGTCGTCGTATCCAACGAAGGGCCGCTCGAATTGTGGACTGCCATAGTGTTTCAAACAGCTTGGACCCCTTGGAATTACGCAGAGATGTAGCTTCACTCTGCATCCTCTATCGGTTGTATCACGGGGAGTGCTCTGAGGAATTGTTCGGAATCATACCACCTGCAACTTTTCGCCATCGTCCCACGCGAAAAATATACCATCCTCATCACCTTGATGAGTTCCTCGCGTAACTTTCTGCCGCGCACTGTAAAACTCTGGAACGAGCTGTCATCAGCAGTATTTCCGGATATCTGTACGATCGAGTCTATACGACCTGCAAATCTTCAAGAAGAGAGCGTATTCCCTCTTAAAAGGCCGGCAACGCACCTGCAGCTCTTATGATGTTGCGAGTGTCCATTGGACGGTAGTTGTTTTACATCAGGTGACCTGTTTGCTCGTTTGCCCCCTTATTTTATAAAAAAAGTCACATGTGTATACCTTTAGGCGGCTCGTGCGGTCCTCAACAACCAGCACCAGATCCAGCAGATGCTGTCCGACCTCAACCGCGTGGACTTCCGCGTGGTCCGCGAGCAGGCCACCTGGGCCTGCGCCGCCGGCAGCGCCGCCGCCGCACACAGACTAGAGGCTGACTTCAAGGTACAAAATAATATCTCAACACTTACTTATCAGCTTCGCTTTCGCTGTGGAACCGCTGAAAAATATTAGCTACTAGCTGTTGCCCGCGACTTCGTCCGCGTGGACTTCAGTTTATAGCGCGTTGTGTCAGCAAAATTGGTGTCTTTTTAAAACCCTGGTACCCCTTAAATCAAAATACCCAAAAACAGGTGTGCAGTGTGCACATAATATTTCATTTTTTTAATTAAACTTTATGTATACCAAATTTAAAGCTTATTTAGCCATTACACAAGTCACAACTTTAGCTTTACCCATAAACTATTTATCTTTGGTAGGTTTAAGGTTACGTCACTGCAATCTGCATAGATAAAGTACTGAGTAGTGAATTATTTAATAACGTGTTACATAACAATCGAAAAAGTCGAGAAATCTGTTATAAAATGGTACCATCTCTTATAGAAAGACTAATGAGCAAGCGATAGCGCGATGTAGGCGAATCTTAGCGCCATCTGTTATGAATTTTTGGAACTAACTTATTTTTATCAAATTTACGCATTTTCAACCCCTTACAACCCCTTTTTCCAGTTCAAAAGTAGCCTATGTCCTTTCTCAGGCCTTAGACTATCTGTGTACAAAATTTCATTACAATCGGTTCAGTAGTTTTGGCGTGAAAGCGAGACAGACAGATAAATAGACAGACAGAGACTAAGCTGCCATAATATCAAATATTAGTAAAAATTCGTTCAGTAGTTATTGTGTTATTATACATTTTCGTCTTTACAATATTTATAGTGTGTTACGATTAGGTCCTATTGAGATAATTTACGGTGATTAGATGCAGTTTAATATTTGATTTTTGTGAATAAGAAAATAAATTAGTTCTACTACAGATTGTGGCCGTTATCTATGTGAAATAGATCGTTCGCAGCGACGCTGGATCGCATACTGGGCCCGGAGTCGGAGTTTGTTATTTTAACTTTATTGTAATGTTTTTTAACTTTATTTTAATCTTCAGTCTTCATTCGCTGCAACCCTCGGTCGCGGCCTGGGTCTCGAGGCGTGGGCGGCGTGGCTCGAGGGTTGCGTGCGCGCCGCACTCGCGCCGCACGAGCCCGCCCCGCCCGCACGCTCCGAGCGCTACGTGCCGCGTGCGCGACGATTGCTGCTAGACTGGTCATTCTACTCCTCGCTTGTTATACGCGAGCTGACTCTTAGGTGGGTAGTATTTTATTATTATTTAGAGAAAAAAAAGACTTGGTCAGGGTTTGGAGGCGTGGCTTGAGGATTGAGTGCGCGCAGTACGAACCCGCCCCGCCTGCACGCTTCAGGCTTTCTACCAGTGACCAGTCCATTGACGTCACTTTGCTCAGCGCAGCGATTCTATTGGATCTTAAAAACACATTCCTCGCAACACATCTCTGGTGGAAACGCAGCCTTAAGCGCAATGTGACGCGCGCATGACGACTGCTGTTAGACTGGTCATTCAATCTAGGGCCTGACTCACGACAAATAATATAATTATTTGTAACTTTCAGGTCGGCGGCGTCGTTCGGTTCGTTCCACCTGATCCGTCTGCTGTACGACGAGTACGTGTCGTTCCTTATCGAGCGCCGCGTCGCCGCGCACGACCGCCGCGCCCCCATCGCCGTCATGCGCCGCGACGAGGTGAGCGTTACTGTACACCATTTTAAGTACCGCCGCTGTACGCGACTGTACCACCGTTGCACGTGACTGTACCGCCGGTCTACGCAAATGTACCGCCGGTGTACGCGACTGTACTAACGATACACGCGTAACGCGACTGTCCCGACGCTGTACACGTCTGCCCCCTTAGATAAGCGATTATCGTAAACGCGAAAACGTAAATTTTGTGTCCTTAGCGTTAGCGTTTACGATAATCGCTTGCCACTTGTCTACTAGGGATGTACAGCCTGTATATCCACTGTTCGCGAATGTACCGCCACTGTACGCGACTGTTCCGCCACACACGGTGGACCAACGTTGGTCGGATTATGTCACTGATATTCGGGTGGGTTAAGTCAACTCAACATTAAATAATATGATCTTTCGGCTGTGTTTGGCGTTAAGTGATTCCCCAACACAAGTAATTCCTTACTTAATGGGGATGCCTCATGATTGTATCTGTTTCTGTAATTTGAGAAATAAAGATTTATTTATTTATGTATTTAAGTGGACAAATAACCTTGTTTGTTTAAAAAAAAAACTAAACCATAACCGATGATAGGACGACGACGAGGGTGAGGGGGAGTGCGGGTCGGGCGGCGACGGCGAGGGGGGAGAAGGGGGAGAGGGAGAGGCAGACGGCGCGGAGGGGGAGGGAGACGAGCCCGAAGACGACTGGGACTGGGGCGACGACGACGACGAGCCGGACCTCAAACGCGCGCGCCTCGACGACTAGCCCTCGTAAGTATTGTAAAAAATAATTAAAAACGTGAGTGGAAGAACCAGATGACTAACATTTTATAATGTTACGTGCTAGGGTTCGAGGATTCGGAGAGAAAGACCTGGTGACTCTCTTGAAGACCCTATTCACAAACACTAGCTCACACAAATCACTAAGTCCAAACACTAAGCACTAGATCCAAATTACTGAGCACTATCACTGTCACTCACTATTGATCACTTGTTCTCACTTCGAAGTCGCCTTGACGATCGCTTGTATCAAACTGAATTGACTGCCGGCTTGTTTACCTTTTATATGGCCCGCCACGCTTTCAGGAACGTTCCATTCTGGATTGTTTACGTAAACACGCAATTCACATAAACAAGGGTCGGACTTTTCTAGAAAGTACGCGCAGAGGTAAACAACTGTCCGTATCCGTAATAATAAGATACGACAAGACTAATTTTTTCCCTTATAATTTGAACAAACCTTGTAATTTACTTATTTCATCATCTGGCTAATATATTTGGCTACACATAAAATACACAGTTTTTTATTATAAATCATTTTCTGACCCTAAAGGATCCATTTATCGAAAAAAAATTGCGATTTTTTAACTGTTACTTACCTGCCTCTTCTACTCACGTCTTCTATAGTATAGAGATCAACTACGATAATATGGCGCGCCCCTCCAAAATTCAAAACTTTTGAAGTGCATTGTCAAAACGTTTGAAGTGCGTTGTCTTGCGCGGTAGGCTAGTTATGATTAGTTGACCAACAAATCTTGGTAATGAGTGACATTAACTGAAATATTACGTGTACTGTGATTGGTTGAATACTTACTACATACAAACTCTTCCATAAGGATGTGACTACACACATTGAAAAAGTCATTTGGAGGGGCGCGCCAAGTTATCGTAGTTGATCTCTACAACATTTCTGAAAGATAGATTGTGGAATATCTGCTGTCAGACGTCTGTTTTTACTCGCTTGTGCGGTACGACTCCTATAGTTTTCTAGTTTTGGCAGTCAATGCCATTTTACACAGTATTATCAATTACTGGCAATTTATTTATGAATATTGAACATTTTATTATCCCACTCTAAAGTTATTTGTTAACATTTTTTATTTATTTACAGGTGCGTCGAGTTGTATTACGTCATACAGAATATGTGATACAATGGACTAAAGTGTTAGATGTTAGTAGCCATACGTAATGGTACATAATCATAAGTTTTAGTACATATTATGTGTCACTATTATTCCTAGTGTAATGAAAATAGATATACATACATTTACGTCTTGTATATCTCGTGACATAACGAGCTTAGATTATGTCGGCAAAATTGCAATGTCAATGCAAATCAAAAATTTAACACCCTATTAAAATATCTTATGCACTAATACTTGGATGTTAGTTACAAATTAGAACTACATATTTTTGTAACCAAGTCAACGATGTATCTATTGTATACATATTATAATGTGTTGGTGGAATATATAATATTATATATTCCAAACGTCTAGTCCGGCGAAGCGAGTCTGTAAATATTTGCCATAAAGTTGCAACTTGTGTTTGGTTGTGATTATTACATATTATGTAAGGCTTTGTAATATACGCTATACAAAATACCTGTGACAAGTACACTGTTATGTCATGTAATATTATGTCATCTTAAAAGAAAGTAGACGCACACACACCATTTGTTCTAATTGAACATAATGTAGGTATAAACAAAAATCGACCTAATAGATGTGCCATTGTATATCTTTATGGCACGGTAAATAAGTGAATTTATGTTGTAGTAGCTATAAAACTAAGTATTTAGAGTTGGTTCGAAGCACTTTAAAGAGTATGTACACTACTGCTACAATAAAAACTAGAATTATTATTTTATAGCTAACAGTATTAAGAATACAAATTGGCAGAACGTTTCTCAGTTTAAATTTTTTTTCTTGTAGCTTTTGTATTGTCTTCATTCACTATGTTATGTGAGATATAAACTTTAATTTAGCGAAAGCTCAATTTGTAATTTTAGGTGTTAAGTCTTTAGATACGATTGCATCTTGGTAAAATATGAAAATTGCTGGCAAAATTAATCAGAATTCCAGATCGTTAAAAATAATTTTGTATTTTGGTTTGTAAAAGAATTCTGAATAATTTTGCCAGCTGTAAAATTTATATTGTGTATCTCTACTTCGTCCTATTAAGTGTAATATATTTTGTAGTCATATAATGCAGGTACATTTATGAACTTTGTCAAAACAGAGTTGTAGTGACATACCAAAGAAAATAGCTTATATTCTTAAATTTATTTAGTGCACACTGCATATCACCTTAGTTGTTAAGATACAATATATTTTTAATTACTTCCATTTGAATATAGGATGCACAAATATTTTGGATACGTCTGGAAATGAAAAATTCCAAGTTTGCAAAAGTTATAAGTGCAAACAATAATTATAAAGTATTTTCACTTTTACTAACTTAAGAAATAGAGGGCGCTTCTCTACATACTAGTATACATTACATTGGTGAAGTCCATGGCTAAGCTCAAAAATATAAATTTTGCTGGCTTATTTGGACATTGCGCCTATATTTTCAGCCCAAATGCAATGGGTTTTAGTTACATGTTGAATTTCGACTTCGACTGGAGATAATTCTTATTGAATTTTATGTTTAACTATTCTTGTATATAGAGGACTACTATTGTAAGCAAATCCTAATTCTGTCGAAGAATGTCAAGTCTAAATTACACTAGTGTTATCGGTAGCTTGATATATTTGTTAAATGTTGAATGTTTTTTCAGTTGCTCGTCACTAGCTTTAGGTGTTTTTTTGTTTTGTTTAATGACAGTAAATATAAGCCATTCTAAATAAGTGCATACTCTGCAGCGGTTACAGAAAAGTATAAAAACTATATTATAAAGTATGATGGTGAAAAGGTGAAATTTATAATGACTTATGTTTACAGACGTCAGACACACATTCCGTAAACATATTGCTGTATATACACGCACGGTGATTGTATTTTATTATCTTGTTTAAATTTTACTCTTTAAATTTATTCTAAAGGAAATAGTAGGTTTAACATAAAACTATGTACTTATTTTTATTAATCAGTTACCCGTATTAAGGCTTGACCAAAGAAGTTAACTCATATGAATTCCTATACCTTATTCGACAATAAAGCGTCTATGAGGTTAGCTGGGAGCTTTGCAAGTTGTCACATAAACGATTTGCGGCAAGATTTCGTGGTCACTAAGTAAATGGCTAAATCTCTAAATATTAAATTCAACAATAATTATGTGAAACAAAGTACATAGATTGTTAGGTTTGTATTAAACTCGACCACTGATCTCTATTGTACGCTGGATCGATGATTCACACCTGCTTTTGTGCCTATTTGAAGCGGAATCAGCGCCCCCAGTATGGGGGCTGAGAACTAAATCTGACGTAACCAAAACCAATAACAACAGTTGTCATCACTAGTATTAGTTTCAAGTACTCTCACTACTGCTATCAGCGCCAATATGGCGGCTTTCAAACGTCATTTTAACGTCAGATTTAGTTCTCAGCCCCCATAATGGGGGCGCTGATTCTGCTTCAAATAGGCACAAGAAATAGCTGTCATTTCAAAGGATATCATGGAGGTCAGTGAACTCGACGCACAGCTAAAAGCTACAGTAGGTATAATAATATAGCTGTTTTAATCAACATCTTTGCCCCAAATCGCAGATGTGATAAGTCAGGTTTTAGGGCCAACGCTAAAACTCGCGCGGGCGCACGCTCGCGTGTGTATAATGAAAAATAGTATGAGCAGCGCAGGCGCGTGCGACGGAACGACACGCGCGGCACACGGCGCGGGCACACGGCGCGGGCGCACGCTTTTCGCAATCGATGTTGTTTCCGTTGACGCCTTTTTGCCAAATAATAAATTAGTAAATCATACATGGAAATCTACTGGACACAACTGTACACGATAGAGATAAAAATTATACTAGCAGCGCTAAATGAGATGGGCGCTCGCGTTCGCGTCCGCCCGTGTTTTAGCGTTGGCCCTTATAAATTATAGATACATTGAAAATAGCGAAGAATAGGAATTATGTTCTATCTTACCTTATATTATAATGGTATTTACTTTGATATTTTCTATCGAAACAGATGTATAAGATCACAGACGCGTAAGCTTATTTTTGTATTATGGACTGCCTTCGTTGTTGCCTTAACGAGCGAGTAGATAACTTCGCAATGGTTGTATTTTGTAATTAAACGCTATAGTCTGTTCGTTGAGAAGACAATAAAAGTCAACAAACCACTCATACATTATACTACACATCTAAATGCTACACTCTAATTCGTTAAGACGCTGATAACTGCCAATGACCTTGAGAATTCGCATATCTCGTATCACTCTCGCACCACTGTCGATTTTCATGCGAGAGAGAAAGAGATGTGAAATGTTCACTAGGTAGCGTGGATACATTTTCGTTTGTTAGAGGAAAAAATAAATATTATAGGAAATCTAGATGTCAGAACCGAAAATTAAATCTTACAAGCTTTGGGTTTTTGTAAAAGGTATCAAATAAACAAAATTTTAAAGCATAGCTTAGTATATTATTTTAGTTAGAACTGTTTTAAGTTCCTGGAAGATGTGACTGGTATTGTTTTTCATCCAATAGGAGTACATTATTTTATTATTTAAAATAAAGAAGCTTTTCCAAATATAATCAAAAATCACATATATATATTTTTTTGTGCCAATCAATGAAATACATACGTTTAGAAAACTGCACAAAGATGTCGAATTGGCAGTTGTCTTCGCCTTAATGTAAACGAAAGATTTTTTATCACTTCACTGTCTTCTCAACGCGAGCAGACCATAGATTACCGCGAATTGTCCATTTTTATCGTTCGATATAATAAAAATATTTTTTCGGATTACCTAAATAGTATTCGTAAGACAATATTATATGTCAGTGGAATAGTTATAGTATATTGGCGTACGCAGCTCATTATATGTGTCGTATTGGTAGTTTAGGGTTACTTGTAAGGTCTATTTTCGTATCATTTGATCAATAAAAAAATGCACTGAGAATATCATTTATACCCAAAGATATGCCTGTGACAGCGTATAAAAATACTAGTTTAGAAAGGCAGCAATTAGAAAGCTGATAACTGCTTTCGTAGCAAATTGGATAGGTTACACAATGATTTAGGGTCTACACAGACGGACCGCATTTCAACTGCAATCCAACCGCAAATTGCAGTTTGAATGCAGTTGACACGACTGCAATAGAACTGAAAACCAAACGCGCAGTCGGATTGCAGTTCAGTTGCAGTTGGCGTGCAGTCGTGTCTGTTTGGTTTGCAGTTCTATTGCAGTCGTGTCAACTGCATTCAAACTGCATTTCAACTGCAATTTGCGGTTGGATTGCAGTTGAAATGCGGTCCGTCTGTGAAGACCCTTATCCTTGTCTATCAAGCATATTTTTTATCTTGACGGATAAGGACAAAACATTGTACAGCTCATCCAGTGTTATCAGTTGATGGATATTTTACAGTGCAATCACGGGGCCTACGTATCGCCGATTTTATTTACAGACTTTACTTGTCAAATTTTCACACAGTATAGATAATGTACAGCAGAACATCTCGATATTACAGCGTCCGAAAAAAGTGTAATTTAGGTAATTGATGCAGCAAAATAATGCAGGATCACGTCAAACATATCTCTGTATTGAGCAATTTTAATTTTCAAGGACCGGATGTCTCTACTGTTTGTTATTTGTGCTATGTTTTTTACATACCACTTCATACTTTCCACGACCATAGTCACCCGTGCCTATAGAGAAGAAATTTTCTCAATTTTGGATGCCTTACACGTTAAATTTTTGTCACGAATTTCATTGCTACGACTTTTACAATATTTATCGGAATTGCACTAGATTAATAGATGTTGTGTCAACGCGGGAACGAATCTGGCTAGTCAGGATACCAATTCTCAAAATCAATTGTCGTTGTCTCGCTCTCGCGCTCACTATATCGTGTGCGTGTGAGCGAGACAGCCTGAACTTGGAACGTGCGTGAATTGGACCCCAGTTTCGTGGCCGCGTCGTGGATGTTTTACTCATGGACTCAATATTTTCATGTGTAATATTTAAGATATATTTAATGAGTGTCTTGATAGTAACAGATGCGTTGTAGCTAAATTTATTTTTGCCAACTTATTACCATTCCAGATATTATTAGCATTGTTTCGACAGTGATATACAAGGTATTGAGTTCCTAACGCTGGCGCCTGGGGCACTTGCCCATACAAATCACAAAAACCTTAGCTCTTTCAGCAGCTTTCGCTGCTACTTACACAGTAAACTCTATATAATGGTCGATTTACACGGGTGCTTAAAGCCGCACGATTTCCGCCGCACGGCGAAAATCGCTCCCCCTAAATGGCAATTCGACTACGCCGCAAGCCCCAAAATCGTGCGGCCAGTGGCCGCAAGCGGCTGATGACTAAAATCGACCGTGCAAACGCTCAGTCGCAAGCGATCGCTTGCTGCAAATTGATAGTTTGTCGGCACTAGTCACAGGCGATTTTTGTAGAATGTGTAAATGGGGTGGCGATTCGACTTGGACAGGCGATTCGACTGGTGACTTGCTGGGCGACTAAAATCGACCCGTTAGTCACCCGTGTAAATCGAGCATAAGGCTGAATGGTTTTACTGGTATTGATTTTCTGTAGCTTGTCCAAGGTTGATACTAGTGCTGATGGCAAATCTCCATTTTTTCGGACGTAGTGAGTTCTACAAAACTCTATAACTTTGTTTTGTAACACCAATTTTTGTTTAAGATTTTAATAAAGTCGTATTTCAGGGGTTTTTAAAGAAGTTTATCCGTTCACTAGTGCTTTTGATTGGCTAACATCAAAACATTGACCAATCATCAATGCTTTTAAATGGATCTCTCGTTAAAAACTCTTGTGAACCGGCCATTACTCAAGTAGTTGTAATTTGTGAAAATTTAGCTACAACGGTACCTCTGTGACATGAGCTTAACTTTTATACCGGCTAAGTGAGGTGTTGGGACGGGCTATTAGATGGTTTATTGAGCAACGAAATCCTCGGGGTCACGTGCATCTTTCCTGTAAATATTTAAAAAAGAAAATGACAATTGAAAGTTGTCCACATAATGTTTCAAGGTCGAATCAAGTCTTTTCGGATAGAAGGCAATAAGAGCTGCCATAGAACAACATAAGGTTTCCTTCCATCCCCAACGGAACCCTAAAATGACCGTGAAATAATTCCATTGATGTTTAAAAACCAAACGTCACGTGATCAGAGGAATGTAAGTTTAAGATGTTGTTGTTTCCGGGTTGATCTGTGAGTGGCTAAGATTGTAAGAGACGATGTCTGAAAATAAAGCTAGTCATGTGTTTATATTGCTGTTTCATTCTAATAACCTTGTAAAATCCACTTTACTTCTAATGTCAGTTCTTTATAAAACATAGGCACAGTATATCAATATTGAATATCCCTACAGTAACGAAACGCCTTTGATGTCGCACGATGCCGACACCGGTGTAGGTACCGAGCAGATATGCCAGGGTTGCCACGAAACGGGAAATAAAATAAAAATAAAATATTGTGCTTGTAATGTTATCATATAATCTGCAGATATTTACGTGAAACTTTATTTTTAGATGATTTAGTTATCTATTTAAAAATTTGATTCACCCATCAAGCCCCATAAGCCCCATAGCGAGACACAATAGAATAACAATAGATTTCCAAGAATCCACGATCGAAGGATTAAAATAATGAAGACGCATCTTATAAAATATCCAATAATTATTAATCACATAATTGGTAGGTACGGTAGCCGGTAGGCCACCCGCCACACATCAGGTGTAGCAGAAGCGCTTCAAAACTCGCTCTTATTACGTGCGCGGTAAGGGCGGTCCAAAGGTTAACATGTTACACTCAGTTACACTTTTATGTGTGGCCCTGTGTACCTAGCTAGGTAGGTACTAATAAGTGTGTAACAGAGTATTTGACAGATTTTTAATTTACTATATATTGTTTCTCTCCAAGTTACACTAAGGGCCAATTCACACCGGAATGGCAGCGGCCGGCAGCGGCGCGAAGAGCACTTTTAGTATGAAATATTTTTAAACTTTATTTACATACTTATAACTACTAGTATCGCTTGAAAACTTCTAAAAGGGCACGAGGCGCCGCTGGCGGCCGCGCGGCGCCGCGCGTCAATCGGCGGAAAGTGCTCGCGGCTGCCGGCGGCCGCCCGCGGCGCCTCGAGCCCTTTTTGAAGTTTTCAAGCGATACTAGAGTTATAAGTATTACTTCTTCGGCAATAAGTGCAATAATAACCAATTCTATCATGTTGCTGCAAACACACGACACTAGTTTCCTTGCCGAATGTAGAATCTAAACTGAAAGGCACGCGTGCTCTGGAGTCTGGAGGTAGCGCGCGGCCGCCAGCGGCCGCGAGCCGCCTCTGCCGGCCTCGCCGCGCCTCTGCCATTCCGGTGTGAATCGGCCCTAAAACATCTCTGTTTTATTGTAACAACGTAAGTTACAATAAAACAGAGATGCAAATAAATGCCGCCAAGACCAACACAATGTTAATGTTAACTGTGAACCGATATTTATGAAAATTTAAATCCTTTTTGTTTTTTGAATCAGATTTACATCCGTACACTGAAGTTTGAACACTTTATTATATCCCATTGTTTATCAGATAAGTTATCGTTTTACAATAATTACAACACAAAATTCGTAGACAACGCGTCAACGTCACCCCTGCGCGGGCAGGTACACAAACTCCGCGAGTTTGTAATTGTATACGCCACTGACCTCTAAAATACACTGGACTGGCTATGCTGTACAAAATGACAGCTATTTCTTGTGCCGATTTGAAGCGCCGTGGTGAGTGTACTAAATTGCAACCGCCATTTACAAAATATTAATTCCAAGTACACTCACCACTGCTTTCACATAGCAATCAACGCCAATATGGCGATTTTCAAATAGGAACATTTTATTGTTAGCGATCGCGTGTCCAGTGTATTATAGAGTTCAGTGGTATACGCGGAGCCGCGCCGCCCGCTTCCCCGCGGGTACCCCTCCGTTACTCTGCGCAAGTACATTCGTTTCACTACTGTAGGGATATTGCTATACTGTGACATAGGTTTGACTATAGTGTATAGACCAGGGGTCACCAAATGGCGGACCGCCGACCAATTGTGTGCGGACCACGGACCAAACAGTTTCGAAGATAACCTTGGATGTATATAACATTTATAAATTCAAAGATTCTGACCTAAATTAGAAATATATAGTAGAATAAAACATCCTGCATCGATTGATACCAAAAAATACCTTACCGACAAGTTATGTGAAATAATTCATTTTAAAGTTTCCATGAATCATATGTAATTTTCGCCGGAAGTGTTACAATTTTTGAGAATTCGTCAGAATTAGGAACTTTGTATCAAAGATAAATGCCTGAAAAACTGCTATCAGTTACTTTGTACGATTTGCGATTTCTTAAGCCCACAAAAAAGTGGGTTCACCGGTAATTCTGGTTAAATATTTCAAATTGAAATTGATAAAAACTTTCCTTCGAAAAGTAATGGCGATACAGCTGTTAGATTAGACATATTTCTTTCATTTTCAATGCGCATGTGCAGCTTTCGCGCATGTGCAGTAATATAAATTAAATCAACTTCTGTCAGATTTTGGCACATGACACTAACACTGACACTGGTTTTTAACTTTGCGCATGCGAAACGAACATTGCCATGACGACCATTGTGTTTGTAATTTATTAGCGGTGGTCAAATTACATCTCAATTTTTTTCAATAATAATTAAATATCGAATAATTCCTTATGAATCTATTATAAATAATCATTATAATTAATAATAAATGTATGGGTGTCCAATTTTTTACATATTTAGTACTTTCATAATTTAATTGGATGTAGGTACTACGGAATTGGACCTTATATACATCCTTAATGTCAAAAGTTTGCACTAATTTCACTCCACACTTCAGACAGATAATGAGCAACAAAAAATTACACTTTTCTTCTTGACAATATTATGTGAATAAACACCTCCGTAATTTCCATTATTAACTTTGTTTAAAATTATTATTTTATAAAATGTGCGGACCGCGAAGGTAATTTCATTCCTTAAAATGGACCCCGAGCGAAACTAATTGGTGACCCCTGGTATAGACTATAACTGGGTATAAAATAAAACACAAATTCTCGTAATAAATATTATTTCAACACTTTGTCACTAGCCTAGTTAAAGTACAAATCCGGGCCGCAATCCAACAAATCAAAATAATATTTACAGAGAAACAACATAATCTAAACGTAACTAAACCAATGCACATTAAATAACCGTAATATATCAACCAGAAAATAATTTCCTTACTCCAAACTTGATATTTATCATAATTTTAGGGTTTGGGTCCCGTGATGTCTCGGGAAACGTAAAACAGGGGCAAAAAAGTTACATCCAGGGCAGTGTCTGTCCATTGTTATGCAATTTTTGCAGAATTTTTTGCAAATTGTGGTGGCCTTGTTACAACATTAATCAAAATGTATACCAAAAACGTGCTATCTCTAGTCTTCAGTCCCGGGACTTGGAAATTGTCAGCAGTTCCCAAACCCTATATCATATTTTACCTAATACAACACTAGTAATTGGACTTTATTAGTAAAAGCAAAAATGACAATATAAACATTAAAATATAACAAAGGCAGTAGGTTTAGGAGCGTCAATGAGATCCTATATCGCGTCTGAGAACACTTAGGGTCAATTTATAATAGCGCAGAGTCGAAGCGAAGCGAATTCCCAAAAACTGAACACAGAAAATTCAACCTTAACTCCAGAGCGTAACGCATTCAATACTTCTGCGAGGCCAATCAGCGTTGGTCAAGCGAATTCGCGAAAGTGCGCGCGAATGCGCGCGCCTGTTTAAATTCTCAGAAGTTTTGTTTTGATAATTCTCTTCGATACGCTTCGACGCTAGTACAAATTGACCCTATATCGCGTCTGTAAACACTAATTGAGAGGACAAATCCGCTTGGGATTTCATCTAGGAAAAACTATATGAAATCTCAATCATTAAAAATATCACACGAACATTCATGATCAAGTTGAGAGTAAGAATAAAAATGTAAAAATATTACTTTAATAAAAGTGGATTTGTTAATTAATGTACAAAATATATATTATATTATGTCAACTCCAGTCCCATTTTTGCCTGTAAAATATAGTGGGATGTGCCCAAAGACTTATTGCTTTTGCTCAAGGTAAACATGAATTTGTTACTTTTTTACAATCGGCGCTAGATGGCGTGTAGTCGGTAATTTTGAAGTAATCCAGCTTGTTACACGAGCTAGGCCTAAAGTCCTCATCTGAATTCTAGATCATTCTTTGGTACTACATCTAAGTCTATGTAGCTAGCGTTCACAACTACTTAGAAAAATTTTCAATTCACTAACATGGAAAACATGTTAGTAACGTTTTGCAGTGGATATTTTATTTAAAAACTGAATTATTACATACGTAATCAGCTCGTTAATGTTCACAAAAATTAATCGAAATTTTATCAATAAAATATAACAAATTATATACACAGGTAATAATTATAGAAACCGAAACAAGTGTTTTACAGACGTGTGCGGTAGTGTGCATGTGGGGTAAGTCTGTCCACGACGACGTATATTCGTTATGATCTCAATCATATAATCACACATAGCTCATTCATTCTACTCTTGATATTCAAAACGATGTAACAGACTATTCGTAAGTATGAGGTACTATGCGGATAAGGCCTAAGTGTATGGTTGATAAATGGGGGTCTACATTTACCTTTGTAGGCTGCTAGTTTATAAGTCAATCGCTGTTCAAACAGCCGTGGACAGATGGCGCTAGTGTGCTGTGCGTGTGGCCGAGCCTTTATATAGCCATTTGGCCGAGCCTTTAGGCGTGACGTCAGTAGTCGATCTTTACATGGAGAGCGCGGCCGATCGCTTGTCGCGACTCTTGTTTCGCGCGACTGTTCGGGCCTTGCACGCCGCCGTGTTTTGTAAGTGCTGAAAAACAAGTTATCAATATTAAAGAGTAAGTATTATACTGGGTGTTGCTTAAAATAGGCAAAAAAGCTAGTGGATCTGTCAAAGTGATGTGGCACTTTGGTCATACGGGTTGTTTCTTATATTAGCCTCAAGGCTGTTTGTGCATCGACGCCGGAACCGCTTAATATTGAAGAAGCAAGACGCTAAGCAACGTATGTTCACTTACGTCAAGTGACAACCGTTAAGCGTCTTATGTTTAAAAATATTTTATCCTTATAATATGTCAAAAGGACAAAATTAATTGTTTAGTGAATCCATATTAACAATATTTTTATTAGTAACGATAATACTGACCCGCTGCAGCTTATTCAGTTTCCGCGGTGGCGCGGCGCAAGCAGGCGCGGGTGGCAGCGCTAGCGCGGCACGCAGCGTGGGCGAGTGCGGCGCGAGCGTGTATAAAGCACCGCCGAGCGCCGCCGCGAGCGCCTCGTAGGCGCAGCGCGACGACCACGTGTCGCACACCACGCACTCGCCACCGACGCGCACGCGCAGCTCGGGCACTTCGTCGTCCTTGAATATAAATATTGTTAATTATCGATGTGCTGTGTGCACTACAGCTCAGCACTGTATGCGCCGTTCGCGACGAACGCACTGTATAATGCATGAAATGCGGTGCGTACGGTGCGGACGAATGTGCGAGGTTCCACATCATTTCATAATACGACAAATTCTAAAATGTAGCGCGTTCGGCGCGTGCGTGCTGATATATTTACGATGACCTTAAGGGTGCAAGTTCACTTGAGACACGATAGTCTTTAGACAGCAGTGTGTGTGTCAAACCGTTTTAACAAACATATTTGTACAGTGAATACGCTGTGCAATATTAATTTATTCTTGTTCAATACAAAGGCATTTAGCAAAGTTACTTGATTAGTAACACATTGAATAGTTTATTCATTGCGTAACTTTTTGAAGGGAGTGAATGTCTATAATATCATGTCCACCGTTCGGAAACCTGACAAGAAGAACCGCCGTAAAAAACATACGCAAAATAAAATATAAGAGTTGCAATCAATCAAATAATATACATTTGATTGATTGATTGACTCTACTCGTTCAGTGTGTACTCACCTCGAAGTACTTGAGTATGTCGCGGAATGTCGCTCGCTGCAGCTTGCGGTCGCGTTTAGCGCGGTACTTGTGCGAGTCGCTGGCGAGCGCCCGCAGCGCGGCGAGCAGCTCCGCGAGCGGCGCGTCGAGCGGCTCGTCACTGTCGCTGTCGAGCACCTCCGCAGCTACAGCCAGCGCCGTGCCCGCTGACATGCGCACCTGAAAACATAACGTTGTGTTATAAATAAATGTATTTTACCCGATGAACTTAGAATAATTTCCCTCCTGACACCGACCGGCAAAGTAGTGCGGTGTTGCCGCACCGCTGTACCGGTCGATGCGACGTTGCCAGACTTCAGCACGGTGTTTGTGTGCATGCGACTAAACGTATGCGAATTATGCGACACTAGTAACAAGTCTACATCAAAACAATGATCGTATCAGCTGAACTAAACATAACCCGGCCAAATAACATCTACCAACAATCAACTTCTCTATGTACCTCTAGACTGGGCGCGTGTAGTAACCCCGCCATACGCGCGACGCTGGGCACGGCCGGCGCGAGCGGCAGCAGCAGCGCCCAGCCATCGAGCGCGGCCGCGTGCCACCCGCCGCACTCCACCGCGTCGCCGCACACCTTCACGCTGCCGTCGCCCTGAAATATAAAAGGTTTGTCAGCCCTGAAGTATTGTACAAGAGAAATGTAACAAAAGGTATGTCAGCCCTCAAGTATTGTAGAAGAATGAAACAAAAAGCGTGTCAGCCCTGTACAAATAAAAAAGACGGGTTGCACTCCGGGAGTGCCGGCAGAAGTGAAAACCTGATTATTAACGTTGTGCATTTTTTTAACCCATTTTTTATGAAAATCGATTTTTAAAAAATCGTCAATCAAGTTGTTTCGATCAAGTTTCGATCAAATTTTAAAATCGAGTTCGAGTTCCACACAAATACTACTCTCCAACCGTCTTACGGTTTTTCCAAGGTTTTAGATCAGCACGAGAATCTGACGCGAGTTTCACAGTTTTTACCCATCTCACAAAAGTGCTCAACATCGCTAAAGAAGTTTTCACTTCAAAAATAAAACTTGTCACAAAGTATTATCTTACAAGGTGTTTCATAAGGTCCATATTATTAAACCACTTTCATACTCAGAGCAGACCTCAGAGGTACTATTTCTTTGACGTCGTTCCAATATTAAATCTATTGACGCCCAGGAATACCAACAACGACACTTTTGTGGAATTGTAATAAAATTCATTTAATCGTCCGGTAGATATCGCTGTTTATTCTCAAAAACGCCATCTAGTTGACGCACAGGAATACTATCAACGCCCTCTGCCCCTACTAGGCAGGTACTAATAAAAAAGTGTCGAGGTCAAGTATCGTTCTGTCTAGCCTCTTTTCGCAACGCCGAACGCGCTATAAGGAACTTCATTTCAAAATAATGTTTGAGCAAAACATTAGCCGCAATCGCGGTTTGTTAATACTGGTGCAAATTACCTTCAGATAGCTGCCACTGAATATGGTCTCGTACATGTTCATGACGTCCATGATGACGGATATGTCTTCCTCCAGGAGATAACACAGCACCGCCAGCGATGAACAGCACTGGAAATTAAAGTTAGCGTGAGTGACTTGTCGTATAGATGCATTTCTGTATGGATTTGTCAGATTTGCATGACGTCTCACGGAATTGAAACATGTTAAATCCATACAAATTTAGAAATGCAACTACGCGTCGAAATACGTCAAATCCATACAAATTTAGTATTGCATCTACGCGTCGCGTTGCCGTCTGAATTGACCCTAATAGATTGATTTAAAAATCGTGCATATATTTTGTAGCATACCTCAGCGCGCGTGTCAAGCGAGGCGGACTTGTCTGTGGCGAGCGCGAACAGCGCCGGCCGCACCTCGCTTATGTATTCCTCTGTGCCCTCATCACCGATCTGGAATATACAATAAGAATTTTATTGACTAGCTGACCCGGCAAGCATTTAAAAAAAATGCAACCATACCCAATTGCTCCATATGTCAAGATCTATTAGTGGTTCATAGGAAGAGAATAATAAAAATTTATAATATTTTACTACAGGGCCAGCAGCAGTGGTATGGCGGCGGCAGCGCAGCGCTCGGCGTCTTTTCCGCGTTTGAGTGCGCGCGCGACGTGATCGGCTAGCGTGGCGCGGTGGCAGCGCAGCAGGGGAACCAAGATAGCGGCGCGAGAGCCATGTTGGGACCTAATATGTCTAAAATATTAACCTGCAGGGCCAGCAGCGGCGCTATAGCAGCGGCAGCGCGGCGCTCGGCGTCTTTCCCGCGTTTGAGTGCGCGCGCAACGTGGTCGGCTAGCGTGGCGCGGTGGGAGCACAGCAGGGAACCAAGATGGCGGCGCATGAGCGCGGTGCGCAGCGACGTGAGCGCGCCCGCCCGCGCCGCCGCCGACTTCGCGCTTAGACCGTCGATCACCTCCATCACTTTCTCTTCAAACTTCTCTTGCATCTCGCTCTCTGTAACACACAGAGGTCTTAAAGTAGACTAAAATAAAATATATATTTTTTAAATCTAAGGTGTCACTTTTTGAATGTCGAAGAAAGAACGTACAAACCAATATGCCTACTAAACCAGCGAAAAGAACGGCGTAAGAAACTCGCACGGGGCCATCTTTTACTAAAAAGATGGAAAATAAAAACTGATGCTGAGATCAGCTTAATATTTAGCTTACCATGGACCCACAGACTTAGATAGATAGATAGATAGATTGATTCTTTATTGCTCACATTACATTTAAATACAATCATGTTACTTAAACTATAAGCTTAATATAATATGTGGGCAAGGGTGGCCTTATCACTATGAGCGATCTCTCTCAGGCAACACTGTGGAAGAGGAAAATTTAATCTAGTAATAGTATGCGGGGTAAAGAACTTAATATGACAGAAAAAAAATCTACAAAAGAGGTATAATTTGTGGAAGAGAGCCACAAGTGTGCAAAAGAAATACAATTGAAAAAGATAACTCTTGTGAAATAATCAGAAAAATTATAATATTTTAAAACCAAAACATCAGCAATATATTTTGTTTTTAATTTTAAACATGTAAGTCTCATCTCCATCCATCTTAGTCACAAAGATATAATTATGCTGTTGAAAGAGCCAATGACCTTTGCTTCAGGAAAAGAACTAATTTGTGGCTGGCAATGCTTCTTTAGGCATGAATATAAGGTCAATGCATCCATAAAAAAAAAACAATTTTCATTTTTATAACTCTTTATCTTTAGGTCTTGCATAACCCAACCTAACTTGACATTCAATAATTATTTATCTCAAGATAATTTAACCACTAGTTTTGTTTTTGTTTGGTAACAGATTAATATCAAGGTCAGGTAATTTTGATAAGTGCTTTGTATTATGCACAATATGAACATAAATTTACAAAACAAGGCAATTTTAACCACTAGAACATCTAGATTATAGACCATAATATTAAGAAACTATAAAATTCTAAACAATAAAGAGTTCCCTATGTCTAATATTATCCATACTAATTACTAACATTATTAATGTGAAAGTGTGTCTGTCTGTTACCCCTTCACGCCCAAACTGCTGAACCGATTTTTCTGAAATTTGGTATGGAGATCTTTGAATTCCGAGAAATTACATAGGTTACTTTTCATTACAGAAAAATGTACGGTTCCCGCCCAATTAGGACTAACAAATTTTGGCGCAACAGAACTGCAGGTAACATCTTGTTTTAAATAATATGATATACCATAAAGGAGTAAATGGTTTTGAACATAGTTTTTACATGGCACTATAGTAATTATAATTGATATATTATATAATGTTTAGTACATAATATTATCAGCCCCAGATTTATAAATAGGCCATATAGGCCACGGCCCTGGGAAGGCAGTGTCCTAGGGGGAAGGCAGCGTCCTAGGGGGACGGCAGATTTCATACAGGGGGTGGCAAAAATATAGTGGCCACTGGCCTACACTATAAATCCGGCACTGAACATTATTCTTTAATAAGCAATCTTTTTCAATCTAGTGCATAATTAAACTGAACTTTCTTTCCTGGCAGTTGGGTAAAACTATCAAGCACAAATTACCTGCTTCATCATGGTTACTCCTGAGATCTGACTGTCCAGATGTCTCGGAGAGATTGTCTGTTGTCATGTCAATTCCCGCATCTTCGTCTGATGAGTACACCACTTCGGTTCTTCTGTGATCTGTAATAAGTAAATTTTGACTATAATACTGGTGTTAAGTACATCACCATAGTAACAATATTGCACTATTATTTGTATTGCACAATCTATCAAACAAAAAATCCACTTATCTAATAGTATTTAGGAGTCTATTGAGCTATTGATTTTACTTAAAGAGACCTTGTGTTAATACTTCAGTCGGAATTTCCAGGAATTGCTATTGTATTCTATTGTCGCGATCACCGGTGCTCGCGCGGGGCCTGAAGGATTAATATAAGAGTGCTTTGTAAACATTTGATTGTTGTAATGTTGATACTAAAAGGAAGTCTAAATTTTATCATAATTTAATTCATCAAGCCCCAAGCGGCCACATCCAGCCGCAATAACAATGAAAAAGCTATTGTGTCTCGTTTTGCCAGATCGCTGGGTTAATGTAAATAAGAACTCATTTATGTTAACTTATGAATATAGAAATGAAAATACAGATAAAACTTGATTTTTTTAAATATTATTATACCTAGATTTCCAGGTTTATCTGGAAGAAAAACTTAATGTTACACAAAATATATTACGGCAAAAGTTTAGCTTGCGAAAGTGACAAAATTATAACAGCATAATATATATGTTACAGCATATTATGTTGCGTAAGTATCAGACCCTTTCTTCTAAACTTCCTTACAAGGAAGTAGTTTAATATTATGCAACATCATAATGAAAATGTTTACCAACATTTTGTATGTTAATAAGAGATTGCTATCCTCAATAACATAATATGGTAATTTTAATAACTGTTAGCATACAACAAGAGACAAAATGATCATATTGGTGTAAGACATATGGTAGGAAGTTTTGATGCATAATATTATGTTTTCAACCATATTCTACAGCATTAAGGAAGCAAAAATGTACTCTTTATCTATTCCAACTATTTATTAATAGATTCCAAGGTTAATTACCTATTGGCTATTGTGACAATATGTTATGAAATATGAAAGCAGACTGGTGTAAGTAGGTAAACAGTTGTTAGCACCATGACAGTTTACAATTTTTGTGTTAGATTTGTAAGCATATTTGGTTGTTTGCGACGCTAATTTGTTTGAATTCGAAGTTCATGTGGGGTTTTACGTGGAGCTGTCATTACCAAACAAGATTGCAAGCACAAGGTCGCAACGTGATCTCATTATTGGCAAATTCCAGACGATTTTCTTTGTCCCTACTCGAGTTTATGGTGAAAGTTCTTACCTGATTTTCCTTTTTTCTTTCCTTTAGGCATGGTGAAAGAGCTTGTTGAACTGAGTTGACTTAAAATAATGCTAAAACCTCCTAAAACAATATAATTATTCACTACAAAAATTTACTAATTTGTTTCTCACTTAATCAAGACGGAGAAAAACTTAATATTTCAGTTCTTATAGAACAATTTGGGCACCAAATGTAACATAAAACTAAAATTTCAGAAAAACTTTTTAACATGTTTAACCGCGTATCATGCAACACGACTCCCACAGATTACTAGTATATATTTGACGACTCCACGAGTCACGACGACCCGCAGTCCGCTGATTTGCGCAATGCGTTCTGTCAAACATCAAATTGACTTTTAAGCAAACGACATTTTGCCGCCATTTTGTTTGTATTGCTAGTAAAAAAAATATTTAAATAATGTTGTGAAATCAGGGCTTCAAATAACGTTATTTTTTCATAACGTTATTGCTTCAAGGGCATCGATAACGTTATGAAAATTAAACCGATACTAGAAATAACGTTATAAATGTATTTAATAACGGTAAATGTTATAACGTTATATAGGATTTATAACGGTAAATATATGTTCTTTGATAACGTTATAGTCCGTCAAGAAAGTCATGACAGGCGGGAAAATTTTCTAAACGTAATCACGCTTTTAAGGTGTATTTTTTCTTTGTATTTTCACAGAGAACGCTTATTACATTTTAAATATGAGTGAGATTTGGTGCACCGTGCACGATCGCATACCTGATACCAGAAAATAACGTTATATTTACCGTTATTATTATAACGTTATTTTTTTGTTATGCCATAACGAAAAAATAACGTTATAATAATAACGGTAAATATGACGTTATTTTACTAGATATCGTTATAAAAATAACGTTATCTGGCTACCATTATGAAAATAACGGTACGTAACGATATTTTTTCTGTTATTCGATAACGTTATGAAGCCCTGTGTGAAATAGGTGTTTTGTTAAATCAAACAGTTATTTTTGTGCCACAAAAGCCCTAAATATGTACTATGTATCAGTTATACGTAACTTTTAACAAATTTTGTTATATATTTCTCGTCTCGGAAACAGAAAAGACACCTAAAAGATAAAAAGACACTCATTAACTTTAGCAAAAAGATTGTTTTCTTTACTAGTAATACTAATATTAAGACGGAGGAATGCGTCGGAAATACTGAGGCGGCAATGATTCACGAATCGTGTTCTCATTTTCCAAGTTTCACATTCACAGAAAAATGTTTTGCAACAAGCATGCTGCATGACGTTGTTAAAATAACATTTCATAATAAAATTAACCATTTATCAAACCTTTATGTACATATTACTAGTATCAAATATGCGCCAAAATTCGTTTATCGCGCGGGAACTGTACATTTATCCGGGATAAAACTATCTTATGCCCTTTCCCGGGACTCAAAGTAGATACCTCCAAGCCAAATTTCAGCAAAATCGGTTCAGTGGTAACAGAAAGACAGACAGACACACTTTCGCACTTACAATATTAGTACCTATGGATTCGAAAACCGGCTTAAATAGACTTTGTGTCTTTCACGCAGATTTTTTGCGGGAGTTAAACGCACTTGTAACTCGCTCCTCTGGCGTTTATAGTAAACTCCCACATGCATTGGGGCGAATGGCGACTCATGGTGCATTATAATTTATAATTATTAATTATAAAATATATCCTTTAAATACTCATAATTCATAAAATTATATTATTATTATTGTTATCTCATATATAAAAATGGATTTTCAATTGTCTTAGTCGCGCTAAAACTCGGAAACGGCTGAAGGGATTGGGCTGATTTTAGTCTTAAAATATTCGTGGAAGTCCAGGGAAGGTTTTAAAGTGACACGAAGTTCACCGGGACAGCAAGTAAACTATAAAAAATATATTATTTATATTAAACTTACTTAAGGCAGGGATCAATCTCAATCCATAACGATAACCTTGCACACAACCAAAGACCAAGCGTATAATCATCGCAATAAGATTCATTTTAGCTTAGTATAAAACTGTAGTTACTAGGGGCGGATCTTCTCTATTTTAAATGTTTTTTTAAATATTGGAAATAAATATTAAGAAACAAAATTGTTCGGTTCAGGATATTTTAATATAGATTTACTAACAATTTATTCAAATAAAATGTTTAATAATTATCCTAGTTAATACTTATATTTCGATGAATTAGATTTTTGTCGGAGGTGAGTTTATAAATTAATTACAGCCAAAGTACGTTTTATAAAAATGTTTATGGTTTAAAGTATTTTAAATATTGTGCTTTATATCTCATATTTTTTACATTTCGTTATTATATTGGAACTAGGTAAACCGGGAGTCACGGAATAACAAATTGGGGTTTATCACAGAGGTATTAAACCAGGGGTTTATGCCCCATTATTATTAATGGGATTTAAAGTTATGGTATAAAACTTTGTTTGTAAAGTTTTTGGTGTTGCATGTTGAAGGACTCGTCTTCCACTGCCGGATATTTTTGGTAGTTGTTTCTCACTGCCAGACGGCAGACCACTTCAAAGAAAATAATAATTTAAAGAGGTGTCTGGTAGTAGCAACTGTCAAAAATTTTCGATAGTGGTTGGACAGTGGAAGACGAGATTCTTAAGGTTACTTAATTTAAGTATCACGAAAAAAATTAGATGAAAAATGAGCTTTACTCTTTCAACCATCAACTCTGGTGGACTTAAAACTGTATACCTCATATTATAGTAACCTCATCCGAAACTCCATAGTGGTCGTTCTTACCTCTATACGGGTCATAAATAGGTAAACTTTCAGCTTTTATAAAATGACAAAAGTCTGGCTGTCGCTGGTTCTAACTCTTTAAACCAGGGGTTCCCAATCTTTTTCAGCCTGCGGCGCAGTTACAGGTCACAATATTTTGTCACAGAGCCCTACCAGCTCTACCTAGCTAAGTATTAGAAAAAGAATAAGAAGATACATTAATAAACACCTTTAATGATTATTATAATTTATAGTTAGGTTAAGCAGGTAAATAATAACAAATATTATTTAATTATCTACCTACTTTGCATAATTAATAATTAGATTTTTCTTTTATAATACTTGTGGTTTCGGATGATTAATGGTGGAGGATCAAGTCACGGCGGCGCACACTTTGGGAACTCCTGCTAAAAATATATATTATCTACTATCAATTAAATTATTACCATATTATACCGACAACAAAAATAAAACATGCAATACATATAATATTTTTATTTTTATACTTAAATAATCTCTACCTATAATACTTTCATAAAAAAATTACATCCAACATCCAACATTTCCACACACTTCACGCAACAGGAACGTAGTATTAAATTATTTTTAATAAACTAAACAAACTGGTATCCAAATAAACATGAAACTGAACATGAGACGGGAGGCCGAGTTGTTCCTCTGCTCCTGGGCTCTCTCGTCATTATTCTTCAGGTCCTTCCACACGGCCTTCATTTGGTTCGAGCCGGAGAGTTTCCCGAACTTGTATTCTGCACACTGCACGGTCACCATGGGAGGTAGACCCAGGAAGAGAAGTCGCGAACTCGTTCGTTTGAAGGCAGCCGAGCCTCGCGCCTCCTCGATCTCCCGTCCGTTGATATACCATCGGATCTCCGAGTCGGGGGCGCCTCGGCAGTACGCCTTCATCTCGTCTCCTTCGCCGAACTCCTGTGCTAAGCCTTCGAGGAGCGGTCGTCTGTGCTCGTGCCCGTGGACTTCCATGTAAGCTGTTCTGGTTTCGAACTTATAAGGCGGCACGTCTCTCTCGATGTCGCATCTATACAACCCCGTAGCCTCCTCGGTGAGAGCTCCCAGCTTGAGGCGGCAGGCGGTGGGGCCGCAGGCGATCATCTCGACACGGCCGACACCGATAATCGGGAAGGATCTCGTGCTGGGCGCAACACCGGGTTTGTACCTGAAGAACTCGTTGGGTCCCTTGAACCAGTTGAGGAGAGTGAAGTTGGCGTCGTATCTGCACTCTATCTCGACCTCCTGCTGGCCAGGTGGGACCACCTCGGGCACGATCAGGTGGGTTATGTTGAAGGGCCGGGCCGTGGCTATGGCGAGCACGTTCAGCAGGGTCAGGAGAAGCATGGTGTTGGGACGCGCGCGCGCACGACACTGCGCCGGTCCGTCCTGACGCGCACTTAATTAGACGGTTTATTAAACTCAAACACTTAACCGTCAAACCCTCGGGACCCGGGATTAGCTCTCGTGACTAATTGAACACGGCATTACTTGCACAGAGCACTGCCGCTGTCTATTAAAAATTGTAGGGCGCAAATTAATTGAATGTATTAAATAAATATCTCTATTCGATACGAATTAATAAAATATTTTTTTAATGCAAGGATGAAGTCATAGATGAAGTTGAATAAAAATATTATGTCACGCATGAATAATTAGATAGGTACGTGTTAAAAATCGGTGAATTTACGCTTGTGTTTTGCACAATATTAACAAGACTTGAGTGACTCATAAGTCGTAAACTATGTATCATTTCTCTAACTTTGCGGAACAAGTACAATATTATACTGAGGAATGAGCAATAATATACTGTGCAGTTATATCAAGAGTTATATTATGTGATACATTTTATATCCACGATACACAATTATATCTACTCCTTGTTCATAAACTTGTTTAAATTTTTATTTCAAAACATAGTACTATAGTCTAGTAAATAGACTAACTCTGTTGCTTAAATACATCTAACATAAGAATTCGATATCCGTTCATACTAGCTAAGAAACATAATTAAAAATTAATGTTTCTAACTTTTTTGTTTTTAAATGATGGGGTTTTGTTTATCCCACGTCTGCATTTGCGGGTTGAAGTCGGCGCGGTGTCGTGTGGAGTGTGTCATCAATTTCGCGAGTTAGCCCACTCGGCGGAATATACGATTGAGATTTACGGGTGAACGAGCGGGGGTCACCTGATGGAATCATTGCACCTTGCCTAATCACTGTTTTAAATGCCCTGATCAAGTTTCTCGTCATAGCTGGCGATGTTTGAACTTTGAATTTGTGTTTGTTAACTTCATTATTAGATTCCTATATGAAAGTGAAAATATTATTATTATGACTACTGTTATGATATCTAAATTATTATGACACAGGATTATCAATACATAGTCCAAATTCGTGTTGCGTCAATTAATGTAATATTTACGAATACAAATAATTTATTTCCGGGAAAATAATGTACACTTCAGTTGACAAAATATCCTCACGCTATAGGCATATTATCCTGTCCTGTCCCGCCCGTCTAGATTTATAAATAAGTTTTAAAATACAAAGACTACAATTCCCTGTAATGCAAATTCGGCAGCTAGAAGGTTGTCCATATTTCCATATAATATATTCAATAATCCATAATATGTTTGAATTTCGGTCGTTGTCGATCTGCCCACGCGCTCATCTCGGAAACAAGACATTACAATTTTATTACGAGTAATCTTCTTAAGTGTTATCAGCCTAATTGAATAATGCATAGTAACTACTCGCTTTATAATATCGCCGCTCTAGTGCGATCACCGGCTTTGCTCGAATAAACGTTTTGCTCTTACGCCCGGGACACACGAGGCTAGTTTTTCAAGCTAGGATAGCAAGCTAGTGTTAGTAAGCTAGCAAGCTAGTACTTCTGGCTTCGTGTGGACAAAACTATCTTCATTTGTAGCATGCTGCAAGCTAGGTCAGCAAGCCAGGACAGTTTGGTAAAAAACTAGCTTGCTATCCTAGCTTGAAAAACTAGCCTCGTGTGTCTCGGGCATTAGAGAAAAACTTTATCCAGGCAAAAACTAAATCTAGATTCTAGGCAGAAACTACACAGCAGATTTATATTTACTTACTAAAAATATTTTTTCAAATGAATGCCCTTCAAAAATATGCTTTCTCTTGTATAGTTTTCTATAGTAATTCGAAACCGATAATAATATTATATCAATTTTTTGAAGGTTGAAGGCTCATTAAAAATTATTTTAAAAAAGAAACATTGGCGTAGCGTGGCGTAGACTGCTTCGGGCTACGGGCTACGATGCGTAGCTGATATACTCGTATTTAATATTATTATTATGATAATAGAGTCATAGTGTCAATGTCCATAACTTAACAGGCATTGTGAGGTGAGGTGCAGGTGATGATGATGAAGGTATCTTCTCATTGCTACAACCGGATGGCCGGACCGCCGACCGTAAATATCTATTATGGCTCTTGAACTAATGCCCGAGCCGCCGCCGGATACAATGATAGGGATCCGTTATAGTTCTTTTCCATACGCAATGTTAATTACTCACTCTTATTAGTTGAGGTTAGTTTTGTTATTCGTAGGTTGAGGTGAATAATTAAAATACAATGTCCATTTTAACGCTGAAAAAATCAGTATCGCCATCTAGCGTCACAATGCAACTAATTGATAGTTCCCCTTAAATTTTTTCTGATGAAAATAGGTATTTATGAAAAAAAAATCAACTATGGTCATGGTGATTAGATAAAAATAGGATTAAATCTTAGATATACTTACTTAATTGAAAAAATCTAAGTTATCCTGAATGACTGACTGAGGTCATAACACACAACCTAAACCACAGATCGTAGAAAAGTAATAATCGGCCAAGTGTGAGTTGGACTCGTTACTATAACGTAACGGTACGGAACCCTTCGTGCGCGAAAATGAGGAAAAAAGTATGCTTTTTGTATGGGAGGGGCTCCCATACAAAAGGCACAATTTTTTCCTTTAATATTTTTTTAATTTTAATATTATTATTAAATATTAAAGTACATATTTAACCAAGGACTTTGTGAAAAATTCAAGTACCTACCTGTTGCCATTATTGCTATAGAGCAAAAATAACGTTTGTTGTATGGGAACCCCCCCCCCCCCCCTAAGTATGGGAGCCCCCCCCAAATATTAACTTTATTTAGTTTTTAGTATTTGTTGTTATAGCGGCACCAGATATACATAATCATTAATCTGTAACAGAAGTCTAGCTATAGCGGTTCTTGAGTTACAGCCTGGAGACAGACAGACAGACAGACGGACAGACAGACAGACATCGAAGTCTAGTAATAGGGTCCCATTTTTACCCTTTGGGTACGTAACCCTAAAAACATAAGCGGTGTGTATGTCTTTACGGGTATCGGAAGGGATTTTTCGAAATGCGGCTCCCAAGAATGTGAAAAGAGAGAAAACTGAAAAGCTTGCACTAAGTAGTTAATTGTTTTGTATTTAGTTTGTATTGGAACACTATGTTAAAAATCCAATCCATAATAATAGGTATTATAATTAAAGTTATGCGAAAGTATGTCTGTCTGTCTTTCTGTTTGTCTTCACGCCCAAACCACTGAACCGACTTTGCTGAAATACTTTGGGTCCCGGAAAAGTGATACTTTTTATGCCGGAAAAACACCGCGCGGGCGTCATCCAATGTAAAATAACTTCGAACGGGCTATAGTACCAAAAATTGGGTGATTATTTGATTAACAACCAGTATGGGGTCAGTTAATAATATCTAATTGAAAACGCTCATTATTAGATTATCCCTGACGAACAAATTGTCGGCCAAACTCATTCGCTATGCGGGGATCACGTAAATTATAATTGTTTCGGTGATTTATCATTTTTAGTGCTTTCTGAGGCGTGACTAAATGCGTTTCATTAATAAAGTTAAAAATGTTCTCGTTAGTCAGGGACTGTTTCATAATCAATAATTTAATATTATTCAAGCCAAAGTTTTTGGTGCGCGTAGCTTGTACGCGCCTGTCTTGTAAAGTGTCGTTTGAGCTGCATACAAAGGTTCCATGACATTCATGACAATGTACCCCAAATCCTACGAGATCTTTGTAACATTTTAAATCTGTAATTTTTTATAACACAAAAATCCCATTGTTTTACCCTGTGTTAATCTCATGACTGAGCTCATGACCAAGGCCATAGAGTAAAAGCTGATCTCTGCCAAGGCGAAATAAGCGAATACAATGATACCTCTCGAATTCAAATATGACAAAATGCTTAAAGGCTAAAATACAATACCTACATAGGTATACCGGAAAAACAATGACTCTTTTGGGGCAATTGGTTAAAAAAATTGTCAAAAACTTATACTTATTGGTAGTAGCGCCATCTATAGGACACCCTCTGTACTGTAACGACAAGTAACCGCCGAGATAATATCTCAGTTAGGGAGAAAGTTCGAACTGAATTCACCAGATGGCGTTTTAATCTTTTAGGGTTCAGTATCCAAAGGGTAAAAACGGGACCCTATTACTAAGACTTCGTTGTCTGTCCGTCTGTCTGTCTGCATGCGTATCTCAAGAACCGCTATAGCTAGACTTCTGAAATTTTCACATTGTGCATTTCTGAAATATTCACACTGTTGCCGCTATAACAACAAATACTAAAAACAAATTGCTTGCTCTATATCGGTACGGAAACCTTCGTGCGCGAGTCCGACTCGCACTTGGCCGATTTTTAAAAAAATTACATATATTAAAATATTGTACCAAAAATATTTGTAATTTACAGTATACATAAAATGTAAATTAAGTTACAAATTATATACAAACTTCCAAAAAAGGTGTACCAGGTTTTAAGTTCGGCTGTGAATATTTTTTTTATTACGAACAGAATATACTTACTTACTTTTATTAATATTTATTTATTTATTATATAATCTATGGCAAGTAAATTATTTTTTATCAGTTATCCTCAAGCAGATAAATCTTTTTTGGGAGTATAATATATATATTTATAACGTTCATTTCTTCAGTCTTCCTGGTCCATTTGGACTCTTGACAAACACGATATCAAGAACTTCAACTCCCAGAATCCGCGATCGAAATTCGAAGGATTAAAATGACGATATTATCATGATTACTAAGTGCTTCAACATCTAACAAACGGCAACAGTCTAAAGTCTAAAGTCTAAACTCTAAACACAATGCACAATGCTCTTCGGATAGTTGTACAACTTCGAACGATCAACTCTAACTTGCCAAAATACTTGCACACCGTTTGATATCAAAGTCGTTTGGCATGAAATGTTTTGAAGTGGATAAAGTTTATTAGGTTTAGTAGAAAAAAATATAGAAAAATTGCGAAATCTTAGTGGCATTTTAACTTTCCTTCCAGATTGAGGTTGAGCAACGTTGTTTTGCCATAATATACATTATTATTGTTATTAGTGTTATTTCGACCTAAACGCTAAAAAACTTAATAAACTTGATCGCCTTCTCAATAACTGTTTAAGATTTATCTTCAATCTACGCAAATTCGATCATGTCTCTTACTTTCGTTCTAAGCTACACTGGCTACCAATACGACAGCGCCGCTATACTAGGGCCATTTGTGTATGCTTTACTCCCTGTTGCATCATCCTAATGCTCCTAAATACCTAACCCCCCTTTTCCAATACCTTTCCAGTACCCATGACAGATCCCTTCGATCCTCTAACAATGCACTCTTTTCTTGTCCTTATCATAGATCAGACATCGTCCACTTGTCTTTCAACGTACAGGCTATTAAACTCTGGAATGCTCTTCCCCAAGAAATCAGGCTAACCAAAACGAGGGACACATTTAAGCGCAAAGTTCGTGAGTTTTATTTGAAGCAATTGGCAGTAAAGTATTAAAAAATTGTAATCTATGATAGTTTTTTATATATTATCATTATTATTATTTTATAAATATATATCATTATTTCAATATAATACATTAATTATATATGTACTAGCATTTTTAAATTAAGTATATAAAGTATGATATTTTATGTAATTTGTATTTTAATTAGGTATATATAATATTTATACATATTTTATAGTATATTATTATAGTAGTCTCGCTCTATTAAGTAAAATATTTGCTCATGAGTTTAGTTATATTTAGATTGCTCTTCATTTATTTATTATTATTATTTTTTATCCTTTTGGACTATTGGCACCTACACAATTTTGTTTCAGGACACCTAAAGGTTGACTGGTAGAGAATGCCATCTGGCATTAAGTCCGTCTATGTACCAACATTGTGCAAAAAGCATGAATAAATAAATAAATTATTGTATAAAATTAGGCCTGAAAAAGCGATTCAAAAGGAAGGTTAACTCTTAAATCACTTTATTTTTTTTTCTTTAATAAAAAATACATTAAAATCTGTTCCGTTGTTTAAAAGATTTAAGTACTACAGGCTGACAGCGGCTTAACAAGCGACATTTTTTTTATTTTAAATATCACTTATGTATTGAATATAAGAAGCCTTTATTTGCTCAAGTATTATTACTACGTAATCTAAAATAATAATCTACAAATTTTTATCTTCTTCAAAGACGATTTCTGAAATTAGTCGCGCATTAAACAGTCAAAGTGAGTGATGGCATGGCACTTAACACTGTGAGTACACAGAGTACAGAGTACAGACAGAACAAAACTCATAAAAGCCACGCAACTCTCTACTTAAAATTACACTCGACTAAGTTTCACAAAACTCATGCTTGGGGAAATATGGTGGGATGCTGCAGCCTTACTGGAAGTGACTGAAATATACTCTAGCTATTAAATAGAGAGTGAGGCGTATATGTTTGTTAATACATATTGTTTATTACCGCCAATGATATTATATAAAAAACTCAAAACAGATATGTTACTACCGCGCGCGTTGTGAAGACTCAAATACGACCCAATTGGGTCTTTTATTTAGTCTATCTCTTTTGTGTAAATGGCGTTTCGTATCATTTATTTCACTTATGTGTCAAAGTCCAATTTTGAATTTGAAAATTGTTCGAAAGAGATTTAAGCCGGAAAATAGTACGAACGTAACAGATCTGTATAAGTAGAATATCATTGATTACCATTTACCGCACTCATTTCGTATGGATATTATCTAAGTCTCTTTAACTAGTATACATAATAGTTTAATACTCTATAATATAGATTATCAAAGTAAATAATAGATAACCGGAAATAACTTGTACCGACCGAAGTAAAAATCTGTATCTTCTATCTATCTCTCAGTGAACTTTCACTCTGACATTAGGTAACGTGACTAGGTTCCTTCAACCCACCAAAAAATTACACGACACCGCTAAATAAGCTTTTCCTTCGCAGTAAGGGGGATGAAGTTTGACTATTTCTTAACTAACTTGTTCCTCTTTATCTAGGAAAGATCTTTGTGCTATTTAATATTCGTGGTGCTTATCAAAAGTCTATAGACAGTCAAAGACTATCCTAGTACCAGTGGCGAGGGGTGAATATTTTGAGAAGGGAAGCCGGAGTAAAAAATCTACTTACCAATTTTGGTAATTTATAATTGAATGACATGCTTTTAATTTTCAAAACTAAGTTTGGAAAACAAAGTTTCCTTCGACAGCAAAATATAATCTGTCAGACAACAGTCTTTCTGAATTAATGCCATATTTTCCGAACTACACGATTACGTCGTACGACTCACAATTCACAAGTCACAATATAAATTAATTTAATTCACGACACTCTTCTAAGTTCTAACGCTAAAACAAAATTTAAATTCGACAAAACAAAACAAACGACATGTTGTTTACAAACACACTATCCGCCATATTAATATGTCAATCTAAAAACCAGCAAAATAAAAATGTATTACGCGCCTGTCATATTTAGTACCGCTAAAGGCATTCTTAATAAAGTCGTATTACAAAAAATCCTACCAAAATAAAATGTATTACGCGCCAGCAAAAGTATAATGTCGCTACATTCATTCTTAAATTCGAATCATAACAATTTTACTTCATGACTCATCTATCTCGCTTGCACTTGTGCGTTGCTAATTAACCTTTCTCCGTAATAACTCGTCGGGCATCGAGTTATTTCCAAGTATATATCGCGCGTGCTAGAACGAGACAGAACATGACGACCAGTTCACAGGAATGAAAAGGACAGATGCTTACTATGAACTGTCGTTGTATGGAGAAATAAGCCGCTAATCCTGCGGCTTATTTGATTCTCTGCGCCCGCACATTGCATTGCCTTTTAAAATTTGTAGGCGATAGTTATTAATTCAAACTATGTATTTCAAGTGAGAGAAAAATTTATTGCATATAACATTGTGAATTCAAAGTTTTTTAAGTAGGTATGTAAAATATTTATTAGATAAATATGTCGTTGGCCCGTATATTCGATTTTTCTAAGCCCTAAGGGAAGCCGATGGGAATCGGGTTATATGGACGCTTCGCCACTGCCTAGTACAGTTATTTTAGTGAGGGGTATGTCATATCTTGGTCGCTACGAATACTTATCAACAAAGGAAGTTCGTGGCACTAACGCGAACCACATCGTTAAATTTATGAGCAGTACCTACTCTTATGCGAAAGAGTCATAATAGATTCTTAAGGGTCGCAGTAACGTCAGACCTGCCTTCAGGACACAAAACAAAATGTTACATCTAGTTTCCCTACATCCACGAAGCATTATGAAGCTTCATACCTACACGAAGTTGGACAGAAGCCGGGTAAATGAGCGAGTACGTCATACACCTCTCTACTGTCTGCCGTATAGCTGTTCTACCGTTCTGTCTGATGTCTACTCCTTCGCCACAAGTGTTCATTTCAATGTTCAAACGGCTGTGAAAACTGAAAACACTTTGATTTAAATGTTTCATTACTGAATATTGCAGTGCAATAGGTGAAAATCTACTTTTGCAGATATTTTTTTTGTTTTTGAGGAATACTGTAATAGTATTTTGTATTATATATATTAAATTATATAATAATAATTATTTAAAACTACCGGCACTAACTACACCTGATGATGATTTATTTCGAAACCGGTTGTGTTTTAATTGTATTAAGGAATATAGTGGAAAAAGTGCTAGTAATATTCTGTTTTATTTGTGTATTTTGGTTATTTATTTGCATACTGTTACGTGCTAGGGTTCGAGGATTCGGAGAGAAAGACCTGGTGACTCTCTTGAAGACTTTATTCACAAACACTAGCTCACACAAATCACTTAGTCCAAACACTAAGCACTAGATCCAAATCACTGAGCACTATCACTGTCACTCACTATTGATCACTTGTTCTCACTTCGAAGTCGCCTTGATGATCGCTTGTATCAAACTGCATTGTTGGCTGCAGTTTGCGACTATTTATACGGGCCGGATCGAATCTCAGAAAATTCCGGAACATCCCAGAGTAAACCCGATATGCGTAAACAAGTATGAGATATTTCTAGAAATTACTCGTAGGTACTTACTCCTAGCGCCATCTAGTATCGAGTAGGGGATTTATGTTGCCTGTGTTCCCTTGGTCAGTTCGCTGGTCCGACGCTAGATGGCACCACGTGTCCGTATCCGTAACAATACAAAGCAATATTTAAATAAAAGTCTGGCTATGTAATAGGTGACGTAGTAACAGTTTACTATTTAGTAATCTGTGGAATAGACTCAGACTCAGTATAGAGCGCGTGATTTATAAAGATAGATAGAAAATTAATTTTTGTTATGAAATCTACAAACTAAAGTTCTATAAAGTAAACTGTAAAAACCAGGTTGTTTTAGATACCTCTAATAGCTGTTTCTTCCAGATAGGATAATATGTAGAGTTGCAGAGTATATGTAGAGTCAACCAAAGCAGTGAGAAAATCTAGCAATTAATTAGATTGAAATCAAAAGTAATTTGCAACAAACAGGTTAAGTTGTATGCAAAACGGTTTAACTGGGTCACTGTAATCGAGCCAGCCAGAGTAGCCTCTGGTAGGATCGATAGTTTTCGCACAAGTTTCATTTAAGAAAGTCTTTGTAGTTTTTCACAATGTAGGTACAGTATACTTTAAGGTGACTTTAAGGTTTTAGATTGTTTGTTATAGAAAACAAGCAATGGAACAGGGAAATGGAAAGGACGTAAGCGACAAAATGGTTTTTGTCGCGTAATTTAAAAACCATTAGTACATTTCATTTAAGCTATGGGCAAATCAAAGTGTATGCTTGAACTAATCTATGTACAAATTTTGGAAGCTTAAATCACTCTCCTCTGTTGGAAAAATAGGAATACCTTTTTTTACAGAGGTCTTTTTGATTGATTATTCTGTTTTATAAAAGTTGACCAATCGTGTTATGCTATAGGTAATTCAAAGACAAAGACATGATGAATACTGACAATGAACTTTAATTTCTTAGCTTTAGTCATTGCTGAGAAAAATCGATTCGCTACAGCCAAATTATGAAGGCGTCACCTTAAGATATGCTTCAATTGCAATAATAATTGTGCAGCAAGACGGGAAAATATTTGCATCCCTTGTATAGAGTTTACTGAGAAAGTAGAAACGCTGAAAAATGTAACTCATCTCATCTCATTTTGACTTCTATCTCTATGTTTGTATGAGAAATGGCCTGACGTTATGAATTTGCCCATACCAAAGTTAAAATTTTCTTTGGGTATGGAACTCTACACTCTGGCACACGGGCCACCAGCCACAACCACAAAACGCCACTACTGGCATATTTCCTGTAGTTATCATACATTTTATATGGATTAGCCGCACACGCTACAATCGTCCAATCGTCCTGCTTCTTGTAAGTTGTAAGTTGTGGCGGCGTTTGTGGCTGTCGCGTGTGGTCCGTGTGCGGCGACACTATGAAATTAACTGTTTCAGCGCCGCGCTGGTACTTTCACAGGGAACTCTATATTGCACATGCACACACTCCAAAGTATTATCACATTTTTGATACCCTGCCTTAATTAGAAAACTTTTAGGGTCTATACAGACGGACCGCATTTCAACTGCAATCCAACTGCAAATTGCAGTTTGAATGCAATTGAATGCAAATGAATGACACGACTGCAATAGAACTACAAACCAAACGCGCAGTCGGATTGCAGTTCAGTTGCAGTTGGCGTGCAGTCGTGTGAACTGCATACCGATTACCGACTGCATCCAATCACTCTAACCTTGTTTTTGCTACTGATTCCATGCGCGGAAGAGCGGAGCGTGCGGGCGAGTGGGATGGTGCAGTTTGGATGCAGTCGGTATGCAGTTCACACGACTGCACGCCAACTACAACTGAACTGCAATCCGACAGCGCGTTTGGTTTGCAGTTCTATTGCAGTCGTATCAACTGCATTCAAACTGCACTTGAACTGCAATTTACGGTTGGATTGCAGTTGAAATGCGGTCCGTTTGTGTAGAACCTTATAGCGCGATGCAGGTTAGACGCTAGTTGGTCTTCCACACTATTTATTTCAGAAATAATGAGATGTTGCCGACGTTCTCTACTTGACAATGTTGATAAAAATGTTGCTGTTCAAATAACTGGAGCGAGACACGTGAGTGAGATAGCCTGTAATCGAAACATTCGACTCTTGAGAATCGCGCCCCGAGAGCCTCCGTTCTAAGTGGAACTCAATGGAGGAGGGTAATTTTAGTTTTTACAGGCAATTTAAGTAGCCCAGCTCGCGGCAAGTTCGCCCATATAAATGGTAATGCGGTGGAATCCCGCTTTTTATGCTGTGTTTTTCAATTCACCACTTTGACGGGAGAAGTTTTCTTGTTTGTGCACCACCACAGTGCATGTATCATATAGTAGAGTAACTCATGATTGATAAAATAATTCAATTGGAGGAGGAAAATAAGGCCGAGGAAAAGCTACGCCTACACGAGTAAAATTTTGGAAAATGACTGTCGTGTCGGTCGCTCCTAAATACATACTTCAATGATTAATTAAGTTTAATGAAATGATGAGTATGACAGAAAATCGAGCTTACGTAAAAATTGAAAATCCCCATTAAATGAAGGTTAGACAATCATTAAATTCTAAGTGCAAATCATTAAATTCGAAGTCACGCGTCACTCATCAAGTCAACACAGAGACATCAGAGAAGTTTTACTTGAGCGACGGTACACTTTTTTTGTTCTTCGTCTTTGAGTTTCTGAAATAACGATAATGTGTGCACGATTCGGGCAGTCTAATAATATGAAGATAGTCTACCGTGTAATATTTATATTGTGTTAAAGCTTTTTAGACTTATTTTACTTTGGAACTGTATGAAAATGACTCTTATTAGTGGTCCACATAAGGATTTTCTTCAGGCAAAATAGCACAATAAGTTCGCCAGGCGTGCGCCAGTAATGGGACATAAATATCCTGCTTTCCGTCCTGTTTTCGCCAAATGTGTTGCCACCCTAGCTATTTATTTTTATGATAGTGTGATTAGAGTGTTATTTTTGCTAATATTCTAGTAAGGTAGATATTTTCTTACCCTTTGCATATAGGTTCTATAGTTTCTGTAACTATTTTATAGCCTTTACATCGTTCCGTCCTTTAAATCGTTCTTAGGGTAGGTTCATATTACAACGTGATGAGGCGATGCAGTGCATTTTGACAATTACTTAACTTTAATTTAACAAATATTTTACATTATTTCAAAGTACATTATCTGTCAAACTCTTAATTAGATTTAAGTTAAATAATAATAAGTATGCAAGCATGCATGCATGCCCGTATGCATCCTGATCGCTGAATAAAGATCACCACAGAATGGGAACCATATGATGGACGACGCCGCCGTGGCCGGCCTCGAAAAAGATGGCGCGATGAGCTAGACAAATTCGACCCAGGTTGGCCTACGGCTGCGTTGGATCGACAGAACTGGAAGACTTTGGGAGAGGCCTTTGCCCAGCAGTGGGACAGCATAAGCTCTTAACAAATAATAATAAGTAATTAAATGTCTGAGTGCACTCCGTTAAAATCGCAAAAATTCAGTTTAGCTTTAAACAAGTTAATAAACAACATCACGTAGAATTTCATCTCCCTGCAATCTAGCGGAGTGAATATAGATTTTTACTTAAGCACTATAAAACCTAAGCGGGCAGGACTTGGTAAATGTGAGAACAATGTTTTTCTGTGCCATTACCATTTATACGTGCTGGAAGCGTGCCCAAGTGACGACTAATTTGATCTTAAACCCGCCCGGGACGATCCTAGAACATTCAATTAAAAGGATTAACTAATTTAACTAAAATGGCGAGTCTTTTCACCGTTTAAACTGAAATAGATTTAAATTCCCCTACTTATTTATTTTGAATTACTAAAGGAACTATACTCGCAATAAAAAATAATTAGGCTCCTAGGATGATCTGAATAATAGTGGATTTTGCGAATCAACTTTTAGGCAGATTTTTTTCGTAAGTCGCTTTTTTTCCCTCATGTCCCTTTGTTGTGGTTGTTAGATTTATCGAGGAAGGCTATATTTTATCACGCTAAGACTAATAGGAGCGAAGAAATAGAGGAAAATTTGGATTATTTCAGGTCGTTTCTGAACTCCGTAAAGAGAACTGCAACCGCCGCATCATCCTCCATCACGACAATGCGAGTTCTCACACCGCGCACAGAACAAAAGAGTTTTTAGAGCAAGAAAACATAGAATTATTAGACCATCCGCCGTACAGCTCCGACTTAAGCCCTAATGATTTCTATACTTTCCCTAAAATAAAGAATAAATTGCGTGGTCAGAGATTTTCATCACCTGAAGAAGCTGTGGACGCCTACAAAACGTCCATTTTGGAGACCCCAACTTCCGAATGGAATGGTTGCTTCAATGATTAGTTCCATCGTATGAAAAAATGTGTCAAATTTCGCGGAGAATACTTCAAAAAGCAATAAACACATTTTTAAATAGTACTGTTGTGTCACCTCCTTGATTCCCGAAATTTTCAGTGCCGCCCTCGTAAAGACCTAATTTTACAGGAACGCAGAACATTACTTGCGATTTTTAAACCGCTTCTAAGCTTCCAAATTCAAACGCTATTTCCACAACCCCTACATTGTGCTCCACGTAAAACCTCCTCCTAACGACTCCGCTCGCGCCTTATATCATAATCAGAGAGTATATCTCGGAGGCGCTTCCAACTATCACTACATCGCGTGCGTCACGCGAGCTCGCGTGCTCGGCCCAGGTGGTCCGTGCCGAGTGACACAGACGTCACTGAAAAAAAATTCGGGATTATGTTCCAAATTCGAAACCGCGGACCACAGAATGTTCGATTATTATGTAAAGGTCAATTCTTGACAGCTGTTGGTACTAAAGTTGGAACCATTGCTGCATCAAGTTATCTATAACGTTTGTGTCAACTATCAGGGCATGTTATATAACATGTTAGGTAACTGATTACTTCTATAATCTGTGGTAACTGATCTATACGTTTTGAAGGGAAACCAGAGTTAACTGATCTATAAAAGATAGTACACCTTAGGAAAATAGACAAAAGGCTTCTTCTATGTACGAATTAAATGTTTTGTAATAATTTTTAACACAATTTTCAGTTTATAGTTCCTTTGTGTCGTCTTTCCGTGTTAATTGTATCTTTATATATTTTTCTTGTGAGCAATAAAGAGTTAAATAAATAAATAAATAAAAGTATAAACATACTTCATTTTATGACAATTTTTAAGGGATTATATTAATTTTGTGTAACTTTAGCAAGGTATAGGTATTATACAGTATCCACATATATATACAGTATTAATTAAAAGTTGGGCAATATAATCCCCATGAATGCGAAAAGTTTTATGTTTATTTGTTCCGGGTTCAGTACTTCTCGGCACGCACAGGCTTCAGATCAAAAGGTTTTTAACGTGAGATACCATTTCTATCGATAAAATTGTAAGAAGTTTACAAAAACATTACTTACTGATGCAATCAGAGACGAAAATTAGATGCTATACGACCTGCAAACCTTCAAGAAAAGAGCGTATTCCCTCTTAGAAGGCCGGCAACGCACCTGCAGCTATTCTGATGTTGCGAGTGTCCATGGGCCACGGTAGTTGCTTTCCATCAGGTGACCCGTTTGCTCGTTTGCCTCCTTATTTTATAAGAAAAAAATACTTAACCACAATTAAATGAAGATTTTGACACAAGACCCATACATTATCTCTCAAACTCTTCATTAAATTGCAGTTATTTAGATCATTATTAAGGGCCTGTTTCACCACGTCTTGATAAAGTGCTGGATAGTCTATCCCCAACTTTTTTGACAGATTCTCCATACTTTATCTGTCAAGTTAAGTTGTGGATAGGGATAGCCTATCCGGGACTTATCAGGAAGTGGTTAATGTCTCTGAGTCACCATTGTCATTTACTATACTCTATAATCTATAGTCTATACTCTATCTATAGCTAGGCATAGACGAAGGATTAATGAATCCAAAGATCCAAAGATTTTCCCTTTCCGTCTATCATTAATTTTTTGTCTTCGACATTTCCGCAGAATAGATGGCGGCCAATCACCCAAGATGGCGGCTTGTAATGTATTGTGGCGGAATAACGCCCGAACACATGTCTCGTATCATTTATTACGGATTACTTCGATTGACATTTATTATTGTTTATTATTTATTCTGTATTTTTGGCGATATGTTCATATTTCTCTTGATTGTATTATGATTTGTGTAAATAATATTAGTAAAGATCTGATGATTCCCACTATTCTCACATTATTATTATTTATTAGACACGATGTGTTCCTTTTCTAATATCAAAAACACATACAGAAAAAACCATCAAGACTAGCGCAATATTTTACAGAATACAGGGACACCATAAATGCCATAGCCGATGGCGTCGCTATCAGTCGCCTCTGCTAACTAATGAATCATGACTGTTCTTATTATACAAGGATCAAGGTGTATTAAAACAAACTTATCACATACACACCCTAAAGTATTATCATAATTTAGGGTATGTATGAGTTCCTTATATAGAGTTCACTGCGAAAGTACCAGCGTTGATAAAGCAAGCTTTTTGTTATTTGTTGGACAGTTTTTATTAAGAACTGTGCAAAGTTTCTTCCATTTACGTTCATAATTACCTATGATATCAGATAATGGTTGGATAGAATGAAACTATCAGGGTTCCCTATCCAACGGAACCACAAAAACGGAATATCTGATAGCAGTTTTCGTTATATAGGTGTCAGTTTGGCGCTGGCTGGCGGCTCAAAAATATCGCCGAGAGAGGCTGTCGCGCGCACGGACGTGCTTCAGGTGGGACGTACACACGGACAGAGAATTCACTATTCATATAAAACTTCGAAAGAAACAGCAGGTTTAAAATGATTTATCAAAAACCATTGCAACTCCTGTGTCGCACAGATTAACAGTAAAAACTTATATCTACAGTACTTACTCTCCTAAAGTGTCCGCCCGTCCGTCTTAAATCGTGATCCACCTAACCAGGGCTGTGGCTTAGATCTTGCTGTTGACTTCAAGTCGTACTTAGTTTAATTTGAAAACTGTTGATCACCTGATTTTCAAGATGAGCCTTGCGTCGGATGATGGGCATGTTGAAAGGAGGGATAGGAAAGAGAGAGCCCTCTTGTGCATTGCACAATTAATGGGCACTTTAAAATCACTCCTGCATGAAACCTTCTACCGTTACCAAAAATTGTTGGGTTAAATTCTAGTCGATAAGTTATCCAGCCGTGTGTATAGGTCCGGCCATGGCGCAGTAGACAGTTTGACAAGCGCGTTTTTCACCTGTCTAACACTAGTGTGGAGCTGAAGTCTCATAACTACATACCACCTGCAGTGTGCTGGAGCCCTGGTACTTCGGTATACAGATACAAAGTATAATCAAAATAAAATGTAAAAGATGTCATAGAATTTTATAGAATTTTTCACATTTGTGCCGTTTGAACTTTACCACAATATAGTTCAGCCTATTAGCAACTACCACTTTATAACGACTAGTTGCAATCTGTTAATCCAATATTATGACTATTTTATTTATTTACTAGCTGACCCGGCAAACGTTGTTTTGCCATATAAATAATTTTTTGTATGAAAAATAGATGTTGGCCGATTCTCAGACCTACTCAATATGCTCACAAAATTTCATGAGAATCGGTCAAGCCGTTTCGGAGGAGTACGGGAACGAACATTGTGACACGAGAATTTTATATATAAGATTTTAATATGTTCTAAACAGTAGCACAGAATATATATTAGTAGTACCAATAGGTTGGATATATGTAGTATAATTATGTAGTGTAATTATAGTTATAGATATAATTCAAAGCAGGCGGAAAGAGCATAGCATTTTATCGTAAAGTTTTAAGCATATTTGCATTTTAGACAGCTTTTAAATGCGAAAAACGAGAGCATCAACACAATCGTTTGAAATCCTGAAGGATAGGTCCATCCGTCGCGTCGGGCGATAAGTCGCGCCGTGTAGCGGGGGCTTAACGGACGATTTACGACTCTGCATCGTCCGACACTTTATCGGACATCAACGTGAATTGCACGGACGTCGGACGCCGGACGCCGGACGTACAAATTAGAATTGTATAAAATACGACGAAGTTGAATGTTAAAATTCTGTAGGTGAGGTGAGTGCTGTGTAGACGTTAATATACACATCAACGTTGCAAGTGAAAATGAGTCGTTAAAACTACGTAAAGTGCCATGTAGAATATAGTGCCATAAAAATTACAACAGATGGCGTAGCAAGAATATTTTTTCAGCAAGAGAGTCGTAGAATATCGTACTAAAATTCGAATTTCCAATACAATTTTGACAGCTAGTGTCGAAATTTTGAATCAAATCATTATGTGAAAGCTCACGCTCGTTGCTCGAGCAGAGGGCTGAGTAGGTCTTTGGGTCTGAGTGAGAGTTTTTGTCACTTTGTAACCGACTTCCAAAAAACGAGGAGGTTATATGTTCGGCTGTGGATATTTTATTTTTTATTTTTTATTTTTTTATATTTGTATGTTCAACGATTACTCCGCCGTTTGTGAACCGATTTTCGAAATTTTTGTTTTGTTGTATTAGGTTTCACTCCAATTTGATACCATGTTCACAAAAGTGGTGACTTGAAAGAATCTCATCATCAATGAGATCCATGAGTAATCGAGGGAACTCCTCGAAATTTATATGGAAACATTTGGTGATTTTGGTTTTATGAGAAGCATCCTAAGCATATGCTACTAAAACGCAAGATTCTGCACCAAGGTATACTATGGTTCCGAAGATACTAAGAGAACTCCGAAATCCTTATAGATACAAGTTTGGGGGTTTAGGCGCTGTTTTAAGAACTAAAAGCAAATGCTACTATACAAATTAAATTCATCATCACCATCATCATTACCACGTCAGGGTCACAATGTCACCAAAATTGAACATAACAAAATATTCAACCTTATCTCCAGAGCGTAAGGCACACATTTGACATTACTTCTGAGAAGTAAGTTGCTTCGATAATACAAGTAACATGCTAGAGTGCACAGCTGTCACACTTACCAATCGCGGCCACGGGCGGCCATAGACTTCTCAAGCGATACTATGTATTACAATAATAAAGATAAAGTTTAAAATCACATTATGCCTTCACAGTTTCCTTTGCATCTGCAGAAAATTAATTTCATGAGATCGGAGGGTTGGGGGATCTTTTTCTCAAAAGATCATTAACAAAGTTGTTCTAAAGTTTTTTTTTTTTTTGTAAAATGTATTAAACAAAGTTAAAGAGCGATAATAAACCTTAAAAAAAATTATCACTTTTTTGCTTATAACTTTTTAAATTTTTAATTTAGGGTAAAAAATTATATAAATATATTTGTAGGCAAAATAATTTGCAACAAATTATGTTCCTAAAAATTTTCTGTAAGACTTATAGTTTCCGAAATATCACGAAAATAGTGTTGTCACTCCTTTTTTCAAGATGGCGGCCGGGGGACAAAGGCGGCGACCCTACAAACTTAACTTAAGCTTCTATTGAGCCCCCCAACATATTCCGAAAATAAAATTGCGTCCTCTAATAAATGCAAAGCAAATGTAATATTTCAATGGACTAATTAGAATTATTTGAGTTCCAATAATAGTCTAAAAATATATTTACAATTAAACAGAAAAAAAGGTAAGAAAATAGCTTAAAATATACAATCCGCTGTGGAAGAGGTGCATTTTAACTGTTGCTGTAGCAGTAAGTATGACAAATTTGAAGATAAATCTGATATATACTTATATAAATGGCTTTTACCTCATCTAATTCTTGTAGTATTTTAAGATAACGTTCGACTCGTCTTATGTCAATTCTATACATTTTGATCAGCGATTCTTTAACGAAGCGGAAACGAAAAAGTTTCGGCTAAATGGCCTGATAGTTTTTCCAGAATTGGTAAATAGCTACAGTTCCCGCGCTTAGCCCTAAATTGACAACATAATACATATAAATATCACAACTGTATAATATTATTTATTAAGATAGCTATGTACAGTATATTATATATACCAGTTGTGATAATATCCAGACAGCTCAGATATCAAAGCAACTCATTACTAACAAAGTAACAAACTCACTCGCCACTTCGCACAAGTTTACTCGGTAGTCGGTGTAGCCGCGGTGTCACTGCAGGAAAAGTTACGGAAAATGCATCCATATTTTCCTTTTTTCATCCCTAAAATACATTTTATGTCAGGGACCGTGGAAATTGTTTTATGTGTTTCAAATAATTTCAAATGGCAATTGATGGACAATTAATATAGGCTATTATGAATATTATGTAGAATAATATAGTCGTTAATTGCCCATGATCGACGTCGCTTTGTAGACTAATCTGTTGAGTCTATACTCTATAGAGAACGGTGAAAACATGGCGGAAAAGTTTGTTCTTCATCTTGGTCTAATATAAATACGATAAATACGGGGCGTAATGTATTGAGTATCGGGGCGCAGAGAGGCGGGTTCCATTTTCCATACAAGTTTTACTGCACATACCTATTGGCAACTATTTAGTAACCTCTGCTACTGCGCTTGATAGCGATGAGAAAGGTGGACTGTAATATGTACGAAAACGAGGATAACTAGCATCTACCAAATGATACACAATGTGAAGCGACAACTATAATGTTCAAGGTTCAGAGATAGACTAGATCAAAAATACGTCAAAAATATAAATTGTCAATACGAAAAAATTTGATATAGAAAAGTAAACAAATATTCAAAAAAACAGAACTATTGGCCCTGGTCTGTCCAGCCAGTCGCCAACAGCGCTCTCTCGAAACTTTCTTGGAAGCCTACTCCACCGTGTCACAATGTGCGCGTGTTAAATGAGCAATATAAGCAATCACAGTAAATCACTGTAACAGAACTAGAACAATAGTAGGTGTTAGACAGTAGCCTTATTACATGCATCGCCGGGGGCTCGCGTGTGCGGTGCTTGCGTGCACGCGATGACTTATTGTTCTGTCACTATCTTAAATTATACAAACGAGCGAGATAGAGTAGATTTGAGTGATCGTACCGACTGCGCTAATTTTTATATCACTGTTACCAGCAATGATATTCTACATAATATTTTTTGCGTTTTTCATATAATATCATTGGTTACCAGTGTTACCTGACTAACAAATGAATGTTAATGCTAATAATTGTGCTAATCTTACTCATAGAAGTATAGATAAAGACGTAACGTTAACGTAACGTTGTTCGGTATTGAAATAAGTTATTAGTACAATAAAAATCATTGAATATTTTTCTGTTTTGACCTTCCTTTCCCTTCCCATATGAAGGGAAGTAAAAGATACGGTATGTTGTTGTGGACAAGATTTCCTTCCCTTCCTATAGGAAGGGAAACATTTCCTTTGCTAACTACAAGTTTTTAAATTGTCATTAAACTGCTCGACTCACAAAATATACTATAGATTTTTCCTAAAACCTCTAAACAGTGCTGTATTTAATCACAACGTAAATTCGCATTAAAAGTTGTCTGTACATCAGCCCCTCATCCTCTCACGCATATGTGCACAAACGCGTCAGTCGTCACACGGGCCGCGTAATGAGTTATCAAGTTTGGTGAATATTGACACAGCATCAGCGTTTAGCATCATGATTCATAATCATGAGCTTGAATTTAGTATGTTGTAATAATAGTTCCACAATGGTTTATTATACAGTGTAAATTAATTCAACAAACAACTACAAAGGAACAACTTTAATACTTAAACATTTTAATAAACAATATATTTTTTCTATTATTCTAATACAATCATTTAGTATTCATAAAAATATACAGGTCATAAACAGAAATAAAATCCACGAAACCAAAGATAGAAAGAACTATGTTATTTTAAAACGTCAAAAACTTGCGATAGCGGCCAGAAGTTAGAACCAAGCAAAACTTTACAACGTATTATCACTGAAAGCAAATATTTCACAATTACTCTCCAAACTCCAATAAATTCTGTATTAAACAAGAATTCGTTGAACAAAAATGCTGAACGGATGAAAATTACTATGTGCAAAGCTTTGAAAGTTGAAACAAAAACACGTCGGGGATACTTTTAGAGTTGCGATTTATTGTTCACATGGGTTATTCTATCATAGATAAAGCACCTTCCAATAGTATTTTATTAAATACCATATAGAATTATAGTACTAAAACGAAATATGCAGATGGTGGACCTGCGTTATATAGTGGTTTAAATTAAGAGGAAGACAGCTGCCAATTCGACATCTTTGTGCAGTTTTCTAGTCGTATGTATTTCATTGATTGGCATTGGGCACAAAAAAAATGTGATTTTTGATTATATTTGGAAAAGCTTGTTGAATTTAAATAATAAAATAATGTTCTCCTACTGGATGAAAAAAAATACCAAAGTCACATCTTTCAGGAACTTTAAACAGTTCTAACTAAAGTAATAATACAATCTATGCTTTAAAAATTTGTTTATTTGATACCTTTTACAAAAATCCAAATATTGCCGGATTCAATTTTCGGTTCTGACATCTAGATTTCCCATAATATTTATTTTTTCCTCTAACAAACGAAAAAAGGTATCCACGCTACCGAATAAACACTTCACATCTCTGTCTCTCTGGCATGAAAATCGACACAGGTGCGAGAGTGATGCCAGATCAAGGTCATTGGCTGTTGTCAGCGTCTTAAGTCATTGTTTTTATTTATAAGGTTAGGCTTGACATAGCCTGGGCAAATTGAATTGAAAATTGCAATTTTTCCTCAGATATACTTAGATATACTTATATTCGTATGTATGATTCTACGAATAATAAAAACTATAAGTACATTATAATTGTTTATGATCTGTCATATTCAAATTGTTTATTAAGATCTAAGTACCTCAGTTCTACACATAATAATATTTAATTATACAATAGTTTAAGGCAGGCAGTTGTACATCACGTCGTCTAATCCCATGCTAAGTAAAACTTGCGTTATGGCAATCAGACAACGTATGCACACTGAGGCATCCTGGAGTCAGTTGGGCAGTTGGGACTAAATTACGTAAAGCTATCTCTTAATTAATTTCTGATTGAACATTGTCATTTTTACCTCGACAACCGCTTCTATGTTCGTATATGTATATCCTAATCTCTACAATATACACTCTAATCTATACAGATCGGAGAGAGCTAAGCCTTCAGCAAACTGAGGGCTGAGGGAGGGTAAAAAAGGCCCTTGTTTGCGCCGCTAATTGAATATTGTAGCTGTTTAGGGCATGTGCTTTGCGACCAAATTACTTTTGAGGACTTAAAATCGTATCGTTGCTTTAATCTCCATTTAGTGTTACATTAGTTCTAAAGTACTAAAGGGTGAGTCCACAGATGGGTACAATTTGTCAGAAAATATTTGAGAATCTGTTAATTTAAGTAGCGGCTAATATAGTCTAAATTCAAACGTGACTATCGGCAGCATTAGAAAAAAATATATTTTTCTTTATCTCTAGCGCCGCCATCTTGCATGGTGTCACTTAGGAGACATCTGTTTCACACCCACACCAATGTCGTCCAAATAACACTTTTGCAGATCTCTCGCATCCCCAGTGACTCTCATCAAAGTGACATATTTAGATCCCTGTAGCTCTGTATTTTTTCTACTCATTTCATTTCTTCTAATTCGTTTCTTAAGTGGCCAAATTACAATGAAACGAGGCCAAATTACAATGGCGGCTATCTGATCGAAGTAATCATAATCTTAATCGTAGCTAATTGAATCTCAATTCGGTCTGATTTGAATTCCAAGGTAATCTGATGCTAAAAAGATGCAGAGTATTAAAATATAGAGCCTCTATTAATTATGTAGCTTTTGTCAGAACTAAGTCGTATAACTACTTAGGACCATATTATAATGTAAATTATGAATGCATAATATTGCTTATGCATTTATTAAGTAACAGTATATTAACGAAAGGTGTAATAAAACTTACGATTTGCGGATGCACCCAAATGCACGGTAAATAACATAATATTATACATAATAATTGTGTGTTCCTGGTCAATTAATTGATCCGATATCGGCAAAGAATGTTCACGCAGATATTGCAATTTACGTTGCTTTTCCATTTTCACAATTCTGAATTCACTATCGTAAGGCTGCCATTGTCCGTCAAGTGAAAACGTCAACTGTCAAATGTCATCATGTTTTAGATATACGGGCCAATCAGAGACGTTTTATTTACTTCATACAAATAAATTAAGAGTTTTATTTATTAACAAATGAACTCCAGCTTTTACATAAAAAAACAATAACGTGAAAAAAACTGCAAATTAAATGATTAGTATTTGTTTATGTGACATTTTTAGACGCTTCCGAAAACACTCAGGTACAATCTTGCCATGACTCTTTAATTTGTCCCTTCGCGATAATTTATCGTCAACACAAACACAAAGTTAAAAAAGAAATCGGAACTTGTTTGAGGCATTTGGGAGTTTCGGAAGTAAACAAGAGTCATCGTCTTAAAATGTTTGACTTTTCTTCAAGTTTTTGGACGCGTTCCATTGACGTACCATGTTTTGGATGTTTCGTTTACTAAATGTGCTATATACCTAATATGGCTTGCTTGACAGCATATTATAAAATATGCGAAAACGTTTCTGCCTGTCTGTTACCACGTGAAATCGCTGAAGCTGGGTATGGAGAATTTTAGGCTCCGAAAAGGACAAAGGATACAAAATATGTATGCTTTCTCCTAGTCCTCTGTAAACGAATTTCGTTACAAGGGCGTTGCGGACATCAACTAAAATTTTTAATTATACTAGCTTTTGCCCGCGGCTTCGCTCGCGTGGAATTCGAAAATCGCGTAAAATACGAACATTCTTGTAAACTTCCTTCGGAAACGTGATGTTTTTCCAAGGCAAAAAGTAGCCTATGTTACTTTCCATCCCTTCAACTAAGTATATGCCAAAAATCAAGTCGATTGGTTGCTTCGTTATGCCGTGAAGAAAGGACAAATAAACAAACACACTTTCGCATTTCTAATATTAGTATGGATTGCCCGCGACTTCGTTCGCGTTAGCATATAATATAACGGAAATGCCCTGCCTGCGCTGCCCCCCCATTAAATAGTGGCAAGAGGCGAATCGGTAGTTTTCGTGTTAAAGAAAAAAGTTTGATACAAAATCTGATCCCCTCTTTTGTCCCCTTAGTGGGGTGGGGGGAAAATTTTTATACACCAGATGTTAAGTTGGAAGAAGACAAATATGTCTGCGAAAACCGTATCTAAATCGAATCGGTAGTTTTCGTGTTAACGAAAAAAGTTTGATACTAAATCTGACCCCCTCTTTTGTCCCCTTAGAGGGGGGGGGGGGGGGGAATTTTTATACACCAGATGTTAAGTTGGAAGAAAACCGCATTCAAAATTTTTTGAATACCTTTAATGTACAGAATTGTCATTTCTACAGATTTATTATATATATAGATCTTTTCAGCGCAAAATCTTGCAGTGTCATAACCCATAACGTATGAGTACGAAAAGAAAAAAAAAAACACTTTTCAAGGGTGTCAAGATAAACAGAATTCCACAAAACGTTGACTACTTGCCTACCACTTGTTTAGTATTGTCTTTAATGCCCGGGACATACGAGGCTAGTTTTTCAAGCCAGGATAGCAACTAGCAAGCTAGTTTTTTACCAAACTGTCCTGGCTTGCTGACCTAGCTTGCAGCATGCTACAAATGAAGATAGTTTTGTCCACACGAAGCCAGAAGCACTAGCTTGCTAGCTTACTAACACTAGCTTGCTATCCTAGCTTGAAAAACTAGCCTCGTGTGTCCCGGGCATATAGTGCGTAATTTCTACAGTATTTTCTACATAATATAAAGTGCGTGTTCCTTAATTCCCTTACATCGTTTGCCCCAATTCCGTCTTTCTTTCTCATCCTTTATTTGACTATTTCAAACTCGCCTGATGGATCAGCGCCGACGGCCATCATAAAGTCTTCAGATTCCTTTACAGCCTCAGGGTTTATAGCTTTTACTGTCGAGATCGCTGGAAATATTATGTAAATAAACCTTGACCCTAGAGGAGCTTTGATGTGAGTATTCCGGAATCTTTACCGTTTTTCGGGTTATTGTGGATAAGAATGCGTTTGTTCTTTTGGGATTATTATGAGAATAAACGTTTTTATATACCTACTATCAAAGAGTTTTTAAGGAAAGGATAACGAAAAACTCTTTATACTTATAAGAAGAAGTGCCCGTATAATCCGTATAATTATATGGCTACACCGACATAATTTTCCTTAAATGTTACATACTAAATTGATGGTGCTTGCCGTATCTTCATAATCAACAACACATCCTATAAAGCCTTCATATAATATCGTCATTCGCCCTCAATATACAGAAAATTCGAATTAAATTCTATTGTTTGTCCCGAGCCCTGCATACAGACTCCCTTAATCATGTCCTCAGAAACCTTTTATGCAGGCTACATTTGGGTCCATCAAATATACATTTCGGTATATTAAGTGTGGGGACGAAAATGTGCTTGAATATGTATGTCCCCTACACAATCGCTATTTTAGGGATACGATTTGATGATAAGTATTTGCACCTGTTTAGTATTCATTTGGATGTGTATTAAAGATTATTATGGCATCTAAGTTAAAAGCATAATATTTATAAATAGTAGGTACATAATATTATAGTCATTTTAGTTTACTTACTTTAGAAGAGTAGCAGAGCTTAACATATTTTAATAGATAAAGATGCATGTAGAGTATAGGTATTATAGCCACACTAACAAAAACAAAATGTAGGTACCTAAGTTCCCAAAAAATGTACCTAGGTTCCCAGAAAATGAACCCAAACTTGTTTCAAAATATCAAAAAGAGCAAAATACCCTAATTTCGTATCATCTGAACCCATAAAAATATTCTGTTGTGACGCCACGAAAATAACTGAACAAATAATAATCGAAAAAGCGTTTTAGGTCGCCATTTTACTTTTATAATACCGTAACACAAATTTATTGTTAGGTGTTTTGCATAACAGGAAAAGTGTGTCCTTTGTACAACCGTGGTATATTTCCACTTCCTTTTTATGGAACATTTTTCTCTTTGGAATTGGTGTGCTATACTTAGCGATCTTTCATGAGATATTTTATTAATTACTTTTGATTTACATTCATTACATTTGCCTAAATTCAAAAGCGCTAAATTAAAAACAAAATTAAAGCCATTAATGCCATTGCCGAACAAATAACAGTTAAAAAAAATAATTCGCAAAACGGAATCGTAATGACCCAATTTCAAATTTGGAATCTCGATTTCACGTCTGAGAAATTGCGTTCGTATTTCGAAATATAAAACCGCGAGAATAATTACGAAGAAATGTCCCTTAATTATGAAATGAATGAAGAAATCTGAAATCCGAGGCCATTTTCCACCGCAGTGACTTTTAAACAAATTAAGTTTGTCACAAATCAAATGAAGCCCGCTGGTCCACGATGGAATTGAATTAGCTAATCTGATTATTTTAAAGGAAAGATAAGAAAATTTGCTTCTTTTTGAACTTTGCTGCGGGAAAATAGAAATTCACTGCTTTACGGTTTATCGTCGTCGGTCCGAACAATAATTGAATAAGACAAATTACCTTTTGATTAAGTTCAAAAAATTTAAATACGTTTTGATAGACCTTACATATTGTGTTTAATAGCTTTGTGTGACTACGACCGCTAAGACGAATGATCATTTCTATTGTAACTAATAGACATCATTTTTATTTTTTACCATTAAATTATATTCAAACAAAATTAGCTCTTCAGCGTCTACTCTATCTTTACAGACTGTACTTTACACAAAACACTTCGTATCTGTCAAATGGCAATATAATGAAGTCAGCTGCACTCCATTCGTGAGTGTTCGTGTATGTTCGACCATTTTCGCCCCAGCACATTCTCTACGCTCGCAGCATACAAATGATTGATAAGCGATCGCTATTTGTATGTCTGAGTATGTAATATACGGACAGTTTTAGCTGGAGTATTACGGGAAATATTGCTTGAATAAAAGTAAAATTTTGTCTACTCAAGAAGACAATCATAAAGACAAACAATAGTGGTCCGTTTGTAACATTCTAATGATAAGTTTGGGTAGAGGTTTTATACGAACATATTGCTTGAACTAATATAACTTTTTATCAACTGAAAAGGAAAAGCATTGAAAAATTATAAAGGCATAATAAGATATTCTTGCGCTGGAACTATTTTAATAGCGGTCATAAGCGAGCACTGAAAAAATTAAGGCCAAACTAAGGCTGAATGGTTTTACTGGTATTAATTTTCGGTAGCTTGTCCAAGGTTGATACTAGTGCTGATGGCAAATCTCCATTTTTTCGGACGTAGTGAGTTCTACAAATCGGCGGTAGAAGTAGCCGATCCCCGTGAAAAACAGTACGGAAAAAACGCCAGTCTGCTTGCGGTTCCAACTGTTTTTACATTCATGGCGTATGAATAATGTTTGCGTAATAAATCGTAGGCAGCTCCCTTGACAATCGCGTTTTATTATTTTTGTCCGGCGCATGATTTGCAGTAATGGATCCCCGCGGGTGAAATATACCTTCAATTGGAAAAATAATCCGTGTGGATTGATATTATAATTATCGTTGTTAAAACATGTGCTGCACTTTTAATAGGTGCATATTTTTCTCCCTTTGCATCGACGGTACGTCCATCCAACCAAACGCTAGCAATTATGTCAATTCAATGCTAGCTGCTTGTGTTGCTTGGGTTGTGTAGGAGCTGTTATGACAGGTCGGATGGGTTTGACATAATGCGACCAAATTACTTAGGTCCTCTATCTGCCTAGGAATCAACTTCCCTGATTCCCTGATAGTACGTCCGTTTGGAGGAAAGATAACCACGATTGACGTTTCCAAAGGGCCGTTCAATCAATGCACGCCATTACGATTAAAAAGATTAACACTTTGATATCATAGTTATTATAACTATCATATTATTATCTAATACTGTAACTAGACTATAATAGTCTAGTTATAGTATTTGTTCTAGTCTGACAAGCGACTTTCCTGGCGTGTGAGTCAAGCACATAACGTCGTATGACGTATACCATGACTGTAATCATGAACCTAATATACCTGTAGTCTAAATTCTAATCTCATTAAAAAGTATGTAGGGATTTATATGGCAATCGGACTAAAACACAAAAATAATGTGAAATAACTATTCATAACAACACACATACAGAAACGATATTATTACCCCGAATCGGAAGACATTGGAAGTTTCTGGGAATCAGTGGAAGTCGGTATTTGATGGCCGAAGTTTCTCCGCCGCGCCGACAGTGATACCAACACTTAAAAATTTTACCCCTCATCAAAAACCCCTGAAATAATGTTTTATATATTAAAAGTATTTAAAAAACGACGAACTCTAAACATTACTAATTGACATTGCCTCTTACATAAGAAATTAACAACTTTTGTATCACAATGCACAACTAACACTTATTGGTAACGTTTGGTAATGGTTATTACTTTATTACACGACAATCGATATTTTATGTAGGGGAGAGGGGGGCTAGAATTAACAGGGGTAAGTATTAACAAGCCTATATCTATTAAATTAAATGACGATACGGTAAGACGTTCAATGTTATAAGTTCGGTCAACGTCGGCGAACGATTTGCGACAAGTGTGTTGCCCATCGGCCGTCGCATTGTGAAGTTATTGTACTTCGGTGCAAAAATACAGGTAAGTGGACATTTTTACGTCTCGAATTTTTTGATTTATGCTCAAATTATTTGGTTTTGCGATTGCAGATTTTGTATAATTGATGGTTATTTAGTTGTTAATTACATTTCCGTGTTATTTTATTAAATATACCTCTAGTTTTTTTATAATAATTAGTTATGTCCAAAAACGTCTTCGGGGGCTAGTTTTAACAAAAGGAACGGGGTAAGTATTAACCCGTATTATTTGGTATTACAAGCAAGTTGGAGCTACCACATCTGCCGAAGGAAGTACGCCGATCACTCTGGCGGCACTCCGGCAACACCATATCCACCGATGTTCATATATCGGAGGATCAGATTCAATTTTTGTTACAAGTGGAATCCATAGGGGCTGAAAACAGCTCAGGGTGGAAGACATAAAAGGAAATTAATGTTATTTGACAGAAGTTATGATTGTTCTTTAACATTTTTATGTCAAAAAATAAATAAATTATCATCTTAATATTGTTGTTTTTTTACTTTCATGGTTAAATGAAATTCTAATAAGTATACTATCGTTAATACTTACCCCGTTATTGTTAATATTTGCCCCCGAAACGGGGCAAGTTTTAACCGCTGACTTTTTTTAAAAAGATGCGTCTCCCTTCGAATCCTAGTAATTTAGATGAATTTTTAGCTAAATGCAAGCCCTATAAATTTCCGTTACTCAGGTATAAAAATAATAACATAAAGTTTTCAAATTAAAAAGATAAATGACAATATTCAAAATCTGTTAGAACTAGCCCCCCCTCTCCCCTACACTTCTAGGATCAGGGAACTGGAATAGAAATCTATTCCAGTTCCTTGTAAAGTTCGTCCTTAAAAGTAGGACTCTAAAAATATCATCCCGCTTTATAAAGCGAATTTATAAGGAAATAATTCTATATCAACATCATCTGTTGTCCATACACATCGAGTTTCTCCCGGTTGAATTTCTTAACCTAGAACGGGCAAAACTCCAAATTTGGTAACACTGGCTACCTCCACAGCAGGGATAAACACTGTAATAAAATCGCTTAATGGCCCATATTACTGTGATTGAACTGTTGTTCGGAAGGAGGTATGAATCATATCTAATGTTATAGGTTTATTACTCAATATTAGGGTATAAAATATATAATTACGATACTTCGTAACTACGATTCGCAATTACGATATTGCGTACGATGCGGAGGTAAAATGTCCACAAACAGCGGAGGAAAAAATCAAAGACAGCTGAACATAATTTAAGCACATTACCACTCTTTTGAGAGTCGGTTAAAAATTAAAATGAAGGAAAAAGCCTTGCTAGTTACGACTATTGACTAGACTAGAAAAATCTCTTCCTAACACAGACTACTAAATAGTTATTACGTAATCTATTCTTAATACGCCTAAAAACTAGGCCTTTATATCCGTTGTGGGTGATTTATACAGTATTTTCAGAGCGAAGTAACCACTACTCAAATACTGTAGTGCCTGGGACAAGACTTTCCAAGTTGCCCAAGCACATACGGCATCTCACAACATAGTCAGCCTAGTCCAGAGGAAAGAACTAGTTGATACGTCTGGGACCAACCATGTGTGGGTTTCCTCACGATGACGTTTTCCTTCACCGTATGAGTGTCCGTATAATGTACTTGAGATCAGAAAATGTCTCATTGGTACACGCCTCCACCCGGGATCGAACCTGCAACCTCTACGAGTGCGAACCAAAGGTCTACGCTGTAGGCCACGGACGCTCTAAATACGCCTAAGCCACAAGACAAAATAATAGCCAAATGTTGGCTGTCATCCTATATTGTCACCTTCTATTTTTGTTTGACTGGGACTTTCTGTAGTATGAACTCTAAAAGACACGCTAGTAATAATAATCAGATACTTTTTGATGTGGGGGAGCCATCCTTCGGCACGAATGGGCCGGCTCGACCGGAGAAATACCACGCGCTCCCAGAAAACTGGCGTGAAACAGCGCTTGCGCTGTGTTTCGCCGAGTGAGTGAGTTTACCGGAGGCCCAATCCCCTATTCTTTTCCCTTCCCTACCCTCCCCTATTCCCTTCCTACCCCCCCGCCGCTTCTTTTACCCTATTCCCTCTTAAAAGGCCAGCAATGCACCTGCAGCTCTTCTGATGCTGCGAGTGTCCATGGGCGACGGAAGTTGCTTGCCATCAAGTGACCCGTTTGCTCGTTTGCCCCCTTATTGCATTAAAAAAAAACTTACCTTTTATCTGAAAGTCTACCCACTATAATATGTAACATAACAAATGCCTGTGCCACAAAACTTCTGCAAACAAAATAAATATCTGTCTAGTCATCTCAAGAAAAATATAGCCGTCATTATAATAGGGGGAGGCCAATAAAAGTCGCATCCTTCGTCCTCTGAGAAATGGCCGGCGGGGACTAATGACGTCACGTGACGTGACGCGATGTGACGTGACGTGACGTGATGGATCGGAGGAGAGTGTTGGGTACAACTTACAAGTTTGTATTCCCACTAAGATTGCAGTGATTTGAGAAAAGGTTACAACATTTTTGCTAAGCTTAGACACATTATTATTAGGTGTTTAACGTTCGTCAGTCAGTTTTCGTATTTCAATCCTCTAAATACATATTACACATAGATCCCTAATGTCCGGGACACACGAGGCTAGTTTTTCAAGCTAGGATAGCAAGCTAATGTTAGTAAGCTAGCAAGCTAGTGCTTCTGGCTTCGTGTGGACAAAACTATCTTCATATTTTGTAGCATGCTCCAAGCTAGGTCAGCAAGCCAGGACAGTTTGGTAAAAAACTAGATTGCTATCCTGGCTTGAAAAACTAGCCTCGTGTGTCCCGGGCATTAGATTGTTAATAGAAAGTAGAAACAATGATTAAGTTGCTGTTTTATTTATTTGATTCAAAAGAGTGTCGGTCTGTCTGGAGAAATTTTGTGTCACATATAACAGGATATAGGATACGATAGTTTTATCCCGGAAAAATGTACGGCTACGCGTGATAGTTGAATTTCGGCGAATATTCGGACTGACATGAATGGCACGAATTACGGACGGTTATGTTTTTTGTACTACAAGCAGACTATGTCTTTACGCTGAACTTCTGTTATGACTTATGACTTATGAGGCTAATATATTTTCTAGGGGCCAACTCATGATGACGTAAGAGGTTGAACTTACGTAACTATTTTGTAATCTGTGAACCAACCAGTGATTGAAACGTTCCCTAACGTCCAGTAAAAGCTGATTTCTAACTTCAGACGTAGATAGAACGGCCGCATTAGTCTAATCCTAGCGCTTAGGGCGAGAATGGGTTGCGCAGTGCAGCGCTAACGCGAACACTTTATACTGTCGCCTGTGACATATTGACAGGTGATTATGACCGTTATGGAGTTGTTAGTACTAGGAAGGAAATTTATTAAATATATTGGCGCTATTTGTAACGTGGAATGGCCGACAACATATTTACAACGCTTTAAAAATCATATTTTATTGTCGCTGTGCTGTTAGACTAGTTTTGCAAATAAAAATGTTTGAAAAGCAAAAATGCCTAATAAAACCGGTCCTTTATTGATGTAAAATAATACATATTATAGAAAGTTAGCTAAACGCTCAAATGATGTTAAATTTTGGCTAGAAACACCTTTCACATTTTGATCACGACTAAAACAAAACAGCAGAGTATCAAAATCTCTTTCAGTTTCTGAACTATGCCACAGATTAACGTAAAAATTGTTTAAAAAAGTTCAAAAACCCTCAACGTCCAACATCCGAAGAATTACGCAACTTTATTTGCAATTTGGGTACAAAAGTACCCGTGTACTTGTTTACGTCGGGAACTTGCGAAAAACACTAAAGGGTTACTCCTCCGTGATACTTATCCGGTGGCCTTTTGTAAGTGACGCCTTTTATCTGTCCCAGTGGACTTTCAACCATAGCTAGTAAACGTAAGGTTGAAATTGCATCTAGTGTTTTTGAATAGGAACGAAAATGGAGAGTTTTCTTGTGAAAAGGTGAAATAGGTGAGGAAATGAGGCGAATATGACGAAGGTGCTGCGACTGTACGCGTCGTAGCGGCTATAACTAACGCCACTTTTCATATAAATTACCGTACTTCGGTTGTGTTATTCAGAAAATAACATTAGGGTTTTTTTGGTTAAAGGTTGTGATTCGCAAGATTATTAAAATACTGGTACGTCCTTGCAGTTACTATTTATTTAGTAATCTGTGCTTTATGTTATCTATATTATAATCTCTACATAAATGTCTCTCTAAGGTTTTAGATACATAACAAAAATAATCTACAAACAAAAATGATACGTAACCAAAATGCGCGGTATGAGGTACTTATCTAGACAGTTTTTTCTCCAAAGATACAAAATTTTATAGAAACACTTGTAGTTGTAGGCTTTAGAGCTTACAAGTGTTGTACAAAAAAGTGTTTAGATTCTAAAGCCTAATTGTTTAGATTTTAGAGTTAAAACACTTTTTTCAGGTAATATTATTATTACAATACAAATAAAATATAATTAAACGAGCTTTTTCAAACATCCAGAAAAATACGAGTCGGGCATTTAAAGAACCCATTATAGAACCTTATATTAAACTACTCTAAAAAAATTGCGACCCTTGAGAGAGTAGGAATAGAGGACATTATGTTTTATCCAAATCTATGGCCCACACTCTACAGAGTACCTCTTGCTTATAGATAGTAATCAGCTGACAAATGCAAATCGTTCAGGAAATAGGCTCAGTTTTTGTGATCGGATCAGATTGATCTGATTGGGGTATTTCAGCTTGCTAATTGCTATGTTATGTAGGCCTGGATTAGAAAGAGAAGTGATCTACACTCAATATTATCGTGAAAATATGTCTTGTCTGTTTGTCATCTTGTTATGCAATATTCAGGTATAATTTGTAAATAATTTGAGTCCAGGTAAGAGATAGCGTTTGTATAGATTTTCATTATTTGTAGTCAAAAACTAAAAAGTCATTAGGACTTTCGTCAAAGATACTACGTAACTTGCGTCCAACTTGCGACTTCCAACGAAATAAAATCTGCGCTTTCCGTGAGAATTTATTTGTGCGTTTTCCCAGCAATTTTCAGTTGGACGCAGTATGTCCCAATGCAACGCAACGAAAAATGTATGGTTCGTGGTTTTTATTTGTGTGTACGAAGGTTTGTGAAAAGTATTATAGAAAGAGAACTTTTATTTTGTAGTCGGTTAAAAACACTCAAAATTCTAACTTCAGTCTTATCAGGAAGGGCTGGCCCTTCATTAGTTAACCTTAATAATTAATTGGGAATCGGGTAGGAACTTGCTAGGGCCCTATTAATTAAGGTTATAATGTATCATCTTGTACTTAACGGTCCAAAGTTGTAACTTTGGTTAAGTTTTCGACCTCATACATTTACGAGTATTTGCGAGCAATTTTTCTTACTAACGTAGTTTTGCATATTGTTAGCTTGACTTTACATCCATGTGAAAGTGTATCTGTCTGTCTGTTACCTCTACACGCCCAAACCATTGGACCGAATTTGTTAAAATTTGGTGCGGAGATACTTTGGAAAAGGACTAAGGATACTTTTCATGCCGGAAAAGTACGGTTTCTGCGCTATAAACAAATTTTGGTGCAGAGGCGTTCGGACTTCATCTTGTATTTAATATGCTACAATATTATATATTTTGTTTCTAACAGGAAATAATATTCGAATAGTTTTGGGAGCTATTTTTTACGTGAATTAGCAACTTCATCATTTTAATTAAACAATCAAAAATATTTTTGGGCCCTTTTAACTTAAAGTAAGCATCAAGTTTTTTAGCTCTTCTAAATCTTAAGGAAGAATTGGGTTTAGTAAATTAGTAACTATAGGTCTACCAGAATCTGATGGCAAAAAGTGAGAAAATGAATTGACTCTAGCAATACCGGGGTAATTGGGATAAAACATTTTGATCCTTTTTTCTTCTTATAGCGGCTGATTCTGTGTGTTAAACATGCAAATATAAAAATTTATTCAATGATCAAGGATATTTTTTGAAAATCTGCTGTCAAAAATTGCCATCAGATTCTGGTAGACCTATGTCCTAAACCAAACCCAATTATTATTCTTCCTCAAATTCATAAAATATGAAAGACTGTCAAAAGTAAAACGTCAGTATCGATCAGCGAATAATGAGCTGCGTAAATTATGATTATCACTTTGAGGCATTCCCAGGTAAAGTATATCAAAAATTCAAAATTGTATTGAAAGAAAATTTTTAAATTTTTAAAATGGAACTCTATCTCTTTAAAATCAAGGTCGAAAGTGCTTTGAAGGGCCAGATTCGCTTTAATTGAGAAATCCTGGTACTGTGTTTCTAATTCGAGTTTATTGGTAAGGTTCGGAGTCATTACGTTGAGTGCTTCCTGATGAAATGTATATTATGTTATTGGGGATTAATACACATTTTATTGTTGTATATTTTGATTGTGTTTTATTTTTTATACCTTTTAATCTCTGGTAGAATATTAGAAGGTAATAAAAGATATTAAAGTAAAGGGTTTTCCAATAGAGACTTGAAATTTTGAATTTAGTTAGTGGACGCACCCTTTCATTTAACATTGAACTGATACACGAATGAACAACGTCTGCAAATTTTAAAAATTTACTACAGAAATTCGGAGTCGGTGGCCATTACTTTAAGAGCGCGTACAGTGTTTTAGAAATGCCCAAAATCGGACATGACTAAGTTAATGCAATGAGTCGATGGCGTCTTATATTTCAAATGCAAGAGTAGAACTCTCGTGTGCGCATTTCACTTCGTTTTTGAGAAAATCAATTTTTAAATTGGTAATTTTTTGACTCCCTTAAAACGAATTTTTTTCGAATTCCGAGGATTTGTTAACTTGCTACCCAGCTGATTAGATTAATCATTAAGAGATACAAATTTTGTACTTTATTTCATTCCTACAATTCAAATAGTTCCTGAGATTTTAATGTTTTTAAATATTTAGACTTTATTTTTTTTCTGCTTTCCTATGTGATTTCCGCATTTTTGTCAATACTGAAAAATACTTTGGTATACTATTTACACTACAATATTTTTATTTTTTGTGAATCGCGTCTCATACCAGATATTTACGAATTCCAAATTTTTATTCGCGCCTTAAAAAATTTAATAGCAAAGTTTCATCAAATATATTTTTTTAAATAATAATCAGTCAAATAATAAAAGATTTACAATTTTAATAATGAGTCAAATAATAATCAGTGAAATAATAAATCAGTCAAATAATAAAACATTTCATTCTTCATCACTTTCCCGTGCTACACGAAACCCTTCATCGAAGTATAGTTAACACATGATATTTTTTAACACTTCGATGAAACTTTGCTCTTAAAATGTTTAAGGCGCGAATAAAAATTATAAATTCGTAAATCTCTGGTATGAGACGCGATTCACAAAAAATAAAAATATTATAGTGTAAATACTATACCAAAGTATTTTTCAGTGTGGACAGAAGGTGCGGAAATCACATAGAAAAGCAGAAAAAAAAGTCTAAATATTTAAAAACATTAAAATCTCAGGAACTACTTGAATTGTAGGAATGAAATAAAGTACAAAATTTGTGTCTTTTAATGATTAATCTAATCAGCTGGGTAGCAAGTTAACAAACCCTCGTAATTAATTTAAATAAAATAATTTCATTTTTTTTTCTTATTTATTAGGCTTGTGTCGAAACCGACAATGCCAGCCTCATAAATTACATCCAAATTATAAACTTCATTGTGCTCACACAACTGAGCTGTGTCAGCGCCACCCCCACATCAGCCTCAAACCTGCGCCTCTCTGACTCCACCCGGGCACACTCCACCAAGCATGGTAAAGATCTTCCCGCTTCTTACACAAACTACAATCTGGCGACATGCAAACTTTCATCATATATCCAAATGCATTGAGGAGGAGGAACGTGCCCGGAGCGAAGTCTCATGAGCACGTTCCACTCAATTTCATTTTTAGGGAGTCAAAAATGACCAATTTAAAAAATGTTTTTCTCAAAAACGAAGAGAAATGCGCACACGGGAGTTTTACTCTTTCATTTGAAATATAAGACGCCATCGACTCATTGCATTAACTTAGTAATGTCCAATTTTGGGATTTCTAAAACACTGTGGAGCGTTCGAAGAGAAAAACTCCGATTTTCGATCGTAATTCTCGCCCTTGTAGACAGGCAGATTGGCCATGATTATGGATTATTTTTGGCTCGAATTAGAAGATATGGAAGTCTATGTCCAAGTGGACAGCATGAGGTTTCAAAAGGACGGTGCCACAAGCCACACAGTACACGTTACAATCGATTTATTGAAGAGCAAGTTTGATGAGCGTGTTATCTCAAAAAATGGACCAGTCGATTGACTGTCTCGTTCGTGCGATTTAATGCCTCTAGATTTTTTTCTTTGGAGCTGCGTCAAGTTCAACGACGTTGGAACAGCTCAGAGCCAAAATTAAACGCGAAATAGCCGAAAAGTCATAGAAAATTGGGCTCAACTAATCATCGCTGCAAAACGTGCCTGCGGTGGCCATATGAGCGAAGTCGAGTCCCATTAAAAATGTTTTCACAATGAAAACATTTTTAATGGGACAATGGGCTTCAATCCGATACTAAAATTTTTGAAAATTCTTAAATGGTTTTAATTTTATTTCGAAAAAAAGTTGTAAAGTCCTTATTGGAAAACCCCTTATTTCGGAAGTTTCATAGCAGGTTCGTAGTGAGTGCTACGAAATCTGTAATGTTGATCATTAGTTATATATTTTCGGGGTTCCGAGTGAAATAATGTTCATTTCTTAGGTTCTGTTTTGAAAGGGATGTAATTTTTAAGGATACGGGCCTCACTAAAATTAATACGGTAATTTTCGTATCTCTGCTACGAACTTTCTGGCATTCTAAGTACAAAGTTAACTGTTGATTTCAATACCTATTTTTTTGTCTTTTTTTTAACACCTCCATGGTGGGTATCGTAGACAGAATATATTTTTAGTTATTATGCGGCAGCCGGCTGCCGCTTGGGGATTGGTGGGTTAACAATGAACATTAAATTAATTAAAAATAATTAAATTATAAATAGCAATTTATTAAATCTTTACACCAAGTCTCGACATCTATTTTATCTCACAAAAGGCGATTATTCTTGGATTGCCTCTCCACGCACCTTAGATTTAACAAAGGAGGTGTCCAAAAAACTCACTCCCAGGTCCTCCAACGTAAGCGATTGCGAATCTTGACTAGAGGGTGCCACCGTAACTAAATCTACCTGGAGCCAGTTATAAAACGGTACCACAGGTCCTCTTAAGCTGGTCCCCTCCCCTCAAATTCATTATTCTAATTGCTTTTTCATACAGGTCCCGCGCCTCAAATGTTCTCGAGTGGCCACTCGCGAATGAAAACGTTAAATTCAATCATATTTACGTGATTCCGAAAGGATCCCCAATAATTGCTTTTAATGTCTGATTTTCATTACTTTAGTCTTTAGAGCCCATTTTATGTATAGGCGAACTGACCTAGCAATTTATGATATTTAGCCATAAATGTATGAAAAATAGATGATGGTCGATTCTTACTTACCTTACTTAGACTTACCCGATAAGAATACAAAATTTTAGCATAACCTCTGCAGCCGTTTTGGAGGAGTTTAGCAATAAGCAGCGACATGAGAATAATCTTATATCTTTAAACGAGCAATTCTTGTATATGTATTGGAATCTCGGAATCGGCTCCAACGATTTTCATGAAATTTAGTATATAGGGGGTTTCGGGGGCGATAAATCGATCTAGGTAGGAATCTCTTCTAGAAAATGTCATTTTATTCGTGTTTTATCGAATACCGAGCAAAGCTCGGTCAAATAGCTATTATTGTTAACCCCCGATCTTCGATCAAGTCTTCGGCCTTACTAACAGCGCTTGACACCTAAAATTAAAGAAAAAAGAGCAATTAAAATGATTACCTGCTATTAAGTTTAACTTTATGGAGCCTAATTTGGTCAAATCTTCACATTTAACTTCGAACTAAACTAGATCTAACTTCTAAGCAGTGTGTAACTTAGGAAACCTTTCTGAATCTTAAGTTCCGTGTACACTGGCTGCGGTGACGTCAACTCCAAGTTACCTAACATGGTTCAAGTTCTAACTCCACACGTGGTGTCAAACATTTCACCAACTTGCGCCAGAATCAAATTCTGTGTGCAAACTCTGATCCAGCTAAACGAATGTATGAAGCTTTACACATATCTACGTATATACCTACGTACATACCTACAGGTAATTAATATTATAAATGGTTTTATCTGTTTATTACCGATTTTCATGAAATGATACTTTGCGTTCCAGGAAAAAACGCTTGTTCTAGTTTTGAGCTTGAGAGTTAATATAGAGGTAATCATTAAAGTCGTCCTATTGCAAGTTCCTGAGAGTTTTCAGCGCTTTTGTTTGGTTGACGTCAAACTCAATCAACAACGCTGTATTGAAAGATAATACGTCATTCATACGTGGGAGAGTCATGCTTCGCCACGAATGGGCCGGCTCGACCGGAGAAATTCCACGTTCTCACAGAAAACCGGCGTGAAACAGCGCTTGCGCTGTGTTTCGCCGAGTGAGTGAGTTTACCGGAGGCCCAATCCCCTACCCTCCCCTATTCCTGTCCCTTCTCATCCCTACCCTCACCTATTACCCTATTCCCTCTTAAAAGGCCGGCAACGCACCTGCAGCTCTTCTGACGCTGCGAGTGTCCATGGGCGACGGAAGTTGCTTTCCATCAGGTGACCCGTTTGCTCGTTTGCTCCCTTATTTCCTTAAAAAAAAACTGCTGTAAAAAAACAGCTGTGGACATTCGTCCAATTTCTGGACTAACTGATAGGACTGGTCATTCAGACTTTAGTCCTTTTAAAAAGCTAGATTGTTTTCCATTACCGTAACCGTTCTATTAGTCAACAATAATGTCCGCAGTAATCAGTGACGTCATCAGATACAAGCGCATATTGAATTACCATCCCCATGTGGCGCAGACGATACATCAGTGTGCAGGGGTCCGATTTGTAAGGCAGGGTACACACAAATTTGTTTTGATTTTTTTTATGTTGATTTTAATGCTAATTTTAATTTAATAAAATAAAAAGTCGGTAAGTATTTAACAATACCAAGGTACAGGTTCCCTAGAACATTTTTTGACTCGATTACTATCGCCTATCAAGCTAATTTTTCGTGAGTAGCTTCATATTGATAAGAAGAACAACAATTTTCTCAGGACGATGATGATTTGTTGATTACAGAACCTTAAAACAGAAGCCTGTCCATCTGATTTTTGTGCATTGATAGGTTATTATTTATATAATTTAACAGTAACATTTTGTCCTACAAATATTATAACGATCCACATTTTAGGACCATCATATCAAAATATTTAATCCTTTCTATCTCTGCTAGCTAATACTTTCAAGATTTTTCGCAAAGGAAACTATTGTTACGGATACGGGCAGTTGTTTAACTGCGCGCGACAGTTGCGCGTACTTTCTAGAAAAGTCCAACCCTTGTTTATGTGAATTGCGTGTTTACGTAAACAATCCAGAATGGGACGTTCCAGAAAGTATGGCGGGCCATATAAAAGGTAAACAAGCCGGCAATCAGTTCAGTTCCATACAAGCGATCATCAAGGCGACTTCGAAGTGAGAACAAGTGATCAATAGTGAGTGACAGTGATAGTGCTCAGTGATTTGGATCTAGTGCTTAGTGTTTGGACTTAGTGATTTGTGTGAGCTAGTGTTTGTGAATAGGGTCTTCAAGAGAGTCACCCGGTCTTTCTCTCGGAATCCTCGAACCCTAGCACGTAACACTATTATTTGTCTTATCAAAATGAAGCTACACACGAAAAATTATCTTGCTAGTAATCAAGTCAAAAAATGTTCTAGGGAACCTGTACTATAAGTGTATGTTGGTAATGATGAAAGATTTTTCTGATAGTATATAGTATATTATCCTTTTTAAGTATATTACAAAACAACACTACCAAGTATCAAGAAAGCATACGATCCGCCCTACTAGACAAGTGGCAAGCGATTATCGTAAACGCCAACAAAATGTATGCAATTTGACATAAGTCATCGCTTCGCTAGCGAATACTAATGTCAAATCCCATACATTTTGTTGGCGTTTACGATAATCCCTTGTCACTTGTCTAGGCCCTCCGGTCGGCTTGCATTCATTCCTACCGGATCAAACGGTCTCCGTGTATAATATGAGGACCCTAAGTTATACTCTTGTAACATTGAGAAAAATGCTTTGAAAAGCACAACATTTTTCTAATAGTCTAAACACATCCTTACTCCTTACATTTGTACTTAACAAATGCGCATTTAAGTAAAACAATGTTCGTTGTGGGTGTGTACATTCGATGACAGATCCAGCTCACTGCATTTCTCTCTTATTGCGTTTACAATACGGTTCAAAATGGCGTACCAAGTTTTTCATACGTCGTCGACTGTACCGGGTTAGCACGATGATTTGTTATGATCACCGCGACTGCTCAGCGGGTGACTGTACATGATTAAACACAAGCGATTTAAAACTCTATATTTAAGCAGTAGAGTTTAAATTCCAATGTAGATGATGAGCATAAAACAATGTAAAGTTTTGTAACAATTAAGATAATGTGAATCCAACCGCACCCCGCGGTGCACAAAACGACTACGGTTAAACAATCCTATACCTTTTTAAACAAGAGGAATTTATCGGTACGGTTATTAAAAAGGACTATTGGTATTTCATATATATTCACCTTTAAGTATTAAGATTTTCATTGAAAGAGTTAAATTAAATGTTGCCTTCTATGTATTATGTTTTCGGGACAAAAACTATATATTATATCATTTTGCAGTACTTAAAGTATCTGCCTACAAAATATCATAATCGGTTCACTGGTTTAAACACGCTCATTTATAAAGCGCCAATGAACTATTAAAAAAAAACTACTTCTCACTCTACTTGCAGGATGACTATACGATGTATATTTAGATATCCCTACACTGTAAGGGTGAGGGACCTCCAGTCAATACCATTGTACTGCAGGTTCTAGTCCTGACCTTTTGATAAATCGGTTCCTTTGTCGCGTCACCCGCTCATTGCAGTGCATAAGACAGGCGGTATGGATTGGCGTCGTAGTTCGAAGAGGTTTTGAACATAGTTCTATTAAGGAATTAAATCTTTTTGAAAGTGATAAAGAGTAACTCATAAAAATTACAACCCAAAAGTACAAATTCTTATTTCCAAAATCGAATAGTTTTTTTTTCGAAGCAATTTCACAGCATCTGATCAGAATCTACAAGAAAACCTCCGCCTATAATATCTTCCGCCTATACATTTTATTCTCGAACACGTTACACTACGCATAGATTTTACTGCATCGGATAAAAAAAATTAAGATATAAGACATTATTCAAGTTATAAAACGGCTTTAATTTTGAAACCCTACTGCTTATTCAAATTGCGGTACGCACAAGGTACGCATCAATTTTACTGCATCGGTTCAAAAAAATCGGTTGTCTGTAAATTCGGTTTACTGACGATAGTTGAACGTTACAACGTCATAAGAAAATGGAACGCCTCAGAGCGAGGTAACGCCGCATGAGTCATGTTTTTTCGTGCGTGCAGCCGGCTCCATCGAATGGTAAGACGTTATCACGTCAAAAAACCTAAGCTACTCAAGGTAAGGGCTTCTTTTTTTATTTTGAAATCCTGAAACGACTTATTTAAGGTGAACGCAGATTTGGCCGCACCGCACGCACCGCAGTCGCCGCATTCGGAATTCTTTATATGAAGTTATAGGCAAGCTCGCATACCTACCTACCCGCGCCGCAGTCTTCGCAACTTCATAATAATATGAAGAATTGCGAATGCGGCGACTGCGGTGCGTGCGGTGCGGCCAAATCTGTGTTCACCTTTTAACGAACCCGTTCCAATTCGCATCAACTTCACTGCATGGAATCGATTGACGTCTCACGTCGGGGTGATTATTTTATAAGGAACAATACCTTTAAACTGAACGTCCGGAGGTATGAAGAGAAGTAAGTACACCCAGAATTATTTTACATCTCACAACACCTTTATGCTAACGAAATAAGACTCAGAATGCACTATAAAATCCTTACTTTCTCTGTTATAAAAATAATTGCATATCTAATTAAAATTATTGTAGCTTTTAGTAAAAAGCGGTAATGAAGGCTTGTTCTTTTTTTATAAGAATGTAGGAAGACAAGTTTTGATTGACGGTCTTCAAAATATAAGTTAAGCTATGGAAATAGAGTTATTTAAACCTCACTCTACATATATACAGCTTCTTAGTCTATATTTCCATTATTCACTATTTGCAAATTCATTAACAGGGAGACAGTAGATCTACTTAATTTGGTAGTATTATGATTTATTTGTGTTTAACCAAAGTCACGAGTTCACGTAATCGAGACTAACATTGGCATAACGCCACCAAATAACGGAGGTCGGTTCTGAATCAAATTCATTTACGTTGATAACCTAATGAAGTCATAATCATTTTATATGCAAGAGAATAAAAGGGTTACTAACACTATAACACTAACAGGTTTAGTGGTGGTATAAAGCGATCGTATTAGCAGTCACAAATATTTCGCGCGTTTATCACACATAAACTTTATACTTTTACAGCAGAGATTAGCTAGTGTGTGTTAACGGCCTGCGCTAAAAGGTTTTTCATTATGCTAGCCGTAATTGTGAATTTATTGTGGATTTAAGATTACTATTATTACGATCATTGATAGCTCTATTCAGTTGTTATTTCTACTTACAGATTTATGTTGGCCACAACTTGTTTTGTGCAGAAGTCACGTAAGTAATATTATAAAGACGAAAGTTTACACGTAACAAATATTATGTTTCTCCTCGCAAAAACTGCTCAGCAATTTTTTAAATTTGACATACTGGTAGCTTATACTCCCGATTAACACATACTGCGTTTTATCCAAGAAAAAGTATTTCTACTGCAATAACCAGGTTTCAACTGCAGGTGCAAGGTTCCTACTGCAATAACGATAGGAACTTTGGTCGTGATATAATTATAAATGATTAGATGACGCCCGCAACTCCGTTGCGCCAAAACTCGTTTATCGTGCGGGAACCGTACATTTTTCTGGGACAAAAAGTATCCTATGTCCTTTCCCGGGACTCAAAGTATCTTCATGCTAAATTTCAGCAGAATCGGTTCAGCGGTTTGAGCGTGAAGAGGTAACAAACAGACAGACAGACGGACAGACAGACAGACACACTTTCGCATTTATAATATTAGTATGGATAATTTTTAAATCGTTTCAGTGCCTTAGTTGTGATTGCGTGAAGTAGTGTAGGTAGGAAAAATGACAATCTCTCAGATTTTCATGTTCAACTACCTAACAATTCCAATCTCAAGATTACTCCCTGGTTTCAGGGACTGAATATAAACAGAGATTAGTTTAAGTGATACTCAATATAGCTGTGACGTCATGCTGTGAGAGATTCGTGGCTCACCCATACAATAAAAGTACGGATACTGATGCCTTATGAGTTATAGTACGTGGTTAACTACAAACCATTAATGACTTGGGGTGGAAATTTAATAAGAGCCTGCAGCCGCGCCAAGGAGCGTAGTTATGCAAATTTTATTGCAGGAAAAGCCTCAACGTGAAAATACACGGAAATGTATTTTATTTGTAGTCGGTAAATGAAAAGAAGTACACAGCAAGGTTTTAAGAAGAAAAAAAGAGCATGAGAAATACGTGGTAGAAATAAAAACCGGCCAAGTGCGAGTCGGACTCGCGCACCGAGGGTTCCGTACAAACCTGCAAGGTTTACAAAGTTCGTTCATTACGACAATCGAGTCATAACTATGGTACATTTTTATTGCAAAATGAAATTCATAACATTACAATATCTGTTCATGAGGAAAAAAGTAATAAGTTTATATTTATTAAAAAATATATATTTTGTAATGTAACTAAAAATTTAAGGTTTTCGGAATTTTTCCTTTATGTGTGCTATAAAACGTTGCTTCATGCCAAATTTCAAGATTCTAGGTCGACTGGAAGTACCCTTTAGGTTTTGATTCCCTTGCGAGTACTTGCGAGTTTCGAAATATGCAGCTTAAATTGCTGTTTCTTTTGATTGCGTTGACATAGAAGTTTGATTTTGTTACAGCTTAAAGGTATTATAGACCTGAGTATTTGGTATGAATTTCAATTTAATACCTCTACGCGTTTATAAGGAAATGGGTAGTAAGTTTAAAATTATTAAAAAAATATATATTATGTGATGTAACTAAAAATTTATGGTTTTCGTAATTTTTCCTTTATCTATGCTATAAGACGTTGCTTCGTACCAAATTTCAAGATTCTGAGTTCACGGGAAGCACCCTGTAGGTTTTGATTCCCTTGCAAGTGTCGAAAATTTGCGGCATAAACGGCTGTATCTTTTGATTGCGTTGGCTTAGAAGTTTGATTTTTTCACAGCTTCAAGGGACAGTAGACCTGAGTAATTGATATAAATTTCAGCTTCATACCTCCACGCGTTCCTGAGAAAAAGGGTCTTGACAGACGGACGGACGGACGTCCGTCAAAACAAAGTGATCCTATAAGGGTTCCGTTTTTTCCTTTTGAGGTACGGAACCCTAAAAACGTGGCAGTTTTATGTCGGTTTAGCTGAAAGTGTTGTTATGTAAATGCTCTTAATTTCTTAATTGGTTTAAATTCAGCGTATAACACATAAAACATTCATAATATCTAGAATTTCTAACACCAGCGGGATTAGTTAACTACGTGTTCTTCATCTTATGTCCAAGGTACGGCGACTGTTATTGTAAAATTATTGCTATCTCCTCTGATAAACGAAACAGTAGCTATCAGTTGTAATAGCTTTAAATACTCTTCTGTTTCCGGGACAATTTTCTCTAAGGTTACTTTGATTGCAATTCGTGGCTGGAACGCGATCCGCAGCGACATTCCTCACAATATCAGTCTGTGTATTTCCATCTCGCGGTGCTTCAGTAATCGTAACAAGCTCGCTGAAACGCACAATATGGTTGATGGTTAGATAACAGTAAGCAGGCGGCTTTACGGCGAAATTGCGTGGGGACGCCGCGTGAAGGGTTCCTGCTGCTATCTTTATGTTTTATTACAATTTTTCCACGTTTTTAACCGTTTTCTTAGTCGACCATAAAGGGCAACAAAGCTACAAATACAAGTACTCATAAAACATTTATAGAACTAGAGTTTTAAGATCTATGGCTCTAAGCTTTCACTTCCAGAAAGTTTTTAAAAATAAAAGGTTCTTTGGCAAATAATAATGTCGATGACTGAATGCGTGACATACATTTATTGGTACATCACATACGGGTACAAAGTACCAGCAGATCAATGAAAACATGTCAGATCCGCCCATCTGTAATTTGATTCCGATATTGAGTTATATCGGGTGCGTCACCAGGCGCGGATCATGTGGCATCAATTAACGTCATTCTGTTCACTTGATCCGCGACCCGAGTGTAATGAACGCGTACTTTTTCACCGCCTTTTTCATCGGCGCACTCCATTGTGTCACGCCCGCGACGGTAAAATGGCTGCCGAATACCAGCTTCAATCTGCCCACGAGCTTCAAAAATGGAAAGCTGCCCTGCCCGAAGCAGACAGTCGTTTTCCCCGAAAGTACGATCAATGCGATCGAGATTGACTCCGATATATCTATCAGTGAATTAATACTGCCCATGGAAGGTGAGCTGTTGTTTGGGAACGCGGAGATTTCTTTCGGACCGACGGCCGACTCCAATTGTACCGATGAGGGTAATGTTTTCTACTTGGAGAAGTCAATTTCATCGTGGACGCAACCCGACGTGTGGAGTTCTCCCAAGTTCAACGAGGCCACCCCCGATGCGGAGAGAATACCGTGTTTCGAGGATATAGTCGAGTTTCCGAAGAAGGCACAATTCTCGCTGCTCCTTCCGGACCAGACGCAGCGAGTGCGGGAGATAAGGATAGCTGGAATCACCTTGGGCCATGAGGAGCAGCTTCTTAATCTCGTATCCATGAGCAACAGTGGACCTCAGCAGTTTGTGTTGAATAAATTCGGCGATCTCGGATTAGAGGTTCGACTTGAAAATTGCAAATCGGTGTCCGGGTGCCCGTGTCAGAATGAAATCCTCAAGGTCGACTGTTCGTCAAAATTCTGCCCGAAGCCGACCTGTGTCGACCCCATCCAGCCGCTCGGGCACTGCTGCAAGATTTGTGGCGGCTCCATATTGTTTGGCATTGACAAAAGCTTCGATTTGCTGTCTTTCGAAGAATTCGTCGATTCAATCGTGACTAGCTACGGTAAGGAAGGTCTCGTCTACCATATCGGAAGACTGCCGGATGACAGAGTACAGGTAGTTGTCGTAGACAAGGGGGAGTATTCGGGCACCAGTGCGGTCGTTATCAATGATATCAGTCACAAGATGGAGAAGCATTCTTTGCACGAGACCCTTCTAAGTGGAAGTCCCTTGGATGAGGCGGGAGTAGGCGGCCGTACGTTTGTGACTGTGCTACTGCTTGTGGTAGCATTCATGGGGATCGTATACCTGTACTACTACAAAGTGCCTGACGTGAGGCTGCTACGTTCCAGTGTGCTGAGGTACAATCAGAGGTCAGAGAGTGTTGTATCTTTGACTCGTAGAGATTCCAGCATGGGGGTTAACACAGGTCTGTCCAGAGCCTCCTTTAGAAATCCATTATACGATTCTAAAAGGCAGCGAGTGATTGTAGAAGAGTCAACTCTGGAAGATGAATAAAGTTGATGTTAAATGTGAATTTGAAACGATTTGTTAAATATAAAAGTAAAGCAACAACGGTATATAACATTAGAATAATTCAAATTACTTATTATTATATTAATGATTTAAATTAAAGAAAATATAATGGAGTATTCAATGGGAGAGAAAATTAATTAGTTTGGTAATGCGATAAGTTGATAGTTTATGAAAATCGTGCAAATCACTAGATCTGGACACTTACGTAATATTTTCTGTAAGAAACCCGTTAAAATCTAAAATAAAACATCATCACTTATCGCTAAGCCCGGTATGCCATTAAAATAACCCAGAGTAAGAAAAACCATTCCAAAGTCGTTAGTAACCGTCAGATTTTCATGGAAAAGTGCAGTTATTTGAGACAAGTTTAATATTGCGATCGTAAGTCATATCTAAGAAAACTCCACTTTTGAAATATAAAATTCTTTATGAAGTCGCTGTGACTTTATTTCCTTATGAAAAACAAGCTTTATTATATTTTAATACTATCTATTATTCTGCTTCGCTAGCGTAGTGTTAGGAATAAAGTGAAAATTGGAATTGAAAAAATGCTTGCGCGGCGCGCGGACAAGTCTGTGGCCTCTACGTTGGCTCATGTTGAAGGATTTAAATAAAAGCTATTAGGAAAGTGTTAGGGACATATTGGTCCATGATTACACATGAGTCATGACTAACATTGATTAAGCATGCTTTAGAGTTTAGACCATCATGGTCAACTAACGTGGCCCAACGTGGAAAGGCTAAAGGCGCCGCCTTTTACTAGTGCGAAGTGCCAACCTTTAAGAGTACAGCCACGTACAGCTAATAAGTTTGCACTTGTTGTTATGCATTATGTAAATTATATCTTGAATAGATAATATAATTATTTTATACGCATTTCTATCGTTTATATTTCACTTCTCTTAATGAGAAATTTTAATAAACTAGTCTAATAATAATGGTATCGGAAACAGCTTTAATAATCTTCTACGATAATTACTCATCCCTATTTCGAATACCTCTCAGTCAAAGATATTCGGTTTCGGATAAATTAGGGCGCCGTCAAAACAATCATTAGTCATTTTAACGATGTTTCAACAAATAAGAAAGTTAAATTGACGCCGGATCGGTGAAAATGTTAAACAAATACGAAGCTTATTCCAAAAAATAATGGACTGATTCCCGGTTTTGAAGCTTTTGCTTGGCTAGCGTCAAAATATTATTATGATCATTAACGTCATTTTGGGTAACTTTGAATTGCGGTTAAACTTTGAACAATACAATAATCAATAATATTTAAAGTTAAACCGCAATTCAAAGTTACCCAAAATGAGCGTATAAAATTCTATTAAGTAAAATAATGAACGGAGTATAAATATTAATAACCCTAATTTATGGGGGTTTTAAATATACTCAGACCCACACGAATACAGAGGTTTACGAATGACAATAGTGTTTCCGTCAAGTCAAACTAAACTACTGCATAGTACTGCATAGTGCATAGTCGACCAATCGCTACGAAAGTTAAGTAGTGGCGTAGATTGATGCATGAGTGTGCGTAAATAGAGCCGAGAGGTTATCTCTATCGTATTCAAATCAATATCGAATTGACATTACACGAAACGAACGTCATCTTCATATTATTATTGAAACTTATGTCAATTCCATACATTTTGATCTGCGATTATAAAGTAGCGATAAAGAAAACGTCTTATATAAGTTACGCTCAAAGACCGAAAACGCTCAGTGAGCGAAAAAATGGCTCACAACGCGTTGTGGTCATAGGTCATAGAAACGGCCACGACGCCTTCTGGTAATCGAGAAAAGCCATGACGCGTTCTGAGCATTTAAAAACAGCCACGACGCGAATTCGTGTTGTGGCCCTAATGAAAATTGCGCACATACTTGGGCACAATAAAATAACTCCTGCGTAACTGGCCTGGATTCATTAAAACCAGAGTGCTCTTGTGTATTGCGCACACACTTGGACACTATAAAATAACTCCTGCGTAACTGGACTGGTTTCATTGAAACCAGAATGTTCTTGTGTATTGCGCACACACTTGGGCACTATAAAAATAACTCCTGCGTAACTGGCCTGGTTTCATTGAAACCAGAGTGCTCTTGTGTATTGCGCACACACTTGGGAACTATAAAATAACTCCTGCGTAACTGGACTGGTTTCATTGAAACCAGAATGTTCTTGTGTATTGCGCACACACTTGGGCACTATAAAATAACTTCTGCGTAACTGGCCTGGTTTCATTACAACCAGAGTGCTCTTGTGTATTGCGCACACACTTGGGCACTATGAAATTACTCCTGCGCAATTGGCCTGATTTCAGAACGCGTTGTGGCCGTTTTCATTAGGGCCACAACACAAATTCTCGTCGTGGCTGTTTTTAAATGCTCAGAACGCGTCATGGCTTTTCTCGATTATCAGAACGCGTCGTGGCCGTTTTCATTAGGGCCACGATGCGAATTTCGCGTCATGGCCTTTTCACTATGACCACAACGCGTTGTGAGCCATTTTTTCGCTCACTGAGCTTTTTCGATCTTTGAGCGTAACATATATAAAAGGCCTGGATTTCCGAGTCAACATACATCGCAGCTTCACGAGGCGTCGCTATTATTTTTTTATGTTAGCCGCCGGCTGGCTACTTGTTCCAAATTTAAAAATGCATAGCTACACCTCGCGACGATGCTATATAATTTGACTTCTATATCTATACATATTATAAAACAAAGTCGCTTTTTCCCTCATGTCCCTTTGTTCCCTTTAATTTTTAAAACTACTCAACGGATTTTGATGATTGTTTCAGTTTTACATAGCCCATTTATCGAGGAAGGCTATAGGCTATATTTTATCACGCTAAGACTAATAGGAGCGAAGAAATAGAGGAAAATGTGGAAAAATGGGGAAAATTATTTGAAAGGGTTAACTTGAACGCGCTAATCTCAGGAACTACTGGTCCGATTTGAAAAAATATGATTTCAGTGTTAGATAGCCCATTTATTGAGGAAGGCTATAGGCTATATTTTATCACGCTAAGACTAATAGGAGAATGTGGAAAAAACGGGGGAATTATTTGAAAGGGCTTATCTCGCGAACTACTGGAGCAATTTTTATGTTATTTGGCATAGATAAGAAGTAGACCACGTGAATAGGCTATCGATTTTAATCATTTTTTCAGTGGCTATATATTTTATACCCGTGCGACGCCGGGGCGGGTCGCTAGTTATTACTAAAGGCCGTGCGCTATCTTTTTATCTGTGTTGCCAGCTACCATTGTGGTCTACAGCCAGTCACAGATCAGCTATATCGATCGGCAGACCGCAGAAGCACAGTAAATCTCCGCGCACCTAAACCTGAGCGGTGTACAATGGTCGCGCCAATTGTCGTCTGCCCATTGTTTTTCTATGTGATTTATGTCTTGCCAGGGATATAAAACACAGTCTGAGCATTAAGAAATTTGACAGAAAGTTTAAATTTTAAATAGTGTTTTGTAAAATTTCTCCTATTTAGATAGACGACGCAGTATTTGTTCATATTAAGTCTTATTAAAATTCAGATTCAAATATAAATTAATATTAAAACATGTAAGCAAAAAATGTAATGTAAAAATTTGTAAAGGAATTAACGAGGCTTTATTATTATTACTTATTAACATTGCACAAATTCCAAGTTCAAGTTAAATCTAAAAAATAACAATCTAAAATTATGTATTTAAGATGTTAATGTTAGTAAAACTGATTGAAGATTTTTTGTGCATGCGGAGTGGATTAGCTGTTAAATGAAGCGTAGTACCTTTAAACACTTTTCCATTCCTGCCCCTACACTACGTTAATGATACTGCTCAGTCTTAACTTTATGTCCATGCCCCGCCCCAAGAATCCCGATGATGTCTGAACTGAGCACAGCTGCGGATTACGATTTTATATCTCATCTAATGAGATGACAGATTTAAGTCTTGCACCTTTGTTACGATACGCACTGCTTGTGCTCCTAATGAAATAAGAATGTTCTTGTTTTATGGAAATGTTTTACGAGTAGTCATTAAGACGGCTTGGTACTATTCCAGACAAAAGCTAACGCATTTTGTTAATCTTTTTAGGGTTCCGTAGCCAAATGGCAAAAACGGAACCCTTATAGATTCGTCATGTCTGTCTGTCTGTCTGTCTGTCCGTCCGTATGTCACAGCCACTTTTCTCGGAAACTATAAGAGCTATACTATTGAAACTTGGTAAGTAGATGTAGTCTGTGAACCGCATTAAGATTTTGATACAAAAATGGAAAAATTATTAAAAATCCATCTAATCTATGCGTGTGGGATATCTATGGATAGATCTTTAAAAATCATATCGAGGTTCCTAATATTATTTTTGTCTAACCTGAATAGTTTGCGAGAGAGACTCTTCCAAAGTGCTAAAATGTGTGTCCCACCCCTCTAACTTCTAAAGTAGGGGCATGATAATTCTAAAAAAATATATATGATGTACATTACTATAAAAACTACCAACGCAAATTGGTTTGAACGAGATCTAGCAAGTAGTTTTTTTTATACGTCATAAATAGTAAACCTTAATTTAACTTTCATTAAATCAACTGAAATATAAAAATAAATCAAAAACCTTTTAATTTCATAGAAATAAACCTTATTGCTGCTGCGGAACCCTTCATGGGCGAGTCCAACTCGCACTTCGTCGTTTTTCGGTATAAAAGCTCTTATCCGGGAATCAAGATACCTTCATACCAAGGGCGTAACTCGTAAAGGTGTAAAGGAGACAGACACTTTAAGTTGAGTATGGATGGTTGATAATTTCTATTTTCTGCCTTGCTAATTTGCCTTATCAAAGAAAATTGTTATAGTACTACCACCAATCTGAACATCAGCTAACGACTGTCATTAGAACCCTCATAAGAAAGTGACACCATTCGACCATCGTTTAAAAAAGCACACACACACGGTTAAATTGAGAAACGTCCTCCTTTTTGGAAGTCGGTTAAAAACCAATTTTAGAAGATCTTATAGCCTCATACATAAACAGCTTAACATTCCATAACTTGCAGCACATCAAGGGCTATAAAGCGTTGTAAAAGTATTTGGAGTCCTCCGTATATTACGACCGCTCGCGTCAGGACCAGACCCTGATATAAATGTGAGGGTGTGGTGCCATATACAGAGTTCTACTTTACAAAATTACAAAAAATATCGTAGTAACTGGAAGGTTTTATAGTCTACACTTATAAGAATGATTAATTTGAAGGCCAAAAGTGTAGGTCTGTTTAATGTTGAACTGTTTTAATAAAATTTGGAATAGGGATACTTTGAGTCCCGGGTAAGTCCAGGAGAAGGAATCCAAATAAGGAAAAGTATTTCTATTAAAGGATTTTTTAATGTGAGGAACCAGTGTTGGTGCAACTGAGTACACAATATAATATTATTTAAGTAATGTATTGATTACAGTTATTATTTGCTTTAGGTACCTTGTATATGTTTATGGCGTAATCGTACAATCAATTTCATTATCAACTTAATTGCTGTATGTTTTTAATTGAATCTTTTCCGTGTTAACTTTCTGTACTGTCGCATGATTTTAACGCTACCAAATTTCCGCTTGAGCTAAGCGTACATTACCCGCTGTCACTGCCGCCACACCTCTGTCGCATTTGTCACGGCGAGTACTGGTGACGTCTAGCGCGTCGACTTGCACTTTATGACGTCATAAACTCATACAGTGGCCATGGTGATACTTTCAAACAATATTTTGACCGTAGTCGTGCTATCGAAGAAATTAATTCATGTGCAGATCTTTGTTGATTCATAGGCAGACCGCAGATGGTCTTGGTGGTGTTATGTCAAGTCCAGCGTAACGTATATGTCTAACTTACAAGCTGGTCAAACTATACCTGTAGTCCGGCCCTAGGTCTGATTTGAAGACCTCATATTTTAATCGTCGCGATCTTGTATTGCATACTACCAAAGTATACAAATACTTTGAGACGGTATAACTTATTTATACAGTCGTGTAATGCCATTCCTAGCCTAATGTAACAGTTAGCGTATATGTAGAATAGCTATAGAGTCTAATTAGTAATGTTTATTTTTATTTTATAGTCCTTGATAAAAAACCGGGAACAGCATTGATACTAATAACAATGTTGGATCTTTTTTGCAACAGAATTTAACAAAATATTCTACGGTTGTTATATCCAAGATGCACAAATGGAAAATAAAAATAGAGGAATTTACAGATCAACTAGTCTATAAAAAAGCTATGTCCTCTTCAATTCGCGACCGTATTTCAATTATATGAATACAATGTAAAAATGAAACTCTCCTCTGGCAAATGAAATTACTGGCTTGCTAGGGAAATTGTACTGCTTGCTACAATAGAAATCCGAAAGAATAGGAATACTAATAGGTGGGATACAAAATAACCGATTTTCTTATCAAACTTAATATGCTTTGTCAATTCCTTCGTAAAAAGAAATCCTTTCTATTTTGTAAGGCGGTTATCAAAGGGTTCAGTGGCACTTAGAAAAGCATGCAGTGTGTTCTCTAACCCACTAGAAATTAAATACGTATTAATAAACTATAATACACATCTAAGATATACTTACAATTTACATTCGAGAAAAAAATTGACCACAAAATATTTTCACAACAGAAGACAAAAAATTTCCTCTACTACACTTACAATAACTTATAGTTGCGTGTGTGCTACACTTACAATAACTTATAGTTGCGTACACGCAAAAGGAAATCTTTGGTTCAGCTATTGCTGAACCAAAGATTTCCTTTGGTAGGTTTGGTCCTTATGGCTCAATGATGGATTTAAGATGTGGAGCCACCGCGATTTTTGATGTATTTTTTTTAATTTTAGCAGCTTCTGCTCTGGAGAAAAATAGAGTCTCAATCTGTATATAGGTATTAATTATGGTAATATTCCAAGTTCGGTACCATATTCGGATGACTTAAGAATGCTTAATTCATTTTAGGACTCATATTTGCACGATAAAGATGTTAAGCAACGTAAAAAGAAGAAGAAGCATTATTTAAACGCGCTAATCTTAGTATGAGTCAGTAATTACTGGTCCGATTTGAAAAATTCTTACAGTGTTAGATAGCCCATTTATTAAGGAAGGCTATAAGCTATATTTTATTACGCTGAGACTAATATAAGCGAAGAAATAGAGAAAAATGTGGAAAAATTGGGGGAAATTATTTGAAAGGGCTTAATTTACGAACTACTAGAGAAATTTTTCTGTTATTTGGCACAGATAAAAAGTAGAAACGTGAAGGATCATAGGCTATTTATTGTGGACTAATATGTCTGTGAAATGTCTAATTTACGCGGGCGAAGCAGCGCGGAACGTCTAGTAATATTATAAAGCTGAAGAGTTTGTTTGTGTGAACGCGCTAATCTCAGGAGCTACTCATCCCATTTGAAAGAATCTTTCAGTGTCTGATAGCCTATTTATTGTGGAAGGCTATATCCTATATTTTATCACGCTAAGACCAATAGGAGCAAAGTTACAGAGGAAAATGTGAAAATAAATCTGAAGAGTTTGTTGGTTAGTTTGTTTGAACGCACTAATCTCAAGAACTACTGGCCTGATTTGAAAAAATCTTTCAGTGTTTAATAGCCTATTTATCGAGGAAGCCTATGAGCTATATTTTATCACGCTAAGACAAATAAGAGCAAAGATACAGAGGAAAATTTAAAAAACGGGGAAAATTATTTGAAAGGGCTAATATCTCACAGACTACTAGAGCAATTTTTATGTTATTTGACACGAATATATAGTAGACTACGTGAGACATGGGTTATTAATTTGTGAAAAATGTACAGTTTCTGTGACATTTCAGATTTACACGGACGAAGTCGCGCGGAACGTCTAGTATTATTAATATGTTTATTGCTCCATTCATCACCATGTCTTTGGCATGCAGAATAATGCAGCTATCAGCCTCCTTATATTAATTAAGCCCTGTCAACAGCGTTTTTGTTGGTTGAAAATAATATATTCTAAATTTTTTATTTTATTTTATTTTTACTACCTTTTATCTAATATTATCTAATATTATTCCAAAATTGGTATTTAAACATTCGATTCAATCGAAAATGATATCAAACTCGACTATATACCTAAATCCCACGCAGTTATTGATCTCATACCTTGTTAAAGCTAAACCCGTAGTCCACGACGTCTTCGACCTCCATGGACCAGCGCAGGCGAGATATGTATGTGTACAGGGGCGTCGCGGGGACCTCGCTCCTCGGGTACATAGGGCGCGGTGCCGCGATGGTTGCGGGCGGCGGGCTTCTTCTTCCTCCTCACCACCAGTATGAAGCCCACCTCATCGCACCTCCTGCTCTCGTCCTTGCCAGGTCGAGAAGACTTGGCCTTGCGGCTCTTCGTAGCCTTGCGGCTCTCCGTAGACTTACGGCTCTCCGGAGCCTTACGGCTCTCATTCTCCCCATTTTTGTTCGCCCGCGGGGGAGGTGCGGGGCGACCAGCAACAGTCGCGTAGTTTTGCTGAGTCGCCTGTGGACTCGGCGTCGGCGCAACCGGGATGGGAGCGTGGGCGGCGGCAGCGGCAGTGTTCGTTGACCCGTCAGATAATGCTGACGGGCTAAACGTGCTTGCTTGTGCGCCTTGTCGTCGGGTGACGTATGCGGCGTCAGGTGACCTACATAATGAATTATTACTTTTCAATTGTGATAATTCACTACGTAGGTCACTGATGATAGATTCCGATGCCTGCAATCTGCCCCGAACTCCGGCCAGCTCTTCCTTCAGGAACCTGATGTCATTCAGTAGGCTGACGACGTCGACGTGGTCCAGCGTGACGTGCACAGGCGGCAGCTTGTGCAGCTGTTTAGCCACAAAAGCCGGTACCTCATCCGGATCCGTCTGCTTCAGCAGGGAGATGATGTCCTGCACGCTCCTTTCGGTTCCGTCTCTTCGTCGCGACGGCATGTTCGCGCTCTGACCGAGCGTCTCATACAGCAGCTGCTTCCCTTGGCAAATCTCCTCACTGGTGAAGGAGGACTTGTAGATCTGCATGATGCTGACCTCGTCCATGGTGTCGATGGCGTGCCGGATAAACGCCAGCAACTCGTTGGCCACGAGCGCCATGGTCACGTGCAGCGGCAATGTGCCGCGCGATTCGCGAAAATATTAATTAATTAATATTTGCAGCGTGTGTAACGTGGAGCACAACCGTTCGCTAGCTCGGCACATTACACATGACATAGCTTCCCCTACTCCAATCACGACTCAAAACTATCAGGCGATAACTCGATTAGGTACATCTCATCTCATTATCGAACTCGAACTAGTCGTAATAGGGTTATAAGTGAATTTACCAAGATGTATGGTTACTGTGTGATGTGGTAACAAACAACAGAGATTGTTTTGGGGTTTGAATTGAATTCTTATTAGATTATTTCTGGATGAAATTAAAAGTGTTTGTGTTTTGTTTACTGTAATTATAGAGCTGTCACAGAAAATATTTAGGAAATTAATTACACTTTTTCTATCCATTTAATATTCTATATAATATTATGAAAAAATAATAAAAAAATTAGGTGTCCACTGTCCATGGTTGTTCCAAAAATCTAAACAGAGACGGAACCAACACTTTAGTTTCATTTCGGGAATATAACTTACGATATTTAAGTCGAAAAAGACGTTAAGACAGAGCTTTAAGTCACTAGACCGTGGAGTTCAATCTCCCCAAAGTTAAGGTACTAATCAATGCCTTATTATATTGTTACTAACTTCATAGTACATTTCACACTTTTTAGTATTCCTCGAAACGACTATCTCGTGTGTGTTCTAAGTACAAGACAAAGCAACACTTCCCGTGTGGGACACGTCTCGCTAATCAAGTGACGTTCCCTTTTGGGGCCGCCATTGTGCCTATAATGGTACTCGCCTAACATGGCGCAAACGAGCCTCATTCACACGCCGCTTTGTCTACACTCTATGTCTGTGGCCGCGAAATATTTAAATCACGATGGGATTATGTTTTGTTTAGTCGTTGCAACATCGCAAGGCTTGCTTGTTTCGGTGGCAGTTGATTTTGAATGCAATACAGAAAATATTAATATGATGGCCAATTTATTACACAAACGCACTTTCTTTGTTTGTACTCCAAAAAGTATAAATAAAACCAGTAGGGACTAGAGCAGCATACATTTTTTGACGTACAATTAATTAAAAGCCGGCTGCTTTGTCATATTCAAACTTAAAACACTTTTGATGAACAGACAATATCAAGTCAACCATTAAGTTTATAAATGACAAAATGTGTCGAACAGAGTTCGATGTTTGGTATAGAGATACCTTGAACCCCTGGCAAAGACAAGGGACATTACTTATTCCAAAAATTTGCGGTCACTCAAATTTCGGTGCATCGAGCGAGGTATCATCTATCAAATCAAATCAAAATATTTTTATTAGGAATAATTTTTTACAAAAACTTTATCGGACGCCGATACTACGGTGCCTACCACCGGTTCGGGAACGAAACTCGCACGGGGCCATCTTTTACTAAAAATATGGAAAATTACAATTTAAAACAACAGTACAACACGGTCACATTAACCTGACGCACCACTGGAATGTACATGCAAGCTCCGTAATGACCTCATCATATTATATGATCTAGTAACATAATAATTGACGACCTCCGTGGCGCAGTGGTGAGCGCGTTGGTAGCTCAAGCCGGAGGTCGCGCGTTCGAGTCCCGCCGACGGAACAAAAAAAAAAGTTTATAAAGTTCCTGGGTCATGGATGTGTATGTGTATCATATAATAAAAATCTTAAATATATGTATAGTATAAAAGTATTAAATATATTTCCGTTGTCTGGTACCTGTAACACAAGTCCATCAGGTACTTAGCACAGGGCCAGACTGACGTGGTGTGAAGCGTCCATAGATATTATTATTATTATATTAATTTATGAGTCGAACTAGTTACTCTAGTACCAATTTGTATGCTATAAAGAGTTTTCTATCTATCTATGTTACAAAGCTATATATTATATAACAATTTACATGCTTACAAAGCTAGGTAATAACACGAAGCCAACAGCAGTATATCATCTGATGTACAACTTCCTGGCTTCCCGATCCCAACGCGGATGGGGTAATGGCCTGGGGAAGATGAACAGCATACGATAGACTACTAGATGCTTCAAGGTCTAGGTTTGTTTACTTGGTAGTTTCAGGACTAAATATTAACCTCAATTAATTAAAAGATTAAAGATTTGCACTGTTTACAGACGTAATAGAATGTTTCGTCCTAGACAGGCATGTGACTTTTCTTACATACTAGCTGTTGCCCGCGACTTCGTCCGCGTGGACTTCAGTTTATAGTTGTTCCCGTACATCGATTGAATAGTTTACGTGCAAATCATAAAGGTAAATTTTGTGGGAACCGTACATTTTTCCGCGACAAAATATATCCTATGTTCTTTCCCGAGACTCAAAATATCTCTATACCAAATTTCAGCAAAATAGATTGAATAGTTTAGGCGAAAATCATAAAAGTTTATTGTGCGGGAACCGTACATTTTTTGGGACAAAATGTATCCTATGTCCTTTTCCGGGACACAAAGTATATTATATACTAAATTTCATCAGAATCGTTCCAGCTGTTTACGCGTGATGTCGTAACCAAGGGAAATATGGATTCATTTTTATTATTTTTAGAGGTTCCGCGCGGCTTCACCCGCGTAAATTAGATATTTGACAGACAAATTAGTCCATAAAAAATAGCCTATGATACTTCACGTGCTCTACTTTCTATCTGACCCAAATAAGAAAAAAAAATGCTCTAGTAGTTCGTAAAATAAGCCCTTTCAAATAATTTCCCCCGTTTTTTCCACATTTTCCTCTATTTCTTCGCTCCTATTAGTATTAGCGTGATAAAATATAGCATATAGCCTTTCTCGATTAATGGCCTATCTAACACTGACATAATTTTTCAAATCCGACCAGTAGTTCCTGAAATTAGCGCGTTCAAATAAGCCCTTAAAATAATTTCCCCTTTTTTTTCTCCACATTTTCCTCTATTTATTCGCTCCTGTTAGTCTTAGTGTGATAAAATAAAGCCTATAGCCTTCCTCGATAAATGGCCAATCTAACACTTAAAGAATTTTTCAAATCGGACCAGTAGTTCTTGAGATTAGCGCGTTCAAACAAACAAACAAACTAACAAACTCTTCCGCTTTATAATATTAAGTATATATTAGACACGTGTTTTTTAACGTTAGTGCCAAAATTGTATAAACAAAGCAACAGTAAGGTGCTTTAATATAGGGGTTTATTTAATACAAGGGTTTATTTAATATATTATGTAGTTTACATAATGTTCAATGGCAATCCTTGATTCGAAATTGTGCAAAGACATACATTTTTAATAGTTTTTTATGGTTCCATGCCCTGAAAGAAAATCTGTTACATATGTTTTAAAAACTGGTTTGAACGCATGCTAAAGCATATTCAATATCTCGGGGATTTCTCAAAAAGCTATAAATGGTGATACATAGGCTGCACTAAAAATATCGGGAATGGAATACTTCCACTATTCCTGTCATGTTAAAATCTTTTTAATTGAAAACTCCTTGGTTTTAAAAATCGAATACCATTTATTTATTTTAAAAAAAGATTCACTGTCTTGTCACAAGGTCTTTGCAAACTTGTTTAGTCGTTGAGAAAATGGAATTGACTCAAGAAAATTCTAGAGCGATGATTTATTATGACTTTCGAAGTGGCTTAACACAAAAACAGTGTGTTGATCGGATGATTTCTGCATTTGGTAATGAAGGCCCATCCAAAACCACAATTTATCGCTGGTTTGCTGAATTTCAACGTGGACGTGTCAGACTCAGTGATGATCCCCGTCAAGGTCGTCTAAAAACTGCAGTCACCCAAGAAAACGTTGATGCTGTGCGTAAGCTGGTTGAGGAAGATCGACATGTGACATACCGCGAAATTCAGGCAACTCTAGAAATTGGCATGAGTCAAATACAAATAATATTGCATGAACAATTAGGTTTAAAAAAGTTGTTTTCCCGATGGATGCTGCATTTGCTCTGTGAAGAGCAAAAAGCGGTTCGCGTTACTTGGTGCGTCAGAACTCTCGAAAGATTCCACGCAGGATCCTCAAATGCTGTATACAACATCATATCAGGTGACGAATCCCGAATATACGCGTATGAACTCGAAACTAAAAACCAGTCACGAGTTTGGGTGTTCGAAAATGAGTTAAAGCCAACAAAAAATGTTCGTTCACGGAGTGTTGCAAAAAAAAAATGGTGGCCACGTTTGTCTCCAAAACCGGCCATATTGCGACTATTCCTCTTAAGCGACAAAAAAACGGTTAATGCAAAATGGTATGCTAGCATTTGTTTGCCACAGGTCGTATCTGAACTCCGTAAAGAGAACTGCAACCGCCGCATCATCCTCCATCACGACAATGCGAGTTCTCACACCGCGCACAGAACAAAAGAGTTTTTAGAGCAAGAAAACATAGAATTATTAGACCATCCGCCGTACAACCCCGATTTAAGCCCTAATGATTTCTATACTTTCCCTAAAATAAAGAATACATTGCGTGGTCAGAGATTTTCATCACCTAAAGAAGCTGTGGACGCCTACAAAACGTCCATTTTGGAGACCCCAACTTCCGAATGGAATGGTTGCTTCAATACTTGGTTCCATCGTATGGTAAAATGTGTCAAGTTAGAGAATACTTCAAAAAGCAATAAACACATTATTAAATAGTACTGTTGTGTCACCTCCTTGATTCCCGAAATTTTCAGTGCCGCCCTCGTAATCTATTAGATTGTATTTATTTCAAACGACAAAACTTAAAAAGCAGCTCTCGCAACGAAAGTTGTAAAGTTTTTCTCAATTTCCATAGACTGTTAGAAATGCCTGACTTTTGGTTTTGTATTTTGCACAAAATAAAGTAGACGCTAAGTATGTCAGTACATACCTTACATGTGTCCGAAGTAAGAGTGTACTTAGCCCTAAATAAGGCACATTTTGTGTCCCTTAATGGCAGTTAAGTGTGGAATTATGTTAACACGGACTCGCTGAAACGGTTTGGAAGTGAAACTTGAGTCATTAATTAATATGGACACCTACGTAAGTTGGTGGATTTAAAATGTTATACACGCTTACCTTAGGTACTTTAGACTTAATATTCAATTTGTAAGTTGACTTTCTAATAATATTATTAGCTCTAGCTGTAAGCTTGAAGACGTATTTTTACTTCAGGTAGACATTTTTAGGGTTCCGTAGCCAAAATGGCAAAAAACGTAACCCTTATAGATTCGTCATGTCTGTCTGTCTGTCTGTCTGTCTGTCCGTCCGTATGTCACAGGCACTTTTCTCCGAAACAATAAGAGCTATACTATTGAAACTTGGTAAGTAGATGTAGTCTGTAAACCGCATTTTAAGATTTTGATACAAACATGGAAAAATTATTAAAAATTTTAGGGATCCCCATAGGTACAACTGAAACAAAAAAAAAAACTATGGATAGGTCATCAAAAATCATATTGAGGTTTCTTATATCATTTTTTTCTAATCTGAATAGTTTGCGAGAGAGACTCTTCAAAGGGGTAAAATGTGTGTCCCCCTCTCTAACTTCTAAAGTAGGGGCATGATAATTCTAAAATATAATATGATGTACATTATAATAAAAACTACCAACGAAAATTGTTTTGAACGAGATCTAACAAGTAGTTTTTTTATACGTCATAAATGGTAAACCTTAATTTAACTTTCATTAAATCAACTAAAATATAAAAATAAATCAAAAACCTTTTAATTTTATAGAAATAAACCTTATTGTTGCTGCGGAACCCTTTATGGGCGAGTTCAGCTCGCACTTGGCCTGTTTTATTTAGGATACATTCAACATTGTGGATAAGTTCTGGAACTCTATTCTAGAACAAAAAACCGGCCAAGTGCGAGTTGGATTCGCCCATGAAGGGTTCCGCAGCACCAATAAGGTTTATTTCTATAAAATTAAAAGGTTTTTGATTTATTTTTATATTTTAGTTGATTTAATGAAAGTTAAATTAAGGTTTACCATTTATGACATATAAAAAAAACTACTGGATGGATCTCGTTCAAACCAATTTTCGTTGGTAGTTTTTATAGTATTGTACATCATATATTTTTTTAGAATTACTATGTCCCTACTTTAGAAGTTAGAGGGGGGGACGACACACATTTTACCACTTTGGAAGAGTCTCTCTCGCAAACTATTCAGATTAGAAAAAAATGATATTAGAAACCTCAATATGATTTTTGAAGACCTATCCATAGATACCCTATACGCATAGGATAGACGAATTTTTTTTTTGTTTCAGTTGTACCTATAGGGACCCCTAAAATTTTTAATAATTTTTCCATTTTGTATCAAAATCTTAATACGGTTCACAGATTTCATCTACTTACCAAGTTTCAACAGTATAGCTCTTATAGTTTCGGAGAAAAGTGGCTGTGACATACGGACGGACAGACAGACAGACAGACAGACAGACAGACAGACAGACAGACAGACAGACAGAAATGACGAATCTATAAGGGTTCCGTTTTTTGCCATTTTGGCTACGGAACCCTAAAAACGAGCTTCCTGATAAATTACACGAGTTATTTACAAAATATAATTATTTAACCGGACAGTTACGGAATAAAGTAAGAGCCAGTCTCACTACTTCCTGATAAGGCTATCCACCACTTAACTTGACAGATAGTATGGAGAATCTGTCAAATAAGCCTATCCGGCACCTTATCAGTAAGTGGTGAAAAAGGCCCTTGTATTTTATATAAATCTTTCTTCTTATTAAATTATAATTTTGCTAAATACATAAGTATGTACCTAGATTTAATGTTTGTCTTCCACTTGTAGCTCAGTTATCTTTTAAAATAAGGGAACCTGTATATTGTCTACACAACTCGCTTACGGGTTAAAGACAATATATTGTCAGAACTGTAAACTTAAAAAAAATACTTACATAAAAAAATAAAAATAAAAAAATAACTAACTGACATGGTGATCTATCAACGTTCAACGGCCTGACATTTTGCATACAGGTAGATATTATGACGTAGGCATCTGTTAAGAAAGGATTTTGATCAATTCTACCCCCAAGGGGATAAAATAGGGGATGAAACTTTGTATGAAACTTTGTCAATTTTAAACCGACCGGGCCGAGACTTTATACCTGATTAATAATAATACTTCTTAACGTGAGCGAAGCCGCAGTAGCTACGCTCAGCTCTCTCAGAAACAGAATCATTTTCCTATCTAATGCCCTTTGCATGCCTACAGCCATATTGAAATATTAAGATAAATACAGACCGCGACAATCGCACAATCAGAGGGAGTGTCTGAGGGTACTTCACACGAGTGTCCTCGACATCTGTCGCGACTCGCGACTAAGCGATAGTAAAAAACGTAAGCCGCAGACAACGCAGACTTAATACTACGAGTGTGAGGGCGCTTAAGAGGTTTTATGGTACTTAAAAGAATCTGTAAGAATTTGGACTGTCATGTATGTCGGGAAGAATGAATATTATAGTATTTAACCATAGTTAATACGGCAGCATAATATAAAACGAAAGTTTTTCCTGATACATGAAACATAATATTTTAAACGAGGAAGAAATAATTAAAACTTTTTGGCACAGTTTTCTGAAAAAATTGTCTGCTATAATAGCAGGTACAGCTGGTAACAGTATGGCCGGCCTTATAGCTACAATTTACTTTCTTTAATTTGGTGATGTGTTACATCTGTCCATTAAAAAAATAACTATTGCAAAAGCACAATATTAAAAAGCTGAGACAAAAGCCCGATATACATATAATTAATTTAAATTCTATGTATATTGCTGTTTTCGCCATAGTTGTTTATATTATTGTATTCTGCAATGTCTCGAAATGAAATAAATTACTAACCTGTACAATATAAAGGCTGATATACAACGGCACTTTCAGTTAAACTTGTTTTACCATCTTATGTATACGATACTTCTCTCTCTTAAACTTGTTTTTCGTATCTAAAATCTCTCTCCGAATGAGCGTTCTTTCTTCTTTTATCACATATTTACGGAGAACATTCTCCATTGAATTGGAGCACAATCCAGGATATTTATAGCTGCAGCCACAAAGGTGGCGACGGGACGGATAAATCCCAATACGGGTAATAAACATACGCTCTTTGGCAATAAAATAAATTAACTACGAGTAGTGGGCGAAAACCTCCGTAATTGTAATGCAGGTTGTACTTTTGAGGTTACGGTTTGAGTCTAAATGCGTTACTGTGTTTTCTGTGACTTTTCTGAATATTTTATTTTTCTTTTGTAAGTATAAAAAATAATTAGGTAAGTAGTAAATAATAATATGAAGTAATTAGAGATTAACCAGCCCCATACGAGCACCGGTGATCGCGACAACAATAGAATACATTAGCATTTCCAAGAATCCCCGATCGAAGGATTAATTTCTGGATTTTTACGGGACAATGCCCTACCAGGTATTCCGACCATTTCAACTGCTATGATATTTATAATTTATAAGGTACTAATAAAATCGTGTACCGCTATTTTATTCCAGAATCGATCTAAATTCAATCAGACAGCTTTAAAAAGATTTATAACTTTTAAATTGAATTAAAATAAGTAAAACATTATTTTCAATCAATTTTCGAACATGGTTCCAATTTTTATGTCGTTAACCTACATATTTTTTGCGGACGTCCCAAAAATTTGGGTAAGCTCGTTAGGCGTGACAATATAAAAGATAAATGTTAATTTTTAATTAATAACAATTTGATACAATAGAGGGGCAATTTTCGAAGCTAACAGGGCCATAAAGGCATAACCCTGAAACCTTGCATTACCTCGTAATGTGAGATATAGGGTTAGGACCCTTTATATAGGGTACAGGAGGGGGTCAAATGTGTCCCTTTTATTGCACGGGGCTATCGGTATTTAGAAACAATACTTTTTGTTGTTTTGGTGTTTAAACATACTATGCCGAAGTTCCGCGGCGGAAGTTCGGCATGATTACGTCAGTAATGTCAAACGCACAATTTGACGCAACGTAATTTCGGCATGGTGTGTCATTGTTAATTTAAAAAACATATTGCAGGCGGAATCACGCCTTCAAAACTTCCGCCGCGGAACTTCGGCATGGTGTGTTTAGACACTTAATGTGGAAAGGACGCCCCAGTTTAGATTAAACCAGTGACGATGAAGGCATTTATGATACTTGCTGGGTGTACAATAGATTTGGAGTAAGATTTTAAATAAATTGTTTGCCCTGCCTGCAATGTTAGCAACTTTGTGCAAGTTGCTGAAATTTGCTAAAATTTCTTGCTTGTGTGGTGTTGGTGTTATACTGCTGCACACACAAACACACATAATAATATGTTGTCATTTCACAATTCACATACATTCTTGTATAATAAAAGTGTATGCAGCAGTATAGAAACTGAGGGAGATACTCAAAAATGTAACGTATGCCTATTCGTACATTCGTTGTAGTTATTGTCACGGGATATTGCTACGAAATGACATACAAAATTTTAAGCTATGGATTTCCACAAACTTCAAAGTAATGAAGACTGTATGTACAGAAATAGTTGAGATTTAGACGAATTCTGAAAAAGGCACTATTAAAGAGTAAGAGTTATTTAATACTTTTTAGTTCATATTACTATTGTTTTTACCTTGGAAGTCGGTTTTAATTTTTTGTTAAAAATAATAATTTCACTCTTTTTAGTTATATACAAAATAAGGCTTTATGCGTAAATAACCAAAACGAATGTATGTATATCTATTCACATTATGTTACTGTAAGCGAAATCGTGGTAAATGCTTGCAGTTATCTAAGCGATGCTGCAATTTCCAAACATTTATCTTTAAAGGTTCAGGAGTTCTATTCAGTGCCTTTGGACCAAGAGACACCTTCGCATGAAATTTCTCTTATTCGTAACACATGTTTAACTTACTAGAAACAACATTTTAACCACTATGAGTGTTTTGATAAATTTCAAGGATTTCCCTCGATTGCTCATAGATCCCATCATCAGCTCACCACTTTCGTAATTGTTATACAAAATTAGGATTATATCCTGTACAACAACACGAGAATTTTGAAAATCGGTCCACAAACAGCGAAATCATCATCAAAAACAACTGATTCGATGCAAAATATCGCGAAATGTACAAATAATTGGGTCATAGTGTGATGACCCATGGTATAATTATGGTTGTGATGATGATGATCAAGCAAATTGATGTGTTGGCTTATGCTTTCAGTTGTTTAAGCAACGCCGAAATCCCCGAACCTGTACCTATAAGCATTCAAAAGTTCTGTTCGGTATCTTCGGATCCAGGGTATAACCTGGTGCGAAATCTTACTTTTTGGTAGCATTTACCTCGAATGCTTCAGAAAAAATCAAAATTACTATATGTTTCCATACAAATTTCAAGGAGTCCCCTCGATTACTCATGGATCCCATCATCAGATCACCACTTTTATGAACATGGTACCAAATTCGAATCAAACCCTATACAACACAAAAAGAATTTTTGAAAATCGGACCACAAACGGCTGAGTAATTGTTGAACATACATAAAAAAAAATACATACAGCCGAACGTATTACCTCCTCCTTTTTGGAAGTCGGTCAAAAATATATGATGTACATTATTATCAAAACTACCAACGAAAATTAGTTTGAACGAGATCTATCAAGTACTTTTTTTATACGTCATAAATGGTAAACCTTAATTTAACTTTCATTAAACCAACTAAAATATAAAAATAAATCAAAAACCTTTTAATTTTATAGAAATAAACCTTATTGATGCTGCGGAACCCTTCAGTGGCGAGTCCAACTCACACTTGGCCGGTTTTATATGTTACTAGCTGTCCCGGTGAACTTCGTGTAACTTTAAAACCTTCCCTGGAATTCTAGTGAATATTTTAAGACTAAAATCAGCCCAATCCGTTCAGCTGTTTTCGAGTTTTAGCGCGACTAACACATTTGAAAATCTATTTTTATATATCAAGATATAGATATATTATTTTTATCTTTAACCAAAGAGTTTTTTCCATGCGAACCAGTAGGCAGTTTCTGAGGTTAGCGCCTTCAAACAAACTTTTTTTTTAGAAAGCAATTCCTTCTCATGTCGGCATTCCTAATCTGTGTATCAGTGCATTTAAATGAGATTTAGCTTAATTGAATATCTGTATTAGGAGCCCTAATTTGGGACTGGTATTCATGATGGCTGTCGAAACCAACGAGTGGATTAAACGCTCCATATATGGCTTACTGTGTCGCAGATCAAGGCCAGACTTTCGCTGTAGTGTCCAGTTTTTAGTAACATTATGTAAATATGGTACTTACCTAGTTGTTTTTTTGTTCTATTATTGCGATACAATATTTCTTTTAGTTTACGTGAATACTTTTAAATGTTATTAGACATATTTTTTTGCGAAGCACGTTTCTTACGATAGTTTATTTTGTTGAAATTTTAAATTGTTTATGATTATTGACCGTGTAAAATGATTTGAATAAGTACTTTGTTTATTTATTTCATAACTTTCACAGGTTTTGCTTATTTATAATCTACTATACAAATATTATGTACCTATTTCGTATTTTAATACCGATTCGCTTGATAAGCTTATCGGAAAAATATTCATGTTTAAAAACTGGACATTACATATAAAATCGTCTTTCCGACACGACTACAACTATGAAACTGTATGAACAGTCGAAAGTACGAAAGCTTTCCTTTTTTGGTGGAACTTTCTCGACATAATAGATCCGGTCGAGGACCAAAGTTGACGTCCAGTAATTTGGGATCGATGGATCAATGATTAAGATCCATAATCTTGATCATTACGCCCGTATAGGTCGGTGCCGTTAGGCTGTAATGAATTTCTATCTAAGTATTATTATAATTGAGGCTACCTATTGGAAATGTTATCAAAACATTGCAATACTTTTTAGAGGAGGTACAATTGAAACAAAATGAAATTATTATAGCTTAGACTTTTAGGAAGATAAAAAATTTAATTTTTCGTAACGTAATTTTCGTAAATGGTACAGAAGTTAATTTGACTCAATACTAGCCCTTGCTCGCGACTCCGTCCGCGTATATAGAGTCTTTGCCTTGAGAAGACTTGAATATTCTAGCACACTTCAAAAAAGTTTTTACTGTCTCGTAATATTTTCGAAATTGGAACAAGCGACGTATTCCTTGATGAAACAAAACACAATATAATTTAAATTAGGAAGTTTTCGAACTGATCAGGAATTTGAAGGCGCCCCAGATCGAAAGAAAATTTTCAACTTATTTGTAAATTAAATTGTGCGATAGATTAGCGTCTGAAGTTCGCGGGGTTGTTATTTTCTTGTTCCGCCATTTTGATTGGTAATCATTGACATACCATATTATAAAATCATAAGCAAACAACCTATATATTTGTTTTCATAAGCCTATAAATAACTATGTTTCGGGTAAAAACTGAGGAGGTAATTCACTCCAATAAAAACATATCTAAGCCTAAAAAATGGAAGAAGTAGTATGTAGTACTCACCTGCTAAGTATTTTAGAATTACATCTGACAGTAGCATCATCATCTGAAACAAAATCAAATCGGTATCTCAATTTATGTAGGACGTAATACGTATACTATAGTTTGTGCGTTATAAGATGATATGGGTGACACTTCTCATATTCCTTGCTACGGATTTTTTTACAAGAAAACAAAAAATCAAAAAAATGTAATAAATTATATTCCATCTACAAAAACAAATGTTTCCTATAACTGTAAATGAATAAAAATGAAAAGTTGCTAAATGCTAACTTATTAATATAAAATTATAAATATTAACATTGAAATAGGAGTATGAAATTATTTATACGAAAATATTTGAAAAATGTCAGATGCATGAAACGGAACTTATGCCGATAGAGATTGACATTGTTGAATCGAAATCAAATCGATAAAAAGGGCGGCCATCTTAAATCGAAGGCTCTGAAACGTCAGTACGAAATCGATAGTTTCGATTGCAATTCCTTTACGAAGTGATTCGATATTTTTAAATTATCGATTAAAATTTTTGGGTAACTTCCCTACTATTGTCAATTATAATATATCACCCATATCATCTTAAAACGCACAAACTATAACAATTTATATGGACCGCGACATCTATTAACCAGTTATGATACATCAATGTCGGAGATACGAAATTTTTGTTACGAGTTTATTTGTTATCGAGTTTGCGAAGTTAATTTTGTAATAAATTGGCATTTCATTAGCTTTTAATATGTTTTATTAACTTTTTATTGTTTCAATTGCCATGTTTTCTTTTTATTATAGAAAAACTTTGATTTCACTGTTCTCAGCAAAGTTTTCATTCAATTCTTGAACAATTTTTATTATTATTTCAGCATACGACTTTCGTTTTTAGTAGATTTTTGTGGCAGCCAAAAGCCGAGCTTAATTCCATTTCTAATGATATTAAAGTAAAGAACTAAAGAATTAAAGATGTTTGTTGTATGCACCGAATATAATTCATTTAGATCTGGGATGTTGCGTTTTAGAGTTCCGTAGCCAAATGGCAAAAAACGGAACTCTTATAGATTCGTCATGATTGTCTGTCTGTCTGTCCGTCCGTATGTTACAGCCACTTTTCTCCGAAACTATAAGAGCTATACTATTGAAACTTGGTAAGTAGATGTAATCTGCGGTGCTCCTAGCTGACTCGTCTTTCCAACAGTGCTGGGAAGTAGCGACATAATTCAGCCAACGATAAGTCGTACGATATTGACGCCACTATAATAATGGATAATGGTTTATTGAGCATAAGCTCTAAAAGAACAATTTCATAGAAGTACGGTGACCATGGTGCAGAATATAGATTTTTACAATTATTTGTTTTATTTTGATTTGCAGAATCAATGTGCATTTCTTTCTGAAAACTACTTTAGCGGCGTTGTTCACTTTTTTGGGTTAAGTAAAAGATGTTAGACTCGGGTTAGGACTGCGCCGAGTCAGGACACGTGTGGTGTTCGCAAAATCCGTAAGATGAAGGGAGAGTATAGACCTCTGGCTCGGAGCAAAGGTACACTCTTTCCCTGTTTTCTTTTCACTCGCAGTCTCTGAGTGTAACTCCGTCATTGTATACAAATTGTGGATTTCCTCATTAGTAACAGAAATATGGTCAACCTACAAATAGCCCGTAAATCGGAACACATAATCGCTCATTACGTGTTACACGACCGTTTTATTGCGCGTCGTTATCGCCCATTCTGATATACAACCGGCAATGGAATATTCATAATTTACCATCAACTTTATGGGACTGTTATGGTTTGTAGCTTAGAGACAGGAATTAACAATATAATTATTGAAAAGTAATTATTATTTTACACATATTATGACGTCTGCAACTAACGTGGTCACTGAATTCGTTAATCGCGCGGGAGCCGTACATTTTTCCAGAAATAATAATATCCTATGTCCTTTACCCGGGACTCAAAGTATCTCCATACAACATTTCAGCAAAATATCGGTTTGGAAAGATGTAACAAAAAGACAGACAGACAAACACACTTTCGCATGTTTTTAAATATTAGTATGGATATGGCAACGTGTATAGCGAAGGTATTGCAAACTAGTAACGCTCCGAAACTTGGTTGTCGTACGCTACCAGTTACCACCTTTAGTTCCAGCACGCTCCCTATTGTTGTTTTCAAATGATAGACCACGAGCCCCCAATAACATATTTTTTGTTATCTGTTACATTTCAGTTTTATTTTATCTCTAAAATGCCCCTTATATCAACAAAATAAAGACCATTCTCGTAAAAAGTAAGGTAGAGTTCCTACTCTAGTAATATAATAATAGCTCCCACACCGGTTTCGGTGACGGTGGCCGGTTTCATTGAAACCAGGCCAGCTACGCAGGAGTAATTTTATAGTGCCCGAGTGTGTGCGCAGTACACAAGAGCACTCTCTATTCCTTTACTCTCATAACCCAGTGGGACGGAAGACCGACATGACCGGCGAGAGATCAGGCGCAGGACCGACTTTTTACATGCCCATCCGACGCATGGATCATCTTACTTGTCAGACAATCAGGTGATCAGCCTACATTATCCTAACTAAACTTGGAAATAACATGTTTCCAACGCGGGAATCGAACCCACGACCTCCGAGTCAAGAGCCGAGCTCTGAACCACTGGAACGCCTACTCTAGCAAGTCGAGTAGGTAAGGAGCCAGGCATTAGACGTTTCAATAATTCCCGCTAGATTAATGGTGCAGTGATAAATTACAGGCGACTCGACGCTAATGTACTTTGTCCGATAAGAGTGATCTCAACAAATAAGCACTTATTAAGTTACAGTCCCTCTGGAGCCACAGAATAAATGCACGGTAAAATTCCATACTAATATTATAAATGCGAAAGTCTGTCTGTCTGTTCTAAGTATCAAAATCGGTTCAGCAGTTTGTACCTCTTCAGGGCCAAACCGCTGAACCAATTTTGCTGAAAGTTGGAATGGAGATACTTCAAGTCCCGGGAAAGGATATCTAGCAGGGATACTTTTTATCTCGGAAAAATATATGGTTTGGAATTTTAATGCAACGGAGTTGCGAGCATCATCTAGTATTATATTTATAGCTATTGTAAAATATTATACTAATATTTTATGCAAAATTATGCTCAAGCATTGCTCAGTAAAGTTTATGTCGGCCACACTTTATCACGTAATTAGTAAAACTATATATTGCCGGGACTCGGACATATAATATAGTATATTTAGTATCTAGGAGTGCAGCGGTTAAGCAAATCGGAGGCACCAATTATCATAAATTGTTGTCATCTAATGGGCGTGAGTTAGATGTATGGTAATGCGGGTCATTCGTTGCGGGTCAAGACGGACCCGGTTGAGGTAAAATAGACACCAGCTGCTCTAGCACGACCACAGTAGAAAGGCGAAAGTATAAAAAAACTGTGGAGATAAACTCGACAGCCTGGCTAAGATGGTACTAGACGTCGCGTATATATAAAGAACCGGGGAATCGTGCATTTTCCAGCAAAAAAGTAGCTAGTTTACTTCCCCGTAACCTACTCTATAGTTCGTGAGAAAAACAATAAACTCTTTAGCTTCATATTACTATTGTAGCTCAAGTAAATTGATACTTATTAATGGCACCAGACACTTATTAATGGCACCAGACAAAATCAGTACAAAATAAAATTTAATTCCATCAATATTACTGGCTTCCTATCGTGCATATTTCGCAACTTTGTGCTTCTTTACTTTTTAGTGCACATTTCGGAAATTTTCATAATGTGTTTTTGCATGCATTTTGTATGCATATTTCGGCTACATAATCCGATGCCTACATAATATGAATATTAACATGGAACGTGCAATACATTTCAAGCTGCGGATTGCAAATATCTCTGGTACGAACTGCTACTGGTCGCTATCTAAACATAAAAGACTAATAAACATAATTTAGTACAGTTTACGTGGTCACCCAACTGTCAATAGAGGCTAATTATCATAACTCACGACAATCAGTTATACTGTCGCGGCTGCGGCAGACCGCACCGCAATGCAGCCTAATTGTGCGTTGATTTTTAATAAGCCTGAATATTCATATCAACCATGATTATTTTTGTTCAAACAAAGTTTTTCTAATTAGCTGTAAATATTTCGCAGTTAAATATAGTTATGAGGATGTAACAAAACTAAGTGATAATACTGTAGGGTGTGTACGTGTTCCTTGTAGAGAGTTCATTGTGAAAGTAGCAGCGCTAAAAGACCAATTTTTTATCACTTAGTTTTGTTACACCTTGTATAATACAGATATTTGTAATAACAAATTTTATCTACAAGGTGCCGTCCGCAACTCCGTTGTGCCAAAGTTTGTTTATCGCGCGTAACCGTACATTTTTTCGGGATAAAACTATCTTATATCCTATCCCAGGACTCGATAGTACCTCCATACCAAATTTCAGCAAAGTCGGTTTAGCGGTTTAAGCGTAACGAGGTTACAGGCAGACAGACAGAAAGGCTGAAGGCATAATTTTACATTTATATTATTATTATGGAATTATGGATTTTAACCATTATTGAAAACAATAAACAGTCCATTAAAAAGTTTAATTAACAAAAGTATAAGCCCCTTGCCCGTATCGCCGGTTGTCGAGCTCCTCAAAGTCTAGACAATTCGATCCATCGGTAAAAATATGAGTTATCTAATGCACGGTACGGATATGTACCAATAAATATCGTAGAAAAGCCTTTGAGTTTTTTTTTGGAATTGAAACTTCAACAAGGCAAAGGCAGAAATATTTAAGTATATTTTCTTTTTTTTATTGAGTTTGACAGAGAATGTATGAAGTTTATATCAAAATCTTTCATTAATTAAAGTTAAGTGATCTTAAATGATTGTCCTTTAGTGTTAATTTTATGTCCTCTCCACGTAGGCCTATAATGAATTATGTTTAGCGAGGCATAATCTATGATTGCATATGATGGATGACGATTGGTAGGATGGACACTAGGTACTTCCTATCGTGATATCAATCATGGTTATTTATCAGTTATCTAACAAGGCCCAACATTGGATTTATAATGCTTGGAAATACGCGGCTGGTGCGCAAGGAACCACTCGTTCAACCTGTCTTTTTTATCCGGTTGTATTTCAGTCGGGTTATAATATCCGCGAGTCGGGTGTACCCGGGTGTACCGGGCGGGGCGAGGCCGGGTGTGGGGGTGACGATATTTATGAATTTCCCGAACGTCACCGGCATACCGGTTAAATTCCGAATATCTGTGGGGCTGCTAGTGACGGGATATAGTCGATAGTTTTAGGGTGAAAATAAATATAATTTCATATTTTATAAAATTATCGGTCTCCGTGATCTACCTCTGCAATCTAATAATGAAGGAATAATAAAAAAATACACAAAAAATGTGACTGTTAAGCATAAATAATGCGCAAATTGTGTTTAGCCCTTTGGTTTAACATGATAAGAATCGGTAAAAGTTTTTGCTATTTTCAGCCATCAATAATTTTAGTGATTTCATGATTTGTAACATTAATCATATAAACAGTTCACTTTAAGTGACTGTAGTCAAACGCTATAAAATATATTACGGTCTACGAGATGTATGTAAATTATTATTGTAAGTCCAGAAAAGGTTTATTACGGATGCACTGTATTTTTCCGGATAAAGACACATTTACTAAATATGAGTCGATCGAAATCTTATCGACGCAGATATTCATAGCCTATTTGGTAAATATAAACTTATCGATGCACATATTCCCTTCACTAAAATATGGAGTAGGCACGTGAGGTTTTACCTACGGTTAGACCGGATTTGTCGGGCTTACGGCAATCCGGATATCATATATTGCCTGTTTTTTCCACGTGGAAAAGATAAAAAATCGATAATTGTTCAAACGCGCATTATCGACAAATTGCAGATTTGCGGGTAATTTTTCACTTCACTATACTTTGAAAGTATTAACAAAGTAGACACTATGCGTACAGAGTTAAAACAAAATTATATTATTGAGAGTACCTACATCAGCTATCATAGTAAGTCGAAATACAGGGATATAGAGACTACAATCAGGCAAACGTAACGTGGCCTACGTGCCCAATGCCTCTGCTCAATGGACAGACGATTTAAGGATGGTTGTGGGCAGCGAATGGATAAGGTCTTCCCAAGATCTGCATCACCTTCACCTATCACAGCACCAGCTACCAACCTTGCTCGATGGGGAGGCCTTTGTGTAGTTATATATGTGGTGAATAAATAAGTTTTTTTATATTTATGAGTTACCAATACAATATATACCTACACAAGATAAAATAATAATCTCACTGAAATTAAGATTCACCCTCATTGTTGAGTCACCATGACACATCATGAGGCGTCTTTAGCAAAAGACGTGAGTCGTGACACATTGACTGTCGTCTGTAGCTGTCATAACTGCAAAACTGTAATTTTGCATATACTCGTCATGAACAAAAATAGATTTGAAAACTCAAATGTGGTCGTGACTCGTACGATTTCTGTTTAGGTTAATTTTGACATTGACATGTCATGTATTAGAGTTACCTTTTTAAGCGATTTCCAAAAAGGAGGAGGTTCTCTAGTATGAAGATTTTGGGGTTATTCCGGAATCAAGCCACAGGACCTGTGCTACTACAGCTACAGAAAGAATTCTTCTGAAATCTACTATAGTGCTATAAAGGCTGCACTAAAAATATCGGGAATGGAATACTTCCACTATTCCTGTCATATTAAAATCTTTTTAATTGAAAACTCCTTGGTTTTAAAAATCGAATACCATTTATTTATTTAAAAAAGATTCTCGGTCTTGTCACAAGGTCTTGTCAAACTTGTTTAGTCGTTGAGAAAATGGAATTGACTCGAGAAAATTTTAGAGCGATGATTTATTATGACTTTCGAAGTGGTTTAACACAAAAACAGTATGTTGATCGGATGATTTCTGCATTTGGTAATGAAGCCCCATCCAAAACCACAATTTATCGCTAGTTTGCTGAATTTCAACGTGGACGTGTCAGGCTCAGTGATGATCCCCGTCAAGGTCGTCCAAAAACTGCAGTCACCCAAGAAAACGTTGATGCTGTGCGTAAGCTGGTTGAGGAAGATCGACATGTGACATACCGCGAAATTCAGGCAACTTTAGACATTGGCATGGCAAATACAAATAATATTGCATGAACAATTAGGTTTAAAAAAAGTTGTTTTCCCGATGGATACCGCATTAGCTCTGTGAAGAGCAAAAAGCGGCTCGCGTTACTTGGTGCGTCAGAACTCTCGAAAGATTCCACGCAGGATCCTCAAATGCTGTATACAACATCGTATCAGATGACGAATCCTGGATATACGCGTACGAACCCGAAACTAAAAACCAGTCACGAGTTTGGGTGTTCGCAAATGAGTTAAAGCCAACAAAAATTGTTCGTTCACGGAGTGTTGCAAAAAAATGGTGGCCACGTTTGTCTCCAAAACCGGCCATATTGCGACTATTCCTCTTGAGGGACAAAGAACAGTTAATGCAGAATGGTATGCCAGCATTTGTTTGCCACAGGTCGTATCTGAACTCCGTAAAGAGAACTGCAACCGCCGCATCACCCTCCATCACGACAATGCGAGTTCTCACACCGCGCACAGAACAAAAGAGTTTTTAGAGCAAGAAAACATAGAATTATTAGACCATCCGCCGTACAGCCCCGACTTAAGCCCTAATGATTTCTATACTTTCCCTTAAATAAAGAATAAATTGCGTGGTCAGAGATTTTCATCACCTGAAGAAGCTGTGGGCGCCTACAAAACGGCCATTTTGGAGACCCCAACTTCCGAATGGAATGGTTGCTTCAATGATTGGTTCCATCGTATGGAAAATGTGTCAAATTTCGCGGAGAATACTTCGAAAAGCAATAAACACATTTTTAAATAGTACTGTTGTGTCACCTCCTTGATTCCCGAAATTTTCAGTGCCGCCCTCGTATTGTATGAAACCATTTTCCAAAATTAGCTATACCTACTCCACGTCATATCCTAAATATTGACAGTTTTAGTTAATACATGGTCACATTATTCATCTGCACAGGTAGCAGGTGCAGGTAGGTACTTAAGTAAGTACCTGCATCTATACAATATTTTTTTTAAAAGTCATTTATCCGTCAGAATATTGAAATTAAAAAATGCAGACCAACAAATGCATCATCCGTCTTCATTAGCATGAATAAAATCAATTTTTCCGCCGTTCTCCTTTTTGCTTAACCGTGCATTTGCAACTTTAATTGCTAATGACCCCATTACGACCCCATGGACCAACCCCTTTTATGTAGAGGGAGATATATCGCGTTTTTATCGGCCAGACTTTAAAAATACTCACTTTAATTACTTCGGACGTTTGGGGAATGAATCATGAAATGACGACGATTTTCCGGCTTTTATCTGAAACTTATTTAGATTTAATTCCTTAGCTTTGCATTATTGGTTGAAACCTCTACCTCAAGTAAGAAATGCACCCTTTTTTAATCAGGATCTATAGAAATTAGAAGTTAATATATAATTAAACAGATAGAGGGGTAAAAGGTACCGTTGAACGAAAGAACCATCCATCCTTTCTATGTTTAAGGGTTAAAGCAAGGGTAGAGACCAAGACCAAGACCAACTGAACATTTTGTGAACATTTCAAGCGCCTTAGACTATTATTGATATTGAGCAAAAAATAGCAATAAAATCACGTTTGTTTTGTAATATAAATATTATTGTTATATATAACAAGAAATAAAACTAAATAAATTAAAATTTATTTTATTTCTTGTTAATTGTTATATAGCAGTAACAGATAAGTATTATTATACACAATCTAATAATAATAATAATATCTATGGACGCTTCACACCACGTCAGTCTGGCCCCGTGGTAAGTATCTGAAGGACGATCAAATTTTTGCAAACGAGCAAACAGTTCACCCGATGGAAAGCAACTTTCCTCGCCCATGAACACTTGCAACATTAGAAGAGCTGCAGATGCGTTGCCGGCCTTATAAGAGAGAATAGGGTAATAGGGTAGGGAAGGGAATATGTAGTTCAGGACAATTAGCTGAAAATTTGGCAAAATTAAAGTACGACTTTTATCTATCAGGATATATTGTAGGTTATAGTGTAAAGTTAAATTTTTTCTAATCTCTCCCCCTCTTCGGGGTGTGCGTCACCCCCCCGCGCCCTCATATATGTCCCGAAACGTGGTATTTTCCACTGAAATAAGAAACCGTATTCGATACATAAAAAGTATGTATGAACCAAAAACGAGTGTTTTTAATAATTTATTAATATTTTTTGCTAATCGTTTAGTTTTTTTCAATAATTTCATAATTTACCGCCCAGATGTGTATGACAAAAGTGAAGAATAGTATATTTTCTTTATAAAAAGGTATAATTTATTTTTAAACTGTTTTATTTACTGTTGCTATGTACTATGTACTCGTTAAACGGTGTTACTTTAAACACTTTTTATATGTTTTCCAGTAATCTATAGGTATTGAACATCTTGGCGGTAAATTGTGAAATTATTAAAAAAACTAAACGATTAGCAAAAAAATTAATAAATTATTAAAAACACTCGTTTTTGGTGACTGATTGCGCCGAAACTATAAGTGATATCGGTTTTGTTTATATGAGAGGCTTATAGTAAATTTATCATGGTTTATTTCGTTCATACATACTTTTTATGTATCGAATACGGTTTCTTATTTCAGTGGAAAATACCACGTTTCGGGACATATTCGAGGGCGCGGGGATGTGACGCACACCCCGGATAGGGTAGGGACGGGGGGGAGAGTAGAAAAAAATTAACTTTACTCTATAACCTACATATCCTGATAGATAAAAGTTGTACTTTAATTTTGCTAAATTTTCCATACATTTGAATTAAGTTGTCTTGAACTAATGGTAGGGTATAATAGGTATAGGGCCTCCGGTAAACTCACTCGGCGAAACACAGCACAAGTGCTGTTTTACGCCGGTTTTCTATGAGCCCGTAGCGAGCTTCGTGTCGCTAGCTGCGCAGGGTATTTTAAAGAAATACATACAAACCTAACCACTACTAACTAATACTAAACCAAACGAAGTAGTCTTTCGAGAATTTTCGCAGAGGAAATTGTTGTTCGTCTTATATGGTCTTATCAACATTTTTCGTAAGTAGCTTCTACTTACGAAAAATTTGATTGATAGTAATCAAGTCAAAAAAATGTTCTAGGGAACCTGTACTAAGACTATCTGCGTACAAAATTTCATTACAATCGGTTCAGTATTTTTGGGGTGAAAGCGTGACAGACAGATATACTTCCAGATTTATGATATTAGTATGGATTGCATTTACTATATTATATGCAGGAAATAAGTGTTAAAAATTATTGCACTAAAAGGCAGCCAAACTATGTCATTATAGTATGAATTATGATTGTCGCTTAACTGTTACGCCCTAATGTTTTACGATTGTTTTATCATGTGGGGTCGTTTACGAGTGACGTCACGACACGACACGACACGACACGTGTTTATGAACACTCAATTCGTCACTCTACACTAGTTTCTTGAGGCGGAATGTTATGACGTAGTAAATTATAAGTAGGAGCGAGTAATTCGTTTCGTCGCATTATTTTTCGTTCAGTTACTTACACTAGATGTGGTCCGCGTTTCCGTTCATGCATATTTAGCTATCTATCATGTACCTCTAAAGCAGCGTTGCCAGATTTTTTTTGTGCCAAGTCGGGACTTTGGAACTTTTTGAGTGAAAAAGCGGGATTATTCAGTTAAGAGCGGGACAAAGTGAAAAAAGGTATAAAATCAAAAGTTTTTTTTGAATTTTCATCTTTTAATTTGCGTTAAAATAGGGTTTACGTGACAATAGATGGCTAAAGTAGTCAAGGAAAATCCACCCCTCTACCTCCCACATGACTCTTTTCTTCATAACGCACCTTTCAGCGTGTGCAGCGTGCTGAGAAACAGCTCACGCTGCACAGTGCACGTACGTTCGGGCTTTCGACGAAAAGTGGGACTGAGCCTGTCCCGCGCGGAACATTTAATTTTGATGAAAAAATCGGGACGTCCCGCCAAAATCGGTACGTCTGGCAACGCTGCTCTAAACATACATTTTCCTGATATAAAAAATAAGCAATGTGCTTTTATTAATAACAGTTGCCAGACTTCAGCACAGTGTTTGTGCTCGTGTGACTAGTCACACGAGCACGAGAGACATACGTCTAGACGTATGCGAATTATAATTGCGAAAGTTGATAAAAAATGCTATGCAATAGCTTTACCGCGGCAGTCCTCGAGTGCTACATTATTTATTGTATTATTATTTACATTTCCCGCGTTTCTAAATTTTTAAAGACGACGCTGGAAAACATCAAAATATCGTTACTGTTATGGCTGTACCGTCTACGCTGACTTTTGTGACTTGCACCACACACTAAAGACAATTTCTCATAAACTTGTACATAAAAAGTGAGGATTCTTACACTTCGTAGACTTTATGACGTTCTGCATCCGAAGATTTACGTATCTCTGTTTATGATAATAAATGTACAATGTACAAACGACAACGTGGCGACGGTTGATCCTTATGGCTTAGGTAATAAGGACTATGAGGTGGACTGTACATTATTTGACATCGGTGGAAATTGAAACGCGTATGTTTATAACGCATCAACATTTTTGTACATCAGTATGCTGGTAATAAAACACATTTTATTACTGTTTTCACGAATTTCTTTGCATATTGTCTCACCGTACAGTGCATTCGGTTATTTTGTCTCTGATATGAACTTTATATCAACGATATAAAAGCCAAAACAAAAACAAAAATACTACCATACTTCGCCTGGGTAACTTTTTACCTCAACGCCACATAGCGTAGAAAGTAACTGGTCTACACTGTACATAATTGCATAGGTAGAGCCATGGTAGAGCACACAGACAATAATTGTTTATTGCTTAGTAATTGTTCATATTCACATCTTGCCTAGATTATTTCAGTACCTACATATTTATACAGAAAAAAACCGTTTTCAATATACATAGTCTTATATCATAGGTTTCTTCAGTTCTGTATACAATCTTTAAATTTCAATTATTAGTAGTAGCTTAAACACGTCCTAGAATCCCCATGCTCTATAGATGTTTATGGTACATTAAGATATAGTATCATCCTACAAACCTCCATGTTACAAAACACAGGGATCCCCTAAACATACTAGGACAACAGTAAAAATGGCCGCTTTTCCACCACGCCATAAAAAGGTTTTCAGCGAGAAGTGAATCATAATTTATGAATTTCGGTGTCCGGGAGATTTACGCGGGGTCATTGTGTCGACGGCTCCTGGACTAGGGCCACAGAGTGGGGAGAGGTAGATAGGACAGGAGTTTTGCCTCCTTGAGATATATTTATAAATGTATAGACTATAGGTAGGTGAATCAGCTATATTATACTGTGGACGACCTCTGTGCCTTAGTGGTCAGAGTGCGTGGTCAGCACTCAAGCCGGGGGTCGCGGGTTCGAATCCCGCCGACGAAACAAAAAAGTTTTCAATGTTCCTGGATCGTGAATGTGTATTCAATATGTGTATGATATAATAAAAATCTTAAATATATGTATAGTATAAAAGTATTAAATATATTTCCGTTGTCTGGTACTTGTAACACAAGAACCTTCGGGTACTTACGGGTACGGCACGGGGCCAGACTGACGTAGTGTGAAGCGTCCATAGATATTATTATATTATTACTAGCTGTCCCGGCAAACGTTGCTTTGCCATAATTTAAAGTATTTCGCCCATATTTAAATTTTATTGAAGTGACTAAATAAGTATGTCGCCATGGCAACGTCGATCGCTATCTCGTCGCACAAACAATGGTCGCCGTCAGTCTCAGGTTGTAACAATTTACTATTATTTATTCAACAAATGCACTTATCAATATATAAAGTACCCAGTAGCCGATTCTCAGACCTACTCAATATGCATATAAAATTTGGTAAAAATCAGTAAAGCCGTTTCGGAGGAGTTCGTGGACTAACATTGTGACACGAAAATTTTATATATAAGAAGATTATTATACTTCAAGCGGTAGCACATAGACAGCTCAGTCTATCAGCACAGTGTAAAGTATAATTTACATAATATACTATCTGTTACCTCTTCATGCTCGCTAAAGAATAGTAATAGTAAGAGGTAGTCAGAGTCTACTGTCTATCAGTACACATGCTTGTATGGTAGATTTTCCGACCTCGCAAGCTGCTATACTCGGTCAGGCCAAAACCCACTAATATAATAGATATACTCATTGCCGACTTTAGAAACTTTAAATACAGCGCGAATCGAGATTCAGGATTTGTGTGTTAAGTTTCTCTTACCTTGGTAAAATCGCTGATTTAAATGACCCTGGAGAAATTGAGGTAAAGGCTATACTCGGATAGTTGTTGCGGATAACATCTAGCTAAAGTCTAAACATACCTTACCTATCTAAATCAAAACCTACCGTGTCACGTATCTTGCGAGAGCAATGCGATAGCAATTATTGCGCGATAATTGCTCCAAAATCGCAATTTCGTATCACGTAACAACCAAAACAATACGATTGCAATCGATCGCTTGACACCATTTGCTTTGTTTTTAACCGACTTCAAAAAAAGGAGGTTTTTGTATATTATGTTAATCTATGACAGCTTCTGAACAAATGTGCCAAATTTCAAAAGTGTATGTATGTATGTATGTACATATATATGTATGTATGTATGTTTTTATGTTTGCCACAAGTCCGATTTTAGTGATTCTTTCTTCATTGTAGTAGGTATTGTTCAACTTGGGAATACTGCAAGTTTCATCATAATCGGTTCAGTAGTTTTTGAGAAAGGGAATTTTAATTCTTAGTTACGTACAAAAATTTGAAGTCGGTTTTATCTTTTTAAAATACTAATCGGTCGCGCGATTATTGCTAGTAGGTTGTTGATCGCTATTTTTACGTGATAGCCCTGCTGCTCAGCGTATTCCTAAATCTATGGCGATTCAACGTTAATGAAACATAAGGGGTGTGCATCCCTCGCATCCATAACCGTAGTCCAAACGGGGGAAGCAAATACAGATATACCCGCTAATCGTCAGAACGGGGCCTTATCTCCCTCTACACGTGAATTGCAACCCTATTCCCCCTACATAGAGTTGAGTTTTAGTTGGAAAGGTTTAGAAGAATAAGAATTGTTTCTTGATCCAAACATAATTATTGAGACGGAACAAAATATCCGGGTAGTGGATTCGAATCCCGCTCCCCACTGTAATCGTCTTAACAGCTACATAATCTAATATGGGCTTATCAAATTAAAGAATAGTGGATGTTCTTAATTTTTTGTATTCAAACCTTATACTTTGAATGTAAGCTACTTTCAAAGTATATAAGGTTTTAATGGAGGAAGGAGGAAACAAAACACATACAAATTATGTTATGGAGAAGAGACCTCGTCGTCTGTATATATTTCATTGAAAATATCCGAAACTAGAAACGCCCGCAACTCCGTTGTGCCAAAACTGGTTTATCGTGCGGGAACCGTACATTTTCCGGGACAAAAAGTATCCTATGTCCTTTCGCAGGACTCAAAGTATCTCCATGCCAAATTTCAGAAAAATCAGTTCAGCGGTTTGGGCGTGAAGAGGTAACAGACAGACAGACAGACATACGGACAGACAGACAGACACACTTTCGAATTTATAATATAAAGTATGGATACACACGTGAAAATATCTTGATACTACACCAGAAAGTAATGCATAAATTCTTTTTTTTTTCATTAAAAATTTATTGGTTTGGTGAGAAAAACTGGCGTGAGAAACTCGCTCGAGGTCTTACGTATACTAGTAAGTAGTAACAGACCTTAAAATCCTTATCCATACTAATACTATAAATGCGAAGGTTTGTCTGTCTGTGCGTTTCCTCTTCACACCGCTGAAAATCTCCATACCAAACACTGAATTTTGTATATAGGGTCCCGAGAAAGAAAATGTACGGTTTCACGCGATAAATGAATTTCGGTGCAACGGAGATGCGGCGTTATATACTACTCTCTAAAGTTTTGGTACTTCCGCAAATCGTACACATGTAGGGGTGGTATTCTACGTGGTCCCCGGATGTATAAATCTACAGTATCTGTGGTCAGTGGGTCGTAAATCGCGTCTACAGGACCTCGGAAACACGGAGTGATAAGGAGGTGATATATCGTTAATATCAATTTTGGAGGGTCACTGAACTCTGAGATCTGTAATCTCTTTAGAGAATATTTGGTGTTAGGTAAGTATGTATGGTTTTTGTTCCTCTATAAAGTTTACAGGTTGTGTTTGATGCCTATTTTAGTAGTCCCTCTTAGCTCTTAGTGAAAGTAACACAATTAATAAGCTTTAAAATCTTTTGTCTTTCGAACGATTTTTCCTGTGCAAAGGCAAAATATTTATATGTATATTTTTCTTACAATCTAGTAGAAGTTGCCTGCAATTTCGTTTTGCGAAAATTCGTTTATTTGGCACTAGTAGTACATATTATTATTGTTAGATTATGTTTCTAGTATATTAACTTAGTATTAGCTTAGAAACTCTTCATACTAGTAGGTACTAGCGATCAGAACTTCCTCTGTTGCAGCAAGTAATTACAAACTTAATAGCTGTCTCATACTCCGACATACAAACGGACAAGGAAGCGACAGAAGGCGGTACAAAGGTTTGAAATGACAGGCCATTTTGTTGACGACTCGAAGTCGTTTCCTTTATGTGCTCGTACACACGCGGCGGCCATCTTGTTGACGTCGACAAAATGGCGCTGTCTAGAACATTCTTCGTTTAGTAAGAAAACATATTTTATAATAATACAGCATGTGGCTTAAAATGTTACTAGGCACTGTCAAGTCTACTACAATTTATCGGATGTAATATATTCAATATTACTTTTTAATTTATAATTACTGAATTATCAACGTAGTCTGATGTTTAAGGGTTATTTTATTGCCTTTACAATCTAAGTAGTAAGTGCTAAAGAAGTTTTAAGTATGCTGTGTGCAACTAGTCTATATTTGGCACACAAATAAATATAATATTTTAAGCGCCCTCTTGACGTTGGTCCCTTATAATATAAAGACACAAACTGCAACAAACGTGTAGAGAAGATATGTTTGTTGCAGTGCAACAAACATGTATGTCTACAATTGCCCATGATCGACGTTGAGCATACTGTAGACAGCCGCCGCGTAATCTTGGTTATTATCAAAGTTTTCCTTTAAATGTTTCGTGAACTCGTCACCGAGCAATCATTAAGTATTTTTTGTGTCGAAAACAAAGGGTTAACTTACAAATCCCGAACAATGCATACGTTAATTTCCGTTCTGCTTGTAAATAAATTAATGCTAATTTTTCCCCCCTTATCGCGGTCTCCGGGAAAACCAGCGCTAATTGTAATTTTCCGGTTAATTCTGCGGCAGGACGAAATAGTGGCGTAATTAATCGCAGTTAAACTTCAAGTTTATGATTGTTAATTTTCACAATTCCTTTGCTTAGTTTTAATAAGGCAAAGTTAAATCATTCAGAGCGCTGAAAGCCTTTGGCATTTTTACGTTTGCCAAAGGCTTTCACTGAATTCACGACAATTTCAATAGTTACAAATGGACAGACTTTCGCATTAATTCTACTAAGATATTCGTGTTTCCTAATCGTTACTACCCAGTACCCAACAGATTTGTTTCATCATTTTGCCTGAATAAGTGAATAATAACAGTTATCCTATGAAGTGTGAATCCCAATGAAGAAGTCAGCGACAGACAGAGAGGCATACTTTTACATATTTTATAATATAAGTATGGAAGTATAGAAGACAGGCTGATTATCGAAATTGGATTAAAGCTAAATAGCAGACACATAATATCCACATTTATATTACTAGTATAGTATGGAAGTTCCACGAATATTCGATACCTAATAAGTATTTGCAATAATGTATCATGTTTGAACGGCATTCGTTTAGGGGTAAAGCGCGCGCTCGCGGGACAATAGGAGGGTTACCACAAAAGAGTCCGCTTCCGTTACAGACAGGACATGTATATCGTACGTATTATAGTCTGCACAAGTTAAAATTAAACCTTTGCCTCCCTACATCAAGTGAGCAATTTTTGTGCTCGCAATAAGCAAGCCGCCTCATGTTATAAATCTTTGTGTTTCCATGCAAGAAAAGTATGAGCCTTAAGCTCAAACTTTCCTTGCATGGAAATACAAAGAGAATGTTCATCAACCATAAATAGTGCAACTTTGCAAAAAAGTTAGTTTTTACATTAAGATGTATTTTATTATGAAAAGGATAAAATCGAAAAAAGAAAACAGAAAATTGTCAAAACATGATAATTAAAATATTATGGTGCTGTGTCATAGACCATGATGGGACAAATGGGTAGCCGCACTAGCCGGTAGAGGGTCAAGTTCGTCTGTGATTGCTCACGATGGACAACGACATGTCACATCAGAGACAAACTTTTGCATTCGGAGGCGACTACCCTTCGATCGTGGAAAAACGAGACACAACAGCTTATCTATTGTTATCGCGGCCGGATGTGGCCGCTTGGGGCTTGATGAATTAATTATTATTTAAGTGTAATTAATTAATGAAGAGTTGCACAGTTAATGAATGGGGTATGTTTAAAAACTTCATTCAAATAAACAGTGTAATTAATTATTCTCTGAGTGCGGCGGCAAGACAGTGAACTTAAATAGTTATCCGTTACGTTAATATCTTTTTATTAAGAGGTTGTGTTTGTTATTTCAGAAACCGATACGCGCAAAGTAATTTGTTTGATTTGTGAAAGCTAACCTTGATCCCCTGGTGGTAAATAATAAACAAGACCTTAGGCCGTTGTAGCTCCTACATATTTGAGTGGATCAGATGTTTTTGTTGTGTAAAAAACGTACGTGCGCCGTTCCTGTTTTATTGGCCCTTGAGATTAAACATTATCATCACGATGTGGCCTTACTCTCGAAATAACATAGATTTTCGTTTGCGATTCTGATTCGATATCATGATCCGTACTCTTACGTGCCGAACAAACTCAAATCAAAATCGACAAGGCGTTATGGTCGCTGGCGTTGACCTATTGCCAAATCGATTAGTTACAGAATTGAGATACAGCACGATCGGGCGTTAATGTAGATGTCAGAAGTCTAAATTCTATATCCTTTAAACTGAAGTTTTTACAGATCTTCAACTTCTATTTACCTCAGGTAAGTCGTTTAAGTGTAAACAGAGTCAGGTGATTACACGTACACCTTACAGGGTACACTGTACACTGTACAGGTAAGCCAAGCGCCGCCTTACACAGGCTTACCGAGATAAAGCTAGGATTATGGTGGATTGAATTAATTTTAGTTCATTCCTGTATTTGAGACAGCCTTTAGTTCTGAGGAGTTGGGATAAGATTTTGAGTCGAGTTTTGTGAATATTATTTACTATCATACTCATAACATAAGTGCGAGTGTTTCAGTTACCTCATAACACTTAATCAATTTTGGTGAATATTGGTACAGAGACACTTAAGGACCTACTCTAAAAAATTGGAAAAGAACTGTCCTTTATAAACTGTTTGTTCACGAAAAATTAACGTTACCTGTGCAACAAACCAATTTTGGCACAACAACACACAAAAGCGAATTTGAATAATAAAAAGCGAATTTATATGATTACATTGAAAAGTTTTTAGCATTTTATGATATTATCTTCTCCCAATTCTATAAAGGTGTGTACGCATAGTATATGTCAGCTGTCAATTATACGCACGGATCACCAATTTATCGCCTCGGGCGTGATTTCCCTGTGATCTTCGCTTTCCACTCGCTTATTGACTTACCACTTACCTTATAACGTGGGAAACATGTGGTAAGTTCCGTACTTCGAGGTAAACAAGAATTTAATATTATTTTGGAAGCTGAACATTTATCACGGATATAATATAATCATCTCTAATATTATGTCAAATTATAAGGCACACAAAGGAATTGCCTAGATTTTGAAGGATATATTAGTAACAATTTACCTTGTGTATTAAGAATCTGATCACATTTTACTGTCATAAAAATCTCTGATACTTACTTATGTCTTTGTTCAAATGTAAGTAGAAATATAGATGGTTAATAGAAAATATAAAACAACATAAAAAGCCCACTATGGTAGGAGACTGCTATTTAATAATATGTCCTATTGTGTTGAGTAAACTTAAAACGAGGGATATATAGTTAACACTATACAATGGTATCACTTACCATTCGACAACACAGCCGCTCGTTACGCCTTAAGATGTATAATGTATATGTATAATTCAGCGTCGTACACAATTGGACATGTTTTATGTATGTCTAGATTTCTGCGTAACACTAGACGTGGAATTAAAAATGATTTATGTATGAGCACGCGCCATTTTAGTTTTTGTTAGACGTTTTTCCCGTTACAAATCCAAGCTATTACGAATACAAATATTTAGCGCCCTCCGTCTTTGATTGATACATTGGAAAAGTCATATGACAAGCCAAAACGAAAATATAATATCTTTATTATTAAGGGGTGTTCATAATATTGTCTTACCGACAGCCTAGACTAGCACTATTACGTATTGCGTATTGCGTAATATTATTGACCGTCTAGGGTTGATATTGAACATCGCGCGCCTTCTAATTATCAAATAAACTGTTAAATAAAATTTAGGAGTGATATTGACAATACATTTGATCGTCTAGACTCTAGGCCCTAGATGTAGGCTTATCAAAAAAAAATTACCTACTTGGCAGTTCATAGCGCATTGCATTGTGAGAAACATACGGACGATGAGTGAAGTCTTAACAATAGAGAGGTAAAAGACTGGGTATAGAATACGGAACCCTAAAGAAATCCTTATAGGCTTTGAACTTGGAGAGGCTTTTGGGGGTCAAAGAAAATACTTGACGTGATTTGAAAACGATCAATACGTAGACCTGTGAGTAATAGTAAGATATCAATTGAAAAGGTCTGATTTTCTTTGCGTTAAATATACAAGCACAAAAACTAATACTGAAGAATTCGGTGGTTTAATATTCGACAAAAACTGTTAAAGGATTTTGGGCTAGAACCATTTAAACACCTGGTCCAGTGGTTTGCAGCTCTTGACTCCAAGGTTGAACTAGAAATAATTTTTAAACTTTCGCATTGCATTATAATTAAAACTTATTATTCGAGACATAACGCGACTTATTCTAGTAGTAATGCTACTACGAGTACATAGTTTCCCCCCCCTGAGTTCCCTCGTGACCACGGCCGTTGCAACATGACCGAAACGTCGAGAAAGAGTATGTACTCGTAGTAGCATTACTACTAGAATAAGTCGCGTTAAGTCCCGATTAATAAGTTGTAATTAGAAATAATTTGTTTCCAAAGCTAGATTGATATAAGGTACAATTCGCCGGCCATTCTCCGGTTTGGCATTATTTGCCTCATTACCGTAACCATTTTTTTTCTTCGTCGATTTGACTCAGACACATTGAAATATTAAAGAAATGAAAGATACGAACACAATAATAAATGTGGCGTGAAACAGTTAGTTAAAGTTTTTTGGATAATGAGGCTTAAAAATTTATGGGTACGGTAATTAGACAAATGTAGTGTTTTACGCAACGATACAACGACACAATTGATAAAAACTAGCTTAGGGCAACGTAAATAGGGCAAATTATGTAACATAATCATAATATACATAATAAAAATGTAATTTAAACATAATTGAAAAGTAACGATTACGGTAATTAGACAAGTTTGTAACCAAAGCTACGGTAATTAGATACTAATGTGCTTTATCGGCGGCACACTAACATTAACGACGTGGGACCGCTGATGGGCCATGGCACACACTAAGGAGAAGCAACCCGTGCACTCCTAATGTACCAAATCCTGATATTTTTGGATGGGCATCCAAAAACAGCAGGTGTTACGGTAATTAGGACTTTTGATCGGACAAGCGATTATTTCATGATAACTATTTATAGGCTGGGCCTATTGAGTCAATATTTTGCAATGCGATAACCAATGTTTATAGGCGTTTAAAACCATGAATAGATTAAATTAAATAGCTACGTTATAAAAATTACAAGCAAGTTTCGAGATCAAGTTGGCGTGGGGACACGTTACGGTAGTTAGAAAAACATGGTTTTTGAACACGAATTCAATTAATTTAGTCTGAATTACTTAAATTAGAAGCCTGTGTTTAAGTTTGTAGCTAGATACTGATGCTAACTACCGTTTAAAAATATTACATACTTGATTAAGATAATATTACAGAGTATACAAGCCCGGGACACGTAATTTTTGCTCTCCTGAGAATGGCCGTCGCATGAATTATCCGAGAAGAAAGATTGAATCATCCATGTCTTGAAATAGCATGTAAGAGCTTCCACACATAACCACAGAATATATATTAGTAACATAACTACGAATTCGCATCGCATCACAAATATCTGCGACAAAATTCATAATAAATATGACATTACGATGCGATAAGATGAGAATTTGCCATTAAAACACATTTACATAATTACCATTTTAAATGGCCTAATGTCAACTAGTTTTTAATGCACTTTAGTGTACCTAATGTAGCTACCATAACGCACATCGATAATAATAATTTATGTAAATAAACCAACTCTTTAGCTCTACAACTTCTTCAACAATAAAGTCTGAAGTTCTTCTTCACAACAACTTTATTCAATTTTAAAACATATTTAAACGTAAAACATATTAAAACATGAATTCGTAATGAACACACTGGGAAAGCACGATCAAGTTTTTCCCGAGAAGTTTAGAGGTTTCCGGAAAGTTTCTATTAAATAATGGTCAAGCGGTGGGATCCTGTCTGAAGTTGTACTGCCAGATTCCGCAAAACGTAGTTTTACGTTTACGTACTGGAATAAGATACGTTAACGTAGGTATATTTTATAAATACGATTTTTATGCCGTTGTGTTTGAAGTTTTCGAATATACTCATATTTACTTGAAAAACGGTTATAATCAAAGGGTAAAGTTACATAACTTTAATGAAGATTTTGGAATAAGCTTCATACGTTTCCTGTTGAACTCTTTGTTAAGTCAAAACTAAGTATTCATTAATTGTATCTGGCTGTAGGTATTTACAAAATAAACTCAGTCGACGTGGACTTATAGACTGTAAACATGTTTTCATATTACACACACAATAATTTATAAAAGATAAATGTTTTCTATTATGGCGAAAAATGTTACGACTTGATAAATAAAAATTTTTAACGATAAAAATATAAGTAGGTACCATAATGTGTAAGTATGTAGACAGAAAATGTTTATATTTTGGGTAACGACACAAGGGCCCCTAAATGACATTTCATGGGAATATTTTATACAACGGGCGAAAAGTGGTGAATAATGCTTTATCCCCCCGCTTCGCCCCTCTAATTTTTCAACACTTTGAATCACATACAATGCTTATGATGTATGTTATGCATTATGTATACTTTTTTCATTAAAAAACATTATGATATAGATACCAGTTAGTCATTCAGTAATTTCATCCATTTTTTTAGATTTTCATAAGCTTAATTAAAAGCATCGAAAATTTTCACGTCCTGATAAAAAATGTAATTAAAAATAACTTTGATGGCAAAAATATTTTAAAATTTTGTCGAGGGCTATTTTCAGTTAGCGCGATCGAAAAAAATGTTTAAAATGGTAAAAGAGATGGGTTTTTGTGTGCGATTAGATGGGATCATATTAAGTTTTTATACCTTGGTTTATAAGTAAGATTTGTATTGTATAAAACTGCAGTACGACTAAACCTAATAACGTAAAAATCTGGACTTAGTTTTGAAGCAAACAATTTAAAAGTACCGAAGTGGACAAACTCCGAAGTTCCGACTTCTCGACTCGGACAAAGCCGGTCGACTTCAGTTCGATTCTCGGGTTGTATCCTTTATTTTGCGGCCATTTTTAATCTCAAATATTTTCCGAACTTTTCCCCGTATTTGAAATGTTTGGAATATGAAATTTCGTTTTGTTTTTCCTCGAGATTTTAGGATTTGGTGCTTTATTTCAAAATATATTTCGTCGCCTTATTCTGAGCGACATCGTCGGAAATCAGAAAACGACGTTGCTGAATGATTTTTCCGAGAAGTTATGTACCCAAATACGAAAAATACTGTTATAGTTTAGCACTGTTACTTAAAAGCAATAATGGAGATAATCTCTACAGGAAATAAAACTTTGCCGACCGCGCTGTAGACATATTTCTCTCGAAAACAGAAGCAATATTCCAATTAGTGACAGTTATAATATTAATTATATTAAATACACGCAGCTTCATTTAGCTACATAATATATTATAGTTAAGTTTAATATAGTTAAGTATATTCAGTTACAACAATATTTGGCGTGTAATCAAAGTTTGGGTGCTGATTAGAGTCGGTTCTCCCTGAGGTGGGGTATAATATTAATTATGTCGGTTATATAGAGCTAACACTTCAAAGACTCAATTTCAGTGAAATTTCGAAACAAGGTCAAGGATTTGGTTTGCAGCTGACTTGTATGATTTGAGAAGCTGATTTGGTAGATTTAAATATCCCTTCGTACTTACTTATTTCATAAATGCGAAGGTATGTTTGCCTGGTACCTCTTTGGCTGAAAATCTGATGTGGTTTTAAAAAAGTTATTCATAGTAACGACCAATATGCAGTTCATCTTACATGTATTACAGACGACCAGGTGATTAGCCTGCTAACTAAACTTAAAAACAACATTTGCGAACGCGGGAATTGAGCTCACGACCTCCGAGCTAAGAACCACACTCTAAACCACTTACCACCGATGCGTTAATTGTAACATAGTGGTAGTAGTAGTACAATATTGAACAATATTTATTTTGTAACATAGTACGTAGTTATAAAAGTTATCATTAGAGATCAACTACGATAACATGGCGCGCCCCACCAAATGACTGTTTCAATGTGTGTAGTCACATCCTTATGAAAGAGTTCGTATGTAGTAAGTATTCAACCAATCACAGTACACGTAATATTTCAGTTAATGTCACTTATTACCAAGATTTGTTGGTCATCATAACTAGCCGACCGCGCAATACAACGCACTTCAAACGTTTTGACAACGCACTTTTGAATACGTTTTGAATTTTAGAGGGGCGCGCCATGTTATCGTAGTTGTTCTCTAAAAGTTATCATTACATACTGTTGATGTAGTAGGAACATAGTTACGTCATAGGCGATGATATATAAATCCTGTTAGCCACGCGCTATTTCACAAGTGGAGCAGTTTATGTACATTACTTTATAGTACAGGCAACAGCATATAATAAACACTACATATTGCTAAATATATTAACATACAACACTTGAAAAACAAGTGAGTTAAATATGGATAATGGAGCAAAACATTGATGGAAAATTGATTATTATTATTATGTAGATTAAAGTTTTGTAGCTATTGTATTATAATTTATGGCGTTAGATATATTGTTATTATTAAAACACCGTATACTGTTTTTTGCAATTATATGTAACAAGTAAAAAAAATGAGCTGCGGTAAGAGTTAAAAAATATAATAGTACATCAGGTATTCAATTCCCTTGTGTTGTTTTTTCGTTGTCATTTACTTATTATTTGAAATTGGTGTTACCTATGAGCAAAGAAATTGCAAAATAGACCCCCCTGATTCTTGGAAGACTGTTAAAATAAAAGAAAATAATTGCAGTTTCATGTCTTCGGTCCCTTCACTTACCGAAATGGATAGTGCGCATCAAACGTCAAAATGACAGTGCAGTATAAATCTTGAATGCCTCATTTCCCTGGGCACCAAATCAAGGGGTTCGGAAAATGCCAGAAGAATTTCCACCCTTGTTTTGTGTGACGTCAGAGCACAGAAAGTTATGACGTCACGCGCTATTAGTGTAATGTATGGGGGTGAAAAATACTTATTAATTGGCCCCACGTTTTTGGGATTTGTTTTTGAGAGGACATTAATTGTACGGCAGTTAAAAATTAACGAAAAATAATTTAATTTTTATTACGTAGTGATTATTTATTATTTTCATTATAGTAAAGGAGGAGAAAGTGCTAATTTTGTAGTCACTCGAGTGTCATGGAGACCTAGTAGGTTTTTTACATTAGGTAAAACTGATAAAAAAATAACAAGAGCATTTTTTATTTTAGCGGTGGGTTCAGAAACTGCGGCCATTTTAAAGTTTTGAAGAAGAAAATATATTTAGAAAATTGCTTATTTCGGTCAGTTATTATTATATTTTAGACAACAAGGACTAAATCATTTAGTTTAGTGCAAAATAAAATATCTGCGAAGTTTGGTTAGGAGAATATCAAAGGTTTATTTTTTATATTTTAAAATGTTCCTACAGGCTTACCTTATCTTTGAATCGTCAGTGCTTTTTATGGAAGCTTCTTTGGGGTATACTAAACATCCCCTATCTTAATCTGACAGATCGGATGAAATTTCAATATTAAAAAAAAAAAAAAATTTAACCCATCACATGAGAAATCTGATTTCTATACAATGATAACTAGACACATGTCGGAAGCCTATACAAGCATGATCTGTCACTCTTGAGCTACCAACAAAATCCCCTCTTCCCCTTCTCTACTATTAAATTGATTATTTTACTACAACAATAACTGTTTTGTTGTTGTATCAGTTTGTCTATCTGTCTGTATTTCTTCATGCTTAGGTAACCGATTTTATTGAAATTTGGTAAGTACATACTTTTTATCCCCAGCAGTTACTGCGTGATAAACTTAAGTACCTACATTGGATTTGTCACAAACTCTTGTGAAATCAAAACAAAACTTGCAAACAAATATTCTGGAGGCAGTTAGACATAACATCCTTAAGGACGAGCAATTCCAATACATCACTCGCGTTATAAACAAAATCGTAAAGCCTCCCCTACGGTTGCGGACCCCTGACTTCCCTCGAAGAATGCAGAACCACTCGACAGGGGTATTAAACTCGCATCACAGGGAGAGGGCTGAAGGTACGCGCACGTTGCTATGGGCCGCATTTTTGACACAACTCATAGCTTATTTTCGCCATCATCGTTCCACGCGTATCTAATTATAATATCCTCGTCACCTTGATCAGTGGCAGATCCATATTGCGTTTCTCGCGTAAACTTCTGCCACGCAAATTATACTTTGGAACGAACTGTTGCCAGCAGTATTTCCAGCCGTTACCAATACGACCTAAAAACCTTCAAGAAGAGAGCGTATAATATCTCATATGGCTGGCAACGCACTTACAAGTCTTTTGATGTTGTAAGTGTGGGCGACGGTAGTTGCTTTTCACAGACCCGTTTGCTCGATTGCCCCCTTATTTTATAAAAATAATCGGCCAAGTGTGAGTCGGACTCGCGCACGAAGGGTTCCGTACCGTTATAGAGCAAACATAGACTAAAAATTGTGTTTTTTGTATGGCTCCCATAATCCTCCCCTTAATTTTTTATTATATTTAAATATTATTATGAATTATTAAATAACACATATATGTAAGGCCTTCGTGAAAGTTTCAAGTGCCTACCGCTTATCATTATTGATTACGAGCAAAAAAGGCCAAAAAATCACGTTTGTTGTATGGGAGCCCCCTTAAATATAAATTTTATTTTTATTTTAGTATTTGTTGTTATAGCGGCACCGGAAATACACAATCTGTGAAAATTTCAGAACTCTAGCTATAGCGGTTCTTGAGATACAGCCTGGAGATAGACAGACAGACGGACAGACAGATGGACATACATCGAAGTCTCATTAACAGGGTCCCGTTTTTACCCTTTGGGTACGGAACCCTAAAAAGATCATTGTAACCTTTATGACCCATTATGCACTCTGTCCCAAAACTTCTATGAAAAAGCAGCCCGCCCCGCTGCGACTCATCATAATGTGCACGAAGCTTAAGGGAGCGATGCAACAGTGTTTAAAGCGGAGGGCATTTTGAAAAATGACTGCAGTGATTCCAAAAGACGTTTTAAGACTTTACAAGAATTGATGATATCTTCGACTTGTTAAAGTTCTTACATTAATTTTTATTGTGATTTTAACTGCTAGTTGTTTGTAAAGTTGTGGTGCTATCATAATTTATTTATAATGTTTTTTTATTCGGAAAATAAACAGTTATATAAAACTATTAGATGACGCCCGCAACTCCGTTGCACCAAAATTCGTTTATCACGCGGGAACCGTATATTTTTACAGGATTAAAAGTGTCCTTAATTAACCTTTTCCGGGACCATAGTATCTCAATACCGAATTTCAGCAAAATCGGTTCAGCGGTTTGGGCGTGAAGAGGTTAAGACAGACCGACACATTTTCGTAATTATTATACTAGTATATTGATTAACTAACTTTTTAGTAAGATTAACCAAGTACATAATACTATTATAATGTGTACTTATTATAAATTTAGAATAGATAGATACATTACTAATTACATCATTCATTAGTCATAAATCATAATAATTACTAGTAAAAGTTGTAATTTCTCTCTCGTCACAAGTCGAAATTAAGTTAAAAAAATGTCATAATAATCTAAATGTCAAAGTTATATAAATCAGACTAAATTTCACTATACCCTTAAAACTAAACCAACTAACAATTATTTATACATTAGAAAAAACATACTATTATACAATAACTCTAGATAATTTTATATGTCAGTTTCATCAAGATAATATTAATTCCAATGGTCAATACAATATTATGTCAAAATACAATAAGCAAACTATAATGTCAAAGAAAACTCAATTAAGTATGGATTTAAATGTCATAAAATAAAATTTAATTAGTCACAGTATACTTTATTAATTAATTATTAATAAAAAATTCTTTCATGTCGTAATATGCCTTCTGTATTAGTATTTTTTTTATTTCCCTTATTGAACGAGTTGTTGTCATTGATTTTATATGTGCAGGTATCTAATTATAAATCTTTACACACATTGCATATGCATTATTTAAGAAAATATTTGTCTTTGGTTTTTTATCTATAATTAACCTATTCGAGTTTCTAAAAAATTTTGTGGGTACTTGATCTATTAATTGGGTAAAGATATGTTTATTGTTACTTACAAATTTAAATATTTCTAATATATACATGCTTGGTAAGGTCATAATATTATATTAGTAACTAAGGGTCAATTCAGACCGCAACGCGCCGCGTAGATTCATTTCTGGATTTGACAGACTTCAATTGCGTGAGACGTCTTGCGAATTTGTCAAGTCCATACAAATTTAGAAATGCATCCACGCGTCGCGTTGTGGTCCGAAAAATTGACCCTAAAATTGATCTGCCATAATGATTTTACGTCGGCATTGATATCCGTTTCCGAATTCCTCTACCCAGAATCATGGAGCTGTTGCTAACGTGGAATCATTGTATTAGCATTTCGTATTCCTCCCGCTTTTATGACAGTCGTAAATATTATACGACTTCCACTACAGCGCTCCCAAACAATTTGTTATGCGAATGCCGTGAAAAATTATTTGATATCGTCACCAACGATTTTCTTACGCGGATTTTCACTTGGCCTGTGATGAAACAGTGTGAGCGATTATTATTATAGCGGGTAGGAAAAACAATCCATTAGGTGTAGAGGAAAGTATTCATCAACGATTTCCCATAAATAATAGGGTATTTTCGTAAAAGAATGTTCGACGTTGATCGGCATGGTGTAGGTTAGAATTTGGATGGTAATCATGGTTATGACTTAAATGTAACATGACTTACCAATTCGACAAAGTATTGATTTACTACTTTCGTAGCAATAATCGTCAAATTATTATCTAAGACTTTTGGTATAGTCTAACGGCGACCTTATCGCAGCAGCGAAAAAAAATCTTTATGTAAAAACGGTGATAACTAGGTACTTCTTGAAAACCGTACCTAAAATAGCAACCTCAATTTCTAAAGGTTAACCATTACGGCATTAACCATCGAAACAAACACCATAAACAATAAACAAATTACCGTCTATTGCACTGCGACTGCACCTAATGACCGAAGGGTGTCTTTGGACACCGCTTGTCAACACCCCTCTTCCCCCCTACAGTGGGGCAGGGGGACAAGGGGGAAAGGGGGTCGTAATTGAAATTGTTGCTCAGCGGCAAGTGACAGCGATTGTTACGCGGGAATAGACAGCCTATATTGGAAATAAAAAGTTGGGCACCTCTGACGGCAGGTGATGCATGAAAAATTTTTCATGTTTTACATATTTTTCGGGGTGTATTATATTTTACGGTTACTAATTTTCCCATATTAGTTAGCATTTCCATCGGCATTGAATAATATGCAAATGATTTAAATTAGCACTGGCTAAGTCCTTATCCTTACTAATGTTATAAATGCGGAATTATGTCTGTCTGTTACCTCTTCACGCTTAACTTATCAAGCCCCATAAGAATACCGGTGACCGTGACAACTATAGATTTCCAAGAATCCGCGATCGAAGGATTAATTAGAAGGCTAAACCCATTTAGTTGACATTGTATCTGGAGATAAATAATTGACAAACAGGAAAGGACATAAGGTATCATTACTATTTACAACATTACTATCAACTAGTCACCAATCATAACATAACAATTATTCACAAGCCTACACTAGCAACTCTTTTGTATTCATGTTTGTCATTCATTTCAATGATTTATCATTCATCATTTATTCAAACATCTTCAAATTCATTTTCAAATGTCAGCATAATGATGATGATGACAGTATAAATCTGGCAGATCCCGGCAGAATTTAATATAAGGGAATCATAGCGGCTATAAGTTATTTATAAGCCGGCCTTCGATATTATACTTTATATTACGGGCTTTAGCTCTTACCAACATTTAGTTGGTGTAATAAATACAAAATATTATACGATAACTACTCTATACATATTTTTTGGTGTTTGGAGTACAAGAGTAACATTATTTCTTTTGTAAAGTAGCTTTTAGAAATGTTTTTTCTAACATACAAATAACCTCCCCATCTTTTGGGGTAATTTTAAAGGTAAAAGTTTTAAAATATTTTTTTGTGGAGCCGTCATCATAAGAGGAGCTAAAGTGTAAAATTTCCAGTGTATTATCATAGAGCCAATAACTACGTTAGCCAGCTTTGCCTTTGGGCCTGTATTCACTTTGATTAGTGCGAGTGCAAGTGATTAGTTCAAGAGATTAGTGATTAGTAGAAATCAAAGGACTTGCACTAATCAGTCCCTGTCCACACGTATTTTTACCTGATTACTAATCACCTGCACTAATCACTTGCACTTATTACTAATCAAAGTGAATACGGGGCTTTACACATGAAATATTATATGTGAAAAGACATAAAAAAAAATTATATTCTCAAAATTGCTATTCAAAACTGTTTCCTAAAGTATAAAATATAAAATTATATTTCGACGCGGACCATTACTTAACTTAATTTTCAAGTTGTGAACCAACTGAAGTTTAAAGTTGATATACAAAATACAATTTGAATTGTAAAAACCTAGCGCTGTCTACGGGCTACGCCGTAGCGGGGCTCTACGTAGACGACGCATTTTCGTAGCTCTATGAAATGTCACGTTTAAAAAAGTACTTACATTTTTCAAACACAATTTTATCGAAGTAAATGAAAGATTTTTAAAATAAGATACGGGGGCAAACGAGCAAATGGGTCTCCTGATGGAAAGCAACTACCGTCGCCCATGGATACTCGCAATATTAGAAGAGCTGCAGGTGCGTTGCCGGCCTTTTAAGAGGGAATACGCTCACTTCTTGAAGGTTTGCAGGTTGTATTGGTCCGGAAATAATGCTGGTGACAGTATTCATGATAAATTATATTAAAATACATCATCTTAATATGTTTTACAGTTATTTACTTATTATGTATGCAGTGAACTGAGTTTGACAAAATAATTTAATACGTCTGATTAAGATTCGGTTAAATATAACACAGTATATCCTCTATACTTTGTAGTGCAAATATTTTCGGATTTAGATATTTGGTCTGGTTTTCTGGAATCAGAATTAAATCAATTATGAGTGGCGCTAGTACATGTAGTACGCGCTCTAAAACTACATAGTACATAGCCTCACAGTCATAGATTACAATAATTATAAATTAAGGATTTAATTTTATGATGCATACTTGTCTTCACGTCGATATATTAACGTCATTGTCAGCTAAGTATCTTACTATGCTTATAGAATACCCTGAAATTATAGAACAGTTATAGACCAAGAGCTGGATGCCGCAGCGCAGTCGTGATACCGCATCAAATTGCGGCCGCCAGCTCCTAGAGTATAAATGTCAGAAAATCTACTGGAAATGACAACCAATTAATTTAACATTTTTGAGGAATATACGGTTACTGAGGTAGATAAAATGTATGTATATTTTATTTTGCATCAATTAAATCTTAAACTTAGTTATGTTTTAGTTATTTTTAATTTGTTAGTAATAACTTTTTATCTTTTTCAGAGTTTCTTACTTTTCACTAAATTTCAAGTCCCGAGGAGGGAAGAGGAGATTTTTCCTTGGACATACTTTATAGGCTTATAGCCCATATTCCATAATGTATGCCCAAGTAAACTATATACTTACTTGAACGGTACATTATAACACAATATCACAATACATAATATTAATGAGTGCTGACGCCATTTTTTGTATGGCTCTTTGAAATGTGACTATTATTAAATTCAATAAGAAACACAAAATGCCTACAAACTTTCGTTCATTTTTTAATTGAATACTCAATTTAATCTGTAAGTCACGGATGTAAAAAAAAATACGGACGGAGCATTACACTATAAAGAGGTGAAGCATGCAAGGTACGACAATTTCGTCACAATTTCGTTTATTGTACACGTGACCGACACTCACACACGGAACTAGGTACTACAACCCGCTGTCATTGTACATAGAGGGACGGCGCCAATGACACGCACACATCCTACACGGGCGGCTATTACTATACTTCACTTGGGATTAGATAAGGTTACGTCCGTATTTTTTTTAAGTCCGTGCTGTAAGTGTGTCAAGCCACATCCAGCCATCTATCAAATCCTTTTGCATACAAACAGTACAATGGGCGACCCACATTTTTTATTTCACTACAGAATGAAATTGCTCGGAGCTCGCCTATTTTACTCAAAAACACTTTTTATTTTCATATTACGAGTATGTGTAATGACAGGCTTTTCACTCATATTTCACGTCTCTGGGGTAAGCTTGAATATTCTGCTTTGCTACTAGAGCTAAGGGAATAGCGGTTTTAGTTTTATGTTTTTTATTTTTTACTAGATTTGCTGATTTAGTATGTTGGAATTTGGAATTGTCGCTTATCGCGCAAGAACTGTATACAGGGTATAACAAAAACAAGTGATAATACTTTAGGGTGTGTACGTGTTCCCTGTAGAGAGTTCACTGTGAAAGTAGCAGCGCTGAAAGACCAAAAATTTTTTTCACTTTTGTATCGGGAAACTCGTGACGCTCGGGCTCTTGCCCATACAAAAGTGAACAAAATTTTTGGTCTTTCAGCGCTGCCACTTTCACAGTGAACTCTCTACAGGGAACACGTACACACCCTAAAGTATTATCACTTGTTTTTGTTACACCCCGTATATTATTCTGGGAAATTTAAACTTTTCTTGTTTCCTTTCGTGTCTCTAATGCTAAGTACTCATATGCGGCTTTGCTCGATCGAGCAATAATGTCGAGCAAAATCCACGGCTCGGGATTTCGTCCATACATTCAACATTGCTCGATATATTTATTCTAAATCGAAATATTTAATTCCATCAAGCCGGCTCGATACGAGCCTTCGAGCTGTGAATCTTGCGGTACACACAGTAATTATTACTCGATTTGGTTACTCCAAATTATTATAATTATCGAGCAAAACCGCATGTACGTATATAGCATTTGGGTATCTTATATATAATCATACCAATGAAGATCAACAAAAATATCGGTTCAGCCTTTTAATCGTGAAGAGCTAACAGACAATGTTAGCTATTATTATGTTAGCTGCGTCTTTGTACATTATTTTCGACAAAAATTATCCAATATCTTTTCCCGTGATTCAAAGAATAATATTACACAAAAATGTATCAGCGGTTTAAGCGTAAGGAAATATACAGTCTTTGTGCCGCGCTCAGTGATCTTTAGTGCTTGTTGTGGCTGTCACGTGTTCTAAAAATTCTAGCGTGTGGCGGTGTGCGGCGAGTCCATATAAATTATTATTTTTAACAAAAAATTAAAACCGACTTCCAAAGTAAAACAATAATAACATCCTTATAAATTGAACTAAAAAGTATTAAATAATTATTCCTATCTAATAATGCCTTTTTCCGAATTCGGCTAAAACTCAACTATTTCTGTACTCAATCTTCATCATTTTGAAGTCGGTACCAGATGAACCTTCTGTTCTCTGACAGAATATTTGAAACTTTTGGAACTGGCACCGACTTCAAAATTATGAAGATTGAGTACAGAAATAGTTGAGTTTTAGCCGAATTCGGAAAAAGGCACTGGACACATGGCACATAGGAATAATTATTTAATACTTTTTAGTTCAATTTATAGGGATGTTATTATTGTTTTACCTTGGAAGTCGGTTTTAATTTTTTGTTAAAAATAATAATTTCACTCTTTTTAGTTACCTAGTAAGCAACGCGTACCGTACGTAGAATAATACACTTGTATATTATTCTACGTATCTTATTACAGTCACACTTTAAAATTATATGCAGGCTGCAGCTGATATTATAATATTTTGTAACAATACATTTAAAAAAATCGAAGTGAACACGTCAGACGTGCTAAGTAGCCGGTCACCGGACTAGTTTCAATAGGCTGGCACTCGCTCGACTTGTCGCACACGCAGCGCACATAGTACCTCCGTGAGTAATTTGTATTCTGTGCATAGTACCCGGCCCGCGTCCGCGCCGCCGCGCCGCTTGCTTGACAGCCCTGGCAGATATGCGATGCGATGCGTTATTATACTATAAACGCTAAACGCAATGCAAAAGGTTGAAATTAGGTTGTTTTCCAGAAAATCTCGGCGAAGTGAAACAGAATGTTACATTATCGAAGCAACTTTAACTTCTCAGGAGTAATGTCAAATGTGAGCCTTATGCTCTGGAGATAAGGTTGAATTTGGTGACATTAGTGACCCTGACGTGTTAATGATGATGATGATGATGATGATGATGAATGTAATTTGCATAGTAGCATATGCTTTCAGTTCTTAAAACAGCGCCTAAACTTCCAAACTTGTATCTATAAGGAATCCGGAGTTCTCTTAGTAGCTTCGGAACCATAGTATACCTCGGTGCAAAATCTTGCGTTTTGGTAGCATGTGCTTAGGATGCTTCTCATAAAACCAAAATCACCATATGTTTCCATATAAATTTTGAGGAGTTCCCTCGATTACTCATGGATCCCATCATCAGGTCACCACTTTTGTGAACATGGTACCATGTTCACAAAAGTGGTGACCTGGATTGGAGTGAAACCTAATACAACAAAACAAAAATTTCGAAAATCGGTTCACAAACGGCGGAGTAATCGTTGAACATACAAAAAAAAAAAATAAAAAAAATATCCACAGCCGAACACATAACCTCCTCGTTTTTTGGAAGTTGGTTAAAAATGTATGAAAACTACAGGAAATATGCCGGTAGCGGCGTTTTGTGGTTGTGGCCGGTGGCCCGTGCCCTTACAAAGGCGTTGTATTTAGAGCTCGTTCACACTTAGGGTCTACACAGACGGACCGCATTCCAACTGCAATCCAACCGCAAATTGCAGTTCAAGTGCAGTTTGAAAGCAGTTGACACGACTGCAACACGACTGTAATAGAACTGCAAACCAAACAGTTCACACGACTGCACGCCGCGCCGACTGCAACTGAACTGCAATCCGACTGCGCGTTTGGTTTACAGTTCTATTGCAGTCGTATTGCAGTCGTGTCAACTGCATTCAAACTGCACTTGAACTGCAATTTGCAGTTGGATTGCAGTTGAAATGCGGTCCGTCTGTGTAGACCCTTAACCGCTCAGTGTCTGAACGGGAACCGCGCGAACAAGCACTAAATGATGGTTAATGATCAATTAATTTCACATTTATTTAAAAACACAAATTAAGACGACCTCTGTTGCTCAATAGGTAGAGTATGTGGCAGCTGAAGCCGGGGGTTGCGGGTTTGAATCCCGCCGACGAAACAAAAAGTTTTTCAACGTTCCCGGGTCTGGATGTGTATTAAAAATGTGTATGATATAATAAATATCTTAAATATATGTATAGTATAAAAATTATTAAATATATTTCCGTTGTCTGGTAACTGTAACACAAGTCCTTCAGGTACTTAGCACGGGGCCAGACTGACGTGGTGTGAAGCGTCCATAGATATTATTATTAATATTATAATCATCAAGATAATGTATGTCAAAATCTCTGTTTAATTACAATTAAGTCATTAATATTCGCCTCTGAGTGCGACCGTAAGATTTCCGTCTCTTGACTTAGGCTATTTAAATATATCCTACTTTTATTGAGTCATATCTGGATGATATCTGGCGTATCTAATGTCGTCCCGATCCCCTCCGGACATCCGGTCGGCCGTATTGGCCGGATCTGTGACGTCATCTCATATTGAGGGGCAATAACTGCATGCAATGTGTTTACTGCAAGGCAATATGTGAATACTTTGATCACTGTAATATCTCCATCTTGATCATTATTAATAATTTGATCACTATTTCCTTAAATAGCCTTACCTGGAGTTCCACGACTATTTCAAGACTAAAATTGGCCAAATCGGTTTAATCGTTCACGAGTTTTAGTTAGACTGACAAGATTTATTTTTCTTTATAAATCTACTATCTGTATATATAGTGTGAAAACTTGTGATTCGATCGAGTTGTAGTTTCTGAGGTTGCATAAATATGTCACGCCAATCTCAGAAACTTCGATAGACCGTGCAATTCAGAACTGCGCTGTTAGGTTTGACACGCGGGTCGGGTCAAATCGACCTGCCAGTATACGTGGGCCTTTATCGTATCTAAGAAAAATTGCCTAGACTACTTTAATAATAAGTAAATAAATACACAATAGATTCTATTTCACTCGAAATCTGCAAAGCATTTTAATTAAATCTTTATCTTCTTAATCTTAATCTTTATTCATTTATTTCTATAGTGCGGGTAGCACTATAGAAATAAATGAATAAAGAATTCAAATTCATTCCAAGCGGGGATCTTGTTATTTAAATGAAAAGGAGAAAAAACTTGCAGCTTTTACCGGAAAATTTAAAGTTGTTTAAGTATTCCTTATAAAAACTTGGCGAGGTTTCGCTAAGGATGGCAATGATAAATCAATCGTCTGGATTCTACGTTCAACCGGGTTTTTGTACCGTCTACCCGGTTTAGACTTCTTATCCGGATATGGTGCTTGGAAGTAATTTAAAGGTTTTTTTTTAACTAATCCCTAAATAATGCATAGTAAGTTCATTTTTAAGCAATTTCTATGAGTTAGATTCACTAAGGCCGGTATAAATAGTCGGTACTCAAGATGCATCTTGGTCTTAAGACACGGTTCAGGCTCTGTGATTAGTTGGCTGTCAAAATTTGGACCAATCACAGAGCCGAACCGCGTCTTGTGACCGGGTCGCATCCTACTTGTACATACAGCCTATGCAATGATACTTTTTATTATTGTCGTACATAATATTATTTAAGTAGTTCTTACAGTAAAAAGGTGTAAGGCGTATTCAAATTTCTTTATATCATATTCTGTTTCACTGCTTCCACATCGACGTTTAGATTAAAAATTTCAGCTCTAATACGACAATAATTACTTTTCTTTGTAAACGTATTTACTCTTTACACAAAATATCTGCACATATTTATTTTTTTCCACCTTATAGATTCACTTTACGCTTACCTTTAAGGACAACATTAGGGAGACCTCAAGTATTTTCTAACTATTCACGCTTGTCCAATATCCTGGAGTTAGTGGAATATATCAGCGGCCGCGTCGAACCCTGCCCTTGGTATTCTGAGGGTTCCGACTTGTTGAGGTAATGTGGTTCCGTTTTTAGGGTTCCGTACCTGAAGGGAAAAACGGGGATCACTTAAACTTCGCTGTCCATTCATTTGTCACCACCTAATGAACCGCAAAGTATTTAACATGGATTATTTTGGATAATCAACTGAAAAATATTTCTGTGAAAGCTTATAAAGCTTTCATTATTCGGGATACGTTCGTTTTTGGTTCATTTAAAAATTATAACAGTCACGATCCTAATCTACGTTAATAAAAGTAGATACTGATATATTTTTGAAGTGAAAACTTCTTTAGCGGCGTTGAGCACTTTTGTGGGATGGGTAAAAACTGTGAAACTCGCGTCAGAAGATCGAAACTTGATCGTAACCTTGATCGAAACATGATCGAAACTTGATCGAAACTTGATCGAAACTTGATTGAAACTTGATCGAAACTTGATCGAAACTTGATCGAAACTTGATTGAAATTTGATCGAAACTTGATCGAAACTTGATCGAAACTTGATCGAAACTTGATTGAAATTTGATCGAAACTTGATCGAAACTTGATCGAAACTTGATCGAAGCAACTTGATTGACGATTTCTTTAAAATCGATTTTCATAAAAAACGGGTTAAAAATGCACAACGTTAATAATCAAGTTTTCACTTCTGCCGGCACTCCCGGAGTGCAACCCGTCTTTTTTTATATAAAATAAGGGGGCAAACGAGCAAACGGGTCACCATGGACACTCGCAACATCAGAAGGGCTGCTGGTGCGTTGCCGGCCTTTAAAAAAGTGTTGTCTTATAATGCGTGATTGCATATATTATTGAAATGTGGCTTACGAGATTTTTTGCAGGTGTCACGCATACAGGCACAATATTAGTCAATAAAATTATTACCTAGCCTACGACAACTAAATAAAATGATAGAATAGTAAATTACATTTGAGGATCACGTCCCCTGGCCCGCGCATGGCTAAAGCCTTATTACCCTTTGACTTGCAGTTTTAGCAGGCGTATGTGGTAATACTGCTGAGTCAATTTGCCAGGTCGCTGGGCGCCGTAATACAAATGACTGGGTAGGCGAGATACCGGTATGACGTTAACGTGTTTTCCATAGACGTGTGATGCGGAAACATGGTCCCTTGAAAGATTCTTTGGGGTTATTAAAAGTCAATTTGAAGAATTATATTTCTAAGAAGTATAACATGGAAGTCATAAACTTTCGAAAACGTAATGCTGGCTTCACACGGCGCGTAATATCAGGAGCCGCGCTGCGCCGAGCCGATTTGTACGAGCGAGCACGAGCCAACAGAGGGCCTAGACAAGTGGCAAGCGATTATCGTAAACGCCAACAAAATGTATGGGATTTGACATTAGTATTCGCTAGCGGAGCGATGATTTATTCGCTTGCCACTTGTGTAGTAGGGTGTGAGTTAGGGCGCAGGTGAGTCTGCGCTACCCATTCTCACGAAGCGTAATATCACACGCCGCTCGAATCGCGCCGAGCCGCGCCTTTGAAGTTTGGCCGTGTTCACACCAAACCGACTGTGAGCCGCTAAATGTGAGCGAGCGTTACGCAGTCTATTGTATTTCCATACATTTCACTTTTTCGTTCACGTCTAACCGATAATACGCTATTACGCTAGGCGTAGGCGCGGACATTCGATACCGTACATTTTCACGTTCACACTGGGGCTCACAGTGAGCCTGCTCACGTTCGGCGGCTCACAGTCGGTTTGGTGTGAACACGGCCTAAGCGACATATTTTGTTTTATTTTGCTACGACGTAGCTCGTAGCACGCGCTACAAGCTACGTTACCTACGAAATAGCAACGACTAAAAACTATATTTTAGTATGGTTTGTATGTCCTACAACCAGAGTTGCAAATAATGCATTACTTTAGTTAATGAATTGACGTTTCATTACTCATTACTTTTAGTAATAAGTAATGAGAAATTTCCATTACTCATTACTTTTAGTAATGAGTAATGAAAAATGTCCACTACTCATTACTTTTAGTAATGAGTAATGGTGTCAGCTCCCATTACTCATTACTTTTTTTAATGGCATAGAAATAAATTCTCATTACATTTTTTTTGTAATGAGAAAAGTATCATCTTAACATTACTCATTTTTTATTTAATGTGTATTTTAAAAATGTACATTACAAATTACATGAGTACCTACTGAACCATTACACAATATTTTTAAAAGATTTTATTTGACTTGCTCTGTATGTATGTAACTTTTTTTTGTAACTTTTGTAAAAGTAATGAGTAATGATATTCACATGACTCATTACTTTTTTTTAATGTGTAATGGAGGACCACACATTACACATTAATCATTTACTGAGTAATGGATACCAATTAAATTTCCATTGAAAAAAGTAATGAATAGTGCATTATTTTTTACATTAAGATTTTTGCGACGCTGCCTACAACTACATAATACTGTTTATAAAAAGTTATTTTTTTAAATCCCAATAAATTATTATATTTGAAAGGCCGACGTTACTAAGCGACACGTTAAATATACCTTGGCAATTTTTACATTTCAAGTGCTACTTTATACTCCAAAACGCGAACTCCAAGGCTTTGTAAACTCCTTCACAACTTAAAATCTATCAATGAATAAGGATGAACTTATGGTGTTACGGGCAAGTGTGAAGTTTAAGTCGGGGGTTCAAATCCGACAACTTCACACTCGCTTACTCTACTTTATATTATCATACCATTTAAATTTCTACAAACAGTGAAAGTATTTATATGCGAGCTAACTACAATATATGTGTGAGTTATCAATTTGATAATACTACTACAAGTATAAGTTTACACAATATTATAATACTAGATGACGCCCGCAACTCCGTTGCGCCAAAAATCATTTATCGCGCGGGAACCGTACATTTTTTCGGGGATAAAAAGTATCCTTTATCCTTATTTTCTCTCTTACGCTGCGCCAGCGGTCTACTCTCCTGCCGTCTTACAAATTTTCGAACAGGTCACGCGACCGAAGTTTATCTATCCCAAAAAGTGCATAACGTCCCAAAATAATAATTAAAGCCTACATACTATGCAGTTGTTCTTCTGTCACACATTACTTATCTGTGATAGGACTATATCTACATTAAATATCTTTTGTTTCCTTTTTTGCATTTTATACGTAAATTGGCAATTTAACGGGGAAATTGGCGGGAACGATAATATTCTGTAGCGTTAAGCCTCTTTATGGGTACTGGGTAAACAATCACAAAAGTGAATAAGTAATACATCAGTTATATAAGGGAAACTAGAGTAAGGACTTAATCCTTCAGGCCCCGCGCGAGCACCGGTGATCGCGACAACAATAGAATACAATAGCAATTCCTGGAAATTCCGACTGAAGTATTAAAGTAGTAGTTATTATTAAAAAGGAGGGATACATGGAAGTCAAACCACAGATTACTAATCAGCTACTATGTAATTAAATACGAAATAGGTAAATAGCTTTTACACAGGAGAAATTTCAAAATAAACTGTATACGTTAACGTATCAAAAATTCTTAGATTACATAAAGCACAAATTACTAAACGTTTACTACGTAACTTAGGGGTCATCCACAAATAAAATAGTTAGTAACAAGTTATTTAGAGGGGGTCTAGCCATAATATCTCATCGATTCTCTAGTGGAGAAAATATGGTGGTCTGAGTAAACATAAACTTTTTGTTTGAGCATAATATTTATTACTAGCTGTCCCGGCAAACGTTGTTTTGCCATTTAAAGTATTTCTACTTCATCAGTTGATACAAAATCTTACCCCCTCTTTTGTACTCTAAGAGGAGTGGGGGAAAAATTTTATACACCAGATGTTAAGTTGGAAAAACAGTTAATAATATGAAGTAAGTCCATTAAAGAAAAAGTTTGATACAAAACCGTATGCAAATCGGATCAGTAGTTTTCGTGTTAAAGCAAGTCTTTAAATACAAAATCTGAACCTCACTTTCGTCTCTTTAGAGGGGTGGGGGGAAAAAATTTTATACACCGCATGTTAAGTTGGAAGAAGACAAATATATCTGCGAAAACCGCATTCAAATCGGATCAGTAGTTTTCGTGTTAAAGTAAAAGTCTTATACAAAATCTGACCCCCTCTTTCATCCCTTTAGAGGGGTGGGGGGAATTTTTTTTATACACCACATGTTAAGTTGGGAGAAGACAAATATATCTGCGAAAACCGCATTCAAATCGGATCAGTAGTTTTCGTGTGATAGTGGAACAAACAGACAGACAGACAGACAGACAGACAAAAAAACTGACCGCATTTTTGGCTTCTATAGCGATGTAGTGACACCCTACGCTTATTATTTTTTGAATATCTTTAATGTACAGGATCTTCATTTCTACAGTTTTATTATATATATAGATTGTTAAAAGTAAAAAGGATAACGAATTATTTATAGGCACTTAATTAAAAAGCGTTTACGAAGATGATTCGCGTATAACTTTTTACTCTAAACTTTTCTCTTTAAAAAAACTTTTTTGAATAAAAACCACTATCTCATCCGTCAAATTAATGAATTCATTATTTCGCTAATGGCTCCCTGAGTGCCTTTTTATGTCTTAAGGAGCGACTAAATTGACTAGCAAAGAGTGGTCTAAGTGAAGTACTGATACTGGTAATATCCTTAGAAGTGTTTTTAATCATTTGTGCTAAATTAATGCATTGTTCATTATTCACGCTATTTTTTAACAAAACAAAATAAAAAAAGACTCCAATTGTAAGTTAAAAAGAACTATGTACAGGAGTAGGTAGTTTATAATGATTTATGTTGACTTAGTCTATTTTTGATATTATGTAACTCACATGAACTTAGCATTCAAGTAAGGTACCTGTTTACAATTTCAAAATGTAAATGTAAAATATTTCAACCTTAAATGTAAAAGAAATACCTACTCCACCACAAAAATTTCAATTTGTTTTAAAACTTTTAGGATTACGTTCCATAAAAAAGGTGTATTTTTTATCGGCCCGTAAGAATTTTTTATATTCTATGGCAATAAGAAACCCGCGAAAGTGCCAAATGAAAGTTGAAATTAAATTTGGAATTTAATTTCGTAATTCGAATGCGCAGTGACGTCACCTCCAGACAATTCGACAAAATATTAATGGCGCTCTAAGCGTCTAAACGCGCATTACTCCTGAAATATTTCGTAGATCATAAAATATATTCGCTATAAAAGACGCCATCAGTGATAATTTCACTGATTATTTCTAAGCTATTATGACTTATGACTTTTCTTGTTTAGTAGATCTTTAAATAGTCACAGAAATATTATCTACTAGTACATGTAATATGTACATTGTACATACATTGCACGTATTAGGTATTGGTAACATAAAATATTTTTTCGTATTAGTTAAGCTTACTGCTTTTTAAAAATGTCTCTTTTGTGCTTAAGTCCTATTAATATTAAATATCCTCTTTATAAGAAGGCATAAATGAGAAAAAAAAAACGCCAGAATTAAAAACCACAATCCTTATTCAACACGTGTCGCCACATTTCGGCCTGTAAAAAAACAAAAACCCCCGATTTGTGTAAATTATAATGCACACAACGACAAATTTGGGTCGCAGAGAACCCTTTCAATTCCAAGCCACAAGCCCCGTTTAACAGTCGAAAAATGAAAAACAATTCCAATTTGGCGCGTCAACCGTTTGAATTTAGAACGAGAGGCGGCGAGCCGGTCAGGCGTGAGCGTGTACCAGGGCGGCAGATACGAGTTATATTAAGAGACGAAAAACGTTTTTTAACGCACAGGTTTTTACAATTACCCCAAATTTTGGTATGATAATAGTTTAGGCTCTGAGTGACATAGAATGCTAGAAAATATCCTGAAAAACAATGTTTTTTCTTGAGATGTTATATGTAGGTCTCGTAAAGTAAGTAGACTCAAACATTTTTTTAAGCCAAGCCGATAAACGGGAGAAGCACTAAAACGAGTGGTTAAAAATATAATTGTGGCTAGCTAATTAGTTATTGTAAATTTATTACGAGCGATGATTTAAAATAGTTAAAAATTAAATAGTATTCTAACTCTGGTTTCGTTGCTAGTTGCTGCCTACACCGTTCAGTTGAATAAATCAGAATACGTCTGCAATCGATCCAAAGGCTGTCAGAAGTTGACGCAATACCAATTTGATTCAAACAATGTGAGGGGAGGTAATATTAATAATCCATGATGCTCTGGTAGTTGGTACCCGGCTCTGAAATTTTAAGTAGACAAGTCAGGAAACCCCTGACTCATACTTGACATTGCATTTGGGGTTCGTTTGAATGGTTACCAGGAAAAACAATAGCGGAAGGTATTCAAGAATTCAATTAAAGTAACAAGGTTAAATGAAATGGGTGCGATTGGGGGTAATTTTTTATGCTTTTATCAGGTTTGTCCTACGAATGAAATAAATGATCAAACGAACTTACCAAGTGAAGTTCGATCATTATTATATGAGTCGCTTCATTCGAAGATATATAATTATTAACCAGTAGTACCTCTGTATCTGCTAGGCAATCGCGTTTTTTCAAAGACGTATGTGGCTAGTTGAAAAATTACCCGCACGCTCGCTCACTGGACTTTCCGGCATGTCTCATTATGTTTAGAGAGAAGTAATGCAATAAATATTTCTTTCTTTCTTTGGGCACTGCAGCAAACATAGTTTCGTGCAGACTGGGTGGGAGGGAGATTATATCTTCGAATGAAGCGACTCATTTTCAAGATTTTTTTTTTTACGAAATACCATATTCATTATGAATAGTAATCATTATCATATTGGAGAAAGAATTTAACAATAAATAATAATAATAGTCAGAAACGAAACGTAAGAGACCTCTATGGTTTGTGATTTAAATGATAACATACTGGGATCATGGTGATTAAACATAATATTATGACTAATTCAGCGAAACTTTGTTCGTCGACAAAATTATGGCTAAGGAAAATATCGAAAGTATTGGAGTCGCTAGTCCTGCCTTTCGACTGTCGTCTTACTAATCGTCATTAATCGTGTCCAGTTTCACTCGTGTCGACGCTCGTGTCGATGCTCGTGTCGACACTCGTGTCGACGCTGCGCCGATCTCGCACAGCACCTGCTTTATCCTATTTAATATAATCTTGAATAACCATCGGACGGCGTAATAACTTAAATATAACTTGAAACTTCTTTTTTAATAAAAAGGAATTACATAAATTAATAACATCACCGATCCAATCACGCCCGGGAGTTGATGTCTTTGTAATATAAATTTCGATACCGCTATAATTTAAAACCGTAATTTTTTATTTTGCCGAGTTTTATTAGACAGAAAGTTTTAAGTCAATGACCAGTATTCAGTTGCTACAGAGTGCAAGAAAAACAAATAATTTATAAGTGGATCCCGGGTACTATACTACTCAAATACGTATTTATTATACAGGTATTTTCACCGGAAAGCTTCTTTCAAAAGACGCTTCAGTCTTCACACATTCATCTGAGCCAATGTCACCAACCAATAAAGTCAACATTGTTCATAAACAATGACAGTGCACAGTGATGGCTGTAGAAGATAATATCGTGATTCGTATTACAGCCATTGTCAAATTGTTTGGCTAAGGTTCCGATGGAGCGGACTAAGATCTCTGTAATAAGTCTATTTAGTTAATAAGATTAAACAGAGTATTTATCTAAAATCTAAGTCGAAGTAAAGTATTTTAGAATAAATTTTAAGGAGTCTACTGCTTTAACTGGGTCCAGCTCTGTGGTCGTCGATAATGTGATTATTGCATATTAATACGATTAAAAGTCGAGAATATTGTGTTCTCGGTCCATCAGGCTGAATATTTTAACAATTATTATTCAAGAATAAGTGTGATTCTGTTATCGTATTTATCATTGCATATTTTATTTAGTATTAAATATTTTAGTCGCTTAAAACTAGTTGCATTCCGCAGCGGGGGTCAGGAATCAGGATATGAAGGTGTTAAAATATCTATCAGTTGAGATAGCTCACGAGTAGGTACATTGTTTTAACTGTTCTATATTATTTCGTTTTTAATAGGCATATATTATTATATAATATATGTAATATATAAAATTCTCATGTCACGGTGTGCGTGGTTGAACTCCTCTGAAACGGCTCGACCGACTTTCGTGAATCTTAGCGAGCTAGGGTTGAGAATCGGGCAACATCTACTCTTTTATCTTTATATTAATAAGTGTATTCATTTGTTGAATAAATAATAGTAAATTGTTACAACTCGAGACTGACGGCGACTATTGTTTGTGCGACGGGATAGCAATCATGAACTTTGCCATGGTGACATACTATTTAGTAGGTATCCACTCAAACGTCCGGGCGACTATAGTCGCCCAAAACTTTTTGGCGTCAACCGTTAGGGCGACTAGAGCAGCCCAGATGACTCGTTCCACTTAAACGTGTTTTTATCTGTGGTAGTGTTCAAGAGGTATATAAGTGTTTCGCTAGATGGTTCTTTATTAAATTACCCGTCTTTTGGGTCGGTAAAACAGTACATCGGGCGACACCATCATTATGAAAAAAATTGTTTACAAACACGCGTTGAAAAGTTTTGAAGTGTCTGTGAGTGCCGTCTTTAAAATGTATTTATTATACGATTGTATTAGGTGTTATATATTGAAATAATCCTGAAGAATAATTTTTTCAGAATATCTTCAAATTGTAGGCATCCACAGTATTATGATGCTTATAAATGAGTTAAAATCGACGCAAAAACTTTGCCGTTGTTTGTCGGTTTTTCGTTAAGTTTTTGTATGATATAATGTTTAATGAAGTAAAATACTTCTTGTAATTGAAAAAATATGTCATCATTATTAAATGTGAATATTTAAATGAAATAAATATAGCAAAACAAGAAAGGATTACATATTTATTATTTAATTCTCAGAATTTAGACATGGGCGATATCAAATTCATGCAGGAATGGGTAATTTGTTTTCCTTTATTGTAATACACTCATCCCTCTAAGTAATTAAATATTGGTATCAAAAAAAAGCTTATATAATCTAGTTTATTAATATGTAAATAGTATTAAGGTATGTTACGAAATATTACGTAAAAACGTGTAATTATTTAATATTTTACGCAATTTTTACCTATGTTGTAAAGTTCCATTTCTTTTTGTACTATTTACGATAAGAGTTAAAATTTACTTTTCACATATTTTGATTCCTTAAAATATCAGCTTCATACAGGTATTTTTTAATTTGCCGTAACAGTTGTAGTTTGTTACAAAATAGGCTTTAAATCGATGACGGTACCTTTTTTTTTTTTTTTTTTTTTTTTTTTTTTTTTTTTTTTTTAAATTGGAGGGGAAATGCATTACGCATCCCCCGCCCCCTCGGGGGAAAGGGGTAGGGGTATGTCGGACTCCCTCCACAGAGGTTTACCGACTAAAACCCCCCCATGCCCTCGTCAACGCTACACGCGGAGGAACGCGGGATCGAAAACGCGCCGCGTCCTCCGCAGCGCTTGCCGCTTCCGGCACCGCATCACTGCAGCGGCCTATGCCGCCGCCAGCCTTCACCGAGAGGCTCCCTGGGCATCGGGGGAGCCTTTCTCCTCGAGGCCTATATTCTGGGCGGTGATCCCCCGATCAGCCGTCCACAGGCTTAGGCTTCTACCTCCATAGCGGGGGCGACTTCACTCGCCCCGGCCTTATCAGCTCCAGGCCGCTTACGCGGCTGAGCCTTAGAAGGAGCCTTGCGCTTCTTCCTCGTGCCGGGCGGCTTGCTGGCTGCTGTGATACAGCCGTTAGCCCCCAGCACGTGGTTGCTCTCTTTGCCAAGCTCGGCGCAGAAAAAGCAGCTGGGCTTCTCCACGCAGTCGGCAGCCTTGTGCCCCGGCTTACCGCAGCGGAAGCAATTCCTGCTACGGTCTACCGGGGACTGGCAGTTCGACGCCAAGTGGCCGACGTCAAGACATCGGTAGCACCGCGTTGGCCTCGCGGCCAGCAGCACCACCTTCGTCATGACCCAGCCTACCTGCAGCCGCCCAGAAGCCACCAGCTTCTTGGCAGCAGCCGTGGGGACGTGGAGCCACAAACTCCGAGCACCCCTAGGACCCACCGTAATTCTGCCCGACCGGATGTCGGTGGCCGGGCAACCGCCTGCTTTTGCCGCCGCCTTGGTGACATCGGCGGCGGTCGCTGCGTCGTCCATGCCGGAGACTAGCAATTCGGCTCTATTGACAGGGCGGTCGATTCTAACGACGTCCCTGTCAAGGACGTCCCTCATCCTGTTGGCGAGGGCGTCCGCCTTCTTCTGGGCGTCCTCTCCGATTATCTCGAGTATTCGGGCACCCGTCCTCGCTAGCCGGAATCGAACCTTGTTTCCCTGGCAGATTCCTACCTCTGCAAGGTCGATCCGGCTCTTCGCATCTTCTAAGATAGAAGCGTACGTCACGCGCTGGTCCACCCCCTTCTCCAACGTGAGAGTGATGGCGGCTGATTTGAGCGGACGTAGCTTCCTCTTCTTCTTCTTCTTCGGGGCGGCTGTAGATGGTGTAGCCGCCCCCTTCTTCTTCTTACCCTTCGGACCCACCGTGGTCCAAGGGGTCTCTGTACGGGGGGAGCTGGTGTTCACTCCCCCTTGCGCCGCCTCCTGAGCGGCCATTGACAGCCGCTTCTTCTTTTTTTTACGGACCTTTTTGCCCTTGGGCGGCGTCGACGCGGCAGGGGCCTCTTGTGGGGCAGCTGCTGCCACAGGTGGCTGAGCCTTCTTCGCCTTCGCCTTCCCGTCCGACGCCAGCGGTGGCCTCCGCCTCGGCTCCGGCAGAAGTCGGTCCTCCAGTCCGGCGAGCCTGGCGTTGAGCATATTGCCGAAGGTCTCCACGTTCGCACGGGAGACCTCGGCCAATAGCTCGCGCAGGCTTCCATCTCCAGCAGGCTGCGAGCCTTGTTTGCGCATCTCGTCCAGCTCCTGGCGTAGAACCGCCACTTGCTTTTCGAGACGCGCGTTCCGGGCCTCGAGCCTCTGTATCTCTTCTGATGAGGAGCGACTCCTCATCTCGTCGAAGACCATTGCGATGGTCGACACCGACTCCCTCAGGTACTTCTGGAAGGTTCCCTTAAGGTTGGCGGAATTCTTGCCGACCATCTCAATGGTCTCCAACGCCTGCTCCACAGTTTTGGCCAAGTCAGCGCCCGCCGTCTCCAACGCCTCTTCTCGCGCAGGAGATGAAGCGGGGAGCGCGGCGAGGGCGGAACTCGTGTCCTTCCACGTCCTCCTAGCCCTTTGCGCTGCTTCGGCAACCTCTTCTTCGGCTTCTAGCCTGAGGGCCTCCTCCTTCTGCCTGTACTTGGTCTGCGCCTTAGCGTAGCCGACGTACCGGCCGGTTGTTGGTGGCCGTCCACGTCCCCTTTTAGGTTTAGGTGCCGTCTCCTTACTAGTAGACGGCCCTGCTTCGTCTTCCGCCAGTAGTCGCCTCTTAATAGGCGTCCTCCGTCCGGTAGGTGCGGGCCGTCCCACGTCGTCCAGCGACATATTGCTGCCGGACGAGTAGGAGATCTCTCTGTCAAAGCCGGTGCGGCGAAAGCGGGATGGGAGGCCGGCAAGCACCTCATCCAGCCGACGCACCGATTCCCTTAATGCAGGATCCGTATCCTCTGTGGACAACGTCACTTCCTCAGATGAACAATCCCTAGCCGGCGCGGTTAGGTGCGCCGGCTTGGGATCCACGCGCTTTTTAGCGCCACCCTTCTTCTTCACCGCCTTAGCGGCCCCCTCGTCCTTCCTCGCAGAAAGTGGCCCCTCCGTATACGCGGACCGCCCGTCACCCGAAGGCGACGTATGGGATTCTCCGGCCCCATCGGGACCGGGACCCACCCGGAGATTATTTTCTTTGCTGCGACCTTCCATCATACAAAACTCCGACACCCCGGGTCGCGGGCCCTTTCGTCACACTGTGGGCGCAGCCAAGCACACACACACTCACACACGCATACCGGCGTTCAGCCACCCCCCCCGTGTCCCCGTGAAAAAACTCACGATGGTACGGGGGAGGTGCCCAGGGACACGACGTGGACGGACCGGTATCGCCCCCTCGATGACGGTACCTGGCGCTCGACCGCATTATTAGATCAGCGCGCGCGTGGACGTTCAAGGGGTTGGCAGCTGTCAGACATGGACGTTTGAGTGGGTATAGTCACTTCAATAAAATAATAATATTATGAGCGAAATACTTTATATGGCAAAACAACGTTTGCCGGGACAGCTAGTTATGTTATAATAATATATATTATAAACGTCAAGACTTAAATATTTACATATTTTTTGTGGGCTTAATACACCCATGGCACTATTAACAATAAAACGTTAACAAAAAGGGGGCGCCTGAGGCTGAAGAATTGTCGCCTAGAATACTGATATTGTTAAAGCGTGGTAAGTCTAGTCTAGATAAAGCCTACACCTGGTCTAGTTTCCTTCTTTTTATTTTTTGTAAAAAAAATGAAATGTAAGTGCATCTGATAGTCTGTATGCCAAGACTTAAGGCTCTTAATCCGTTAATTAAAATCTTTCGATCGACTAGTGAGTTAATAGAAAACAAGAAGTAGACTCTTAAATCTATTTTTGCTAGATATCCACTATTGGGTATTGGCTTGAAAGCCTTAGAAGTTAATTTTCCAAATTAACGTGTAATTTTGAAATAAACTTACGAAGTGGTTTCAAATTTAAAATAATTCAATAATTAATTGTATTTATAATATAATACAATCTTTTCCGCCGCTTTGTTTGGGGAAAAGAAAATCTTTGAAATAAGGTAACCTTCGATAAGGGTACACAAAGATATAGTTCTAATAGTTTATTGATGTCATGATGTATATTAAATTAAGCCAGTGGTCCCCAACCAGTTTTTGTTTTTGGAACGAAGTTCCCTAATTTTTTTATTTTTCATGCGGGCTGCAAAAATCTTTGGTCTTGGTGTCGCGGGCCGCAACAAACATTTTTAGGTTTAAAAAATAACGTAATTTAAAATTAACGATTTACAAGTGAGAAAAGACTTTCACGTTGACTGTATAATATTTTGCCCGTGGGCGTGAATTTCAAAATGGTTTAACATCACGCGGGCTACAAATAAATACATATAAATACAAATATGTTGCAAAAAATATTGAGGGTAGTAACTATAACGTTAAGTAGATATTAAGTAAGTTTCGTTATCTACACTCGCGGTGTATCCCGAGTCCCAAAAATGGTGCAAGATTTATTTAATAATAATAATTATATACCGGCAGACATAGTAAATCATAATCGTAGTTCTATATTTAGAACAAAAAGATCGTGCGAGACGCGCATTGGTTGTTAACTGATGAGACTCGCAGTATATCTAGTTATTAGCTCGAAATAGCTATTCTTTATAAAACGGCAAAGATATTAATATTATTATAATAATAATTATGTAGTTATATTTATAGAACAAAGAGCGCGGGAAAAACACGCGGTAGTTGCAATTTTTTTATTTTTAAGCATTGTCGGAGATAATATATTTTAAAATATCAATATATTTTAAATTGTAATTAACTCGCAGTTAATCCCCTCAAACCAGACAACATAGTATTGTACTTCTATTTTTAGATAAAACATCGTTAGAGACCCGCGGTCAATTCCGATGCATAAGGATTGTGTTTAGAGACTCGCAGTCAATCCACACATTATAGCGGCTTATAAAATAACTCGCTGTTAGCCCCCAAACCGGCCAACGTATAGTTCTATTTATAGAACAGATAAAGCATCGTCAGAGACTCGCAGTCAATTCCGATGCATATAAATTGTGCTTAGAGACCCGTAGTCAATCCACACATTATGGCGGTTTATAAAATAACTTAATATATAATTAAACTTGCAGTAATTAACTTGCAGTTATTTCTCCCAATCGGACAAACATATAGTTCTATTTATAGAATAGGTAAAACATCGTCAGAGATCCGCAATCAATTCCGATGCATATTATAGAATATAGATTGTGTAAAAGGACTCACGGTCCAAACACACTGTACTTATTGACTCACAGTCGCAGTACGTGCCGGTTAGTTAAAATAATTGCAGTAATCACCTGCAGTTGTTTCCCCCAATCCGGCAATCATACAGTTTTTTAATTCTATTTATAGAACAGATAAAGCATACATAATATTATAGATCGTGTATAAAGACTCGCAGTCCCAACACATTGTACGTTTATTGACTCGCGGTCGCAGTACAAGCCGGTTAGTATTGAATATACTTGACTCGTCTAGGCCTCGGTAGTGCCTGCCGTTTATTTAAGTATTTAATAGTACTTACATGTATTTTCTTACTACACGATAAAATAACACTGACTTTAGTTACTTCAAACACTGACTGAATCATTTTAATAATAATTATAACCAGCTGCAGCGCTTTGGCATGGTTACTAAGTATTCGTGCTCGCGTTGCCTCGCGTTAACAAAGAATGAGACATGCTGGAAAGTCCAGTGAGCGAGCGTGCGGGTAATTTTTTAACTACCCACATACATCTTTGAAAAAACGCGATTGCCTAGCAGATACAGAGGTACTACTGGTTAATAATCATATATCGAAGAATGAAGCGAAGAAATATAATAAATGTCGTGAAGTATGTAATGCCATGAAGTAGTTTTTTTACGGCCGCACCAAGAGATTGACCATTACTTAACAATAATTTAATGAAGATTTTAAATAAGCTCTATAATATTATGTTTTATGACAAACTTTTTATTCAATTTAACCCATCAAGACCCATAAGGACACCGGTGACCGCGACAACAATATAATAACAATAGATTTCCAAGAATCCGCGATCGAAGAATTAATTTGAGTAAAATATTATTTGCCAGGGAACAGGGTTAAATGAAATTTCTGAACCTTATATTTTTACACGTAGTATAAATAATATGTAAGTTAAGCCTGAGATACAGGTTAAAGTTTTTCGTTGGGTCAATAGGGTTCTTTGAAGCCTCTTATTTCTATTTCTAACTATAATATATTCTATATTTGCTTTACTTGTCTTACGTGTGAATGCTAATCTAAAAAAAAACCGACAAGGACACAATATTTTCGAATTTTCGAATATATATTAAACAGATGACGCCCGCAACTTCGTTGCGGATTTCATTTTTCAGGATTTTTTCAGGATAAAAAGTATTTTTTCAGGATAAAAAGTTTTTTTCATTATAAAAAGTATCCTATGTCCTTTTCCGGGACTCAAAGTATCTCCATGCTAAATTTCAGCCAAATCGGTTCAGCGGTTTGATCGTGAAGAGGTAACAGACAGACAGACTGACAGACTGACAGACGGACAGACAGACAGACACACTTTCACATCTATAATATTATTATAGTTATAGTATATAGTATGGAATATGGATATGGATTTCAAAAGTTATTATGATGATTTTATTTTAATTAAGGCTGCATTAAAGCAACAGGCATTTTAATAAGGTCAAAAGTTTCATAAAAAGTATCGATGACTGCATTGCACAAAACTGCAGATGGAAAACAATTTGTTCAGAGCATAAAGGAGGCTCGTGAACGGGGTCACTGGGACTGTAATACATAATGTTACAGCGTTCACGATTTTAATTGGGAGATTTTAATATTTGGTCCGTTGTTTGTACTATCATTGTTTGTTTTGTGTTTGTACTTTTGATGCTAACTACAGCAATAATAATTGTAAGTTTGATCTGAGCCTTATTGTTATGTACTGTGCGCGAGCTCAGAGAAATCGGATAAAAGCAGAAAGCAATTGGAAAGAGTACAGTTATACCCTATCTTAATCTGACAGATCAGATGACGTTTTAATATTCAAAAAAATTTTTTTTAACCCACCACGTGAGAAATCTGATTTTTATACCATGATAACTGGACACATGTCGGAAGCCTATACAAGCGTAATCTGACACGCTCAAGCTACTCCCGAAATCCTCTCTTCCCCTCCCCTACTATTATATTCCTTATTTATACATGACACAATATGCAGTGTATCGTGTCTGCTAGTGAAATGAGCATGTCATGTTGTACCCCGGGAGACCGGCACCCGGCGCGGCATCTTGTCCACATGGGGCACTTAGCTTATGTACTATCAGGGAAATTGCTTCATGAGCAGATGATGGATCTACATAATTTGGACGCCTTGACATCTTGAACAAGAGTGTTGTCATACAATATTAACTCGACCAAATAACGTAGATCTATTAATTGCATATGAATCAATTTCTTAGATAGTTTATTACTTGTATTTGAATACTGTTTGCCAAAGCTTTGATACTAAGGCTGCTGACTAGAAACAATGAGAATTATATAATCCATTTAAAAACAATATTCAGAGTAAATGATACTAAAAAGAGTAGAAACAGAAAACAATGTATAATATTAACCTAACCAAAAGCTAAAAAGCTAATCAAGCCGAAGTATAAACTGAGCTTCATCCCATAATCTTGGTGACACCACAGCCCTGACAAGGGTTGTCAAAAGCGGCGAAACTTGTGTCCACTGGGCAGAAGTTTGTTTGACGCTAGTGTCTTCTTCTTCTTATTTAATGGCAGTTTCGTGGGTTGCCAATGTCAGAGTGTGTTGGATAGACTTTGCTCTATTTTAATGTAGGTCTGGTGAAGCAACAAGAGTATGGTTACTTAATTTTAATAATATATATTTACAAGTTGATTCACCTAAAACAAAAACAAGTGCGTCGCTGACGGCTATAGACCAAAACACGAGATGAGTCAGCAAACTTTACGTCAAAGTTTTTCATTTTTTGACTTTTGTAAAATGTATTGAATGGTACCATAGGATCTGCCATAAATCTTTAAATATAATTTTCAGAAAAAAAAAATGTATTTGTTTTGACTTTTGCCTCTTTTGGACCGCAGCTTTAGTTTAATATATTATGTCCAACAAATAATGATGATCATGATTAATTACATTATGAGCTGCTGCTCAAATTCCTTTAAGCTTGGTCAATCGTCGGCAATATTTATGTAATTAAATTTTAAAGTCACGGGTTTTACATTAATGATTGTACTCGTATTGCACAGCAGATAAGAGATTAAAAAAAGACGGGTTGCACTGCGGGAATGACGGCAGAAGTGAAAACTTGATTATTAACGTTATGCATTATTTTTTTAATCTATTTTTTATGAAAATCGATTTTAAAAAAATTTTTTTTTTTAATTAATCGGAACCTTTACAATCGATTAAATTTTTAAACCATTTTTTATGAAAATCGAATTAAAAAAAAATCGTTTTTTTTAATTAATCGAAACCCTTACAATCGATTAAATAAAATAAATTAATTAAAAAATAAAAAAACCCGACTGCAAAAAATGTTAACTAAAAAGAACGAAACAAGACCTAATTCTGCCGGAGGCATCGAATCCATGCTTTAATTGATACGACTCTTGCTTACGAATTTCATGCCAGGATTGGCCAGGATGAATAGAAGGTTACATAGAAAAATGTAGAAGAAGAAAGTGGATTATAAAATGCAGTCGGAGGCATAATATTTTATGAGTCAGTCAGTTAAGCAAGAGTCGTATCAATTAAAGCATGGATTCGATGCCTCCGGCAGAATTAGGTCTTGTTTCGTTCTTTTTAGTTAACATTTTTTGCAGTCGGGTTTTTTGATTTTTAATTAATTTATTTTACTTGCGACTTTTTAGTTGTAGTCATCTAACCATTATGACAACCAATCTAATAAAAAATTGAAAAACTACCGTGTTGATATTTCTAAGTGTACCTACCTACAATACGTACCTGTACTTACATAAGTTTGGTACTGTTTCAATGTATGTTTCTGGTTTTAAGTACCAAATCATTGTTTTCATGCATGTATGTATGTATATGTGCAAGTTATGTACATATTTAATTTTAATTATCATTAAATTATAATTATAAAAAATTAAAATTTAATGATAATTAAAATTAAGTAAGTAATGATTAAAATTAAGTACTTAATGATTAAAATTAATTTTAATCGAAATTAATTAATCTAACAATCGATTGTTTTTTTTTTCGATTGTCGATATTTTTTTTAATCGATTGTAAGGGTTTCGATTAATATAAAATCAATGATATTCTACTAAATAGAGATCATACTATACGTTCATACTATACGTTCATACTATTTTCCGGCTTAAATTGCTTCCGATCAATTTTCAAATTCAATTGTCAAATTTGACAGATAAGTGAAACAAAAGATACGAAATGCCATTTACATAAAAGAGACAGACTAAATAAAGGACGGGCCAATTGGCCCGTATTTGACGCTTCACAACGCGCGCGGTAGTATAACATATCTGCTTTGAGTTTTTTTTATATAATATCATTGTTAAAAATGGTTAAAAAAAATGCACAACGTTAATAATCAAGTTTTCACTTCTGCTGGCACTCCCGGAGTGCAACCCTTTTTTTATAATAGGGTAGTTATTGTAACATGTGACAGAAAAACAGCAAGAGAACAGCAGATGAACAGTGGACACGAGCTATATCAGCGCGCACTATATCGAATTACAGCGGCCATGTTCGCGGTCGTATGATACTGCCCGAATGGACAGTCACCTTCATTATTTACCGTCCGCGTTATAGGCAAGATGCTTAAATACCTAAACTAAGCCTAAATATATCATATTAGGTCGACTATATTTCGCATTTATAATCCCATATCTCACACTAATTTTGGTGGCTGGTTTGATTGAAAGCAAGCCATCTCAGGTGTTATTTTCTCTTACTAGTAGAGTAGAGTCTCTCTTATATTTCTCTCATTATCAAATAGGGCAGTTGACAAATTACATGAGTGGCGAGAATTTTGGAGCAGCACTTACCTACTTCATGCTCATGCGACGCATGGATCATAATATTTATTTCTTGTTAAAGACAATCGTGTCCACCTGTAGATATATAAATAAATAATTGTCCTACCCAAACTTGAAAGTTTCAAGTTTAAAATCGAAGATGTTCCATAGGAAATCGAACCCATGGCCCTCGTCGTCGAAAAGTCGAGAGCTTTCATAAGACCAAGCAGGCGTTATAACACCTTTTTGTGAAGAGAAGGTACATAAATAATTAATTAGATCTGTAGACATTAGACCGTGTATTTATTCAGTACGGATATACAGACAGAACACGTCTATAGTGTTTATTCGAAGACAATTTTTGCCGCGAAAGCCGTCGCGACATCTCGCTAACGTAGCTTATATCAACAAGTGTATAAACGTCTTTACATCGAGCCGGCTCTGTCATTTCTAGGGATGCGCGATTGGTACTATTTTTTTGTAAACGATCTAATATACGATTTTTGGTCGCACGATATAAAAATAATTTTAATCAGTTTTGTGGATAACTAGATAATTTTCTTAACTTCTTTGCGTCGAAATTCTTATCGGGCCGGTGTAGGGTTTGTCCGATTTTAGCATCATGCCAGCCATAGCATACCTGCTAATTTTGCTGCATTTTTAATAAAAATCGCGTTATCTAGTCAAAGCTACACTAAACAGCTATATATAATACCTATCATTAATTTATATTATGTTCTTGAGTCTTAAATAATAATAAATAGTACTTTTTAGCAAATAACGCAGTTCGTCTGAAGGCAAGTCTTTCGAGTTCTGCTTATCCAAATCCGAAATATCCTATTACAAAAAAAATATGACAGTTTTTCCGACTTTTGAAACATTGTATCGACACATCCCTAGTCGTTTCTAGATGTTCTAGTCGTTTCTAGAATACATACAGCACGTAATTGTATTTGTTCTAAGCTGTTTGCTCAGCATTTTGTTTGTGAACTAGTTAAAAACACATTTACTGCCTTGTAGCTTGTAAGCTTATCCTAGTAAATTGTTCCGCTACTTCGCTGAATTTTATTTATGAGATCCAAAGATTAGCCCTGTTAGAAACAAAAATATATAGGTATGCATATTATTTGTTCTTGTTTATCACGTGATTCAATCGAAACAAAGGGTTCCACTGCCAAAAAAGTTTGAGAAGCCTGTTCTCAAACTTTTTTGGCGGTGGAGACTGGAACCCTTTTAAGAAATGACATTTTTGACGGACCCCATAAATTGTTTTGCCTTTGATATGCTGGTGTCTGATGACAATAAAAAAAAAAGTGTATCACTCGCAGAGCCCCTACAAGGCTCTGTGCAGAGCCCCAGGGCTACGTGGAGCATATTTTGAGAATTACTGTATCAGAAGAAAAAATATAACCATCACGTCTGTGTACAAAGTGTAAATTTTTTTACTAACGAGGTGATAAGTAATACTGACCATATTTTATTTACGAGTTTAATGATATTTCACCTGGATGTGTATTTATACAATCAAATAAAGCTTACAGCTACAACTTCAAGGGATCGCATCAATAGCTTATCAATTTTATTGCTATGCAGCTGCTGGCAAATTTAAATAGAAATTTTACTGCTCTATAAAACATTATTTTGTCCGTAATAGGTATTATTCTTCTCTATTGTAAAGCTCTCTTTCTTTACTTTTATAACCCACGGGATGGACGATCAACACGACTTGCTAGAAGAGATCAGGCAAAGTACCGACATTACATTGATAATTTTGTCAGACAATCAACCCTTTATGGATACCCCGGGTCGGGGATGTGCCTCAGTTAAGCTGAAGCACCCCGGGGGTATGTGGGACTCCCGACTTCGGGTTTACCCAATAACCACCTGCGGTTTGCCTTCAGCCGTATACGGAGGGATATCCTGGATCTGTCTAACACAGGACTCCCTCCACGACCGGCCGGTCAACCTCACAAGGGACCGGACATCCACCAAGTTTTCCCTAACTTTCCCTAACCAAGTTTTCCCTAACTTGGTGGAAGTCCTTGTGAGGTTGACCGGCCGGTCGTGGAGAGAGTCCTGTGCTAAACAGATCCAGGATATCCCTCCGTATACGGCTGAAGGCAAATATACCATATATACCATATACCCCCGGGGTGCTTCAGCTTAAGCAAACTAAAGCGTTCCCTAAGCCGGGCAGGTTCCCATACAATCAACCTAACCTAACCTAACCAAACATGGAAACAGTTATCCATCGTGGGAATCGAACCCACGACCTTCGAGGCAAGCTTTAAACCACTGGACCACGAAGGCGTTAGGATAAAATCGTGCCTATATGAACATGATATCCACAAGAATATAGCAGAACAACTCCAAAATGGCGACATTTCTGCCGCTTGCATTATTAACACGTACCCTTGCCGTGTCCGATACTTATTTATGTATGTTCCGGGTTTATTGGCCATTTACACCCTCAGATATCGTGCCCGATCCTCAGGTTTCTTAATGAATTTGGCTGTAGTATGTTCATTAGGGATTGTGGGTAAAAAGTATGGTTACCTCGCTGTAGCCTGTAGTAAGGAAAGTAAAAAAAAAGTATGGTAAACTACCTTTGACGCAATGAATGAGCGGACAAAATTTGTAATCCATACTAATGTTTAAATCGGTGAGCCGATTTTACTGAATTGTGCTATGCAGATAGGTACTTTAAATCCCGGGAAAGGACATAGGATACTTTTTGTCTTGGGAAAATTTACCGTTCTCGCATAATAAACGGCTTTCTTCGCTATGAATCTGCGGACAACATCTATGACCTAATAAACTCCCATGGATGGCATGGGGTAGTTAATAATGCAGTTCATATCCCCATAATGGAGGATGTGGTAATGACGTTTCACTGTATCGCCATTAGGCTGGGTATGTATCGGAAGTAGTCTGCAGCACCGAAATCATGATCTATACTAGTATAAATGCGAAAGTGTGTCTGTTCACGACGCTAAACTGATTTTAATGTTTAGTGTGCAGATACTTTCAGTCCCGGGAAAATAGGATAGTTTTTGTTGCTAAGATTGTACATTTCCGATTTAAACGACTTTCGATAAGCACTTTTTTTGTGATTTATATGGGCAAAAGCCCCTAAAAGTCATGAATTTGTGACTAAGTTTGAAAAAAGTTACTATTTCAACGCTGGCACTTTCACAGTAAACTATATTACAGGGGACTCATACACATGGTTAAGTATTCTCACTTTGTTAAAATCTGTATAGAACCCAACAACAATATCAAATGAAATACTAGTTCATACTTTCCTACATTTCTCGACACTGCCATCCAACAATCTTTTCCCAACTGTAATTCCTTTAAAAGATTCCATAGATATAAGAAGATAATAGAAGCGTCTAAAATCGAAAGGAAATCCTCGGAGAGTCTCGCTTACGCCGGCTCCGACTATATGAATTATTGATACCAGCCACACAATGCAGGATCTAGCGATGATAAATAAACGTCATAGCTAAGAATATCTCTCAGTGGCGTAGCTAAGTAGCCTAGTAAGGGCCCCGTGGCGACTTAGGTATTGTAATTTTAATGGAAGCGAGGCTCTTTGATCAGAGGCGCCTTTGTAAATTCCAAGTCTCGTGCCAATTAAAATTTGCTAGATAAAAGCTTATTCCACTACTTACTTCTGAAAAAACTAAAAAGAATACTAAGAATCAGTAGAAATTCTTCTACTTATCTCTTAAATTAACAACTACAAAACAATTATCTTGAATTTATAGAATTTAAATCAGAAACTGAGGTATCCTCTGATCTTGGGGGCCACGGGGCACCTACCCCTTTAGTAGCCACGCCACTGCTCTGAGGCCCTGGTATTTCAGAAAGGCGTTTATATCGCTGACGAAGTTGCAACAGATTCAGTAGTGGAATACTCTAAGAATTTCTTCGAGCTGAAACCCTGGTACAGTTTAAGTGACCGCACACCACAGACTTTTTATCGGATTTAAAGGGTTTCGTAGAAAATACCAGCCTAAAAATATACTTGGACAGAATAATATACTAATAATGAAAATGCGAAAGTTTGTCTGTCTGGCCAAGAATTATATATCCAGCCGTTTAAGCGTGAAAGTGACTTTAATCTTAAAAGTAGCGGTATCCATTTTCATAAAACAAGCACTTTCAATTTTTATCCGCAAGGACAGAAATACATTTTAATTTACAGTTTACGAGCATTTATTTCTTGTTCTATGTTTTCAGGACTCAAGATGTTAGGTCCACAACAAATTATGTCAAAATCGGCTCAGCGGTTTCAGATTGAAGAGTGAAGAAAGAACAAGCAGCCACTTTCGCGTTTATGTAGCGGTAGCACACGACAGTAACCGTCGCTCGTCTGCGTATCTCTATGACAAGGCTTAGCTGAAATAGGTCGATTGTTTTATTGGAATCCCGTCCAGGGATTGTTTCAGGTCAAGTTGTATTGTGTCTGAGTGCTCGTTATACGGCTTGTTGCCAAGCGATTCCAGTCCTTTTCACTGTAGCTACGTCGCCAATTTGTTATGTACTAATTTTTTAATCTTATATTACTTACTAATCTTCTCTCTGCCGCAATCATAGACGAATATTAATTACTTAATTGTAATGTGATTTTATTATTAGTCCCAACTCCCATCATACAAAATCTGTAAAATTAACTCTGCATCCTCTATCGGTTGTATCACGGGGAGTGCTCTGAGGAATTGTTCGGAATAATACCACCTGCAACTTTTCGCCATCGTCCCACGCGAAAAACATACCATCCTCATCACCTTGATGAGTGGCAGTCTTCCACAGTGCGTTTTTCGCGTAACTTTCTGCCGCACACTGTAAAACTCTGGAACGAACTGTCACTAGCAGTATTTCCGGACCTATACGACCTGAAAACCTTCAAGAAAAGAGCGTATTCCCTCTTAAAAGGCCGGCAACGCACCTGCAGCTCTTCTGATGTTGCGAGTGTCCATGGGCGACGGTAGTTGCTTACCATCAGGTGACCCGTTTGCTCGTTCTGATATCGTCTCTGATATACACACACACTCCAGCTTTGGGTAGAAAGGAGTGCTCGAGATAATGCCCTGGGTGGGAAAGGTATGATGTGTCACTCGGAGCTGATATCTGCGTCTCGGTTAAAAAGAGCAAAGCCGGCTTTGCCTTCTCAAGGACGTGGTAATGGACGGCATTAAGGTTGGAGTGTAATTCCCTGATATCGCAACAGTTCACGTTTAATATCGAGGGGGGTGACTTTGTGTGTTTGCTCTTGCTCCGAGCAGATTGGAGCGCAGTTTTGCCCTCCCCAGAATACGAGGGGTAGCCTGGACGTCCACGTTCAGTTCCAGGGGTTTCTGAGCATGGACGTCCAGAGAGGGATTCTCCAACGCAGTTGATACCCTCCCGGGGTAACAAATTGTTTTTCAACTGCGGCATTTCTAGGGGGGTAGGGGATTGGGCCTCCAGTAAACTCACTCACTCGGCGAAACACAGCGCAAGCGCTGTTTTACGCTGGTTTTCTGTGAGGCCGAGGTATTTCTCCGGTCGAGCTGGCCCATTCGTACCGAAGCATGGCTCTACCACGGACAAATACCGGCGTTTAGCCACCCCTCCCGTGTCACCATGAAAAAGCTCACTATGGCACGGGGGAGGTGCCCAGGGACACGGCGTGGACGGACCGGTATCGCCCCCAGTATACGGACCGGTATATTAGGGGATAATGTATAATTTCCGCGACATACTGTTTTTAGAGGGGGCGTAGCTTACATTTTACTTATAGAATGTAAAATGTAAGCTACGCCCCCGTATTTTTTCGTTTGACTCGTAACAATAAGAACCATAATATTATGTAAATACGCCAATAACAAAATTAATAATGCAATGTAATATTAATAAACAGAGAAATAATAACACATTCATCACTTCACTATAATTATTTACGGTTCGACACTCGACGCTACATTCAAATGAAGAGAATTATGGATGAGTTCCACACATACATACATACAGGGATGAGCCTCACACAGAAGGATCAGTAATACATATAAATGGATGATTTTAAAGCTAAGGATGAGCTGTTACGTACCGGTTTAGGGAAGTCTGCATGCAAGAAAGAGTAATGTCATCTAATGTATAAGATGTGGGACTACACAAACAGGGCTACCGTAAGGGCTACTTGCGCCTGTGTGCAAAAAAATAATTTTGGCGCTCCTCCAAGCAAATTTTATGGGTCCTTGATTTTGGCACCCCTAAAGATGGTGATTTGGCGCCCCTAGAGTATGGCACCCGTGTGCATTGCACACATTGCACATTTGGTAGCGGGGGCCCTGTACACAAAATACGTAAGTAAGATAGACTAAAAAATATCTCATAGATGAAACTTTATCTAGGAGTCACGCAAGTTAATTTGTCGTGATGTTAAATTAAAGAAAGACTTGTCTACATGGGATAAACCTATTTCAAGGCTAGTAAGCTAAGTGCACGTTATCTCTTAGATATCCATCCGAAATTCAATGTCCCGAGTGAACTACATTATGATTGATCAGTTAAGGGGGCGACTAACCCAAAATTTTCGATTTTATAATTCATTTTTATACTTGATAATAAGCCCCGAATCGTGTCATTTTCTAAAATTAGATACTACATTATATTTACAAGAATTCGATCTGAGCAAAAACACGATATCTTAAAAATTTTTTGATAGAAAAAAATCACAAAGATGCATCTAATTTTCACGAATTTTTAATTTATTGCTATAACCGTGCATTGAACTAAGTTTATATTTTAACACATTGTGTAACATTCTATCATTAAGAAACCGACCTAGCGGATTTTTAAAATGTTGTATGTTTATCGAGTTATTGAGAAAAAAACTAATTTGGCGATGAATCCGCGTCGTCCTTTTTCACCTGGCGTGTGAAAGACGATCGCGAGTGTGAAGAGAGGACGATGTTTGATTTTGTCAATCTTTTTGCCCTCTTAATGAATGTGAAACTAGTGGAGCTAAAACGGTCGCTTTGGAGAGATAATATTATGAATTATTTTTTATTGACACTGTCTTGGCAATTCAGATGTCTAAATTCGTACTAATTTGACATTAATAGCGAGTTAGACAATTCATTTTGTGAATTGTTTGAGAGGAATTGCTAAATGTGACCATTTTAGCACCGCAGAACTGCCCGACAGAACCTCCACACGTAGACACTTTTGCGTCGACATGTCTCATCCAACTCTCCATTTACGTTTACGTATGAAACTGTTAATTAGCAAATGGATTCGGACAATGTCCCATCATACCCGACGCCCAACAAAAAGATCGCCGATAGTACTATCACACAGCCGTAGATAAAACGCCTTTGTGCGCCATTTTGTTTGTTCTCTCAATTGAATTCAATTGTTTTGTGGCTGCCAAAAATCTGGACAGTAAATAAAGTCTGCGATAAATGGACAAAGAAATCAACGGAGTCTGTTTACTCGCTTTGTCTTATATACCTGAGTAGGGAGGAAATAACATTGTTACGTCCTAGGGTTTGAGGATTCGGAGAGAAAGACCTGGTGACTCTCTTGAAGACTTTATTCATAAACACTAGGTCACACTAATCACTAAGTCAAACACTAAGCATTAGATCCAAATGACTGAGCACTATCACTGTCACTTACTATTGATCACTTGTTCTCACTTCGAAGTCGCCTTGATGATCGCTTGTATCAAACTGATTTGGATCTAGTGCTTAGTGTTTGGACTTAGTGATTTGTTGTGAGCTAGTTTTAGTGAATAAAGTCTTCAAGAGAGTCACCAGGTCTTTCTCTCCGAATCCTCGAACCCTAGCACGTAACAATATTTTGGTAGACGGTAAAATGTTTTAAACTTTTTAAAAGTATCTAATATTAACTTAACCAATCAAACCGGATCAAAGATCGGGTTTGGCATAAAGCGTTGCTATCAAAGCTTCCATCATACGGGCTGCCCGAGAAATTATGTAAGTGGGTCACTGGTTTCTTAGCAGACAGAAGCATAAAGCTAAATGCTGGTGTCCCTCAGGGCTGTGTGCTATCGCCTACTCTATTCTTACTGCATATAAATGACATGTTGCAGACCAGCGGCATTCATTGCAATGCGGATGACAGTACAGGTGATGCTGTATATACCGGCTCCCCCAATATTTCTCGGCAAAATGTCACTGAGAGTCGAAACGAACTTGTGTCTAAGGTGGAGAATTCATTGGAGAAGGTCTCTGAATGGGGTAGACGTAACTTGGTCCAATTCAACCCCACCAAGACACAAGTCTGCGCGTTCACCACTAAAAAGTCACCAATGGTCGTATATCCTCGTTTCGAGGGCACATCTTTAACCATCTCCCCTAGCATTGAGATACTTGGCGTCAACATATCGAGCGAAGTCCAGTTCCGATATCAACTAGAGGGTAAGGCCAAATTAGCCTCGAATAAGCTTGGTGTTCTTAACAGAGCGAGACAGTACTTCAGTCCGGACCAACGCCTACAACTCTACAAGGCGCAGGTTCGGCCTCATATGGAATATTGTTCTCATCTCTGGGCATTGGCGCCAAAATACCAACTGCTCCCTCTGGATCGTATCCAACGAAGGGCCGCTCGAACTGTTGACTGCCATAGTGTTTCAAACAGCTTGGAACCCTTGGAATTACGCCGAGATGTAGCTTCACTCTGCATCCTCTATCGGTTGTATCACAGGGAGTGCTCTGAGGAATTGTTCGGAATCATACCACCTGCAACTTTTCGCCATCGTCCCACGCGAAAAACATACCATCCTCATCACCTTGATGAGTGGCAGTCTTCCACAGTGCGTTTTTCGCGTAACTTTCTGCCGCACACTGTAAAACTCTGGAACGAACTGTCACCAGCAGTATTTCCGGACTTATACGACCTGCAAACCTTCAAGAAAAGAGCGTATTCCCTCTTAAAAGGCCGGCAACGCACCTGCAGCTCTTCTGATGTTGCGAGTGTCCATGGGCGACGGTAGTTGCTTACCATCAGGTAATCCGTTTGCTCGTTTGCTCCCTTATTTAATAAAAAAAAAAAATCGTACGAGCACCGGTGATCGCGACAACAATAGAATAGCATTTCCAAGAATCCCCGATCGAAGGATTAATGTGTACGGTTTCCTAAGGATAAGACCAAACTTGGCTATTAGAGTGAAAAATAATAATAATTGCAGTATAGACGAAAAATGCTATATATTTGATAGACGCAATCTTTCCGGGATAAAAAGTATCCTAGGTCCTTTACCGGAACTCAAACTATCTCCATGACCAGTAAAATCAGTTCAGCAGTTTGAGAGCGAAGAAGTAACAGACAGACACTTTATCTTTACTTTATGCATCAGTATTGATTATTATTATTAGGTTTTTTTATCCACGCCAAAAAAGTTAACAATGCCAGTACAAGTGTTTTCACTTCAACAAAAACTTTGTGGAGACAGTTAAATTTTTGTTTTATTTACAAACCAGTCAGACAGCCAATACACTTAGGGAAATCAAAGCCAATAAGCACAATATCGCGGCTGACTTGTATTTTTAGGCCCCTAATGCGTTGTCAGTCATACTTAGCGGATTAGGGGAATCCACGGGATCAATATCCAGGCCCACTGTAAAGGAATGGCTCATAATATTTAGCAGCTTTATACCCAAACTACCTTATAAAGGCTCGCTTTTGAGACCGCTTTTAGGGTCAACTCGCTTTGTGCAGTCCCAAATTGTGGCCCAGAGCGGTCTACTACTATCCAATTATGTTCAATGTCGTTTTTCAAGCAAAATGTGAGAAACTTATTTTTACATGGCCTTTGCCTAGCAGTGGGACAGCACAGGCTAATTAAAAAAAAATCCTTCATGGCTTTTTATTAACCATGTAGAAATAATGTACTCAAATTTTAATTTCTTCGACTCGTGAGGTTGTGTATGTGTGCCAAAAATAGAGATCGCTGTGAAAGCAGCAACACTGAAAGATTTTTTTGCGATTTGTATTAGCAAGGGCCCCAACGTCACTTTGCCCATACAAAAGTAAAAAAACCTATTTTAGCACTGTTACTTCACAGAGAACTTTATACATGGGACTCATACATGGCTATGCATGGCTCATACATGACCTTAGGCTTTAAGTACTCTTTTACTTTGTTTTGTAACACTCCATATAAGAGACGATGACAAAATGCTACCAGATAAATTACTAGCCAGTACTCGGCCAAACACGACGTTCATTAAAACGGCCACGCAACAGACGGCGGCTAAAACGACGACAAGTAATGAAAAGTGTCCGGAAATCTGAGCCAGATATGCGGAATAGAAATGTGCATAGAGTTACCATGCATGGAGAAGGCTATCACCATGATTATTTAGTTTAGGTTCCGAAATAAAAACAGGATAAAGTAAACTCTGGAATAAACTGTCACCAGCAGTATTTCCGGGCGAATACGACCTGCAAACCTTCAAGAAGAGAGCGTATTCCCTATTAAAAGGCCGGCAACGCACCTGCAGCTCTTCTGATGTTGCGAGTGTCCATGGGCGACGCCGACGGTAGTTGCATTCCACCAGGTGACCCGTTTGTTCGCTTGCCCCTTTATAAAAAAATACCTAAAATGAACAAATCATCAGACAAATCTGATAAAATACAAGTTTGTCACCGCACAAGCCATTTTTCGCGTCGACGGCGAAGTTTAACGTCATCAGTACTATCCCTGAAAATCATTGCGTATATTCCCAACAGAACTTCATGCACCAATTTGGTAAAATATTTTAAAATATGTTTGATTGAAAATATATTTTTTACTGATAAAAAATATATTTTCAGTCAAACTGACCTTTTTTTTTTTTGGTCAGGAAATGCATCCCCGGCAGTGCTGGGGAGGACAACCGGAGTATGTGGGACTCGCTGCGACCGATGATGGTAGTGGCCGCAGCTCTACCCACTAAAACCCGACCGTGTTCCTTTCTGTGACCTGAAAATACATAACAAAAAGGTAAGTGCAAATTACAAAGTTTCGTAGCTCTCGGTAATATCCTTGTACAGAGCGATGTCGCAAATTTGTTTTTGAAAAATAAACTGCAGTGGGAAATCACATTTCCAATATGAGGAAATATCGTCTTTTTTAATGTTGAGGGTGGAAAATAACATTATTTTCTCTATCGAAGAAATGCTTTAAGAGTGCAGTGATTCTTTTATTTTCTCTCTTAAGTAAATACATCTTGTTATACTATCTCCTAATTGCACTCAATTTTATCAATTATTTTTCTTATTATTTATATTTTAATCGATTTTTAGAAATCGTACACTTCGATTATAGGCTTTGTGAATTGATTCCTGAATGAATTAAATACCATTTTTTATATGAGTTTTATAAAAAAATATAATATTTAAAAATATGAATAAAAATCATACACCTATTCTCTTCTGCAAATAAGTTGGAATAACTTTTAGAATACTAGTTCAGCGGAGCTAAAATGGTCACATAGCAATTCCTCTCAATCAATTCACAAAATGAATTGTCAAAACTGTCAGTCACGAATGTCAAATTAGTACGAATTTAGACCAATTGAATTGGTCTAAATTTGACATTCCTGAGTCTGACAGTTTTGACAATTCATTTTGTGAATTGATTGAGAGGAATTGCTATGCGACCATTTTAGCCCCGCAGAAATCAAGAATCTTTTTTATTTGTAAACTATAACAAACACTTTCTGTAAGTATAATATTATCGAAACTCTCTCTCGTTCTCGTGAATTGAAACAAAGAGCATAACTCCTTAACAAACTGGTCCTTTGTCGATATATCGTACTTAACCAAACTTAATATAAGCTTAGTCGCAAAGCCTATTAAACTACCAGCGAGGCCCTCCGAGGCTTAATCCAGCCCATTCCTTCGCTGAGGTTTTCAAGATCTGCACTACACATTCAGTGGTGTTCTACCCTCAACATAGCTCTTATTCAAACGAAATAGAGACTATTTTATAGTGCTTATAGGTTAAATAACTGAATACACAACATACCGGACTACGTTTGCCTTTGACGCAAATCCTTTGACAATATTTAGAAGGCGAAAATTTAAGTCGAAATTTCGGCAGGACGCTTTCCGCCTAAAATTGAGATGGATTTTATTTACCTTTACGGAACTACTGGGTTAGGTTATATTTTGCGCCGGTATTTCTTGCATGTGCAAATTAAATCTGATAACTTGAAAGTTTCAAAGTGTGAGACTATTACATTTTATGTTTAAGTGTAAGTTAGATTTTTAAAAATAAAATTGTTTAGTTTAGGACTTAGAATTAAGTTTATTAAGTAACCTTAAATATACAGCTAAAATTATAACTAAAACTGGAGATGCATAATTTTCTTAAAAGCGGTAAAGATATTAATAAATCTGCAAACCTATAAAATCTTTTGTCTAAGTCAGTGTAGCCCTTATTGTAACTACAAGTTTATCAAAACACAATATCCTCATCTTTGAAGGACTTTATAAAATGTAATAAGTTTAGTTTTATGTAGTTAACGTGTGTAACATAGTTAGAAGCAGAGCCCAAGGTGATACAAAACTTTATCGACTGTCAAAGGCTTCCTCTGCTTCCTTTATGGTGCTACGAAGCATAATATAGCTGCTGTATAGCATTAGATAGCTTATGTATAGTAGCATTGTATTATTATATCTCTGTCTGTGTATCCAAGTTCTCTCACTCTCCAACCTTAAGCCGCTTAATCGATTTTTAGGAATATTTGTAACGCGGTAGAGTGGAGTCCGTTAGGGACCCGTGTTAGTTTCTCGGAAAATGTACGGTTTTTGCGCTACGCTAAAAGTGTAAAAATTGGACAGCCGTAAGGATACATTCTTTTGCAGTGTACAAACGTCCTAACAGAGTACCTAATAAAGTTTTGTCATTACTTTGTAGACTAATTAGACGCTCGAAATATTTCGTACAAAAAGAAAGTAATTAATATTTTCCAGCAACAATTTACAATAATGTTGCTGGGAAAAAATAAAAACTGAAAAGGAACCGTGGCCCGTGAATTCGTAGCAAATTACAAGGGTTTGTTTCTTTTAATCCCTTTGTTGGACCAGCTGTTTCTTATTAAGGTTTGTTTAGAAATGTGTAACAAATTGCGACGAACGTCGTGTTTTCGCTTATTTTTATCGTTCCGCTCTGAAATATTCCGTAAATAAAATGTAAACGTATGTTTTAGGATTATTTTTTTCCATTTCATTCCGTTTTACGGCACACTTGCGGAAAAGGTTGAGGATGGCTGCACGTGTGTGTAGTTAAGATTCTCGTTTCTCATTTCGAATGTTTCTTCACTTAGGTAATTATTGTTTGCTTTCAGTGAGAACTGAGAACATAGATTGAAAACATAATTATTTTACTGGACTTGGTTTTACGGTACTACCCATAGGTACTTAATATTATAAATGCGAAAGTGTGTCTGTCTGTCTGTTATCTCTTCACGATCAAACCGCTGAAATTTGGCACGGAGTTACTTAATTGAGTCCCGAAAGGACATAGGATACTTTTTATCCCGGAAAAATGTACGGTTCCCACGCGATAAACTAATTTTGGCGCAACAGAGTTGTGGGCGTCATCTAGATTTGATTAGTCCCGCAGAAACTATTAAACTACAAACTCGAAATTTGGCAAGGAAGTTTTTAAATAGGATGTAGATATCCGCTTAAGTATAAGTATTAAAAATTACCATTTTCTGTTCACCTGTCTCAAATTATCGTCGTTATTACTTGTCAACTGACCTAGTTTCAAGATCGATTTCCCTGTAAACTTTCCGTAATCCGCACATTTTTAAAACATCGCAGACCCTAACAAACGCAAATTTATTTTTGATGCATTCAGTAAACATCGCTCGAAACTCGATAGCGAATTAGCTTCGAGTTCGAGTGTCATTTGGCTCGGAGTTCGGACCAATTACGAAAAAGTTAAATCTGTCTCTGGAGCGACAAGGGTCAATCAAAACGGTGAACGGTGTACCGGAATAATTTTCAGGGATCCGTATCCAAAGGGATGATAACGGGGTTTTTTGCTAAGACTTTGTAACAAAGCTGCTGCCGTTATAAAAATCCCGTGGTCATATTAAAAATACTTTGAGAAGCTGTTTGTCAGTCTGTTCATTCGTTCGTCTATCCGTCAATCCGTCTGTCCGTCCCACTATCTGTCACCGGGCTCTTGCCGTTATAACAACAACTAATAACAAAGTAAAATAAATATTTTTGGGAATTCCATAGAAAAAACAAAACTTTTTGCTCGATATCAATTCGGTACGGAACCCTTTATGCCCGATTCCAACTCGCACTTAGCCGATTTTTTAGTTAAAACAACTTTAAATGAGTGCGCTTGCAAGTTTAATGCCGTGACTATGAAGCGACCGGGATGGAATATTTGATGGCGTTTATTTACTGCTAGCGGTCCAGCGGACATTTAAAACTTTATGTTGGAGAGTTTTTTTTAAATAAATTTTAGTATTGACCTAGGTATGTATTTGTACTATTATTACAGAGTTAAATCAAAGTCGCTTTCCGCTGTCTGTCCCTATAATATTGTATGTTAAGATTTAAAAAACTAGAAAACTGCGCAACAGATTCCTTATGCGTTTTGCATTTTAGGCCTTTATATTAGTGATAATTTTAGGGATCAGTGTTTTAGTGATCAGTCCTTGATAAAGCGGTTAAAGGCCCGCACATCAGGAAATAAATAAATAGTTTCTTTGGCTGGCTTCTATAAAAGTTTTTAATTACATACGCTATTAAAGTTTTTTTTTAATTCAAAATTTTCGAGAGTACATTAGCTATGTCCACATTATGGAATTTCATCTTCAATTTTCGTCATCTTCTTTTTATTCAACTTTCGTTTGGCATATTCAATAACTGAATGCGTCAAAATCCACCCGTGTTGAAAGAAAAGTGTCATAGCGAGCGCTGCGATTTTAGCGCGCGTCTCGGGCATGCCTCACGTTCGCTGTTGACTGCGCTATAACGCATGCCCTTGATGAACAAAAAAGGCACAGTGTGGACAAAGCTATTTAGTCATCTCTAATTTCATCTCAGAGTTACATCAACTTGATCTTTTTTCTAAATATCGATCAAACGTTATTAACGTTCGTCTTGTTAGTATGTAAATGAACGTATCAGTCCGCTGGGAACAGGAGATTAATGGCGTCCGTGACAGTTCTGAATTAAGAACTCCAACTAACGAACTGACTGAGCGTTCTGATAAAAGGTTGAGAATGTCTGCATTGAAAAAATAGATTAGATTCTGTGAGACAACACGATTAAACTGAGTTAGATTGTTTTAAACAGAATTAATGAAAGATATCTGATTGTAGACAAGATAATATTATTTGGCACACAATATTCGATTGATGATGATGATGACCTCTATAATTATAATTAAAGGGACCTATATCAACATCAAGAATTAAAAGTACCTGTAACAGGAAAAATAGTAAAATTGGTAATACCTTTGTTCGTTTACTGAATGAATATTAAAGCCGCACGTAGCTACGGTACGGATACGTAATAAGCCCGGCCAAGACGTGATCGCTCGCTAATTTAATAACGTCATGACACCACAAAATAAATAAAAATACTCTCTTTTCTGCCCATTAATGTAAAGTTGCGTCCAGCGCCCATGATACATCTTCCATCGCGCCAACAATATTTAGTAGTGGACGATATTAAACATAATAGTTTGTGTTGTTCTTTAGATCATCATTTCGGACAAGACTGCATTCATAATTCAACACCTAATTATGCTGTGGGTTAATACACAAATGTTTAACAGCGACGTCATAACAGTCTTAACCAAAGATTATAGAAGTCTTAATAGTATTCTTACAATAATTATAATTCAATTCTTATTAATATTTTGAAAGTTAAGTGCGTCTGCTCGTTACCTCTTTATGCTTAAATAGTTAAATCGATTTAGATAAAAAATTAAATTTACTTTGAGAGTCAAAGGATTTCCTCCTTGGAAAGGGTTTTTTTTTATTAATTCGTCCCCCTAACATTATCAGGGCTATTTATTTTCTATTTGTCTATAAATACAATTTGTCTAATTAGCCTTAGATGTAACAAAATTTATGTTCAATCGGAAAGGATATTTAGGATAGTTTTTGTTGTGTTGCGAAAAATGTAAAGTTTCTGCGCGACGAATAGACAATTAGATATCTATACTGTACTCGGCGAAACATGGCGGTAACGGTCATTGACTCCCAGTCAAAAACTTGTCATTTTCTATACAAAGCCGCGATTGACAACATATTCTGACACTTCGCTGTCAATCGCGGTTTATATGTACATAGAAAATGACAACTTTTTGACATCCCAGTCAATGACCGCTACCGCCATGTTTCGCCGAGTACAGTGTAGTGTGCGCGCCTTCATATCTTTTATATTATTGCAATAGTCTGAAGTCTACCCCTGTATCAGAATCTAAGATATTCAATAGCAACATTAAATCCGGAAAGGCGGATTACGTTTCATTGTACCCGTAACCGGCTATACCCGGTTATAACCGGTTACGGCCGGTTTCAGCCGGTTGTAACAAGATAAAAGGCGATTGCGCGATTCGTGTCACGTCACAGAATACCCCATGAATAGGAATCAGCCTGCACCTCAGTGGATGCACAGTAATTATACAACTGTTAATCCTAATTTGATTGCGTCGTCTGAATAAAGGATTGGAGATTAGAAGCCTTCATCTTGATAGCTACAGCATAATTAATTGTTGAGATATCCATTACTGGTCGTCTACGAATGGTAATTTCTATGCCGTAGTAGCTAAAACAAAAAAATGTTCCACGAAATGAGCCTAGGTGAGCATTTCGTTAAGATGATAAAAATTTTATGTCCTGGAATAGTGGCTTAAAATTTTCGCTTACTCGGCCAAAGGGTCAGCTCAGAGGCCTCAGAGAGAACGGAGCGCAGCGCAGAGAATTTTTTAACGCGGTTGAAAGTAAATCTTATAATTATTAAACTAAAGTGCGATAAGGGATTCGCACGTATCTTCGAGACGCGCATTTCAGGTTCAAGCATTTATGCGCTTAAAAGAGTAATAGTCCATTAAAATCGTAGTACGCAAAGTTATCAAAGACATGTAACACAACACCATGTGTTAGGAAGCTTTCGGTTAGATAAACATTCACTATTAAAGTTCACTGATACAGTGTTACTTTAGTTATAAAACACTTTCATAACGATCGCGGTAGAAGTCGTTATACTCGTAATTATCCCCTTAGTCATAAAAAGAATCACACTGTGTAAGCAGATGTTACATTCATACAATGTTTGGTATTTGTCTGATGCGTAATAAAAGTGTCTTGACAGATAAGGTTAACAAAACGTTGTAAAACCAATAACTAAAATATCCGTAGGCTCACACGCTGTGAATGTTTGGACAGTAATTTAGTTGCTTATAAAAGTGATGTACATGAGGTATGTTATCTTATCAGTTATCACTTATCGTAAGAGTAAAGCGCAAGCAATAATTAGGCACGAAAATAAAAATTCAATGATTGTAAGCGATTTTCATTATGGTTATCGCTATGAATTTGATACGTAATAATAATATTTTTAGAATCGGCATATAAAGTTTTTGTTTCAAACTTCCTATGGATAAAAGTATGCAATTTAATGTTATGAAACACAAAACTTACTACGAAGGAAACATAAAAGCGATTAGCGTTGCGTCGCGCGTTGTATCTCATGCCGTATGAAAGTTCACGCCGACCGCAAGCTGTGGTCCGCTATACATTAAAACGAGTTTATGGGAAAAATGATAAGGCGTTTCAGAAACACTATAAACTCAATTCCTGTCGTAAAATGTTTTGTGTGTTTTTTATTGCGTTTTGATTGCCGATGTACCCGGCTCGAAGGACCGAGTTTTTATTTTTACTCCCCTTTTGAAGTTATCTTGAAATTTTTGTAATAAACGCAACCGAAATTCAAATTGGGGATTGAATTTTCTGATTGAAACGCGCTGATTGCTGCCACTTTGGGTTTTCAGTGATTTTTGTGAAAAAAAAAACAACATTTTTACCATCGATTTTTGCCAATTTTAAGGACTTTGTACATACGCGTACTGAAATTGTATATTCTGAAACAAGAATGTATGTTGACGGTATGTGACATTAAAGTTGGTGCTCGACCAATTCATTGGATACATCGGTAGAGAGTATGTAACGAAGTGATTTGGCTCGTTTTAGTTTTTAAATATTAGTGGAAGTCCAGGGAAGGATTAAATAACGAAGGGAGAATTCGAAGTTGTCGGGCTAAGTACTATAATAGAGTTGTAGTAGCAATCTACCTACCAAACTTACAGAGTTGCCTAGTGCTACCTAATCAAGCAGCAACTTCCATCACATAACAAACCAAAGTGTGATAAAATGCCAGATAAAAGGTTCGCTTCAATAAAACCTCCGTGGGTTATTGAAAAACCTTCATACTAATCCCATACATTAAACCATTGTGCCCTGTTAGGGGGCGCTACAATGGGTTATTGCATTCCATACCCGCATTGTCCGGGCTAATGACAAATCGCTGAATCTCAGCTCAATAGCTCAATAGCTTCCATATTGCTATCGATTGTTTGCTGTCTTGTAGCTTGATTATTGGCCCGTAGAGTTATAACTGTATTGATTAAGAGTTTGGTCGTGTGTCCGATTGGGCTAAAAATTGTTAAAGTTGATTAGGACAACGCAGGCTTTTCTGACAGATAATCCGTGTGTCGAATGGGCATGTGAAATGTCGATATTTTGCCAGTCGTGTCAGCTTATTTGTGTTGCTAGGTTATAAAATTAGGTAAAATAATAGACAGTATCCTTGAATATTAGACGTAATATACTTGGATACTATACAGTATTTCTGAATACTGAAACTGCGTAAAGGCCGGCAACGCACCTGCAACTCTTCTAATGTTGCGAGTGTCCATGGGTTACGCTTTCCATCAGGTGACCGATTTGCTTGTTTGTTCCCTAATTTTATACAAAAAACTTCTCGTTAAATACAGCTACTACGTTGATTTTCATGGAACAGGCTACCGAAACCGAAACCAGTACGGTTGCTGATATTATTTCTTTAAGAGCCTGTTTCATCACTTCCTGATAAGTGCCGGATAGTTTATCGACCACTTAACTTGAGAGATAAATATGGAAAATCTATAAAAAAAGTTGTGGATAGCCTATCCGGCACATTATCAGGAACTGGTGAAACAGACCCTTAATGTAACAAAAATATATTAAATCTATGGGCAAATAGGCGTTGCCAGTATGGGAAGCGCCTAAAATAGTCTATTTATTGCAACAGATAATTCAGCTTTTCATCAATTCGTGTCCTGTCCCAGATACGACAAAATTAAATACGTATTCGGTATATTTTTTCAGTTAACCTGTTAAATATTTATTCTGTTGATTATACCGATGTTTGCGATGAAATTAACATTTTATTTCGTTTAAAAGTACTTGTAAACATTTGAATAACGGATATGATTTGAATTTATAATCGATGGATTACTGGACAGGCAATTTTTTGTATTTTTTCCGAGTTTCTTGCGTCGATTTTTCTCGGTAGGCTAGGGTTGAACTGTTGGTAAACAATATTATCTTGGAGACATTCTGATAAAATATTAAGTTTAACTAAGAAATAAAACATAAGGCATCTTAGAATAATTATCTTAAAAATTGCTTCTAATAAAATATATAAAGCAATCGTGTGACTTATACTATTTAATAAATATAAAGCAACCGCTTGAACATGAGTTCAAAATAAACAATTATTATTAATTGAACAAATAAAAATACAATGATAAAAGATAAGTAAGCTAAGTACGTCAACATAATATTGTGTATCATTAATATCTATCATTCATAACAATAACTTATTTTTTATCATTTTATTTAAAACGTTAATGGTGTTTGAGGGAAATAAATGATAGTTTTATTTAATGGAATATTTGATAGATTATGAGTTAATATACTACAGTCAATCCGATACAAAAGTAATCCGATAAAAAGTATAGTCCTTACAAGACTTTAGTGTGTGAGAAAAGTTTGACTTGTCCCGTGATAGTGAAATTCTAAGGAAATCGATGTTCCCATTACGAAAACACAAAAAATAAACGGCCAGTCTTAATAATTTTTATAAATACAATTGCTACCGTAAATTTTCCGAAATAATTGAAACAAATATTTTAAGAGCCGGCAACGCTAATGAAATATGTATGCATCAATTTATTTTAAACTGAAGCGATTGGATTTAAAAATTTTCCATTATATTAACTTTTATATTATTAAAACAGTTTTTTAAATATGAAGGTACATTTTTTCTTTTTTAAAACTATTATAAGGTTAAGTTTACACTGATGTTAAGCGTAACGATAGTAATAACAATGACATTGATTGAAACGTCACTTACTTTTTAGAATACGCTACGCTACGTTTCTTTTTGGTGTCGTTTTCTCTTCAAATGTTTTTCATTTTTGAGAAGGCCAAGGTAATAATTGAGCGCAACTTTGTCAAGTATGAAATTTTTAAAATTTAAAAATTTAAAAAATGGTTGAATAAGCATCAATTGTCTCTCACTCTAACACTCTAATCAAAAGCGTAGCTTACCTTGGTGGGACCCCGTATAAAAATTTGTATGAGGGCCCTCAGGAAGGGTATCTTAAACACGTTGGAGGCCCCGTATAACTGATACGGCAGATATGGCGGTAGCTATGCCTCTAAAATTCCGATTCTTAAAGCAATAAAATTAAAACCTAACCTTACAAAATCCTCAAAATATCATCCAACCACAACAACCATAAACTTGAAAACACATTAATATCCAGTGGGGGTAAAAATGTGTAAAATACGACCAGGAGACATGAACGATGAGTTCCGGTTTTCAATTCTCAAGTTATAGATTCGGTGTCCGCTCGTTAGGCACGGCCGTTGGCGGTGCGCCAATCTGATTCCGGATCCTGGACTACAAATTTTGGTCAAGATTTCAATGATTTTTAGAACCGGTGGTGTGGTAAATTGTTTTTGTCTGGGTATGTTTCATATGAATATTTTTTATGTTATTTTTGTTAAGGGGTATACGAAATTTGCCGATTTCGCTGATTTAACAGACGTGATTTAACAGTTAAAATACAGTATTTCTATAAGTTTTAATGCACAACATGTAAGATCATTTCAATTATATTCTAATGTTGGAGCTAGATTTTTTTTTAAGTATTTTTAAATAATCCAACTCAAACCCGCGACAGTTTTGTGATTTTTGCTGTAAAAGGTTTAGAATATCACCTGTTTATGGATTGTATTGACGTCTAAACGGTATGAAAAAAATACAATGTTGAGAAAGTCGTCTATAAAATGTTGGAATTACTTTTTACCACTTTAATATGAAATAGTTGAGTAGAAAATATGTAATTCGGCAAAATTTTAGAGCAATTAGGCAAATAATTGCTGTTAATTTCGGCAACTTGGAGCTGTAATTCATAAAAAGAAAACGACAGAAATAATCTATAGATAAAATTCTATCCAATTCGAGAAAAAAGAAAAAAAAAAACAAATTGTGCCAAAAAACACGATGCAAAACAACCTAAATCTCACATTATATTACTCGCCGCAAGGTTCGAGTCGGCTTTTCGCGCTTAAATATATTTTAAATCTAATAATTAATATATGTTTTTTTAAGTCTAATAAGGGGAAAAAACCTAATAATATTTCTGTAACGAACCTTTGCAATTTCGTATTCATCGGCAAAATTTCGTATACGGACTCTTAATATTATATTTTTTTTGTTTTTCATGTTTTTCAATTTAGGGGTGATTTTTAATAGACACGCGAGTTTTGCCTGAGGACAACACTTTGAGAGAATTCCATGAGAAAATATCGCTGTCCGAAATTGCTTAGAGATACCTGACGATTGAAAAATCAGTGTTAACTCCTAATTATTAACTAGAAGTTTGACATGATAATGGAACGCACATAAAAAATACTTTGTTATTTATTTTTTAACAGTTTCCATATTGAACCAGAGTTTATCAGTAGACGAGAAAAATCACACTTCCTCTAACAAACCTCACGTTTTTCACTTAAAAAAACATACAGGTTTATCTTAAAATTCAATTGCGTCTTTATTTAAATACAAAGCAACTCAGAATTCAATCCCTCCGTAAATAGAAAACCGTGTACAGAACTACAAAAGACGAATTTTCGCTTTCTTATTAAACCGGAACCAGGGACCTTTAAATTTCCTTATAAATGAAATAAAACCTATAGGGGTGCATAAAATAACGATAAAATCGGTGATCTCTCGTGTTAGGCAGGTGCGCTCAATATCGCCTGGCTCTCGGACTAAGCTTGCTCCTTGTGATTGTTTGGCAGAGACAATTAAAAGTCAGTGCAGGTTTGAACTATGAAAATAAACTTTGTTGTACGTGATTTATGTACTTTTGAAAATAATTATATAAGTGAACCTCGTTGCTGCTAACTACGGGGACGCCTATGAATGCAGTGTTTTAGCAATCTTTTTGGATAATCCATACTTCCACACTTTATAAATGCGAAAGTGTGTCTGTCTGTTCTTGTCTCTGTCTGTCTGTTTGTCTGTCTGTCTGACTGTTACCTTCATGCCCAAACCGGTAAACCGATATTGCTGTTTATTTTGGAGATACTTTGAGTCCCGGGAAAGGACAGATACCTTTTATTCCAAAAAAAGTACAGTTCCCACGCGAAAAACAAATGGCGCAACGGAGTTTGCGGGCATCTCATAGTTTATAATAATAGCCAGAGTAATAGTACTAGTATGAAGATGAAGTCAAACTTTTTTATCAATAATGTGTAGGCTAGGCGAATGGTTCCTTCCTTCCTTACTAATCAATTATAAGGGTAAAGGCACAAGGCTCCAACACAAACCGCAAGATATTGAATGAGGATATGACGATACGCAGACACCAGATGGCCCGATAAGTATTACGCTTATAAGTTACATTTTATTGTTAGTTACCATCGTAAAGATAGAGACTTGTATTTTTGTGAGTTGTAATTATAATGTTTTGGGATTCCGTACCCATAGGATAAAGACGGAACCCTATTACTAAAAGTTTAAACTCCTAGTAATAGGGTTACATTTCATTATTTTTCAGACATTAATGTCTGTCCGTCTGTCTGTCTCCAGGCTGTATCTCAAGAACGACTATAGCTAGAATTTTAGAGGGTAAAAAGATTATCACAACTGAGTGAACTAGGAGTTAAGTCATTTTAACACGAGAAATCCAGCCCCTCTAGCATACGCCAACGAGAAAATTTTGTCTACACGTTTTCTCGATGTTTGATGGCTTTTCCCTTCATCTCTTTTGACCCTAACATGACATACATTTTTTCTCGTGTAGATCTGTCGTTAAAATCTATGGACATAATGTCAAAAAATTATTTTGACATTATGTCGTTATCGACAATATAACTACACACGAGAGTGAGATATCTCGAGATTTTCTCGTTTGCGCATCTTAGGCCGGCCTCCAAAACACACTTTCACATTTCGACATTGGAGTCCGAGACAACCTAAGAAAAATGTCAAAAAACAATAATTAAACCTTCTCATAATATATTGTCATGGATTTTGTCCTTTGATGGCTCTAAAACTAGCTATAATTTAGAGTTTAGCATTTTGCTTTACCTCCATATTTTATATTCTTTCTATGGGGATATTTCTATGGGACTAAAGTACCCCGCAAACGATCAAATTTGTTTGAAAAACATGTTTGACGTAATTTACGTTTTCATCAAACAGCAGCGCAGACGAACAAACGTGCATCAAACAAGTTTGTCAAACAATTAGCTAGAATCGGTTTGAGATCATGAGATCTTGTTTGACAAATACAGCGAAACACGTCCAAACATGTTTGTCAAACGCTATGCCAATGAAAATTTTCTTCAAACACGTCAAACACGTATTTTGTTTGACAAACGCTTCAAACTAAGCTGTACACTTTGAAACTGTTTGACAAACACGTAAATTTTGACAAACAATTTGATCGTTGACATAAGAATTAAAGGTCTTTGGATTATAATAATATCCTTACGTCACATCTGGAATTGTCAATCGAAACTGCGGGGCGTCATGTCCATGGAGCCCAATTCTCATAGCTCGAATGTCGTTTAAGGTGACTTTCCGATCCTCGCTTTCTGTCAGCTACCATGGCCAAAAAAGGAAACAAATAAAATGCCCCTTTATAGCCTAGGTTATAGGTGTTGTTTTCTACCGACATTGGTATAGCGACTCATGCCGCTGCTGCTCTGTAGTGGCGTAGATTCGTCATTTAAAGTGGCATTTTCAGTCATTTAAAGGGATTCGAACCCGCGACCCCGGCTTTGCGCCACCACACACTCATTGAGCCACAGAGGTCATCAAACAGTCGAAACGATATTCTAAATATGAGGATTAGACCCCAGTTCCCAATCTCCAGAAAATGTATTTACCGGATAAATGGTACCAGATGCACCGACGCAATCTCTTTGAGGACACGTTATCGAAATTTAATATAAGGTCCGGATTCGAATATTGTTTCGCTTCTGGAACTGCAGTCTAGTTTCTGTCGATTTATTTCTCAGCTGGAGATGTGAAACGCGAAAATAACTTAACTACAGTAGCTTTTGCCTGCGGTTTTGTACTATCAGAGAAGTTGATTCATAGGCATATTGCGGACCTACGTAATTTGGTCGTTTTGTATCCAACCCGCGACTAATATATTTTAATCGACATAACTCGACCAACTGACGTAGGTCTGCCATCTGCCTAGGAAGTAGGAATGAAGTTCTTCGATGCTACGTAAAATGTATCAGTGGCATGAAAACTTTGTCCCTTAGATTATGTTATGGCAACATATCTTATCTAATATATAAAATTCTCGTGTCACGGTGTGCGTAATTGAACTCCTCTGAAACGGCTCGACCGATTTTCGTGAATCTTAGCGAGCATATCGGCTAGAGTTGAGAATCGGACAACATCTACTTTTTTTATTGATAAGTGCATTTGTTGAATAAATAATAGTAAATTATTACAACCTGAGACTGACGGCGACCATTGTTTGTGCGACGAGATAGTGATGGACGTTGCCATGGTGACATACTTATTTAGTAATTTCAATAAAATAATACGGGCGATATACTTTATATTATGGCAAAGCAACGTTTGCAGGGACAGCTAGTCTTATATATAAAATTCTCGTGTCACAATGTTAGTTACCGTACTCCTTCGAAACGGCTTTACTGATTTTTACCAAATTTTATATGCATATTCAGTAGGTCTGAGAATCGGCTACTGGCTACTTTTTATATTGATAAGTGCGTTTGTTGAATAAATAATAGTAAATTATTACAACTCGAGAGTCGAGACTGACGGCGAACATTGTTTGTGCGAACTGCGACGGGATAGCGATGGACGTTGCCATGGTATGGCGCCATACTTATTCAGCCGGGTGCCGCTTGGGGATTGATGGGAATCTTTGTCGTTTTTACTATACAATTTTATAATTTGAAACGTTATATTATATTTTTATTTATCAATCACAATAAACAAATTGATAAAAGTAATTGCTGGTTTGTAAGTTTAATTGTGATATTGTTTGTTCAAAGAAAAGTGAGCTAATCGTTTATTTCCCCGACTGTACAATTTAATTCCATCACCTATAATGAGTTCCACTATCGGCACTATGCAGGTGCAAGAAGTTGGAGACTAAGTTCTAGAGAAGTTGGCTTATAAGATACTTTGTGACACCTGAATGAAAATTTTAATGCCCTTTTGATTGCAACTTCGTACTTTAGCGTTCCTTCACACTGTCTTTAGATTATTATTTTTTTGTCTTTATTAGGAATCTTACCAATGCTCACACACATAATTTCTAGAAATCAATCGCGCATGGTAACCATACATTTTGACACAAAAATATTCTATTTCCGTTAATTCTAGGAATCAAAGTATCTTTACGTGGGAGAGCCATGTTTCGGCACGAATGGGCCGGCTCGACCGGAGAAATACCACGTTCTCACAGAAAACCGCCGTGAAACAGCGCTGGCGCTGTGTTTCGCCGAGTGAGTGAGTTTACCGGAGGCCCAATCTCCTATCCGTATTCCCATCCCTACCCTCCCCTACCACCCTATTCCCTCTTAAAAGGCCGGCAACGCACCTGCAGCTCTTCTGATGCTGCTACTTGCTAGTGTCCATGGGCGACGGAAGTTACTTTCCATCAGGTGACCCGTTTGCTCGTTTGCTCCCTTATTTCATAAAAAAAGTATCTCCATATCCATCAAAATCGGTTCAGCAGTTTCGTGATACAGACAGACAGGAGATATCCTATTGATAGTATTATTTTGCCCATAATTTGGTTTTGCGTAATTAAAACTATTCTAATACTATTACGTCTTTTTGCAGGTCTCGCACACAGAATTTTATCCAAGTTGGTTCGGTGGATAAGGCTGCGTTTCCATCAGAGATGTGTTGCGAGGAATGTGTTTATAAGATCCAATGGCATCGCCGCGTTTAGCGATGTCACGGCAAGTTCACGTCAATGAAACGATTCTATTGGTTCTCTAAGACACATTCCTCGCAACACATCTCTGGTGGAAACGCAGCCTTACGCGTCAAGACCTAACCTAACTTTAGTATTTATAATACTAGTATGGAAAACTATAAGACCTAAATCATTAGTAATTGTTCATTCCTACTTTGCATGCACTAAATACTGTTACGACGAATCAAGAATTCGCAATGAAAAACCAACACTTTATAATGAATTCGTCTCGGAACGGAATCTTTAAATTAAAACTTCCTTTGTCTGGTACATTTGCATCTTAAGTGGTGATCTGTGGCAGGTCGGATTCTCATATATTTTTAAACGACTTTCTCATCTATAGATTAATGAAGAAGGTATTAAGATCAAAGCTAAAGAATAGGTATTCTAAGAACAATTAAAGACACCTAGGTTACTGCTGGCGGGCCTGTTTCATCACTTTCTAATAAAGTGCCGAATAGGCTATTCACAATTTTTTGACAGATTCTCCATACTTGATCTATCAAGTTAATTAGTGGATAGCCTATTCGTAAATTATCAGGAAGTGGTGAAACAGCCCCTTAGTTTTATTTATTTTTGGCCATCGACGTTGAGGCTGAAAGGTGACTGGGCAGTCTATGTATTTATCCACTGTACGTGGCTTCTATGCTAATGATTTTTAACTGACTGAAATATACGTATTCCTCCACAATATTACCATTAAATCTCAACAGCAAGACTTTTTGAAATACCTTTGTATAAAAGAACAAATCTTCTGAACATAAATTTAAAAATCCCTCTGCAACAGAATAAAGCGACAACGTTCAATTACTTAACGAGTATGAAAGGCTAATTTTAATCGCAGAGGAAGTCACACGAAACAGGCAGCTGATACAAAATGCATGGTTTAATATCAGGATAGGGTAAAGGTTGGAGCACATAACCCAGAATCGAAACAATAAGACACAAAAACCGGCCAAGTGCGAGTTGGACTCACCCATGAAGGGTTCCGCAGCAGCAATAAGGTTTATTTCTATGAAATTAAAAGGTTTTTGATTTATTTTTATAATTTAGTTGATTTAATGAAAGTTAAATTGAGGTTTATCATTAATGACGTATGAAAAAAAACTACTTGCTAGATCTCGTTCAAACCAATTTTCGTTGGTAGTTTTTATAGTAATGTACATCATATATTTTTTTTAGAATTACCATGCGCCTACTTTAGAAGTTAGAGGGGGCGGGACACACATTTCGCCACTTTGGAAGAGTCTCTCTCGCAAACTATTCAGGTTAGAAAAAAATGATATAAGAAACCTTAATATGATTTTTGCAAACCTATCCGTAGATAGGCACAGGCCACACGTATAGGCCAGATGAAAAAATTTTTTTTTGTTTTATTTGTACCTATGGGGACCCCTAAAATTTTTAATATTTTTTCCATTTTTGTAACAAAATTTTAATACGGTTCACAGACTACATATACTTACCAAGTTTCAATAGTATAGCTCTTATAGTTTCGGAAAAAAAGGCTGTGACATACGGACGGACAGACAGACAGACAGACAGACATGACGAATCTACAAGGGTTCCGTTTTTTGCCATTTTGGCTACGGAACCCTAATAAAAATATTATTTTATTTAAAAAATACGCTTTTTTAATTTTAACAAATTATTGCATTGATATTGGTTTTTAAGTATGGAAAGTTTCAAATTAATGAGACTACTACTAGGTAAAAGACGTGCTCAAAGATTCCGTTACATACATACATCCCAAGCTTATAAGAGAAAGAAGAAAGAAAGAAAAATTTATTTTCAATGCACACAAGACACAATAAATATATAGCGTGTTAAAAATTGTATTTCATTTAACGATATAGTTTTACAGTACTTTCTTCAAATTAATGATTCTTCTCTGGTATTGAACGCTAAAAAAAATCTCCAAAATACACTTTAACTTTATTTTTACCCATATTTATCCAAGACGTAATTAAGATTCTACTATCAATACTATCTTCATTATTAAGCCTCGTTGTTAATCTAAATATCCCAAAAACTGCAGATATTTTTAAAATAAGTGTGTGCGTTAACCTTAAAAGTCGTATCTAGGTGTATTTTTCGTAGCCCGTAGCGGCGCGCGGCGTAGAGGTGCTACGGTGTATTATGCAGAGCGTAGCACTGAGCTCTGTACTGTAATAGCATACTGTACATACATTTTTATATGATTTACATTTGTGTAAATGTTGTGCACGATAGACAATAAATAGTGCATATAGAACAATAGCGAATGGACTATATCGTAGAAAAGTGTATGGACAATAATTGTGTGTGGACAGTATAGTGAAATAGTGCTCCAGTGACCGTATAAAGACAATTTTGTGTAAAAATGTATAAAGAAAATAGTGCCTTGCAATTTAATGGGTCTTCAACCTATGTGGTAGTGCCGAATTCCGTAACGGAAAAGTAAGGGAGATAGTGTACATCTCGGGCGGACTATCCCTGTCCCAGACAAGGAAGTACCGCTCGAGAGGGACAGCCAGAGACGACCGTTATATCGGGGGGCGGCGAGGTAGTATAAATATAGGAAAAATAGATTTTCGTGTTTATTTCAGTTACGTAGGTCGGCGCGAACATGTTTTGTATGTAAAATCATAGCATAAGGAATTGTACAAATGAAACCAATGTATATTTTGTGAAATAATGTAATTTTAATGGCATTTCAATAAATATTTCTTCCAAGGGGGTGAGGCATAGAATGTTCTAGAAGCGAGGTACCAAGACCGATATAAATATGGGTCGGCCGCCATACTACGGCACTCGCTCTACAACCTTACCCAGCTTCGGAACTACTTGTGTGCTTGACTCCTGGAACAAAGTGAAAAGTATTGTTTTAATTTCATCTCCATCATCCAGTTCATCATCATCACCCTCATCACCCGAAAATCACTGACCTGGGCGATCTAAGGGGAATTAGCGCAAGCTGGTCCCCCACATTGTATGGTCCTTCAGAAGCCGGACTTTCTCCGAGGAAAAAAGAAAATCGAGTAAAAATTCAAGAAGCCTGTGCGGTCAGTAAAGAAAATGTCCAAGTCAAGAGCATCGAGCATCGCCGATGGGGCCGAACGAGCGAGTCAGACCGGAATCCAGACGAGAAGCGGGGCATCGTCACGCCCCGCGCCTCCACCGGTCATAGCAGAAAGGGAAAACTGTATGGAAACCACCGAAGCGTCCGAAACGGAACAAACCTCGACGGAACAAACCTCTACAGCCGCCAGCGAGGAAACAGCAATAGAAGAGGACTCACGACAGAAGAAGCGTGCGCTCCAGGGAAAGAAAAGCAGGAGGAAAATTTTGGAAGCTGAGGAAAAGCTGGCGGAACTAAAACTGGCAGAGGCACGTGCATCGCTCGCGCTCGCAGAGGCCAAGCTGGCCAGGGAAAAGGCCATGCTGGCCTGCGGAGACGAAGAGGAAAACGAGGTAGCAGAAAAGGAAACGGACATGGTGGAAGAGTGGCTGCACGGGCAAACCAGTAACCCGGCGGCCGAGGAAAATGGAAAACAGTGTGAAAATGAAGAAAAGAAAAATGAAAACGCGAAAAATACAACTGAAGAAAAACAGAAAAGCAGCGACATCACTTCGCTGGCGGCGGCTCTCACACAGGCCGTCCGCATGTCAAGAGACGCCCCCAGGTTCCTGCAGGAACTTCCCCCGTTCGCCGGATATTCGACGGGGTGGCTCGGCTACAGGACGGCGTACTACGAAACAGAAGAAGAAATGTTCTCGCACACCGAGAATACTATGAGGCTAAGAAGAAGCCTCAAGGGAGCAGCCCTCGAAGCGGTCGAGAGTCTACTCATCAGCCAACCAGAGCCGCGAGCAGTCATCCAGGCGCTGGAGAGAAGATTCGGCCGTCCGGATACGCTGGCGATGGGCGAAATACAGAAAATCAAGGCGCTGAGCAGGCTGAGCGACAGCCCGCGCGAACTCTGCATATTTGCTAACAAGATAGCGAATGTGGTGGCTACACTGGAGACACTTCAAAAGGTACACTATATGTTTAATCTTGAATTAGTGAAAAGTATAGTAGAAAAGTTGCCGCCCATTTTGCGCAACAAGTGTTTTTGCCGCGAGAAGAAAAGAAGACACGTCAGACTTAAAGAAGATGACCTTGTTCCTCAATGAAGAAGCAGACAAATGCAGTGCATACGCGCTGCCCGAGGAAACCGAGCCCCACCCGGAGAGGCCCCAGAGAAAAAGACTGGAACGGGCTTTCGCCACAGAGGTAAGTGGCAGGAAAAGGTGTCCGATGTGCCAGAACGAACACCACTTGACCGAGTGCAAGCAATTCATCGGGGCCCCAGTGAACGAGCGATGGAACGTGGCAAAGAAGAACCGCATCTGCTTCCAATGTTTGCGGAGCAACCACCGACGAGGGGGCTGCAGGGCAAAAAGGTGCAGTGTCAACGGGTGTGGCATGGCACACCACCGCCTGCTGCACAACTCCAGACCGCCGGCAGACCAGCAACAGCCGACGGCACCACCACAGACCATGGAACCGGAGGAAGTAGCGGCCATGGAAATAGTAAGCAGCACCAACTGCCTTCAGGAAAGACAGGCTTTCCTGAAGGTCGCTCCGGTCACGGTCTTCGGGAAGAACAGCACTAGGATAGACACATACGCACTCATGGACGACGGCAGCACAGTGACACTCATCGACGAAGACCTGGCGGAACTCCTCCACCTGGACGGGCCTCGCTACGACATGTGGGTGCAGGGCCCCCACGAATGTTGTATAATAAAAATTATATTCTAAGTGTAATAAAAACTTTAAAGTAGGTTAAACATAAATCTTTTATGTTATTAATTAAGACTGACTAAATTGTGTATTAAATAGAGAAGAAAGGCAAATGTCTTAAATGTTAATACTATTCGGTTTGTTATCCTGATTGAAATAATACATATATATATATATATATATATATATATATATATATATATATATATATATATATATATATATATATATATATATATATATATAACATCTAGTTTAATAACACTATTTTTTGTGAAGTAAAACTGTATCACGCGCTTAAAAATAGTAAAGTGAGAATAATATTATGTCGACACGAATAAATATCAATTTTGTTATAACAAAAATCTATTTCAGTATTTTTACAAAAGTATTTACTTCGTTGCAGTACCGCTGTACCGTGAATGCAAATTTATTTTGCTCGTAAAATATTTAACACCCGCATCGCGATAGAGACACCAAATGTTTGTACTGCAATGTTTGAAAAATTCTACAGTTACATATAAATTAGTTCTTAGCACCTGCAATTATCTAAATATAAATGTACTAGATGACGCCCGCAACTTCGTTGCGTCAAAATTCATTTTCATGGACGAAATACTTTTCGTCCATGAAAAATCGCTTGAAGCTGTGAGACCTGAAATGAAACGAAAATATATATGTATATACATATTTGTAAGCATGGATAAAATAAATTAAATATTTCATCACCGTTCTTGAGATTTGTTGACTTGTTTATAAGAAAGTGCATATTATTCCAATTAACTAAATACGCAACGATTTGACATGGGCGTAGCTAGGATTCTATGTAGAGGGGGGGGCATAGGTTTGGGAGGGGGGATTAAGAAAATCCTAAACTTCGAATTTCACAATAGTATTGAAGGTGAGATAAAAATTAAAACAAAATATCATGAGCGAGCGAGCTGGAAAGGACATAGGATACTTCCTATGTCCTTTCCCGGCACTCAAAGTATTTCCATACTAAATTTCAGCAAAATAGGCTCATGGATTTGGGCGTGAAGAGGACAGACAGGCAGACGACATAATTTAGCATATTTTGCAATATCAGTATGGCTTTTAACCCATCAAGCCCCGTAAGGACACCAGTGACCGCGACAACAATAGAATACAATAGCATTTCAAAGAATCCCCGATTGAAGGAATGATAATGGTGCAGGTGTAGAGTTTAATGCGGGCTCTACACTCGCGGCGCGGATTGCGGCCGCGATTCGCGCCGTGAACACGATTCGAATGCGGGCTCTACACTCGCGGTGCGAAAGCCCGCGAAGGCCGCGAACCGCGAGAGTGGAGGGTTTCGCAGCCTCGTGTTTGCGCTTCGCGGCTTCGTGTTTGTACGCATCGTGTTCACGGCGCGTAGCATCCGTGAATCGCGGCCGCAATTCGCGCCGCGAGTGTAGAGCCCACATAACAAAATATACGAAGCCGCGAAGCGCAAATACGAAGCCGCGAAACCCTCCACACTCGCGGTTCGCTGCCTTCGCGGGCTTTCGCGCCGCGAGTGTGGAGCCGGCTTAATGTTTGATTCCCGAATCCCGACAGAACGAGAATGTTGTCTTCATTTATTTGATTAGGACGATGCAGGCTAATCTCCTGACGAAGAAAGTTCTTCCATTAGATAAGTATGTAAAAAGTCCGTCCCGATCTCTCACCAGTCGTGGTTTTGAAAGAAGTAAATCCTGTATCGCCCAAAGGTTGACTGGTAGATAATGCCATTAGGCATTAAGTCCACCTTTGTACTTGTATGTGCATAAAGTTTTTAATAAATAAATAAATAAATTTTGTAACACATAATTACTAGAGAGAAGAGAATAATGTAGCGCTAGCGTACGCGTCTTAAAATTAAGTAAAAATACTCTCGCCAGTCGTGGTATTGAAGGAAAAACATCGGTCAAGTGCGAGTCGGGCTCGCTCACGAAGGGTTCCGTACCGTTACAGAGAGAAATCAGAATGTATGCAAAAAATTGTGTTTTTTGTATGGGAAACAGACAGACGGACAGACAGACATCGAAGTATATGTAATTGATTGCACTGACGGTTCTTGGTGGAAATTCATGTTGAACACTAATAAAACACACTTTTTCTTGCACTTTATCCACTATATTAAGATATTATTATAACTTTTTAATTTATCAATATATGGTTTAGACATCCGGCATCTAATCTGAATGTAGTTTGGAATCAATCTCCGTTTCTTACATTGTGTATTAAACCATATATGTTGTGATTTTTTCTTTAACTTAAATTTTAAACTTTTGTACAGTACCAGTAATTCAGCCGTGCTTGCCGATTTAATATATGTAATTGATTGCACTGACGGTTCTTGGTGGAAATTCATGTTGAACACTAATAAAACACACTTTTTCTTGCACTTTATCCACTATATTAAGATATTATTATAACTTTTTAATTTATCAATATATGGTTTAGACATCCGGCATCTAATCTGAATGTAGTTTGGAATGAATCTCCGTTTCTTACATTGTGTATTAAACCATATATGTTGTGATTTTTTCTTTAACTTAAATTTTAAACTTTTGTACAGTACCAGTAATTCAGCCGTGCTTGCCGATTTAATATATGTAATTGATTGCACTGACGGTTCTTGGTGGAAATTCATGTTGAACACTAATAAAACACACTTTTTCTTGCACTTTATCCACTATATTAAGATATTATTATAACTTTTTAATTTATCAATATATGGTTTAGACATCCGGCATCTAATCTGAATGTAGTTTGGAATCAATCTCCGTTTCTTTCATTGTGTATTAAACCATATATGTTGTGATTTTTTCTTTAACTTAAATTTTAAACTTTTGTACAGTACCAGTAATTCAGCCGTGCTTGCCGATTTAATATATGTAATTGATTGCACTGACGGTTCTTGGTGGAAATTCATGTTGAACACTAATAAAACTAATAATACACCAAGAACCGTCAGTGCAATCAATTACATATATTAAATCGGCAAGCACGGCTGAATTACTGGTACTGTACAAAAGTTTAAAATTTAAGTTAAAGAAAAAATCACAACATATATGGTTTAATACACAATGTAAGAAACGGAGATTGATTCCAAACTACATTCAGATTAGATGCCGGATGTCTAAACCATATATTGATAAATTAAAAAGTTATAATAATATCTTAATATAGTGGATAAAGTGCAAGAAAAAGTGTGTTTTATTAGTGTAGACATCGAAGTCTCATGAATAGGGTCCCGTTTTTACCCTTTGGGTACGGAACCCTAAAAATTAATAAAAGTGATAAGAAAGTGTGTCTGTCTATCTGTGTTTTTCACGCCCAAACCGCTGAACCGATTTAGCTGATATTTAGTATGGTAATACTTTGAGTCCCGGGAAAAGACATAGAATTCTTTTTAACCTAAAAATGTACGGTTTCCACGTTTTAAACAAATTTTCACGCAACATAGTTGCGGGCGTCATCTAGTACAGAAATATTTTGTAACCTGTCATTATAAGAAGAAATTTAGCTCTTTGTGGGTCTAGTGCGTACGCGTACTAAAACTAAGCCCGGTGAAAAACTAACAATTTGCGGGCCTCGCTGTGGGCGGCGAGGGCGGGTGGGGTACAGCGGGGACGAGGACGGGCAGTGCTCGTGAAATTTTAACTAACCGCGATGCAGTTTTATTTGCAATACGCTCCGATACTCCGACAGTTTTCGGCAGCTAGGCGGAGAACAGACTTGCGACTCGATCAAACGTGAGTGCTTTTACATTAATACTAGCGCCAGGCACAGAATGTTGGACTTATGTGAGCAATACTGGCAACCGTTTATGAATTCATGTACTGGCATCTTCTAGTACTACTTAATAATAATCTCAGCCCTAGTAGACAAGTGGCAAGCGATTATTGTAAGCGCTATCGCTAACGCCACAAAATGTATGCGATTTGACATAAGTTATCGCTTCGCTAGCGAATACTAATGTCAAATCCCATACATTTTGTGGCGTTAGCGTTAGCGTTTACAATAATCGCTTGCCACTTGCCTAGGGGGGCTGGACTACAAAAGTGAAACACCAAGTTCCTTTCTTGCACTCGGAGAGATGTGCAATGCAAATGCAAGAAATAATCCTTTACTTTTAGGACACGACTGGCGATTAGCAGTGACGTATGGATCATATTTCTAGTCGAACAAGGTAATCAGCCTGCATCGACCTATCCAAACTAGGAAACAATGTTCCGCCGTAATCAGAGACATTTAATGATGATTAACCTTCAATTTAATGAAGAGTTGGACAGATAATGTATGGGGCATACGTTAAGATTTTGAATTCATTACATTTAAGTAATTAATGTTCCACTCTGAGTGCGGCAGTCAATCACGTAAAGTTTAAATCGCACAGTGTGTGCTCAGCCTTATCTCCCAGTCAAAAACAGCTGTTTTTGTTTTCGGCCGAAGTAATTGAAGTATATTATTGATGCCGATGACTATTTAATTGCTCCCGCCGCAGAATTATAAAGTTGATTTTGACACACGCCCAAATTTAATCATGTTTGTCTGTTTGTCGTCAATGAATATTGTATGACGTCGAGATGAATTCGATATTTGTACTGAATATAAAATGTTTTATCATTGTTGTTGATTGCGAGTGGAAACGTAAAGCCAATTACGATAGTTATTATAAGCTCTGCTCAAAAATATAATTGCAGTAACAATCCAAGGGAACTTTTAAAATTATCGTGGTAGTAAGTTTGTACTATTTGTTAATAGTTAACATAAATTTTAACACGATTCCTACTCTCTTCATAGTGACAGGCAGACAGACGGACAGACAACAAAGTCTTAGTAATAGGCTCCCCTTTGGGTACAGAACCCCAAAAGTGGACTATTTAATATTAAAAAAAAAACAGTAAATTTAATAATAATTTAAGATATAAAACCAGGCTTCGAATTCTCAGAAATCGCATCGCTTCCGATTTATTATAAAATATTTCACATTTTGAAGATTCTTCAAACGTTTTATTGTAAACAAAACCTCGTCAGAACGATGAGACGGAATCAATAGCACTTATATCGAGGGCCGTTGTTACTCTGTATCGAAATAAATGCCGATATTTTATTTATTAAAAAAAAATATCCATTTTATATGATGGGTATGAGGCAAGGAAGTTTTTAGTCAAGAATTAAATTTGCTTTCCACTACAAAAATTAGTGTATACAAATCTTCTTCAAATAATATGGACTTAAAACACAACTAGACCAAAATTCAGCAAAATTGGTTCAACGGTTTGGGCGTGAAGAGGTAAGAGGTGACAGACATACACACTTTTGTATTTATATGGCCATTAATGACCTCTGTGGCTGAGTTGGTGGGCTGTTGGTAGCTCAAGCCGGGGGTCGCGGGTTCGAATCCCGCACGGAACAAAAAGTTTTCTCAGTTTCTGGGTCATGAATGTGTATTAAATATGTGTATTATATAATAAAAATCTTAAATATATGTATAGTATAAAAGTATTAAATATATTTCCGTTGTCTGGTACCTGTAATACAAGTCCTTCAGGTACTTACCACGGGGCCAGACTGACTTGGTGTGAAGCGTCGATAGATATTATTATTATTATTTACTGATGAGCATTACGTTATCAAAAGTAGATTAGCAACTTTTGCAACTTAACCTAAAAACTATATGCCCTAGTGGATATATTCTTTTGTGCCACTTTGCACCGGACAAAGTCACAGAGATTTGCAATGTAAATGCACTTTGCTGTAATGACTGTAGTCCGTACCTTGTCTACTACCGTCCGGCTCAGCCTCAAAAACCTGTCTATTAATTTGTGCATTTGACTTTGTCCCTCGCAAAGATTCAAAGTGCTTTCAAAGGTATGTTTTTTGTCGTAGAAAGAGATGTTATAGATATTCGGTTCGGTTTTCGTTTGATATCTTTCTATCATCTACATAAATAAAAAATAACTTCAATTTTGAAAAACTTGAGAACACAGGTTCCAGAAAAGGGAAGGAAAGGAAGGAGGCAAGTGATATGAAGTTTACGGTCATCCATACTTCCATACTTACTATACTAAATATTATAAATGCGAAAGTGTGTCTGTCTGTCTGTTACCTCTTCACGCCCAAACCGCTGAACCGATTTTGCTGAAATTTGGCATGAAGATACTTTGAGTCTCGGGAAAGGACAGGATACTTTTTGTATCGAAAAAAATTTACGGTTCCCGCGCGATAAACGAGTTTTGGCGCAACGGAGTTGCGGGCATCGACTAGTCTACCCAAACGTACTTGAGACATCAAGATTAATATTAATCTTGATGTCTGATTAATCTTGGGATCTAAAAGCAGACGGGTCACAACATCAAAATCTTCAACATTTTTTATTTTACAATATATTTCGTTTTAATATTTCAGCTGGTCTCTAAGAACAGTAGAAAAGTGGCATAATAAGCTTCTAAATTTACTACAAGCTACAATATTAATTATAGTTTTACAGTGGACGCCTCATGCCGTATACGACATACTGTGCAATTATCACGCATTCATCATTGTAGTTGTAAAATTAACAATAATTTACACTACTTTACCAATCAAACATTAGAAACGATTGATAGACTAAAAAATCTTTCAGACGTTATCAAACATAATATCATTTAATCCTTCGATCCCGGAGTCTTGGAAATCTATTGTTATTCTATTGTTATCGCGGTCGCCGATGTCCTTATGGGGGTTGATAGGTTAAACAGCATAAAGAAAACCCCACAATTTAATTACCAACTCGGTCCTTATGTCCTCATCCCTTCTTAATTACATGACAGTGCCACGCGAAGACTTTAAATTAATTTTTGGCACAAAACCAGAATCAGGTGCGAGTATCAGCACACTTCAACGACTCCGATAAATTAAATGACATTTGGGAGTGGTACAAGTATATAAATACGCTTCTTATTTCAGTAGATTTTATTGGTTTGTGGTAGAATATTTGAACGCACGATTTGGTTCGAGTGGTGCTCTTTCTATAATACCTTATTCTATATTTACTGTACAGTTCTATTTAGTAATCTGAGTCCAATTTAGCACCGATTTTCGCGCAGTAGTTTTTAGTTACAGTCCGCCTGTATCAAGTACTTCTATGTATCTAGGAAAACATTAGGGGACTCTTTGGTTGTTTTAGCCACAGATTACTAGGCGCTTAAAGAAAAAACGATAAAGCTTTATTATAAAACTACAATCGTTTCCGCCCACAGTCTACAGTCTACACCAAACGGAACATTTCATAGCGCGTATAAATAAAATGCTTCCGATTCACAACAGACATAATTAGACGAAATGATTTACCGCGACACCTCGTTACACTCGAATTAACGTCATTGTAGTATAATGGTCGTGTACCGGTTGTATAATGGTGCCGCTCAACAAAGTGTAGCACAAATACAACCTTAATTATTTATCTTTACCTGTTATTCGCGGGTCGCGGGCTCTTGTAATGATCGGTTATGTCAGCGGTTCTCAAACTTTTTTGGCGGTGGAACCCTTTAAAGAAGTGACATTTTGACGCACCCCCGAAAAAAAGAATGTTTGTCCTTTAATAAATTATTATTGCCTCCATACTGGTATCTGATGACATTTTTAAAAACAAGACCCATCGCTCGCTAAGCCCCCACAAGGCCTTTGCGAAATCCCAGGTTTGGCCGTGTAATGTCCTTCGAATAATAATAGTTTTTATTATTCGTAGGTAATACGAATTAGGTAGGTATTATGGTCAATAAACTGTTATTATTATTATTGTTTTATTATAATGTCATTCAAAACATAATATGTTTAACCCATCAAGCCCCGTAAGGACACCGGTGACCGCGACAACAATAGAATACAACAGCATTTCCAAGAAATAAGAATCCCCGATCGAAGGATTAATGTTTATGCGTTACTTATAGGCCTTTTTCAACATACAAACTCTAGCTTGTATGCTCGTTATATAATAATTAATGTATGAATTGTAATGATTTAGAAAGCTTGTGATCTCGTTGTATAGCGGCTAACCCGTTCCGTTCCGTTCCGTCACGCGGACGCTCCGCACGTTGGAAGGAAATGATTTTTTTTGTTTTTATTTTATTTACAAGACACTTACTTGAGGGCCCTCTCTCCCTAAGTTAGCAGGTCGATTGTCTGTCAGTGCGAATATCGACGTAAATGACATTAAAATAACATTCATAACAGCGCGCCTTCTACGGTGGCGGTTACGACGCTCGCCGCGTCCATGATAGGAGACAAAACCAAGGAGAAAAAACCTTTTTATGGCTTAATATAATACATATTTCAAAAAAGTAAAAAAACCAAATTATTAACTTATCTATTGCAAAGCAGTAGGTATTTTTTATATATTCTTTTGATAAATAATGAAGGAGTAAAGTGGTTTCATTCAACGATTTGGAGGTGATTTGGTTTTTTATTTCTTTATTATGTGATACCGATAGAAAAAATATGGTAAAACCAAATTACGTACTTATCATATCATGTAGATTACTAATTATTTTTTTCAGATATAATTTGTCTGTTAATGCCGATGAAAATGCTTTTTTCGAAAGAGCAGCCTTAAATTAACATCAGATACATTTTGTGATTGTCTCTTTTAAATCTATCGCTGCTTTATTTATTTTGTAAAAGGTTATTATATTTTTACTAATTTATGTTATTATAATCGATATAAATGAAAATAATAATTTACCTGCGGTTTGCCTTCAGCCGTATACGGAGGGATATCCTGGATCTTGTACTATCTAATATATTGTATTCTGTGGTATCGCTAAAACTCAAAAATGGCTGAATGGATTTGGCTTTTTTTAGTCTTGAGTCATTATAATATTATATTTACAGGGTCATCTGGTCTACGCATAAAACCGGCGTGGGACTCCCTATTCAAATTATTGATTTTATAAGGAAAGCTTAGATAAAATTTTTAGTTTATACATCTCAATGGTTTAAGCGGTTGGCCTATTTCATAGATTAAAAATCATTTTTTCACAATTTATTTTGAGTCCGTCGTGTCAAAGGGACAGGAATTTCCTGCTATTGGATTTTTTATTGTATGTATGTGAGCAAAAATTGTTTTTCGTCGAAAAATTTTAACTTTGCATGGTACGGGATTTGAATAAAAAAATTCCAAAGAGGTAAATGTACAATGTACATCGTGTTCAGAAATATTTCACCTTAAAAAGGACATTAATTAACGGTAACGTCGTAAGGACTATTTTCATATCACACGAGGTAAAATAAGTCTGAACAGTGAATTAATATTTATTATGTGAATAGTGTGAAATTGATTTACAGTACTCCAAAAGTGATAATGCGCATAGAAGTTTTCGAAATTTGTCGGCAACGGTCGTATTTCCCGAGCGACGGTAGACGATTTTGCATTTTCTATTTGCATTGCGTTCAAGATACATGTATCAGTCAAAGTTCGTCGTGATATTCCTGTAGCTTTTGTAACACGGTCATTATTCACGGTCACTCATGCGCATTATTAATTTTGGATTACTGTACCTTGTGTATGTGATTTCTGACATAATTTTGCATGTGTGATAAGGAATATTGAGAACATTGAGATTCCGTTTAGCATCAGTAAATTAATTATTAATTTTATTGTATGGCTGTAAATATTATGTATTCTAGTATTCTGTTTCATTAAACTAGTACGCGTACTCGTAAATTATAAACTGAATATATATTGCACATTGTCTGCCGTACGATTTACACTTATAATTCCAAACAATACGGATTACAGAGTTGCTGTTGTGACGAGCTATTGTAATACTTTTTATGACAAAGTAAAAAGCTATTTTATACTGTATTGAAATAAAACTGTATTGAGGTCAAATCATATAGGTACCATTGATGTTTCTGTCATTCACCACATTTGGTGAAATAAAAGAAGTGATCTTAACATCCCTATATAACTCTTAGTAGATTTTACTGGGATAAAAAAGTATCCTTTGCGCTTTCCTGGGAAGTATTTTTAACCGACTTCCAAAAAGGAAGAGGTTATTGTACTAAATTTCAGCTAAATCGCTTTAGTGCAGGCTTTTTATTTCGGATACTTTTTGTTCCAGAAAAACGGATTGAGGGCGTCATCTAAGTAATTTATTATTTACCATATTGATTTACTAGTCAGGAAATGCCCTAAAATCCTTAATTTTATTAGTGTCCGTAGATAGAAATTGACACCAATAAACAAATACAGCCATATAAAGTAACGTATTAACGTTATGGCCATTAGGCCATGTTCAATGAAAACATCCCCGGGGCAACATAATAATTAAGCAGTACCAAGATCAATCGTCTCGCATTACCGACGTGACACGGTGACGTGACAACGTGACACGATGACGTGAAATATTGTGATTTGTGACTATGAAACAGCGTGACGAAATTGATAAATGTTCGTGGTCTTGTTTTAGCAATACGTAGTAGATGTTTGATTAAAGGACGTAGGCTACGGTGAACATGAATAATTATTGTTAAAAAGTGGACGTTAATAATAAAAATATTTATTTACATATGCAATGTACTATCAGAGAAGTTGATTCCATGGTACATAATATGTAAATACATATTTACATATGCATATGCAATGCAACACAAGCTCTGTTTTTTTAATATTAAGTATGCCAAAGGCATATTAGAAAAAAAGAATTTAAAATTTATTTATTTTTTATTTATTTCCAGTTAATTAAAACGGGTGACCCCAATTACATTAATTAACCTAAAACTAACACATTAATAATACACGATTAAAATAATAACTTGACAGATAGACATTGATAGCTAGTGATTAAAAACTAATAACAATAATAACTTAACCTACGAATAATAAAAACTAAACTTAACTAATTACTTATAGACAACGCAACGGTAGAAGCTCTTTCGTACTTTCCCTCGCAGAATTTCAGACATACTGTTAATCTCGCTAAAACTCGAGAACGGTTGAGCCGATTTGGCTAATTTTAGTCTTGAAAATATGTTCGTGGAAGTCCAGGGAAGATTTTTATTAGGAAGGAAGTGAAACGAAGTTCACCGGCCATCTAGTTATTATTATATTTTAATAGCGTTGTTGAAATATTCTTTTCTCATCTCCGGGCGGAAAATGTCAACTTTCTTCCCGCTGCGCTTACCGATGTTGCTGTTTTCCGCCTCCGTCGATGAGAAAAATAGTATACGCACCACGGACAGTAAATAAGAAAGCCTCAGATCACATGTTTGTTGACCACGGCTTCGCCTCGGCCAACAATTACATGTGATCTGATACATTTCTTATTTTCCTGCACTAGGTGCGTAATGTACTATTCTTTTCTTCATCAAAACTTATTCCATTTCACTTAAGTCATTCTATGTGCACCTCAAAAAAAAAAAACCGACAAATATAGGCAACATAACGACCGAAATGTTCGAGTATATTTGGTGATATGCTAGCGATAAGGCCCCGTGTGTGGATGCGGGTCACAGTGTTGACTCTCCCCTAGTCCCTACACGTTTCCCATTAGCAAAGCAAGCACCTATTTTACTGCCATGTATTCAGATAAAACGCTATGGTGGTATCACCAAAGAAATTGATTCATAAGCAGTTGATGGACCTTTTTTTGGTTGGCTTAAACCACGGGCTTAAACTATAAGTCAATTCAATGTTGGTCGTAATCTGTCGGCTAGGTTTGACATAACACGACCGAATTATGTAAGTCCTCCAAGTGCCTATGCATCAACTTCTCTGATGGTACAATAATTGTGCAACCCAATCTTTGGCATTTTTATTCTATTACTATACTCGGCGAAACATGGCGGTAGCGGTCATTGACTCCCTGTCAAAAACTTGTCATTTTCTATACAAAGCCGCGATTGACATTGAAGTGTCAGATGTTGTCAATCGCGGCTTTGTGTAGAAAATGACATGTTTTTGACAGGGAGTCAATGACCGCTACCGCCATGTTTCACAATGAAGTGTCAGATGTTGTCAATCGTGGCCTTGTATAGAAAATGACAAGATTTTAACAGTGAGTCACTGACCGCTGCCGCCATGTTTCACAATGAAGTGTCAGATGTTGTCAATCGTGGCTTTGTATAGAAAATTACAAGTTTTTGACAGGGAGTCAATGACCGCTACCACCATGTTTCGCCGAGTACAGTATAGATGACGCGACGCCCGCATCTCCGGTGCGACGTTTGTTTACCAGTTATCACGTAGGAACCGTACATTTATCCGGGATAAAACTAACCTATGTCCTTTACCGGGACTCAACGTACCTGCATGCCAAATTCCAGCTCGGTTCACCTTTTGGACGTGAAGAGGTAACAGACAGACGGATAGACAGACATACGGACATACGGACGGACAAATACTTGGTTTGTCGGCTACAGTGTTATTTTTAGTAAGTTTGAAATAGTTATGTTAAGTCACTTACATTTTCGTTGTAACTATTTTGTAATCACTGCTAACAACTAACATCAGTGCTTAAATAGAATATTATGACTTATCCGCATGCCATAGAAATACGATTCTCTCCCCCTTTGCTAGCGCTTTACGCACGTCCGATTTGCCCACCCACCCTCGAGTACAAAAAGCGCTATTCGCAGACGACACGGCCCTGTTCTTTGCTCATCGCCAAATAGCTTTCGCGTCCAAAAAACTTCAAGAAGCAGTTACCGAACTCGGTAAATGGTTCGCAAAATGGAGAATCGAACTAAACCCCGACAAAAGTCACGCTATATTATTTAACGGACTAAAACGTAAGAAAATGCAACCTATTAGTCTGCACGGAAAATTAATTCCCGAAGTCACGGCTGTCAAATACTTAGGAGTAGTACTAAACAAGTCGATGTCATTCACGAACCATATATCGAATACCGTACGTAAAGCGAAATTTGTATTATACAAATTATATCCTTTACTCAACGCGAGTAGCAAAATGTCCTTAAGACATAAGCTCACCTTATACAAAACATGTATAAGAACGATACTCACTTATGCGTGCGTCTCTTTCGCACACATAAGTGACAATCAGATGAACCAATTGCAACGAGTTCAAAACCGTTTTTTGCGCATGGCAACAGGTGCCCCCCGTTACATGCGAAACATCGACTTGCATAGAGACTGCGAGCTTATCACTATCAAAGCCTATATCAAAGAACTCTCGGAGAGATTCTTTGAGAAAGGAAAAGTACATCCCAATCCGCTCATTCGTAAGGCTGTGGACTACGAACATGACGCACGGACATTCCGATACCCCTTCAGGCGGCCTAAGCATATCTTAACCGACCCTGTAGATCCCATCACAGAATACGTAACGTACTGTGTACAGTTACGCAAACACAAATCACACTCACCCGCGTGGTTAGTACTGCACCGGGGACGACGCCGGCGCCTTCCCCGAGGACTTAACACGACCCGAACGACAAACAGACAGACCGACCGAAATCCGGTGCCGAGCTCGATCCCGGGTTCGAGTTCGCATGCGGATAGCATAGGAACACACCTAAATCATGACCGCGACCGCGACATTGTCGTAGAGAGCTCTACCAATTACTTTGACATTAGAACATACACGCGTATGTCACCCCAACCGGACTCGGAAGGGGAGAGGGACGGCCCTCTTTTATGCAATAACATTAATAACTTGAGCTCATCTACCGCGATAACTCGTACGCAGCTAGTTTGTGCTACCGCGCGCGAGCAGCCTCACTCGTCAGAGAGTGAGTAAGGGGTCGGACCCCTTAAGAGCAGGGGGGATCCGTGTCCCCACGTCAGATGAAAATAGCTTATTTTCGTAGCTCTCCCCAATATTGCCCGATTAGAATGTCACACGTGTGACTTTAGGGGAGGGGGCCAGGCCCCCTCATTGTTTATCTCCAAACCAACTAGCAACAGACTAGTTATAGCCACGATTAAACTACCATGGTCTTAACCAGACCAGTAGCTTAGACCCTTTCGAAAAAAAAAAAATAGCGCTTTATAATTTAGTACAGCTCGCTTATTTTTTTAAAGCTAAACTAAAAACTTGTTGAAAATAAAACTTCTCAGTGTCTCTTTCAAAACTAGCGGCCATTAACTCGGAGCCAAGCTAATTATTGTTTAAGTAGTCACTAATTACGCCATGATGCAAAATGGCGGTTCTGGTACGTTCTCGCTCAATCGCTTGGCAAATCACGTCGCCTCTTGTAATGGCCCTGTCATCGCTTAACAACAACATTTGTTCGGCTTACGTTTGTATTTCGAAAGGCATTTTGTATAATATTATTTGGAAACATTGAGTTTGGAAATTATTGTTGTTGTCGTTGCTTTTTCGCGGCTTAGTTTCATTTGAATAAGTTATTTAAAACTGAAGTTGATTACAAGAATCTCGATTCGCGCATTTTTCCGGGATGAAAAATATCCTATGTCCTTTTTTACTCCAAATTTCAACAAATTCGTTTTAGCGGTTTGGGCGTGAAGAGGTAACAGCCAACAGACAGACGCAGTTTTGCATTTATAATATTAGCAATATTAGTATGAAATTATTGTCAACATAATATAACATATTGACAAAGTTTAATAACTTAAAGTTATCTTATATCTTTAAACGAGCAATTCTTGTATATATAATTACTAGCTGTCCCGGCAAACGTTGCTTTGCCATAATATAAAGTATTTCCCCCATATTATTTTATTCAAGTATATGTCACCATGGCAACGTCAATCGCTATCCCGTCGCACAAACAATGGTCGCCGTCAATCTCAGGTTGTAATAATTTACTATTATTTATTCAACAAAATGCACTTATCAATATAACTAGCTATTTGACCGATCTTTGCACGGTATTCGATAAAACACGAATAAAATGACATTGTCTATAATTGGTTCCTAGCTAGATCGATTTATCGCCCCCAAAACCCCCTATATACTAAATTTCATGAAAATCGTTGGAGCCAAATCCGAGATTCCAATTATATATAAATATGATATACAAGAATTGCTCGTTTAAAGATATAAGATAAGTACCCAGTAGCCGATTCTCAGACCCACTGAATATGCATAATATAAAATTTGGTTAAAATCAGTAAAGCCGTTGCGGAGGAGTACGCGGCCTAACATTGTGACACGAGAATTTTATATATCTGATATATAATTGGAATCTCGGAATCGGCTCAAACAATTTTCATGAAATTTAGTATATAAGGGGTTTCGGGGGCGATAAATCGATCTAGCTAGGAATTATTTTTAGAAAACGTCAATTTATTCGTGTTTTTCGAATACAGAGCAAAGCTCGGTTAAATAGTTAAACTTTAAATTCAACATAGCTAATTTACGGTAAGTTTAGCCTAATGAAGCATCACGTCCGAATCTCGTCGAGATATTTGTATAAAACATACTATAATATACAACATATGGCCCACTCCCCTGCGTACTTGAGCCGTCTCATAAACTCAAATTAGGTGGGACCTGTGGGACACACGGACTTGTATATTGTTGAGCTGATAGGGAATAATATAAACTTGATTAGGCTAAAAAAAGTATAACGATAAGCTTGTCTTTCTCAAAGAAAAAAGTAAATCCGGTATGGATTGACGAAAATTTGATCGTCTAACCCACGGATTGATGGATTTATCGTATTTTTAAGCCTATCAGTAGCGTGTTTTCGCGGGTTCTAGATCACGATTCTGGGTCCACCCCTCCCCCGCTCGCGGCTCGCAAACTTTCTCAATCACTTTTTGTCGATTCGAGCGGCGACGCCGCCAAAAAAAAAAAGAGTTTGGTGTCAAAATAAGGGTTTTCGACCATGCCCGTTCGATATATGCCATCCGTTACTGCGTATTTGCACTAGTTTCAAAGTTAGCTTTTGTGTTTAACCCTCATTATCTACTATCATCACGCTCCATTGTTCCTTCATAATTACAATCGCTACTTATTGCATTGTTATGCTCGCCTCGGTGTCCTATTGTTCGTAATGACTACCTGGGCTTATCGCTTACGTCGCCTTAATTACTTACAATATTTTAAATAAATATGAATGATAATTAACTAATGAATTATTGCAAATTAAAAGTACCTAATAATTAATTATGTAGGTCACCCGATCATTCGATGGACTTCGTAAACATACGAGGACGTGGCGCGCAAACTGAGTCTTTTAGATTTTAAATGAATATGAATGATAATTAAGTAATGAATTATTAAATGCAATTTATTACTTCGTCATCACAAGATTTCAAAGGGCCTTTAATATATTTTGGTTTCTACAAATTAATTTTGTGCTTTATAAAGTTTGATATATTTAGAGATTGTGATAAACGTGTTTTATTTATTTTTTGAGTGAAAATTCTATGTTTGATTGATTTGAATCTCAACATTGAGCATAATTGAATTTTTTTATAAAAATAAAAAAAAAACGTTTTATAATTTTCTAAAAGATTTTTTAAAATAATGAAACAAGCTTCAATAAATTTGAAGTACACTAAATTTAAAAAACACGTTTTTTAATTTTCTCAAAAGCTTTTGAAAATAATGAAACAAGTTTTAATAAATTTAAAATACATTTAAATATAAAAAACACGTTTTATAATTTTCTAAAAGGTTTTTGAAAGTAATGAAAAAAGCTTTAATAAATTTGAAATATATTATATTCAAAAACACGTTTTGTAATTTTCTAAAAAGTTTTTGAAAATGACGAAAAAAGCTTTAATGAAATATAATATTATTCAAATTTCAATTTGAAAGTCATTTAAGAAAACATAATTTAAAACTTTATGTTTTTAAGAAAATCTTGATTAAATATTATAATATAATTTTGCAATGTTGTAATACAATTAAACTTTTAAAATCAAACATTCAGTACAATATTATACACATAAAAGTATAATATTAAAGTATGGCTACTCGAAACAAAATATTGCAATCTAGTATACAAAAGAAAAAAAATCATTAGTATAAAATTATGTCATAACAAAGTACGTTTTACAGTTAATAACAAGAAAATAAATTAATCTTATTGACTCAGCTTAAAAACACAGTTTCACGTTACAATGACAAATCACATACGAATAAAATATTCTTAGAAGGTTTTATTCCACTTAATTTCTCAAATTTATAATGACCATGAGTTAAAGTGAAGATCATTGAACAAAATAAATATTTTAGTATCATTGTATGATAAACATGTTTTATTTATTTTTGAGTGAAAATTCTATGTTTGATTGATATGAATCTCAACATTGACCATAATGAATGTTTTTATCAAACAAAAAAAAAACACGTTTTATAATTTTCTAAATTCGTTGTTTTTGTGACACATTTGTGACTCCTCTTGCCTTTGCAGTTAAATGATTGTCTAACTCTATAATAAAGGAACATAATATATGCCATACGATTAAGAATATAATTAGTTATAGAATTATGATGTGTTTTTTTTTTGTTAAAGGAAAACTTAATAAATATTATTGAGTATTACAATCTTATCTAATGTTATCCTGTTCTTTTAACGACTCACAGGAATAATCAGTAAAGAATAACGAAATGTAAAATGTAAAAAATATGAGATATAAATCACAATATTTAAGACTTTAAACCATAAACATTTTTATAAAACATAATACTTTGGCTGTAATTAATTTACAAACTCACCTCCGACAAAAATCTAATTCATCGAAATATAAGTATTAACTAACATAATTATACATTTTATTTGAATAAATTGCTAGTAAATCTATATTAAAATATGCTGAACCGAACAATTTCGTTTCTTAATATTTATTTCCAAAGATATTTAAAAAAAAAAAAAACAAGAAAAATAGAAAAGATCCGCCCCTAGTAACTACAGTTTTATGCTAAGCTAAAATGAATCTTATTGCGATGCGTATACGCTTGGTCTTTGGTTGTGTGCAAGGTTATCGTTTTAGATTGAGATTGATCCCTGCCTTACTGGATAGTCATGCACGTCAATAAAAATGACATTTGTCAATACTTTGATTCCTGCAGGCGCGCTCCTATGCGATATCACAAGGCTTTTATGGGCCGAAACTGCAGGAGATGGGATTTTAACACGTGGAAATTACAAAATGATTTCACCATCAGTTTGTGGAGAGTATAGTTTTATATATTTGTATTATAAGTTCAATGAGGAACGTTTAAGAGTTTCAAAAGTTATTTAGTAACAACACTTTGTGTAATGATATAATATTGTACAGTATGTTCAATACATGTTTTAATTAAATAAAATACATGATAAATGAAAAATGTATCAAGTTTTATTTATTTAAAATCTTGTAATAAGTACATGATTTACACTCGCGCGCGCAATAAATGTTTTAATGAAATAAAATACAAGTAATTTAATTTTGAGTACTTGTCCCAAGAATATTATCAAGCGTTTTTTTTTCTCATCAGTGGAAAGTCGTAATATCATAAACGTTATTCACAATTTCTTAATCATACTAAACATCTATTTAATGGTAAAGCATACAATAGATACACTTTCACATTCTGATTATTCCTGTGAGTCGTTAAAAGAACAGGATAACATTAGATAAGATTGTAATACTCAATAATATTTATTAAGTTTTCCTTTAACAAAAAAAAAAAACACATCATAATTCTATAACTAATTATATTCTTAATCGTATGGCATATATTATGTTCCTTTATTATAGAGTTAGACAATCATTTAACTGCAAAGGCAAGAGGAGTCACAAATGTGTCACAAAAACAACGAATTTAGAATAAAACGTGTTTTTTTTTGTTTGATAAAAATATTCATTATGGTCAATGTTGAGATTCATATCAATCAAACATAGAATTTTCACTCAAAAATAAATAAAACATGTTTATCATACAATGATACTTGTTGCGGCTGCACCGCAAGAAGGCGCGCGGGGCGCGCGAGCGGCGTTCACCTAGCTGCGCCGGAGCATACGCCTTATGCGCGAGCGCACACTACACAGCTATATTAGTTATACGTATAATATCTAGTTTTGAGTTTTTGACAACTATTCATTCCATTATTGTCTTCGTAGGCGACCAGTACATACTTATAATATTGTAACTTTCCTAACTTGAATACAGTCCACTCAATGTCTACTTATCTTTTATTTAAAATCTGGTAGCCTACATAAAATGGTCCTTCTTCGGTCATAATAATAAAAGAACCACGGGACATCACAACGGACAAAATTCAAGTTGGCCAATTTCCCTGGAGGATACCTACAGGAAGACATATCGTCGTAGTAGAAGTAAACAGAGCCAAGCCACACATTTTGTGAAAATGAGTTGCTAATGCTATTCTACTCAGAAAGAAATGGAGATCGTAGTGGTAAAGAGAGCTAAGCGATAGCGAGACTAGAAGTAGGATTTTTCAATAATTGTAAAGGGACGTTAACTGAAACTCCATATAAACTTTTTAAAAGGTAAATACAATTAGGCGTCATAGTATTGGTTTACTATAAATTCATTTTTCATAAATTCTGCAGTACCGAACTAAGTCTAGCCACATAAATACCGTTCGCCGCCAAAGCAAAGCAAAGAAATTATGTTCCTCAGTTGTAGTAGTAAAAGGAGCCAAGCGTCATGATTACTATTTATCGATTAATAATTTGACACCCGGTACGGTACAATGCTAACCAAATTGTATGGCTTAGCTTTGTTTTGTCCCTTGTATGTTTAATAAAGATATTTTTATTTTTATTTCTTAATTTATTTTAAATAATAAATAACAAATCATAAAAAATCGGCCAAGTGCGAGTCGGACTCGCGCACGAAGGGTTCCGTACCGTTATAGAACAAAAATAGGCCAAAAATTTTGTTTTTTTGTATGGGAGCCCCCCTTAATTTTTTTATTTTATTATTATTATATTATTATTAATTATTAAAGTAGACATGTAATTAAGGCTTTTGTGAAAATATCAAGTGCCTAGTTACCTGTTGCAATTATTGATATCGAGCAAAAAAGCGTTTGTTGTGTCATAAATATTAATTTTATTTTGTTTTTAGGATTTGTTATTATAGCGGCAACAGAAATATACAATCTGTGATAATTCCAGCAGCCTAGCTATAGTGGTTCTTGAGATACAGCCTGGAGACAGACAGACAGACGGACAGACAACGAAGTCTTAGTAATAGGGTCCCGTTTTTACCCTTTGGGTACGGAACCCTAAAAACAATAAAAAACAAGAACAGTCTTAGATTGACAAGCGTAGGTCAAAGTTTTACGTTTTTTTAAGGTAGGACTTTTACGAAGATAGTTTTGCCGGGAACATGAAAGATTGACGTGTGTTTTTTTGTATGTCTAGTCTCTGGTATTAGTTTCCTAAAATTGTGATAATTTGGTTTTTAATGTGTAATGTTGGTAGTATATTAACCATTACCTAGATGTTAGTTATCATGCACTAGTGTAGGCATAAGGCTAGTGATAAAACTTCCAGAAACATGCCTTTTGTGTTTCTTCCTAAACTCCATGGAATGATTCAGCAAAGCGTTTACCACTTCTCTGAATCGACCGACTTCAATTGATCCTTGACTCAGTCAAGGGTTCAAGTCGATTAGTCTATTCAAAGTCTAAGTAAAAGTCAGTGCAGTCAATTTGACTGAAATGACTTCAACTTAGACTTTGACTAGACTTTGGATTTTGCCAAATAGAAAATCAATGCTAAAAATTGTTACAATAACATTGTTTTCACGACATTTACTGGACACTGGCCATGGTTATACAAGGTGTAACAAAACTAAGTGATAAATACTATTGGGTGTTTTTTTTTTAAAGAAGGCAGGTCGTTATAGCCCTGACGTCACTGCGACCCATGAGGATCTATTGTGACTCCTTCGCACTAGAGAATCGTCCCCAATCCAATACTGCTCATAAATTGAACGATGTAGGTGGGGTTGGTGCCACGAATTTCCTCTGTGGATGAGTATACGTGGTGACCAAGGTGCATGTTCCTGCTCTGTAGTAGAGCAGGACAGTCGAGGAGAAGGTGAATGGGTGTTTCATCCTCCTCCTCACAGAATCTGCAAGTCATCGTTATGCTACAAATACCCATTCTGTTTAGGTGTTTGTTGAGCTTGCAGTGCCCAGTTAGGCTTCTGGTAAGGATTCTTAATTGGTTCCTACCCAAGGTGAGCACTAATTCTGATAGTTTCTTGTTGAAGCCAGGAACTAGTGCCTTGGAGTGTTCAAGGCCAGGGGTCTCAGCCCATTGCTTCCTGCATAGTCTGTGACCCCATTCCTTGAGCACTTGCTTTGTGGTACTGGGAGTTATACCACAGACTGGTTCTGTGCCATATATGAGACTCTCGGCCCCAAGCCTAGCTAGTTTGTCAGCGGTTTCATTGCCGGGGACGTTACTGTGGCTCGGGACCCATACTAGGCGGATGTTGTTGTTCCTTCCCAGCATGTTTAACGTCTCAATGGATTCCAGAACTAATTTGGACGAGACTTCTGCGGCAGTCAGTGCTTTAAGTGCAGCTGGACTATCGGAGAAGATTTTATTAATTAGGGCCATCTCCAGACTTTCTAGTGAACAACCGAGGATAGCGAAGACTTCAGCCTGAAACACGGTCGCAAACTCCCCCAAACAGGCGTATTTGCCACTTGGTGGCCTGCCTCCGTAGAATCCGGCTCCCGCACGGTTGTCTTTCCTTGATCCATCCGTGAACCAAACTATGTCGCTAGGGCGGACATCGATTGGAATTTTCCTTTCCCAGTCCTCCCTGGAAGGTATAAAAACCTGGTGTAGCTTCGAAAAGCTATGCACCTTGATCATGGCGTCTGATGGCATGGCCATGACAGGTGATTCACTTAGAGACTGTTCCAGCTGTCGAAATGGGGTGGAAACCCAATTCGTCCTGCCCGCCGTCTTGGCCCTGAGAGCCACCTTTTTGGCCTCCATGTGAACAAGCAGAGGAAGCGGAGTTAAGTTGATCAGGGCCTCGAGGGAAGCGGTGGGTGTTGACGAGAGTGCACCCGTGATTATTAGACATGCCAGTCTCTGTACGCTGTTTAGACTTTTATTACAGTTTACTTGTTCAGCCTTTTTATGCCACACTACGCAGCCATATATGGTAATCGGTCTCACTACGGCTGTATATAGTCATAGCATTGCCTTCGGCCGAATACCCCATTTAGAGCTGACAAGCTTCCAACAGGAACCCAGAGCACATCTAGCCTTTTTTTAATATTATACTCGATGTGCTTATTCCAAGTGAGTCCTTTGTCTAGGATTACTCCTAGATATTTGACATCACCCACAAACTTAATAGTTTTCCCGAAGAGGTCCAGTCCCTCCAACTTCCTCTTTTTGGTGAAAGGTATCAAGACCGTCTTATCAGCGTTCACTGTTAGCTTGACCCTTTGGCACCAATCCTCGACGACTCTTAGTGCTGACTGCTGACTGCATCAACCCAGCGACTACCGATGCGCATTTTCCCACCACCATAATCGCCAGGTCGTCAGCGTACCCTTGAGCGTAGTAACCTATGAGGTTCAGTTCCCTTAGTAGCTCATCCACTACCAGGGACCATAAATGATTCCAGGGGTGACAGCACACCTCCTTGTGGGCAACCTTGTGTCAGCCTGATTTTGAGTGTCAGGTCCATAATGGTCAATGAGGCTACCCTGTTGTCGAGCGTGGCTTTGATCCATCTAGTAGTTGGATCTATATTCTTTGAAGCCAGGCCATTAGTGACAGAGCTGGTTGAAGTGTTGTCGAATGCGCCTTCAATATCAAGGAAGATACATAACGCAATCTCTTTATCTTCAATTGCTCTATAAATCCGATCTACCAAGTCCATTAGGGCCGTCTCGGTAGATTTGCCTTTTTGGTAACATTTGTTGGAACATCTGTTTTTTTTCTCGCGATTTCCGAGTTAATCCCATGATGAAAGTTACTCAGTATGTCAGGTACATTGACCTGCCGACAGGAAGTTCACTGATAAACTTCCAGTTTCCACCCTGTATATCCTTAAGGTACGTTGAAACCTATAATAATGCTTATGCATTATAGGTTTCAACGTACCTACGGAGATACCCCACATATCTTTGTTTTGCTCCACAATCTCTGCTTACACGATTGAACCATTTCTCAGTAGTAAACAGAGGTTAAATGGTTTAATCCTTAATAACTATAAAACTACAAATTATAGCATTTAAAATTCATAATATCCCATTAGAATACATACATTACTACAACATGTAAAAATTTTGTGAGGATGTGGTATGTAGTTTGAAAGATATAACTAAAAACATGTAAATCCTCGAGACTTCAAAACTTTGTTCGCTAATATCTCGGAATGCTGTGTGTGTGGCTCGTCTCTGTTTACTTCTACTACGACGATATTATTTCCTGCACCGAGGACACCTTTGGTCTTGGAGGACAGCTTGGACTATCCGGAGCGCACCTTGAACTGCGAAGTTGCTTGCCAACGCAGCAAAGACAATCGGAGGACATCGCGGTCATTTCAAGGGCATTTAATTTTACGGAGTTGGAGCTGTTATCGGATGATGAGGATCAAATGCTTCTTGAACGTGAGGAGTTTGAATCAAAGTATTTTTCGCTTATGGCTTCAGCAAGAACAATGATAAATAAAAGTGCAAGTGGCGTACTTCGAGCAACAGCTTGCAGCTCGGTGCATTGGTGCTGGTGCGCGACAGGAGCCAGCCCCCTCTTCTGTGGCAGTTGGGTCGCGTCACCAAGCTGCATACCGGCTCAGACAACATTTGCCGGGTTGCTGAGGTTAAAACGAAGAAAGGTGTCATCCAGCGGGCCTACAATAACATTTGCCCACTTCCGACCAATTCAAGTTGAAGTCAGATACCTTCAACTTGGCCCGGGCAGTATGTTGCGGCTGCACCGCAAGAAGGCGCGCGGGGCGCGCGAGCGGCGTTCACCTAGCTGCGCCGGAGCATACGCCTTATGCGCGAGCGCACACTACACAGCTATATTAGTTATACGTATAATATCTAGTTTTGAGTTTTTGACAACTATTCATTCCATTATTGTCTTCGTAGGCGACCAGTACATACTTATAATATTGTAACTTTCCTAACTTGAATACAGTCCACTCAATGTCTACTTATCTTTTATTTAAAATCTGGTAGCCTACAATACTAAAATATTTATTTTGTTCAATGATCTTCACTTTAACTCATGGTCATTATAAATTTGAGAAATTAAGTGGAATAAAACCTTCTAAGAATATTTTATTCGTATGTGATTTGTCATTGTAACGTGAAACTGTGTTTTTAAGCTTAGTCAATAAGATTAATTTATTTTCTTGTTATTAACTGTAAAACGTACTTTGTTATGACATAATTTTATACTAATGATTTTTTTTCTTTTGTATACTAGATTGCAATATTTTGTTTCGAGTAGCCATACTTTAATATACTTTTATGTGTATAATATTGTACTGAATGTTTGATTTTTAAAGTTTCATTGTATTACAACATTGCAAAATTATATAATATTTAATCAAGATTTTCTTAAAAACATAAAGTTTTAAATTATGTTTTCTTAAATGACTTTCAAATTAAAATTTGAATAATATTATATTTCATTAAAGCTTTTTTCATCATTTTCAAAAACTTTTTAGAAAATTACAAAACGTGTTTTTGAATATAATATATTTCAAATTTATTAAAGCTTTTTTCATTACTTCCAAAAACCTTTTAGAAAATTATAAAACGTGTTTTTTTATATTTAAATATATTTCAAATTTATTACAGCTTGTTTCATTAATTTCAAAAGCTTTTGAGAAAATTGAAAAACGTGTTTTTTTAATTTAATATATTTCAAATTTATTAAAGCTTGTTTCATTATTTTCAAAAGCTTTTGAGAAAATTAAAAAACGTGTTTTTTTTGATTAAATATTATATTTCAAATTTACTAAAGTTTGTTTCATTATTTTCAAAAATCTTTTAGTAAATTATAAGACGTTTTTTTTGTAAAATATATTTCAAAATTAAAGCTTGTTTCATTATTTTCAAAAGCTTTTGAGAAAATTAAAAAACGTGTTTTTTTAAATTTAGTGTACTTCAAATTTATTAAAGCTTGTTTCATTATTTTAAAAAATCTTTTAGAAAATTATAAAACGTTTTTTTTATTTTTATAAAAAATTTCAATTATGCTCAATGTTGAGAATCAAACATAGAATTTTCACTCAAAAAATAAATAAAACACGTTTATCAGAATCTCTAAATATATCAAACTTTATAAAGCACAAAATCAATTTGTAGAAACCAAAATATATTAAAGGCCCTTTGAAATCTTGTGATGACGAAGTAATAAATTGCATTTAATAATTCATTAGTCAATTATCATTCATATTCATTTAAAATCTAAAAGACTCAGTTTACGCGCCGCGTCCTTGTATGTTTATGAAGTCCATCGAACGATCGGGTGACCTACATAATTAATTATTAGGTACTTTTAATTTGCAATAATTCATTAGTTAATTATCATTCATATTTATTTAAAATATTCTAAGAAATTAAGGTGACGTAAGCGATAAGCCCAGGTAGTCATTACGAACAATAGGACACCGAGGCGAGCATAACAATGCAATAAGTAGCGATAGTAATTATGAAGGAACAATGGAGCGTGATGATAGTAGATAATGAGGGTTAAACACAAAAGCTAACTTTGAAACTAGTGCAAATTCGCAGAAACGGATGGCATATATCGAACAGGCATGGTCGAAAACCCTTATTTTGACACCAAACTCTTTTTTTTTTAGGCGACGTCGCCGCTCGAATCGACAAAAAGTGATCGAGAAAGTTTGCGAGCCGCGAGCGGGGGGAGGGGTGGACCCAGAATCGTGATCCAGAACCCGCGAAAACACACTACTGCCATCAATATTCCGTCAATCAGATTGATGAAAATTTGACCGTGTAACCTGTGACATGTAACACTTTTACGCACAAATGATTGTTAACAGTTTGTAGTTCCAGCTGAGTAGCTGAGTATGGATACCGCGGAGTCGCCGCAGCTATGAGCTACTGTGGACTGGGAAAAAGTGAGGGTAGCTGGAAAACCTAACCGCTCGACGCCCATCTTCTTCTTCTTCTTTTTAATTATGGCTTTCTTGCGAATCGCCAATGTCGGTGTGTTACCCGACGCCCATCAACATTATTATTTTATACGGAGGGTAGTAAATTATGTTCAGACATGTTATATCAGAAATTCAGACATACCAAGTCAGTGCTGTTGCTGTATAAAATTGAATTGAGTATGAAATGAGAATAGATAATAGTTAGTACAAAGGCTTGCAGTTTCGATTCCCTTATAACCCACGTCCTACGCTCCTGTATGTCTCAAGAATAGAACAATTTTCGTCCTGTATTTCTTATGTCCGCTCGTTCCATTTTGAATCTTAGCCCTACCATATTAGGCTTCAAATTATTTTAGTTCGCTGCTAAGGTATTTAAGTTTTAATAGGGCAACCTACTCGTACGTGTCCCTGTGCAAATAGTTTCAAATTACTCCTGTTGTAGAATATTACAGTTTGCCCGATTTATAATAAATGTGTATACTGTTTAGCGCCGCTTAAGTGTTAGGCTATTTCATACTTTCCTCTTTACGCGTAAAACTCCTGAATCGATTTACATAAAATTTGGTACTGCAGATACCAAATTTAAATTTTTATTAACTCATCTAGCCCCGTAAGGCTTATATGGGCCGCGATAACAAAATATTTCCAGGAATTGGCGATCGACGGATTAATAAACTTCAACTACTTTGAATCCTAAAGGGCATTGAAATGTTTTTATAGTAGGTACGGTACTATAACTTGAATGACTGTTTTTGACAAAGTGTGAACTTCGCCACAACTAAGTTGCAGGCAACATCTAGGTACCCCCTTTGAATTTAAAATATTAAGGCAGCATAATATTAAAGATTGCTGTCGTTGTCTGTTATTTGATGTATTCAACATGCTGGAAGTGGACAAGCACAGCACTCTTATATAAGGCTCCTTACACACGGGCCATGGCGCCGCATTAGCCATTACTCATCCTTGTATTTCTATTGGTCGTTAATTCATTAGCTTGCATTAGCATGCGGGGAGTCCCTGCAGCCGAGGTAACAAGTAATGGCGCATTTTTATTGGTCGTGGCATGCGTTTCAGAAATGCACCCCGCATGCAGTCGACCAGTGAAATTGCGCCATTAGGGCCCTTTCACATGGCGCCGCGCCGCGTGGCGGCGACGATGCCGCGGCGGCGGCGTGTGTAAGGTCTCTATCGCTGTGTAAATATTTTTAAAATAAGGAAGACAATCTGAAGAAAAATCTCAAACATCAAAAATCTTTGGGACATTTTTCCATCCTACCCTCAAAACTTTTAAAAAATATGTTGTCGAACTGAGTAAAGGAAGAAGAATAATGTTGCCGAAAGTAAAAAGATACACACTTCATTAATTTACGGGCGCGAAAGGTAACGGATATAAAAGTTCGCGAAGATGACTAACCTTTAAAAGTTTTATACTTTTTAGTGCTTCTTAATTTAATTTAAAGGGCGAAGAATCTTTTAAATCTCGCGAAGAAGAGTTTTATATCTGGCTTTCATGTCCGAAGTTTTAATTATCTTGAACAGATAGGCTTGAATGTTGTAAGTAGATATAAGCTTGGGTTAAACGTAAATTTTATTCAAGACATATAAATATGGTGATTATTATTAAAATATGAGAAATCAATGGCTTTCCACCAGAAGTCACCACAGAAAGTTAGTATATTCTTTTAAATCTTGTAGAGTTCACTATTTCTTCGGGATAAAAGTAGCCTACATTTTAATCCAGAGCTTAAATTGCATACTACTATAATATTCATAATACCCATAGATATCAGAAACAACAGTGGTTTAATACCTCTGTGATAACACCTATGGTAAATAATATCCGTTTAGTACTAAAAAGTTGCTAGTGATGTGTGACAGCATAATGTTATAACTTGTAACTTACTAGCTGTCCCGGCATGGTCCCGGCAAACGTTGCTTTGCCATAATATTATATTTGCCATATTATTTTATTTAAGGGACTAAATAAGTATGTCACCGTGGCAACGTACATCGCTATTCCGTAGCATGCAAACAATGCAGATCGTCGTCAGTCTCGAGTTGTAATAATTTACTATTATATTTTATTCAACAAATGCACTTATCAATATAATAAGTATCCAGTAGCCGATTCTCAGACCCACTGAATATGCATATAAAATTTGATTAAAATCAGTAAAGCCGTTTCGGAGGAGTACGCGGCCTAACATTGTGACACGAGAATTTTATATATAGGATATATTTATAAGATAATCGTTGAGAAAATAAATAATCCATACTAATATTATAAATGCGAAAGTGTGCCTATCTGCCTTCACGTCCAAACCGCTGAAGCGACTTTTCTGAAAGTAAGTTCTCTAAGTCCCGGAAACGGACAGGATACTTTTTAACGAATCCTCTTACTTGTCAATCAGGTGATCAGCCTGCATTGTCCTAACAAAACTTGGATATAACATGTTTCCTTCGCGGGAATCGAACCCACGACCTCCGAGTCAAGTGCCACGCTCTATAACCACTGGACCACGGAGGCGTTGATTCTTCTGCGTTCTGAATATTTTGTTACTTAATTTAGTATAACTTTTATGATTATAATTTGTTGAAAGTAAGAGTTTAAAGGGCGCTAACGTTAGTTAATTTGAAAACCAATACATAAAAATTTAGAAAGATAAAGGAGAAAGTATGATAGTAAAGATAAGCCGATGTGACCGTAAACTCAGAATATGGGGGATTTATGGGGAGATTGGGCTTAAGGGCAAATTGAGTTTAATCAGAGTTTTGCTTAACGACCGTTTAGTCTTATTATGACGATTAATAAGGTCGATGACGCAAGTTAAATAATTTATAACAGTCGTCTAGTGAAAGTCTGAAAAAGTTTGTGTAAAAGCGGGCCCAGAATTTAAAACATAACAAAGGAGGAAAGTATATTAACAGAATATTTTTTCTTAGACTTAAATACTGTTGGTCGGTATATTATAATGAACTGATATTTTTGAAGATCCGTTTTTATTTATAATGGAGTTGAAATAGTTAAAAATTATTTTCATCTAGAAACTCCTGCTAAAAACCTTTCTTAACATTATTATACGTCTTAAGTACAGCTAAAAATTGCGCTTTAAGGTTTTCTTATTTTAGTCCCATTATAATTGCTCGGTAAGTTTGACTATGTTTAACAAAAATATGCTAGAGTCGTTTTACAGAACCGTTAATGAGTTTTAAACCGCTGACAGGGATTAAGAAAATATTACCACGAGTTCCCGAACTCGAATAAATCACGAAACTCTGCAGGTGTCCACGAAACAATACCAAAAGTTGGGACTTTCTACCGTTAGATCGAGTTGAAAGCAGTGTTTATTATAAACCTGAATTATAATAAACTTATAAATTATAATTTATAAATTATTGCGTTTAAATGTAAATTAGAATCAAAAACTTATTGAGTAAATTTATATAAAAGTATAGTAAGTATTTGGAATTTTCATTTTTATGTGCGCTGAGGGATTGATAAATTGGCATAATCTCTATATTTTCTGTCAAACCCTTCTTTTATTTAACCCATCAAGCCCCGTAAGGTCCATATGGGCCGCGATAATGAAATATTTCCAGGAATTGGCGATCGACGACGAGTATAATAATTAATCATTAAAAATATGCCTCCAAGTGCGTCGGTCTGCACCTTTTATTTTAGCGTCGGTCGTGGCTGAGTAGCAGTGGTGTAAAGAAGTGTTGAGTTAAAATGTTCGTAAAAAGAATTAATATATTTACAGTTCAAAAACCAATAGTAGGGGTGAAAATCTGCAACGTTGCTTGATGGAGTACCGTTTTTGCTCCTGTTGGAGTTGATTTTGCAGAGGAATTAATAACAGTCACCGGGATTGATTAGACGCGGGAGTGTTTTGTGAGTTACTACGGTGTGAATACTGCCTGTTCGGTGGAAATACTGCCGTTATGCTGTAAATGCTGCCTTTTAAACATTGGAAAATAAGCAATTTTCTTTGCTGACTCCTAAGTAAAGGAAGCTCGATGCTTGTATGGATCTTTCATGTTTTGCATCCATTTATTTATTATTCTGAATTTTATCACTAGATGTTACCTGCATTACCTACTTCGAAGCGCAGTTTGTTTATCGCGTGGGAACTGTAAATTTTTCCGGGTTAAAAACTATTCAATTTCTGTCAACACGACTCTGCATCGAGAGACAACCAGTGTTGCCAGATCAGGGGATTTCCCCCTAGATTTAGGGAGTTTTCGACCAAGATAGGGGCAAAATAGAGGCAAAATAGCGGGTTTTTCCCCTAGATTTAGCTAGATTTAGGGGGTTTTCGACCAAGATAGGGGCAAAATAGGGTATTTCTGGGGGGAAATCAAATAAGTTCAGGGGGAAATCGCCGAGACCATCTGGCAACACTGGAATCAACCCATCAAGATTTGTTTAGTGGTCAACCTATTTATAACTATTCTATTTACTCGACACTTAAAATCTTAAAAATTCTCATCAAAATTTGTTTAGTACAATGTCCTAAGCATTCAATATAATAATGCTTTTAGAGCACTGCTGCGGCTGCCGCGTTTCTGTAGTGCCTCAGCGATGTTTGCTTTAGCGGATGTAGATAGTTTTGAAGCTATACTCCGCAAAAAGACTGCTTCGCTATTGGCTAGGGTCCGCGGCAGCAGCCACAATGTCTTGAGGGAGTTAGTCGACAGCGGGAACTGCCCTCTGATCGACTGTATGAAAAATAGGACTAAATCTCTTTTTAGAATAGAATACTAACATAGCGATAAGTTTCTCTACTAACAATTTAATGGATCTGAGTTATCTGAAATAAACATATTTTATTTTATTTTATTTATTTTTTATTTTTTAGTGGTCAAGGAATGACAGACAGACAAATTAGCGCATTTTTAACATTACATCACAAGGTCAAAACTAAAATGCTTTTAGCGCAACTATCAAAGTTATATGCCCACATTATCAAGGAGCGTTTTAACTTAAAATGAACATCTTTAAAATACGTGCCTACATAGGTATTTTATGTTTAAAATTGCACCGCTGTAAAATTAAATTAAAATTTGACCTGAATTTCATCAAAAGGCCAAAACTCCGCTGAAAGACCCTGGAATTTATGGCCTCAGTATTGGTTTCCCTTTGAATTTGTAAGCTGTAAAAGCTGTTTACGCCTTCTTATTTACAATTTATTTGCATTATTTAGTGCCTTGTTTGAATACGGCCCTGTATAACTTTGAAGTAATTTGATGAAACTGGATTTGGTAATTGTCTATGAAAATGGGGATAGTCTTGGACTCTCGGACTAGTTATGAACTTATGATTTGTTTAACTTGGTGTGGAGTGTCTAAAAATAGGAAAATACTTTGGATTAGTGATTATGGACATTCCAATCACGTCAGCTTTCAGCCAAAAAAGCTAGATCAAAATTGGTTCACCCGTTTAGGAGCTTTTGGGAGCGTCGGTAAATCTTTCCTAAAGTCCTACTCCATAAGCCAGTTTTACATCTATACATATTATAAAACAAAGTCGCTTTTTTCCCTCATGTCCCTTTGTTCCCTTTAATCTTTTAAACTACGCAACGGATTTTGATGATTCTTTCAGTGTTAGATATCCCATTTATCGAGGAAGGCCATAGGCTATACTTTATCACGCTAAGACTAATAGGAGCAAAGAAATAGAGGAAAATGTGGAAAAACGGGGATTTTTTTTTGAAAGGGCAAACTTGAACGCGCTAATCTCAGAAGCTACTGGTGCGATTTTATAAATTCTTTCAGTGTTAGATAGCCCATTTACTGACGATGGCTATAGGCTATAGGCTATCACGCTAAGACTAATAGAAAAATGTGAAAAAAACTGGGGGAAATTATTTGAAAGGGCTTATCTCGCGAACTACTGGAGCAATTTTTATGTTATTTGGCACAGTTAAGAAGTAGACCACATAAAGGAGGTTATTCCAATTTTTTGCACTTTTCCCCGTTGATAATCCCCGTTAACGACAGTTTTTGCTTGTAATGGGGATTTATGAACTAAAAAGTTCACTAATCCCCATTACTTTAAAAATAAAATACTAATGTAAGAATCAGGTACCTTTTATTTATTAAGTATTGGATAAGAACTCACTTATTGGTTATTTTTATAACCAAATTAAATTAAGTTTAAGCCTAATTACAATACTTAAAAATTAAATTACTAAATACACCTAACAAAATCATAGTTTGTTACAATTATTAATAATTAAAAAGGAAACATTAAAACATAGCATTCCTAGCATAATAAAATCACAGATTGTTACTATAGAATCACCAATTTCCCCAGTAAGACCCTTAGGAATGCTATATTTTAATGTTTCCATTTCAATTAATAATTGTAACAATCTGTGATTTTACTATGTTAGGAATGGTATATTTTAATGTTTTCTTTTAAATTTATAATTGTGACAAACTGTGATTTTATTATGTTAAAGGAATGCCTTATTTTATTTTTTTCTTTTTAATTAATAATTGTAACAAACTGTGATATTATTATGTTAGGAATGCCTTATTTAAATGTTTTCTTTTTAATTAATAATTGTAACAAACTGTGATTTTATTATGTTAGGAATGCTATATTTTAACGTTTTCTCTTTAATTAGTAATTGTAACAAACGTGATTTTGTTAGGTGTATTGAGTAATTTAATTTTTAAGTATTGTATTCAGGTTTAAATTTAATTTAATTTGATTATAAAAATAACCAATAAGTGAGTCTTATCCAATAATAAATAAAAGGTACCTGATTCTTACATTAATATTTTATTTTTAAAGTAATGAGGATTAGTGAACTTTTTTAGTTCAGAAATCCCCATTACAAGTAAAAATTGTAGTTAACGGGGATTATCAACGGGGAAAAGTGGAATAACCCAGTAGATACCATAGGCTATTGATTTTAATAATTTTTTCAGTGGCTATATATTTTATACCCGTGCGACGCCGGGGCGGGTCGCTAGTTTGAAATAAAAAAACATATTTTCAGTTATCTGAAAATATGTTTACAAAAATACTAAATCCATTACCAGTCAAAGTTTACACTGCCAAGTAAACTTAGCAAGTTAAAACAAACTTGTATATATAATGATGACAAATAGTGCTCAAAATAAACAAGACCCGAACAGATCCCAAGCAAATGCTTTTGCCATACTGTGAAGTCCCAAAACTTCCTTAAGTTCCTACCCAGTACGTGCACGATATTTCACAACCATATCACATTAATATACGTCTTGGCTTTGTATGAAAACTTACCTCATAAAACAACTGGTAAGTAAAATATACATACTAACATTATTATAAATGCTAAAGTATGTCAGTCTGTTACCTCTTCACGTCCAAACTGCTGAACCGCGCACTGTAAAACTCTGGAACGAACTGCCACCAGCAGTATTTCCGGACCTATAGGTACGACCTGCAAACCTTCAAGATAAGAGCGTATTCCTTTTTAAAAGGCCGGCAACGCACCTGCAGCTCTTCTGATGTTGCGAGTGTCCATGGGCGACGGTAGTTGCTTACCATCAGGTGACCCGTTTGCTCGTTGCCCCCTTATTTAATAAAAAAAACGATTATGCTGAAATTTGGTATAGAGACTTTGAGTCTCGGGAAAGGACTTGAGATACTTTTTATACCGGATCAGACGAATTTTGGCGTAATTAAGTTGCAAGCGGCATCTAGTATAAACTACGGAACCCTAAAAATAGTGTGTAAAAAAAAAAAACATTAGTGATAATAATACTTTAGGTTGTGTATGTGTCCCTTTTATAGAGTTTACTGTGAAAGTAGCAGCGCTAAAAGTGCATTTTTTGTGAGTAATTTGAGGAAGCGGCCCAGCCACTAGCTCCGTGGGCCCAGCTCATGACCGTACAAAAGATTTAAAAAAAAAACTCTTTCAGCGCTGCTACTTTCACAGTGAATTCTATATATAATCTGTGTGCCTTAAGTATTATCACTTTGTTTTGTTACAACCTGTATATAAGTACGATGCCGAGTAAAATAAAATCAGGGAACAGAAATATCATCTTGATATTCCCGTATCTTATTGTAATTTTGTCCAACTAGATTTCTTTTATCTGTCTCTAGGGAGCATTTCTTTTGAAGGAATGTAGCCCAAGCATTACTTTATCTCGAAAAGGAACGTATTCAAAATCCGATATAGATAAGCACACGCGACAAGTCAGACTTTTCTATTTGAGAATATCAGTTGTTTCACAACATTTGTATGAAACAGTTTTTCATATTAAAAGTAGCTTGGAGTATAGGTTGCAGAAGGTGCGTTAATATCCTTGATGACATTTTAAAATCTTGCGGACTTGCGGGCTTTATCTAGTCTTTTATAATATTATGGATGAATATTTAAGGGAACGGCCAAGGATTAAGTACATACCATTATGCAAGGCCTTTTTAATTACACGTGCGGGGGAAGTGAGCGCATTTAGATAAGGTTAATTTATCGTGCACACACCATTACCCCGACCAGCGGCGGCGTAACTCATCCAAAATGTCTTCCTAGAACCTAGCTGCACTTCCTATACGTAGTTACCAGAATTCGCAACGTCTAGTTTCCAGCAAAAATACGGGCGAACAGCCCATAGACAACCCCAAATTACATAATAATAAAAAAACACGTCTAGTTTCCCGTAAAATTGTCCTCGCTGAATTGAAAAATGGATTGATATTATGTTGCATTGAATCATGCTTAGAAAAAGATACAAGCACACATAAATCGCAAATTATGCTATTTATGCCACACTCACATTGAGATTTGAGACACTAACATTGTCGAGCATCCATGTTACACTTTTCTTATTTCATACCTTGTGTTGCGACTACTTTCCAACGGCCGTAGATTGGGGAAATTTTAAGCAACTTCAGCTATGTACGCAAGGGCGTCGTCAAGGGGGGTAGGGATGGGCAGCTGCCCCCCCCTAGAGATTCCAAAAAAGTTGCCAAATATAATGCAAAGTCTTTGAGTTGATTTGCTTGAAGTTCAAGCCTTGAACAATCATTCCCGTACGTCGAAACTCGAATGAATTCACCAATTCCACTCTAATTCATAGAGAATAAGAAAAGTATGAATTGTAGTAGGTAAAGTCAACTTACCCCCCCTGCGCCATCGGCTGGCGACGCCCTTGTATGTATGTCTGTCACCTCAGTCCAAGAAAAGACATGATCTTATAACATGAACAAAACTCTCGTTACTGTAAGAAATTGTCTAATAGATGGCTATTAGACAATTCTCGCTTCGTAACGAAAATAATAGCATATTTATAAGTATTCAAGATTTTACAATAAAAGAAAGTTTTATCAGATTTATCACTAAACTCTATAGTCTACACCTTTTCAAATCTGCTGGCAACACCGAGTGATCAATATCTCGTCAAAATATTTCAATACTTCCGAGCGGCGCTTAATTAAGATCCTCACAAATTGCCCCAACAATAAAACAAGTTCGCAGATAAAGTTACAATTCCTTCGAGTTTTAACGGGGGGCCTCTAAGGCCCTGACTTGGGGCCCCGCGCGAGGCCCCGAACAATAGCATGATTAATGCGAGCGAACGCTTTGTTAAGCGAAAGGTGAAGACAGTTTGGAAGGCTAAATTAATTATGAAAACTTTACAGAACTCTTGATAGCCATTTTGTGAATGTTTTTTAGACAATGAGGGTACAAACAATGACATTTCAGAATTCATCATCGTAGCGGTATTGTCACCTTCTGTGAACTTCACAGTGTGAAAGTATTTTCGAATATTGCAAAGATTACATGATACTAATACGTAACTCTTATTTCTCCAGTCAGTGACGGCCTCAGGGGGTAGTGAACAAGACAGAAGTTATTTATCGTTAGATAACATTTTTGCATAACATTTTGTAACAAACTAGCGGCCCGGTACGTGCTTCGCTACATATAAAGTGAAATAATACAAAAATCAGTTAGAACATCGAATCGTTTCTTAAAAAAATATATTACTTAATTTCTAGCTATTTAAAACTTAATCCAAAACATTTGTATATACAATATTTTTTTTTCCATTTTGATTGTAAATCTGTAGTACCGACTCTGGAACAGGCAACAACAGGCAAAAGTGTGACAGTGCACTTGCATGTTACTTGTATTATCGAAGCAACTTACTTCTCAGAAGTAATGTCAAATGTGTGCCTTACGCTCTGGAGTTAAGGTTGGATTTGTTATGTTCAATTTTAGTGACATTGGTGACCCTGACGTGGTAATGATGATGAATGTAATTTGCATAGTAGCATATATGCTTTCAGTTCTTAAAACAGCGCCTAAGCCCCCAAACTTGTATCGAGAATCCGGAGTTCTCTTAGTATCTTCGGAACCATAGTATGCCTTGGTGCAAAATCTTGCGATTTGGTAGCATATGCTTAGGATGCTTCTCATAAAACCAAAATCGCCTTATGTTTCCATATAAATTTTGAGGAGTTCCCTCGATTACTCATGGATCCCATCATCAGATCACCACTTTCTTTCTGTAAAGACTTATGTGTTCTGCTTAGTGACTTTGGATCCAGGATACACCCTCATAATACGAAAACTCATAATCAGCTGACTTCACTACCACTATAGAATTTCTTAAAAAACTCCAAGCATATTATACTACTGTACTTACTACTTAGAGCTTATCAAGCAATGCTGAAAATGACATGTTCAAACATCTATCTCTAATAATTAGGCACTAGAGTTCTAGGTTCTCTGACTTTCGTTTTATTATAATCTATAGCACTAATTCCGCATGGAAACTCATCATAAAAGTATTCATAAACTACTTAAAACTACATTAATAGATCTATGTTTGTCCCAATTTTGAACCGATTCTGCTGAAATTTGGCATGGGGATACTTTGAGTTCCGGGAAAGGACGTAGGATAGTTTTTATCCCGGAAAATGTACGGTTCCCGCACGATAAACTAATTTTGGCGCAACGGAGTTGCGGGCGTCATCTGGTTTATACTAAGTCGAAGCGACGAACTAAATGACTCACTAATATTGAACATAACAAAATCAACCGTAACTCCAGAGTCGGTCTTTCAAATCGGTCCAGTAGTTCCTGAGATTAGCGCGTTCAAACATACAAACAAACAAACTCTTCCGCTTTATAATATTATATAGTATAGATTTTATTAATTGATGACGTGACTAGATGAAGTGGGTAACTAACAATTTGAAAATGCGTTGGCCTAAAAATTATTGAGATAAACCGTGACCACACCAACATTTAACGTCGAAAATCACGTTATTACGGTGCTATCCCCGTAGTTTGGCCCAATACAATCTTACGTTGTCTTTGCATATGAGAATATTAACTAAAAGGGAAACAACGTGAGCCCTTTGGGATCGCTCCATGCATAAAATAGCCGCCGAGAATTTCGTGCTCTGTGCTGAGTAGGGTGACTAGGAGTGAGACATTTCTGAGGATCATTATAGGACTGACTTAGCCCTTCTTTGGTTTATATAATAATTATTAATATATCTATTAATTACTTTTAGCTGTGTTATCTTAATTACAAATTACAATCTTATATATAAAAATGGATTTTCAAATGTGCTAGTCGCGCTAAAACTCGAAAACGGCTGAACGGATTGGGCTTATTTTAGTCTTAAAATATTCGTAGAAGCTCAGGGAAGGTTTTAAAGTGACACGAGGTTCACCGGGACAGCTAGTCTTATCTTATATATAAAAATGGATTTTCAAATGTGTTAGTCGCGCTAAAACTCGAAAACGGCTGAACGGATTGAGCTGATTTTAGTCATAAAATATTCGTAGAAGTCCAGGGAAGGTTTTAAAGGGACACGAAGTTCATCGGGACAGCTAGTTGAATATAAAAATGGATTTTCAAATGTGTTAGTCGCGCTAAAACTCGAAAACGGCTGAACGGATTGGGCTGATTTTAGTCTTAAAATATTCGTAGAAGTCCAGGGAATGTTTTAAAGTAACACAAAGTTCACTGGGACTGGGATGTATTTATTACATTTTAAATTAGCCTTTATTATTATTTTTTTATTAGTAATCTTGCAATTTTATAATTTTAAGAACTAAAGTCTTAGGGCCTACATAAATATAGAACATGGTGACGCCAGTCTAGGCGCAGGCTTCATGCAACATAAATTTTATAATATCTTAAAATTTGTAATTCCTTCCTTTTATTTCGTTCCCCGAGAGAGTGAGATTTGATTTAAGGTTATAGAAGTAGTGAAAAGAGTGACTTTTTTATGATGCATTTAACATTTTTGGTCACATTATACTTAGCAGGTGTACTTAGCAAGTATCAATTTATAACTTGTTTCTTAACTTTTTACTTTGCAAAAGTTATATTTCATTTGAATAAGCAAATGTATAGTAGTTGTTTAAATAGTAATGCATAATTACACCGGGGCCGCGGGGGTGTTAGATTTTTTTTCGTTACGAAATTTCTGGATTCGGTCGCCGCGGTCAAAGATAAAAGCTATGCAATAGCTTAAAATGATAACATCTAGTGTTACATATCCTTTTTGTTTATTTTTCATATTATATTGTATTAGGCATTTTGTACTATAATTATTATAAATGCGAAAGTGGGTCTGTCTGTCTGTTAGCTCTTCACACCCAAACTGCTGAACTGATTTTGCTGAAATTTGGTGTGGGGATAATTTGAGTCCTGGGAAAGGACATAGGATAGTTTTTATCCTGGAAAAATTTACGGTTCCCGCGCGATAAACGAATTTTGGCGCATCGAAATTGCGGACGTCACATGTTCATTATAATAAAGCTATATTCTACATAGAATATTCTACCTACTGTCAACAAAGAGGGTTCAACTTTAATTACACCAAAATTAGCAAAACAAATACTAAAGTAAATTTGCATTGTATCATACATCTTTGAATATCTTGGAAGTTTGAATTAGCATAACGTTACAGGTGCGAATTTGGGGGAAGTTCGTCAAATTGATACCGAAAGTTGCTTACTGTTCGTAATTGTATTTTACTAGATGACGCTCGCGGACGCTCGACGCAACGGAGTTCCGTTGCGCCGAAATTCGTTTATCGCGCGGGAACCTTACATTTTTCCGGTATAATAATGAAATGAAATGAAATGAATGAAATGAAAAATATTATCATATGTCCTTTCTCGGGGCTCAAACAGACAGACAGACAGACAGACACACTTCCGTATTTATAATATTAATAAGTATGGATAGGACAGGCATTCTCAAAGTGTGCTCCGTGAAGACCTGGGGCACAGGGCCTTATAGGTGGCTAGGGGCTACGCTAGCGATACATAAATTGTTTTCAGAAATGTTATCAGACACCAGCATGAAGAAAATTAATTCAAAGACAAAATCTAATTTTTTGGGGCCGTCAAAAATGTTCCGCAACCAAAAAAGTTCGAGGACCGCTGGTATAGGATATACTAGCGGTAGAGAAACACTCCGGCTTTACACAGATGCGATAACAGTTAAGAGGTAACAGACATACATATAATTTTGCATTTATAATATTACTAGCGGTCGCCCGCGGCTCCACCCGCGTGGATGTCGGTTATCGCGGCAAAAAGCCTACCCAGAAAAGACAGGGTCAGAAAAATGATTCCCAAATCCCAGGTCAATTCACAGAAAAATCGACGACGCAGTCATTTTCCGCAGGCTGCACACATTGTCTTTCTGTGGATGTTAAAGTTGTCCCAAGTTTATAGTAATCTAGATGACGCCCGCAACTCCGTTGCGCCAAAATTCGTTTATCGCACGGGAACCGTATATTTTTTCGTAATAAAAAGTATCCTATGTCCTTTCTCGGGACTCAAAGTATCTCCATGCCAAATTTCAGCAAAATCGGTTCAGCCGTTTGGGCGTGAAGAGGTAACAGATAGACAGACAGACACACTTTCGCATTTATAATATTATATATTATTAGTAAGTACATGGATAATTGATGCCAAGTTGAGAATATTATATTTTAAACGTACTTATTTTCGTGAGGGCATAGTGAGGTATACTCACACGCCACGTACTGGCGCCGCGTTGTTGTAGTACTTGCTATGTATCAGAGATGGCGCTGTATGTGAAAAATGATTTTCCCTGTTTTCCTACTTTTCTCTTGAAGTTTTTTCTGAATATTTTTTTTTCTATTAGCCTCACGGAGCCTTTGAAACGAATGCAAAACCGTGGAAATCGGTTCGTGCGTTCTGGAGTTATAGCATCAGGAAGGAAAACCCGACTTATTTTTGTATATTAGATAGTATTATGTAATCCATACTATCCATATCCATATCCATACTTCCATACTAATATTATAAATGCAAAAGTGTGTCTGTCTGTCTGTCTGTCTGTTACCTCTTCACGCCCAAACCACTGAACCGATTTTGCTGAAATTTGGTATGGAAATACATTGAGTCCCGGATAAGGACATATGATACTTTTCATCCCGAAAAAATGTACGGTTCCCGTGCGATAAACTAATTTTGGCGCAACAGAGTTGCGGGCGTCATCTAGTTAGTAATAAGTTAATAACTAATATGGATAATACAGAAAATCGATGCACCTCGGTTTTGCATGGGCTATGACAACAAAAGTGATTTAAAAAGGATAATTTTTCAGTTTTATAAACCTTCCTCTAATATCTTCTTTAGTTAGCCACAAAGAAATCACAACGTCAACAAAGAATCAAATAAGAAAAAGTTACTTCCCAGAGCAAGCGTAACTTATTGTTTCTTTGACAAAATAAAAAGCTATAAAAATTTAATCTGTGAGAAAATCTAATGTTTCTGGAAAAGCGTCGCCGACTGCATTTGGGATTTAGCTAAGATATCTTCATTACAATCATTAAAATGAAAATTTCGTACCTACTCCAGGAACCATCATAAGCCTTTGTCTTCTACATTCCATTTACATAGTTCCAAGATCCTTACCTGGCGAATTTAATAAGCCAGCCCAGCCTACCTGATGTAGGTCGCAGATCCTGGCGGCCTTCCAAGTGGAAATCCGCATTACTAAGTGATTACAGTTACCGTCTGTAACTCTTCAATGGCCTTTAATAGAAATCCTGCAGTAGGCTTGCTGCCTGCTGGGTTTTTCTTCAGGAAATAAGAGTATTATTTTACTATTTATGTAGATAAAAATATAAATACATTTTTTTCCACTGGAAACTGCCATGGGACATACATAGATGGAAAAGGACAAAGGCTAACTTTTATCGCAGAATAATGCAAGGCTTTTCGGGCTGTTTTCGAGACTGTATTACTAATATACACCGTGAAAGTCTGTACAAGGTCTTATTATTATTATTATTATTATTATTATTATTATTATCTCTTACTATAATGATTAAAGTAACTTGAAAGACAAGGACATCATCAAACACTAGGGATTGTGAAGTTGTGTGAATCCATTTTTTATAAGCATTTTATAAGCAACTCAGCAGGTATGGAAAATATTTTAATCTCCATTATTCGGTCATTTTAAGTCCTTTATAGTAGCGTGAGATGATAAAATGGCCAAAACTTTTAAGACTATAAATCTGATGGACATTTCCCTATGTCTAGATTTCAAAGAGAAGAATTTCTAAGCCGTATATTATAATTAATAAAGGATCGCAAGCGTTTAAATGGTTAGAATAGTTTGTAGGAGAGGACAGCCGAGCGGTGTCCACGGCATGTTGCGACTACTTAGACCATTCCACGCATAGCTGGGCCGCGGGACCAGGCATAGGCGGTAGCGGGAAGATTAAATAGAAATTAGAAGTATGCGAAAAGACTGTTTGAAATGATTGGTTAATTTTGATCACACTATAGAAAAACGCTGCTTAAATAACACGCAACTTTTTAAACACTTTTCACATTTACTGCTACTTACACATGTACACTAACTTAAAGCCTAGCTTTGTGAGGGCTCGCGTCGTTTTTCTGCGTGGTTATAATATTTAAGGCAGTTTATTTAAAATACTTTAATAGTATCCAAACCTTGACTGACCAATGATAACATATCTGCAAAAAAATTACTATGTTAAAGCATAAATCAATAGGCGTGATAGTTTTTCGTAAAGTTTACCACAAAATTATTCAGGTTGTGGGATATACTAGGGCTCGCTTAGCTCGCCCTGATTAAGAGCAACAAAATAACACAATTTTGGATGTAAATCGATCGATTAATGCATATAGGTTTGGCGCAGTTTACCACATCAATGTTAAATGTAACTATTTGATGAAATTAAAAAAAATAATATTTCAAAAATTAAACATATTTTGTCACACCTTCGTCCAATATGCATCTGAAATAAACATGTACAATGAATCAGTACCCTCTATCCGCTCATCCTCTACACCACCCAACTTCCACAAGAACTTTTCCAATAAACGTTACCTAGATGTCGCTGCGGTCACCGCGCCATTGTCCGGCGAATTTAAAACCTCCAAGCATTGTGATTTGTCCATATCCACTGCACCCTTCTTTATTTTACCCCTAGATTAAACTTTATTTAAAGGACATAAGGATCATTCTCCCTATGAACTCGGGAGTAAATTAATTTTGAACGACCCGTCCAATTTATAAGAATCCTATATTTCTATTGTTGAACGTTCCCGAGTCTAGAATCAAATGTAATTGGTTTTGAAGCGGGTATTTCATATTTTTCATTCCCTTAATAGTTTTGTAGGATCTTCACAAATCATTTTCACGTTGAAAGCTTAGCCAATCAACGACGCTGTTGAAAGAGGAAATTAGTGTTAAAATATCTCAGAAATGGCATATAACGTTTAATCTTTAATATCATAATAATAATACGCGAGCGAAAAACTTTGCACAAGAAGTAACCCTTCTTACGAAAAATGGGGAAACGTAGTTGCATGAAATTTCGCACAGTTAATATATATGGTGAAGGAGCTTATATTACACGGCCAGTCGGCATTCTGTTATCATATTTTGATTTTGACCTTATAAATCGACTGTCGCAGGAATTATGTCTCAATTTTTTGACAATAGAATATCAATAGAAAAGCGTCACTGAGCGTACTTGTATAATGGAGGTCAGTGAAAAGCGTTGAAATTTGAATTTTGAAACATAATTTATTTTTTTATCTGAGCTCGAATTTCGACCATTGGGCGATCTCTAGTATTTATTATTTTGAGATTACGTGAAAAGAAGTACCAATAATTGCATAGAAAAGCACTTGGTGAGTAAGGATCAGTTCACACCAATACGTGACACAACGGAACGCGACGCAGTGCTTTTTTTTTATTGAATAAGGGGGCAAACGAGCAAACGGGTCACCTGATGGTAAGCAACTACCGTCGCCCATGGATACTCACAACATCAGAAGAGCTGCAGGTGCGTTGCCGGCCTTTTAAGAGGGAATACGCTCTTTTCTTGAAGGTTTGCAGGTCGTATAGGTCCGGAAATACTGCTGGTGACAGTTTGTTCCAGAGTTTTACAGTGCGCGGCAGAAAGTTACGCGAAAAACGCACTGTGGAAGACTGCCACTCATCAAGGTGATGAGGATGGTATGTTTTTCGCGTGGGACGATGGCGAAAAGTTGCAGGTGGCATGATTCCGAACAATTCCTCAGAGCACTTCCCGTGATACAACCGATAGAGGATGCAGAGTGAAGCTACATCTCGGCATAATTCCAAGGGGTCCATGCTGTTTGAAACACTATAATGGCAGTCAACAATTCGAGCGGCCCTTCGTTGGATACGATCCAGAGGGAGCAGTTGGTATTTTGGCGCCCCTGCCCAGAGATGAGAACAATATTCCATATGAGGCCGAACCTGCGCCTTGTAGAGTTGTAGGCGTTGGTCCGGACTGAAGTACTGCTTAGTCGCGTCACGTGTTTGTGTGAGCTGACCCTTACTTGCATTTATCACTATAATATCGGCACGTACCAAAGTAAATCGGTACATTTTTGTGAGGTTTCCGTAACCGATACGCGCTCGGTTATTAGTATCGGGTTGCCGGGGAAAATATTATTCGACACTGCCCGCAGGTGTCACGTGACACGACAACAGGTAATAAGTGACAGGTAACAGGCAGTAACAGGGGTAGAGTGACAATGCTGTTTCATGAGTTCGATCAGTACCACTCAATAATGGTTAGAAAAAACCTCCAAAGAACTAGACAGCTTCTTTCTTCCTTTTTATGGTGGTGAAAAGTAGCCTTATTTTTAATGACTCGTGGCTAGAAAATGAATAAAATTCTATGCTAATTAATATGTTATATAATAATAATATGTAGGCATCTAAGTTGGCGCACAAACGATGACAGTTCTATGTCTGCGGCCGATGAAATTAAAAAAATTAAAGGTGTCTAAAACACTCGCTTGTTTAGCATTTATAATAATACTAGATGACGCCCGCAACTCCGTTGCGCCAAAACTCGTTTATCGCGCGGGGACCGTACATTTTTTTGGGAACAAAAAGTATCCTATGTCCTTTCCCGTAAAAGTATCTCCATGCCAAACAGCAAAATCGGTTCAGCGGTTTGGGCGTGAAGAGGTAACAGACAGACAGACACACTTTCGCATTTATAATATTAGTATGGATTATTTGAAAACCGGATTTATTGATTTTCAATTGCATAATATGATTAATATGGCTGAGGTTTGATAATTTTATAATTTTCCTAACATCTAAGGGTACATTTACTTAATGCTGTTTACACAATGCTCCCAATGTGCCGGGAATCCAATATGGCTGTTTATGGAATGAATAGTTAAATGTTTACCGCTAAACCACAAGTGAATTATTCCACGGTAAAGTGTATTGGGACACCCTTAGCACACACGCCTCAGCCACTGAAAATTTTACCTAGATACTATTTCGCCAATATGCCTAATATTATAGGAGAAGTCGGAAGTAATATTACACAAAGTAATATTAAGGGTTCTTATTAAATTATACAATTTAAAAAAATAACCTCAAATATTCATGAACAATTCTGATAATATCAACCCGTAATAAACACAACTTTCAAAGATTCGGACAAACCATTTATGCATAAACCATTAATTACAATGCTCATTAAAATATGCTCAAAGACAAATAAATAACGTGGTACCAGCAATACGCACATAGCGAGTAAATCTCCAGTGACACTGTCGCCTGGGGTTGTGACTACTACTACAGGTATTTACCTTTATACCTTGAGTAAATGATATGCCGCAGAAGGCTTGCATGAAAAGCCAAAAAAACGATTTCGACTTCAATATACATGTCACAATTCAACTGTAGTTATTTTTAATTCTGTATAAATTGGTTAATATTTATTTGATTTCCATACTTTTCAGATGAAAAAAAAATCTACTCTTCATAGAAAAGCATTGAGACTTTTCTCAGAATCATTCTCTATTTATAATTCTATCTACAGATACAACAGGCGACAGAATTACAGCTATTCTGCCAATCGACGAATTTTCTGGAGAAAATTCGACGCGGATGCCGCGAATAACTAAAATAATTTCTAATATCGAATCACAATATTATGGCAGCCTACCGCGAGCCCGGCTTAACTGACACCGAGCTACGGGGTAAATTGGACGAATAACTCCGCCAAATACTTCAGTTAGAATATTCGTGGAAATAAGTCGTAAACGAGTAAATCACCTGATGAGATTGGAGTGTAAAAGAGACTTTACTATTTAGTAACAAAAGCTATGTCTTACGAATCTTTGTTTAGGCCACATTTCCTGATCCGAGTTTAATATTTTTTAGGCAACCAAAAAAAAAAAAAACACAACGCCACTAAAGACTTCTCAAAAGTAGGAAATAAAGTATAATAGCATTGTCAAACACCTTGAGTTTGAGAAAATCTTAACAAGATCTTAATTTACCCACTACTGTGGCTGACGACTGTGAATGATATTTAAAATAAAACCTACTGATCTGAGGTCCATAGCTAACACTTAAGCTAGACGACGTCGGAGTTGGAGGAGGTTTATTGGAACCTAACTCCATCAGTTAAGAAATGTTGACTAAGCTGAATAAAAACTTATTCAGTATTAGATGACGCCCGCAACTCCGTTGCGCCAAGATTCGTTTATCGCGCGAGAACCGTACATTTTTCCGGGATAAAAAGTATCCTATGTCCTTTCCCGGGACTCCAAGTATCTCTATACCAAATTTCTGCAAAATTGGTTCAGCGGTTCGGCCGTGAAGAGGTAACAGACAGACAGACAGACAGACAGACACACTTTCGCATTTATAATATTAGTATGGAAGCATGGATATGGATCTTCTATCAGCAACTAAATTACAACAATAGTCCGCCGTTTAAGGAATTCCGTTATACATTCCAGGGTTCATTAGAAATTAATATATTTTATGCAAAGCGGGTAGTATTCGTGCAATATGAAAGTTTAACCAGCAGCGGCGGGTGCATTAGACGGCCGCCACATATTAATAAGGTGGTACTCCAGACCCCAGAGGCGGTTCCACCGTTCGTATGTAAAATGTCTATATTTTATGTGCAAATGTATGAGTTGTCGGTGAATCTTCCGCGGTGGAATGCGCTATTGTTTTTGCTAGTGGCAGGTTATTCGAATTAGACGCGTTAAAAATTGGTTATGGTAAGAAATAGACGAACACTTCAAATATTTTTTGTACTTGTTTCCAACACGGTTTTTTACTTTAACGCAGCGTCACCTTACAGACCAATTTTTTTTTTCACTTTTGTATGGGGAAACTCGTGACGCTGGGGCGCTTGCCTAAAAAAAGTGAAAAAAAAATTGGTCTTACGGCACTGCTACTTTCACGGTGTACTCTCTACAAGGAACACGTATACACCCTAAAGTATTCTCACTTAGTTTTGTTACACTCTGTATTCATATCCATCAAATTCCATTTTCACAGGAAGAAGAAATAGATAGACATATACATTAGCATCAACTTTTAAGTACTGTCCCCCTTACTAATAAACGTTGTATAAGCTTTGAATAGTTATACAGTGTTTTGTTCCTGTCACACAAGTGACATTTTTAATTGGATCGAAGAAGACAAAACACTGTATAACTGTTCAAAGCTTATACAGCGTTTATTAGACCACTAACCACCCATGCTATTGTTACATAAAACGTGTACTACGTCAAACCGACGTCCGTCTGCAGTAAGATACATTGTCTGGAGTTGTTAACCCTTGTTCTAGAAAAAAACTAACCACTGACCCAGTATGGCTCTGTACAGTCTACAGTAGTAAATAGTAACTTAAAGCTAACTACATATAAAGGTAGTAATAACCACTAAAATGCCTTAACTGCTTTTTCGTTTCAACTTCCGCCACTTCCAGAATGCGACTGCGACTTGCTGTTATTTTTACCAACGATATCAAAATACGTTCTAATTAATACGTTAATACGTTCTAATTCTATGATTTTTACTTAAGACTAAAATAACAAACCTAACACTGAGCTTATCGTGATTATTATTGTGAGTCCCACAAAACCTCGTCCTTGTATGACGAGTTTTCAGATTAAAATTTCAGTCCAGAGTTTTAAAGCGGCTTTATTACATGCCAAAATATTATTTAAAACTCTAATAGCAATATGATCATATTAGGAAAACGATTACCGATTTTTCGTCTATAGAAACTTTCATCAATGAATTTTTCAGGAAATTTTCATAATTCTTCACTGGCTTTTATAAAACCTTTAACAATTTAGCGGCATATCGGGCATAACGACACTTTTCCCGGAGACTGTACTTCGGAATAGCTTTATTGGTCGTCAGAAAAGTGAGATTTATTTTGACACGAAATCCAACCTTAACGCTATTCAATAAGGGTTAAATTCGGTTGTGTCTGCCTCGTCGTTTATAGTGATGGAACGCGAGCAGCCACCCGTAAAGCCTTCGATAGCGATGTTACGATAAAACTAATAGAGTTTTGGACTAACGTCCGATTAATATAGTTATGGGATAAAAATGACTTGGCTATTACAAATTGAAATAATGTTTACGCTAAAAGTTTCGTCGATATGTTTCGGGTGTTTTGTAAGGTTGGATAATACATTGATTAAGTTATAAATGGTTATTTATATAATAGAAAAATTATAATAAGCGTTTTTGGTACTCCTTAGAATACATAATATCAAAAATATATGCTAAATAATAATAATTATCATGGTTAGTGGTTTGACAGAATGTATTATTGTCGTATACTTACGTAGAACTAAATAGGTTGTTACATAACATACATTTTTTCATCAATTTTACGTCGAACCATCAAAAGCTTCACAACAGAAAACAATAAGTCTTTGGTGTTTTGTAATATCTGCAATGAAATTTTTTTCCAAGTCCATAGAGTTAAGCTCTGGAGTCTAGATAGGCAAAAAAACAAAATACAGAATACACGCCTATATACAGGGTGTAACAAAAATAAGTGATAATACTTTAGGGTGTGTATGTGTTCCTTGTAGAGAGTTCACTGTGAAAGTAGCAGCGCTGAAAGACGAACAATTATTTTCACTTTTGTTTGGGCAAGGGCCCGAGCGTCACGAGTTTCCCCATACAGAAGTGAAAACTTTCACAGTGAACTCTCTACAAGGAACACGTACGCACCCTAATGTATTGTCACTTATTTTTGTTACACCCTGTATATATTTTTGGCGTGTAGATGACATTGTCATGGGGTTGTGGATGCTAAATAGCTGTGGCTCAAAATATACACAATAAATTATTGCCATTCGACTCGACCGTGTGCAATAAAATCATTGGATGACATTGGGCCAGGCCACAAGTCACAACACTGCGTTGCGGTGTCCTATCGCAGAAACAACATCGCACAGAACCGCGATGCGTTGTCACAACGCAAAAATGACATCGGAAATCTCGCAGTCGCGACGCAAATTTCCACGATGCGTTCTGCGACGTCGTAGATTTTTGCGATACGATGCCGCAACGCACTGTTGTGGCCTGGCCCATTGAGAGGAAATAATGAGAGAGAAGAGACCAGCTGACAGCTACTCAAGTAAAACTTTACAAAATGGCAGCGTTAATTTAAATTTAACTGCGCGTCAAAATATCCTTGGTACAGATAAACTACTATAACATGGCGCGCCCCTCCAAATTACTGTTTCAATGTCACATCCTTATGAAAGAGTTTGTATGTAGTAAGTATTCAACCAATCAACAAGTACTCCTAATATTGGTCAACTTATCATAACTAGCCTACCGCGCAAGACAACGCACTTCAAACGTTTTGACAATGCGACGCACTTCAAACGTTTTGAATTTTGGAGGGGCGCGCCAAGTTATCGTAGCTTATCTCTAACGTACAAAACAGCCATCTGCGTACAATTCTTCCGAACTTTTTGACTGATATTTTTAATAAATATTTTTATTATTTGCTTATTAAAAAGCACGGACAGAGTCAGTAATTATTTCTCCCCCGACTCGCGACTTTTGCCCCGGCCCCGGTGTTTTGGGGGATTATTGATATTATTGACATTTCCTCGTTTTCCTCCACGACCAAATTTGTTGTTTTCCTGGCAAGAAGTCGATTGTTGATAAGGTTTTAGTTAACTTGATGTTGCCCGTGGCTTTGTTGTATCGAAATATGCTTAGCGCCGAACCCGTATTTTTTTTGGGATAGCTATAATTTATAAACTTGTTTCTACCATATCTTAGACATAACATCAAAGTCGTTTTAGCAATATAAGTTTAAAACAAACAGACATACAGTCCCACTTTCGCATTAATACGAATAAATACAAATGCTTTATTAGTTACGTTTCACATTAGTTTTTATTTAACTTAATATAGTCGGTACATCATTGGTACTTAAATTGAAGTAGGCACCGATTCTTTGCACTTCGCCTACACAAAAAATGAATTTTTCATTTCCAACGGAACCCAAATCACCATGCTCGCTGGTATGTAACATGAAAAGGAACAAGTACAATGCATGTCACAGTCAAAGTATTCCGGCCAGTTTCGACAATGCCTGCCATGCGTGCACCACACAATGCGTCTATCCCATGTTGCCGTCATAATTCCACTTCCTTTTATAAAATTGTTGGCCGGAATTCTTTTTTGCGTATGAAAGATATGTGTTTGAAACGTATGCTGGGAGATAGGATGTACCTAAAGATTTATAAAAGCGGTCGCACTCCGAGACTTTTAATTGTTACTTAACTTTAATAATACTTTGACAAACAGTTTGACATAACATAGTATAGGTAAGTAGGTATAATCCTTTCCAATCAATTAAGAGATATCATAAATCTCTAAATGTGAACGTTAAACTCCATTTGGTATTGAAGAATTTACTAATTATTATAGTAAAAATATTAGTAATTTGGTATTTACTTAACTTTAATAATACTTTGACACGTCGCCGAAAGAGACTTTACGTGATAAAGTGTAGTTGATTGTGTGTGTGAATGTGTAAATAATATATATTAGGATAAAATTGTTGGGCGTGCATCCGTTGTCTGATTGCCATAACACAAGTTTTTACTTAGCATGGGATTAGACGACGTGATGTACGCTACTTAGCTTTTATACTATTGTATATTATTGTATGCTTAATAAAGAATTTGAATTTGAATTTGAATTTGACAAAGAGTTTGACATAACATATTATAGGTAAGTAGGTATAATCCTTTCCAATCAATTAAGATATATCATAAATCTCTAAATGTGAACGTTAAACTTAATTGTGGCCTCTATTTGGTATTGAAGTAAGAGAAAAATATATTGAGTAATAATTAAATTAAAGTAAATTAGTGCAAGTAGGTCAAATAGGTTAGACTACACAATAAACACTTACGGTCTTACCACAAAAGATTAAACATCTATTAACCAGTTGTCTTGATACCATAATATGTACTGAATTTTTCTGTAATCAACTGTTCAACAGGTGTTTAAATCTTTTGTAGTAAAACCGTATGTGATTCTGTAAAACAGCGGTACTCAATCTTTTTCTGATACCGGCCACAAACACGTTTCAGTTTTGATGTCGCGGGCCGCAACTAAAGGTAAAAAAATGATTTAATAATGAAAAGACAAGTTAGTTACAATAAACTAAATAGTTAGGCGAGATAAACTAACGACGAGACGATGACACGACGTAAATTCGGCGTATGCGTGGGCATGAAAATTTAAATTCTGAATGCCTTTTACTTCACGAATCACGCGGGCCACTGGGAAAATCCCGGCGGGCCGCAGGTTGAGTATAGCTGCTCTATAAGGATCTACGTGTAGAATCACGAGGAAAACATTGACCTGAAATCTTGCTTGAAATTAACAACCGCCTTGACTCAGAAGTAGCCTGCAAAGACTTAGGTAATTTGTAGTAGTGTTAAAAATTTTGCCCTAAAATGAGCATAGCAATAAGAAGTTAAGTTTGATTGCTTAAAATTCTTAATAACTTATTGATGTTATTTGCCACTTAGGAGTCAGGCCAACAAAGACATTTTGACCAGTCATGCCAAATACTATCGAGACTTTGTCATATTTCATAGCTTTAAAATACTTTACCGTAAAGTGAAATCTTTAATTGCATATTTATCGAGTTATTTAACACGTTGTTTGTCACTCAGGCTAGCGAAATATTGAGCTTTTGAGCTTTTCGCTAAAGTGCTAGTCCTCATATTTTACTGCTCAAAGATAGCGTACTTTACTATAATGCTTGGCTACTGTCGCCTCCCGAACGTATGTCTCTGATACAGAATATCTGCAGGAATAAGTCGTTCTTACTGGTAGCTCCCATGTCACATTAGATAAGATACGATGTTTGTGAGGCGTCAATATACATTTGTTATTTGGCGAAATATTTACTGTCCATATTATTATTATATCAGAAATATAGATCCTACGTGATTTGATGGAGTTATATCAAACCCAGCTGATAGATGCCGATTAACCTATCAAGCCCCATAAGGTCACCGGTGATCGCGACAACAATAGAATAATAATAGATTTCCAAATATCCGCGATCGAAGGATTAATATTGACTTGACAATAAAACCTGACCCAAACATGTTGGCACGCCATCTGCCTCTGAATCAATCATGGTACCATAGTCTTGTATAATAATACTTTCTGAAAACTCATGAAAAATCTTACTTACCCACTTCTTCAACGCTAGGCAATTATCAAAAGCACGTTGCTGATTGGTCACCATTTTGTCACCGATCAAAAGGACTATTGTGTGGATGAAATTCAGTCAAAATCATCCTGAACCTTTTATCAGTATAAAATAATAATTAATTCTGTTGGTAATTGGTATATTCTAAAAACTATTAATAACTAAAATTACTACTCAATAATTATTAATTACCACCAATAAATCCTTATAATTTACACGTAATTATTGACTTTATAGATGAAAGAATTAGTATGGCTTCCGGGGTTCATTATAGAACTTAATTAAGTACATATTACAGCGTCAGAGCGGATTCGTGTCACTTAAGCGAATTAATTGGGATTTGGAAAGATTAAAGGGAATATCTTACGGGGACTCACGGGTATGAAATTGAGAGAAATCGCAGCGATATTTAATATTTTGGAGGCTTCGTTGGGAGTTAAGATTAAAGGCCTGTTTCACCACTTCCTCATAAAGTGTCAGATAGGCTATCAACAACTTATTTGACATATTATCCATACTCTATCTGTTAAGTGATGGATAGCCTACCCGAAGTGGTAAAACAGGCTCTTAAAGTTCTATCTTCACGAATGATGGATACCCATGATGGCGATCCTGGGCAATTAAAAGACGATGTCTGTAATAGCATGCTTTTGTCCAATATGGGATAGCGTGAAAAGGCCGTAAAATTCTAATATCGACCAATGCTTTTCAGTTTCCTTTTCTGGACGTATGTACCAATACTTTTTGTACTCGGTTTTAGAAATATGTCCCTAGTTTACTTGCTTTGATGGGTTTGAAATTTTTCATTATTAATTTATAAACCAAAATATAACATTTTTGATAACACGTCTTAATACAAAATACCAATTCGTAAGTCTCCAATCTACGGTTCTTCGTTTTACGCTGAAAATACTTTGACCACTCACTTAATAAATAAACATATTTTATTTGAAACAAAAATTACAAGCTTTTTAGAATAAAGTAAGAGCGTTGAAAAAGTAAAAATTAGTTAGAAATTGGTTTTTAAAAGCTTAATAAATTACTTTTGTAATATTAATTACCCAGGTATTAAAGGGTGCTTAAAATAAAATTGGTTAAATATTGTTTTTTTTTTAATGAAGAGAATTTAAGAAATTGTTGTTCTCCTGATTTATTTAAAAGAAAGTATTTATCTATAAAAAGAGCCTATTATTATGCTATTATAATGAAACTTTAATGTAAGATATCAAAAATGGTTAAGCAATAGACAGTTATTTTAATTAAAATAATTTGAAATATTATCGTCTATGTGTTAGAGGTAAGCATAATATTTTGTCCCCTTTGAAATTCAGTTTCTTGACTATAAAGTCGATTCTTTTCGCTGGGTTTCTCCCGAAAAGGTGGTAGGTCGACAAAGACGATTTTGGAATCATTTTTATCTTTTGAATATATTATTCAGAAAAAAACCTTTTTTAATTTTATAGATACTTACATCAGTTCACAGCATCCTTCTACAGCACATTTCAAATGATAAAACAATAAACGAGCGGCGTAACAGTTAATCACAAGTTCACCCCCTCGCTGTAAATTTGGACTTGTTTTCAAAACACACGTTATTTTTGTTTTGTCTTCAAACTTTTGAAGTGACGCACTGGATAAGTTGGATAATTTAGTTTGGTTTGTTGACTGTAAATAAATATTCAGTAAACAAAGGATACCCGTGGCGATAGGATATTAAGTTATTGTTTAGGTATATTATTATGAGGTTAACTGTTAAGCAATATTATAAGGGAAATGATTTGATCGCTTGCATTGAATAATGAGCTATAAGTTAGCGAAGTCTTAGTAACTAGGTAATAGGGCCCCGTTTTCACCCTGTGGGATAATATCTGGAGGCCAAAGGAAGATCTTCCGACCGAGCGAGGTGGTATGCTCGGTCAGGCCGAAGCCCACGTGATACATTTCAGCTGTCGTATATATACCGACGCGCTTAGAAAACTTCGATAGCGCGATGCAGGTATGTTAGGCGAATGTGGGTACCGCCACGTCGGGGTCACCAATGTGGGATAATATCTGGAGGCCAAAGGAAGATCTTCCGACCGAGCGAGGTGGTATGCTCGGTCAGGCCGAAGCCCACGTGATACATTTCAGCTGTCGTATATATACCGACGCGCTTAGAAAACTTCGATAGCGCGATGCAGGTATGTTAGGCGAATGTGGGTACCGCCACAACCCTTTAAGTACGGAACCCTAAAAAGGAACATTTGGAAAATATTCTAGTCGAATTTTTATAGAGTCATGCAAATTCAAAACAAAACCTAACAACGCAGAGCCAAAAAAACTCCAAATTACAACTTCACCTGTACGCTTTGATTTTCAAAACAAAATATCAAAGTGTCACTACTAACAAAGCGAAATCAATTGTTGCCGAACTAGCGAAACGCAAAAAATCATACACTCGTTTGCATAAAAAGTACACACGTACTGAAAAACTGTGTACAACTTTTGTTGCGGGTTAACATTATTCCAATCCTTTTGCGAATAATATAAACGGGAACTGGAATGCACTGGAATTGTATTTCAAATACATAGTCTTGAACTTTTGATTTTTTTTTTGTTAATTCGTGGTTATTGATAAGACAAATTATTCTGACTGACTGACATGGTGATCTATCAACGCACAGCCCAAACCACTGGACCGATCGGGCTGAAATTTGGCATGCAGGTAGATGTTATGACGTAGGCATCCGCTAAGAAAGGATTTTGATCGATTCTACCCCCAAAGGGTTAAAATAGGGGATGAAATTTGTATATAATAATACTTCTTAACGCGAGCGAAGCCGCGGGCAATAGCTCGTATATTGTAATTTAGAAGTTTAAATAATATTAATAGCATCCTTATAATATGAACTAAAAAGTATTAAATAATTTTTTCTATCTAATATGTAGTGCCTTTTCCCGAATTCAACTAAACCTCAACTATTTCTGTACTCAATCTTCATCATTTTGAAGTAGGTACCAGATATAGCTGAATCTTTATTTCTTTGACAGGTTTCTGGCACCGACTTCAAAATTATGAAGATTGAGTACAGAAATAGTTGAGGATTAGCCGAATTCGGGAAAAGGCACTACATATTAGATAGGAAAAATTATTTAATACTTTTTAGTTCATATTATAAGGATGCTTTTAATATTGTTTTTACCTTGGAAGTCGGTTTTAATTTTTTGTTAAAAATAATAATTTCACTCTTTTTAGTTACCTAGTAGGTAAACTGTTAGTGCCAATTCAAATTGTATAAAAAATAGTTTCATATTGTCTTTACTAGATGTCACTGAGGCGCTCCTGTGTCGCGCTATCGCTTGTACGTAGTAGTTTTATATAGGTAGTTGTAACTTGTAGTAGATTTTTGTGGTGTTGTTGAAAGTTTGTAAGCAACTGACAACTCAACAGTGAGCTTGCCGCTTGGTGTGAGCAGTGAGCATTGAATTGACAACATAAATCATAATATTGAGTGGTAATTATTGATCTCGTATAATTGTTATTAAGTTGACCTCCGTCATAGTCCGCGAATTTATAAGTGGTCGTCGGTGGTACTGCGAATATTCTACGTATCTTATTACAATTTGTTAAGACTGTTAAGAGTCATACGGCATACCCCAAGGCCCAAATATCAGGTAGATACATTTAAACAATACATTTAAAAAAATCTAAGTGAACACGTGCTGAAAAATGCTCGCAGCGCGGCATGCCGCATGCCCTGACATTCCAGTTACAACTTGAATACGACGTTTACGCTCGCGCCGCGCGGCGACGCCGTTGCCTCTGCGGCGCCGACCGCCGTGTATATTAAACAGCCTATAATTGGTGTTGTTATGTATATAATTATTATTATTGTATCCATACCTATGCCTTGTACTATTATCTATTTTGTGCCATGACACATTGGTGACCTTAACACGACGATGGTAATGATGATGATGACGATGATGATGATGGTGAATTTGAATTGCATGGTAGCATATGCTTTCTGTTCTCAAAACAATGCCGAAACTCCCAAATGTGTATCTATAAAGAGTCAGGAGTTCTCTCAGCATCTTCGAAACCATGGTATACCTTGACCCAATATTTGACTTTTTGGTAGCATATTCTTAGTACACTTCACATAAAACCAAAATCACCATATGTTTCCATATACATTTCGAGGAGTCCCTTCGATTTCTCCTGGATCCCATCATTAGGTCACCACTTTTGTGAACATGGTACCAAATTGGAGTGAAACCTAATACAACAAAACAAAAATTTCGAAAATCGGTTCACAAACGGCGGAGTAATCGTTGAAAATCAAAAAAAAAAAAAAAAACACAGCCGAACATATAACCTTCTCGTTTTTTGGAAGTCGGTTAAAAATCGATTCAGCCTTTTAAGCGTCAAGAAGTAACAGACAGACGGACACTATCAAATATTTTAAAGTATTAGTAGGGATTGTAGAAGTATGTCCAGCAGTGGACGAATATAGGCTGATATGATGATGATGATTAGTAGGGATTAGTGTGTGATAGGGGTAAAATTATCAAACAAAATATAGATCATAGATCATGGGTTCCCAAACTTATTTCGTTTACTGCCCACATTGAGAACAAATTATGTTTTAGCGCCCCCCCATTGTTTCAAGTTAAAACGCATGATGAAATGAAATTACAAATTACCCCCCAAACCTCACACAGCACCCCTATTTTTTTTCTGGGTCCCACACCGCCACCCTTTGGCGGCTGAAAGGCTGTCACAGATAGACAGACACACTTTTGCATTTATAATATTAGTACGGATTTTTGTACGACGGGGGTGAAAATGTCGAATATCAGAGACTGTACCTGCTCGAATGTAACGGAAATGGGGAATTTATTCCCGAGGATTTTCAAACGGGTATAAATTGGCAAATATTATTGCAGCGCAGTGAAGGTTGTATTTCGGTGTACGGTAGCTCGTGCCTTTTTGCGTGTGAAAGATGCTGTGCCATTTTCTTATAGTGGAACTTGTTTAAAAGAAATTTCTAGGTGTGAAAGTGTTCGTAGCAGGGCTATTTAAAATGAGGTTTTGTATATTTTGATACAGAAGAAATTGTGCAAAAGGGTTAGTGTAACGGTAGGTGTAATGCATGGCCTCATAAAATACACCATGAGGCCATACACCTACCATTAGTAAGGGTTCGTCAAAGGATAAGTGTTCTGCACATAAAAAGAAATGGCGCTTAATATCATCAATGATATAAAATCTAGAATGCTTTAATGTAAATAGGACTAAATCGCAATCTTAGGAAAAAATCTTCAATGTCCTTGACCTAAATGCTAAGCTGACCTAAAGCATAGGTAGGTTAGTCTTCAGGTAGGTTAGTCTTCGATATCTAGCAATAAGGTCCAGAAGTATCTACTATACTTATACAGCATCTGGTTTTTAGCGACTGTACTTAATATATTATTTATTTATTTTATTTTATCGGAAAATAAAACAGTACTTTAATAATAAATATTTATACGTGGGAGAGCCATGCTTCGACACGAATGGGCCGGCTCGACCGGAGAAATACCACGTCCTCACAGAAAACCGGCGTAACACAGCGCTTGCGCTGTGTTACGCCGAGTGAGTGAGTTGACCGGAGGCCCACTCCCATACCCTATTCCCTTCCCTTCGCATCCCTACCCTCCCCTATTACCCTATTCCCTCTTAAACGGCCAGCAATGCACATGCAACTCTTCTGATGCTGCGACTGTCCATGAGCGACGGAAGTTGCTTTCCATCAGGTGACTCGTTTGCTCGTTTGCCCCCCTATTTCATAAAAAAAATATGATATTAAAACAAATTCAGTAGTAATAAGCTGTAACTTGACATTTATGACTAGGTATTTGCATATAATAATATTATGTGAAATTATTTTAACAAAACAATCAGCCGTGCTCGTAGTGGACTCGTGTCACGAGTTAATTATGAAATCGTATAATTTTAATGAGATAACCGTAAAATTCGTTAAAAACTTATTAACGCCGACAATAACGAGTTTGTTTCGTGTTTTCCATTGTAACTGAAAATGTTAACGAAATGTTATTACGCTAGAAGATATAGAGATGTTTCGGTGCACTAATGAATGGTAAACTTAATTTTCTTGTGAATAATTCTAAAATTTATCCTTCTTCATGTCCTTTTCCGCGATTAGAAATATCAAATTTTGTCTGAATTAGTTTAGTTGCTATTGGCTAAGCGTTTTTGACAAAACCTAGTACTGCAGATATTTTGGTCATAATGTTGTACCTACTGTATGTGTTTTACGTGAAAATCTATCTTACCGTAAATTGTTGTTTCAATCAAAAATAATATTGGGTCTGCCTATTATAGTTTGTTCGTTTTATGATGATATGCGTGACACATTACAATTGACAATAGTAGGGAATTTACCTAAAAAAATTAATCGAATAATTTAAAAATCACCTCGTAAAGGAATTGCAATCGAAATTATCGATTTCGTACTGATGTTTCAGAGTGACGCCGGCGATCTAAGATGGCCGCCCTTTTTTATCGATTTGATTTCGATTCAACTGTGTTAATCTCTATTGACATATAAGTTCCGTTTCATGCATCTGACATTTTTCAAATATTTTCGTAACAATAATTTTACTCTCCTATTTCAAAGTTAATATTTATAATTTTATATCAATAAGGTAGCATTTAGCAACTTTTCATTTTTATTCATTTACAATTACAGGAAACATTTATTTTTGTAGATGGAATATAATTTATTACATTCTAAGCTAAAAATCCGTAGCATGATGATGATGTATAGCAATATGAGAACTGTCACCCATATCATCTTAGAACGAACAAACTATAGGTACTACTGTATTAAAGGTTATCATATTTTATTAATAAAATTATATTTCTTAGAGAAGAAGCTTCATTATATGCAAATATTTGTCCATTGTAAATCAAAATAATAATTATTACATTATGTTACATTCACTCACAGACCAGTTATTTCTTAGTCTATGATTAACTTTATAGATTATTAAGTTTAAGTACATAATAATTTTACTGACCTATAACACCAACTTAATAATATATAAATAACTACCTATTACAAAACCTGTAAAGTTAATTTAAACTTTCCAATAGAAATTCTAATTTCAATAACACTCAAATATACATTCATACCCCACACACTGACGCCCTCCGATAAATCACACTACCTCATAATTATACTTCATTAATAATGCATATCAAATTGAGCCATGGAACTGGAGGCATATGTGGAACTTAAAATAGTTTTTAAGTTAGATTATGTCATAACTCATAACCGTACATTTTCTCTTAACAAAAGGCTTTTCGCAAGCTCTCCTTGTTAAAATATGTGAACAAAAAATAAAAATACTGAAGACCTAGCTAACTACAGTCTACATCACAGACATCCGCCAGTAAGAGTTCAAGCGCTGCTAAGATTATTTACGTACTTATACCCATGGGCGTACCTAGGATATCAGCTATGGGGGGCAGCACGGTCTGGCACCCCCCCCCCCCCCGACTTATGGCAAGTCTGTCCCTAAAATTAGCAGGTACTGCAGTGGCAGTTACGACAAAATTATACATATTATTTTATTAATGACCGTAGCTCAAGAAAGCTATCCTTTTTGTAAAAAATCATATCATTGTCATTGAAAATTACGAGATGTTCGAATTTGAAGTGTATTTTTATGGTGATATTCAAGATTGTTTACAGAATTACCATACCATTTCTCAAAATTAAGTTCGGTTATTTTTTTACTTCGTTCTTTTTTGAGTCTACATTAATTTTGGTGTAAGAGAATTCCACATAGGTAATTTCTTCAGACTGGAAGCTTAAAAGTCTTTTCGAACTGGCCTGGCCTTAAAAGATATTTTGTTTCTAACACTTCATTTTACGCAGAGTAGATAACACGTTTTGAATTCCCACTTTCCAGGGAAATTGACGTTTATTTTACCTTCCAGGGGGGGGGGGGGGGGGGGCAGCTGCCCCCTGCCTCCTGCCTCGGTACTCCCATGCTTATACCGTAATGCTGCAGGTCGATATATTACGGGAGGTCACGACATTTTTGGTGACGATATCCAAAATGACTTATTTTAGATTGACAAGATAAAGAGCAACTCTCTAATGCCAAATATGTCGGTCTGCCTGCGTAAAGTAGTTGCGTTCTCTGTATAGGGCGCCTGAAAACCCAGTGATCATGACCAAAAAAAAAAATGATAAGGTAAATGGCTGAGTAAGTTATATTAGGTAAGTACTAGTTGTTCTCATATCAGTAGCGTAAAAACTGACCAAATATTCGGTTGCGTTATGAAGCAACGAGCATTCAAACGTGACTTAATATTGTGACCAAAAAAAAATGATCAGGTAAATGGCTGAAAATTACAAATCGTAAACTGTCAGTACGTACTAGCTTATTAGCACCAAAACTGACCAAATATTTGGTTGCAATTCATAGTTATCGGCGACCTATGTCTTATGGATATCGTTACCAAAAATGTCGTGACCTCCTAATCTAATAGTCAATTTTATAAAGCTGTTTCATGGCGTTTATAATAAGATGCTGTTGCATAATGAAGACGCTAAAGATGAGTCTATGAAAGCAATGACTCAACGCATTTCATAGACAAAAAACGAAATGAATAAGATAAACATAATTCAAAGAACAATACATACTTAATATGTATTATCGTGCGGGGCGGATCAAACCAGGAATTTGCATAATGAACAGTTTATATACAATGTCAACACCGTGGATTATACTGTAAGAAAGTTAAGGGGTGCTTAATCCTTAAGAAGAAAGTCTTTTTGGTAATCCTTTTGAAGACTTTGTGGAAAATGTACAGGTCTGTTGGAAAATGTGCAGCCCTTCAAAGTATAAGAGTTTTAACGCCACCTAATGCTGAGCTAATATTATAATTATACCAATACTTTTATTATATTTCTTCGCTTCATTCTTCGATATATAATTGTTGGTTGGTAAACCAGTAGTACCTCTGTATCTGCTAGGCAATCGCGTTTTTTCAAAGACGTATGTGGGCAGTTGAAAAACTACCCGCACGCTCGGTTACTGGACGTTCCGGCATGTCTCATTCTTTGTTAACGCGAGGCAACGCGAGCACGAATACTTAGTAACCATGCCAAAGCGCTGCAGCTGGTTATAATTATTATTAAAATGATTGAGTCAGTGTTGGAAGTAACTAAAGTCGGTGTTATTTTATCGTGTAGTAAGAAAATACATGTTACTACTATTAAATACTTAAATAAACGGCAGGCACTACCGAGGCCTAGACGAGTCAAGTATATTCAATACTAACCGGCGTGTACTGCGACCGCGAGCCAATAAACGTACAATGTGTTGGGACTGCGAGTATTAATACACGATCTATAATATTATGTATGCTTTATCCGTTCTATAAATAGAATTATAAAACTATATGATTGCCGGATTGGGGGAAACAACTGCAGGTGATTACTGCAATTATTTTAACTAACCGGCACGTACTGCAACTGTGAGTCAATAAGTAGTGTGTTTGGACCGTGAGTCCTTTTGCACAATCTATATTCTTGATTGCGGATCTCTGACGATGTTTTACCTATTCTATAAATAGAAATATAATATGTTTGTCCGAATGGGAGAAATAACTGCAAGTTAATTACTGCAAGTTTAATTATATATTAAGTTATTTTATAAACCGCCATAATGTGTGGATTGACTACGGGTCTCTGAGCACAATTTATATGCATCGAAATTGACTGCGAGTCTCTGACGATGCTTTATCTGTTCTATAAATATAACTATACGTTGGCCGGTTTGGGGGTTAACAGCGAGTTATTTTATAAGCCGTTATAGTGTGTGGATTGACTGCAAGTCTCTAAACAAAATCCTTATGCATCGGAATTGACCGCGGGTCTCTAACGATGTTTTATCTAAAAATAGAAGTACAATACTATGTTGGCTGGTTTGAGGGGATTAACTGCGAGTTAATTACAATTTAAAATATATTGATATTTTTCAAATCAACATTAAGTATGGATTGACTACGAGTCTCTGACAATGCTTAAAAATAAAAAAATTGCAACTACCGCGCGTTTTTCCCGCACTCTTTGTTCTATAAATATAACTACATAATTATTATTATATTAATATCTTTGCCGTTTTATAGAGAATAGCTATTTCGAGCTATTAACTAGATAGACTGCGAGTCTCATTAGTTAACAACCAATGGGCGTCTCGCGCGATCCTTTTGTTCTAAATATAGAACTATGATTATGATTTACTATTTCTGCTGGTATGTAATTATTATTATTAAATAAATCTTGCACCAATTTTGGGGACTCGGGATACACCGCGAGTGTACATAACGAAACTTACTTAATATCTACGTAACGTTATAGTTACTACCCTCAATATTTTTTGCAACATATTTTATCGACAAATAAGTCGATTATAACGAGCTACCACAATATTTTTTTTTTAGGTGACTAAGACCAGACAATCGGGAAAATATTACTAAAAGGTTTTACTATTAATATAGGTACGGGACGATCAGGTTACGAATGAACCCGAAGCCTTCCCGAGTACCGGCACTGATAGAACCGGACCAGATCCGGATAGATCCAGGGCTCCTACTGACGTTAGGTGCACCCTCGTTGGATTCGCCAGATTATTGTTTTAAATGATCCCAAAAACGATTAAGTTGAGCTACTTCTTATAAAACATTCCTGATAATAAGTGTTGCAGATCGATTCCATTTCGATCGATTATAATCATTGATAAGTCTGATCATATCGAGACTTTGTTAGGTGAGATCTATATCTCACCTAACAAAGTCTCGATATGACCAGACTTATCAACAGTATCTGATTTATCTCGATATAAATTATTATCAAAGTTATCAGATAATATATTATCAGAAAAAACAACTTCGTAACGGAAACCTATAACACTCAGACTCGATAAGTCTTGTCTCAATATCAGACCGAGATTATTATTGTTTCGTTGGATAATTCCAGTATTTGTTCTCAGAGACAAATTAGTACATCCCATCAATCGGGTACCTTTTGGGCCACCGGGACTTTATTTGTAGCCCGCGTGATGTTAAATCACTTTGAAATTCACGCCCACGGGCAAAATATTATACAGTCAACGTGAAAGTCTTTTTTCACTTGTAAATCGTTAATTTTAAATTACGTTATTTTTTAAACCTAAAAATGTTTGTTGCGGCCCGCGACACTAAGACCAAAGATTTTTGCGGCCCGCATGAAAAATAAAAAAATTAGGGAACTTCGTTCCAAAAACAAAAACAGGTTGGGGACCACTGGCTTAATTTAATATACATCATGACATCAATAAACTATTAGAACTATATCTTCGTGTACCCTTATCGAAGGTTACCTTATTTCAAAGATTTTCTTTTCCCCAAACAAAGCGGCGGAAAAGATTGTATTATATTTTAAATACAATTATTGAATTATTTTAAATTTGAAAAAACTTCGTAAGTTTATTTCAAAATTACATGTTAATTTGGAAAAATAACTTTTAAGGCTTTCAAGCCAATACCCAAAAGTGGATATCTAGCAAAAATAGATTTAAGAGCCTACTTCTTGTTTTCTATTAACTCACTAGTCGATCGAAAGATTTTAATTAACGGATTAAGAACCTTAAGTCTTGACATACAGACTATCAGATGCGCTTACATTTCATTTTTTTTCACAAAAAATATAAAGAAGGAAACTAGACCAGGCGTAGGCTTTATCTAGACTAGACTTACCACGCTTTAACAATATCAGTATTCTAGGCGACAATTCTTCAGCCTCAGGCGCCCCCTTTTTGTTAACGTTTTATTGTTAATAGTGCCATGGGTGTATTAAACCCACAAAAAATATGTAAATATTTAAGTCTTGACGTTTATAATATATATTATTATAACATCTAGCTGTCCCGGCAAACGTTGTTTTGCCATATAAAGTATTTCGCCCATAATATTATTATTTTATTGAAGTGACTATACCTACTAAAGAGTATGTCACCATGGCAAAGTTCATGATTGCTATCCCGTCGCACAAACAATGGTCGCCGTCGGTCTCAAGTTGTAACAATTTGCTATTATTTATTCAACAAATGAATACTCTTATTAATATAAAGATAAAAGAGTAGATGTTGCCCGATTCTCAACCCTAGCTCGCTAAGATTCACGAAAGTCGGTCAAGCCGTTTCGGAGGAGTTCAACCACGCACACCGTGTCATGAGAATGTTATATATTAGATATATTATATAATAATATATGCCTATTAAAAACGAAATAATATAGAACAGTTAAATCAATGTACTCGTGAGCTATCTCAACTGATAGATATTTTGGCACCTTCATATCCTGATTCCTGACCCCCGCCGCGGAATGCAACTAGTTTTAAGCGATTAAAATATTTAATACTAAATAAAATATGCAATGATAAATACGATAACAGAATCACGACGACCACAGAGCTGGACCCAGTTAAAGCAGCAGACTCCTTAAAATTTATTCTAAAATACTTTACTTCGACTTAGATTTTAGATGAATACTCTGTTTAATCTTATTAACTAAATAGACTTATTACAGAAATCTTCGTCCGCTCCATCGGAATCTTAGCCAAACAATTTGACAATGGCTGTAATACGAATCACGATATTATCTTCTACAGCCATCACTGTGCACTGTTATTGTTTATGAACAATGTTGACTTTATTGGTTGGTGACATTGGCTCAGATGAATGTGTGAAGACTGAAGCGTCTTTCGAAAGAAGCTTTCCGGTAAAAATACCTGTATAATAAATACATACCTGAGTAGTATAGTACCCGGGGTCCACTTATAAATTATTTGTTTTTTCTTGCACTCTGTACCAACTGAATACTGGTCATTGACTTAAAACTTTCTGCCTAATAAAACTCGGCAAAATAAAAAATTACGGTTTTAAATAGCGGTATCGAAATTTATATTACAAAGACATCAACTCCCGGGCGTGATTGGATCGGTGATGTTATTAATTTATGTAATTCTTTTTTATTAAAAAAGAAGTTTCAAGTTATATTTAAGTTATTACGCCGTGCGATGGTTATTCAAGATTATATTAAATAGGATAAAGCAGGTGCTGTGCGAGATCGGCGCAGCGTCGACACGAGCGTCGACACGAGCGTAGACACGGGGACTGAAACTGGACGCTATTAATGACGATTAGTAAGACGACAGTCGAAAGGCAGGACTAGCGACTCCAATACTTTCGATATTTTTCTTAGCCATAATTTTATCGACGAACAAAGTTTCGCTGAATGATCCCAGTATGTTATCATTTAAATCACAAACCATAGAGGTTTCTTACGTTTCGTTTCTGACTATTATTAATATTTATTGTTAAATTCTTTCTCCAATATAATAATGATTACTGTTCATAATGAATATATGGTATTTTGTAAAAAAAAAAATCTTTCTTTCGTTACTCTGAAAATCTACTAGTTAATAATTATATATCGAAGAATGAAGCGAAGAAATATAATAAATGATCAAACGAACTAACCAAGTGAAGTTCGATCATTATTATATGAGTCGCTTCATTCGAAGATATAATCTCCCTCCCACCCAGTCTGCACGAAACTATATTTGCTGCAGTACCCAAAGAAAGAAAGAAAGATTTTTTGCATTATTTCTCTCTAAACATAATGAGACATGCCGGAACGTCCAGTAACCGAGCGTGCGGGTAGTTTTTCAACTACCCACATACGTCTTTGAAAAAACGCGATTGCCTAGCAGATACAGAGGTACTACTAGTTAATAATTATATATCTTCGAATGAAGCGACTCATATAATAATGATCGAACTTCACTTGGTAAGTTCGTTTGATCATTTATAATATCTCAAAGTAATTGTGTACCTGTTTTAATGTAGAAGTGGCTGGCTCAAAGGAAGACATTCAGACGATTTCTAGTTAATTTTTAAAACTTACTTACTAGATGACCCGGTGAACTTCTTATCATTTCCCTTAAACCTTGACCGTCCCTGTACTTTCACGAATATTTCAAGACTAAAATTAGTTAAATCGGTTCCGATTTACGACTGAGTTTTAAGTGAGATTAACAAAAATTCATTTTTATTTGTATAGATAGATTACTATTTGTCTATTAAAAAAACTTTAATTGATAATAAGTTTATAGTACAACAAAACAAAAATTCTTTCGAAATTTTAAATTACTCTTCTAAGCGGGCCAGACAACTCTCACGCCATGTCGTCTAGGCTAACTTTATTTTCACAGTAGTTTCATTTGTCAAATATTTAATACGAAACGGTCTAGTATTTCCTGGCTTCAAGGGAACTCAAATAGTTTTCTTTTAAGAAAGTTTGATATTCTAAGATGTAGATATAACTGCGCATTTAAAATTTTAATTAGATTGATTCTGCTCAGAAGACAATGGGTCGGTACATGTCGATACTATCGTATATTTAGCAGGCAACGGGGTTCCTATAGACGTGACAGCGCATATCTTGGCTATGGGAAATGTAATTGATAATTTTGCTGATTAGAAATCATAAGAATGTTGTTCGGTAATTTTTACATCCGCTGTTGGGTCTTATTGGTCCCATCTATACTAATATTATAAAAGTATTAAATATAATATATTTAATACTTTTATACTATACATATATTTAAGATTTTTAAGATTTTTATTATATGATACACATATTTAATACACATCCATGACCCAGGAACTTCATAAACTTTTGTTCTGTCGCGTCGGCGGGACTCGAACCCGCGACCTCCGGCTTGAGCTATCATAAAACTATATTATGCGCTAACCGTACATTTAAAATGTATCCTATGTCCTTTTCCGGGACTCAAAGTACATAATATATCTATACCAAATTTCAGCAAAATCGGTCCAGCTGTTTACGCGTGATGTCGTAACCAAGGAAAGTATATAGATTCATTTTTATTATTAATATACGTTCCGCGCGGCTTCGCCCACGTAAACTAGATATTTTACAGATAAATTAGTCCACAAAAAATAGCCTATGATCCTTCACGTGCTCTACTTCCTATCTGACCCAAATAACAGAAAAATTGCTCTAGTAGTTCGTAAGATAAGCCCTATCAAATAATTTCCCCTTTTTTTCCACATTTTCTCTATTTCTTGGCTCCTATTAGTCTTGGCTTGATAAAATATAGCCTATAGCCTTCCTCGATAAATGGGTTATCTGACATTGAAAGATTTTTTCAAATCGGACTAGTAGTTCCTGACATTAGCACGTTCAAATAAGCCCTTTCAAATCATTTCCCTCGTTTTTTCCACATTTTCCTCTATTTCTTTGCTCCTATTAGTTTTAGCGTGATAGAACATAGTCTATAGCCTTTCTCGATAAATAAGCTATCTAACACTGAAAGAATTTTTCAAATCAGACTAGTAGTTCCTGAGATTAGCGCGTTCAAATAAGCCCTTTCAAATAATTTCCCCGGTTTTTTCCCCATTTTCCTCTATTCCTTCGCTTCTATTAGTTTTGTCGTGATAAAATATAGCTTACAGTCTTCCTCGATAAATGGGCTATATAACAGTGAAAGAATTTTTCAAATCAGACTAGTAGTTCCTGAGATTAGCGCGTTCAAATAAGCCCTTTCAAATAATTTCTCCTCGTTTTTTCCACATTTTCCTCTTATTTCTTCGCTCCTATTAAATTTAGCGTGATAAAATATAGCCTATAGCCTTCCTCGATAAATGGACTATCTAACACTGAAAGAATTTTTCAAATCGGACCAGTAGTTCCTGAGATTAGCGCGTTCAAACAAGCAAACTAACAAACTCTTCCGCTTTATAACACAAATCCTTCAGGTACTTACTACGAGGCCAGAGATGGTGTGAAGCGTCCATAGATATTATTATTATTATTATTATGTTTTTATTCTGAATTTCTCGGTTTTCACCGGCGTACTAGTATGTACGAGCCGAAGCCAAGTACATACCAGGTAAGTACTTAAAAAATTAAATGTTTAAATTGTTAGTATGAATGGACGGAGTGTCCGGCGAAGGGTGATATTGCGTTGTATGATCAGGTTGTGATATGTGTGATGTATGAATGTGTGAGCTTGGTTGTGTTTGTGGTGTATGTAATGTTGTCTCATCATCTGTTTGTAAAAACTTTCTTACTATACGACAAGTGTTTAATATTACAGCTTTTTGCATTAAATAGTTTAAATTAAATAGTAGCTTTTTGCATACTAAGTTATGGGGTAGTTGGAGAGTATCAAGGGACTTAAATAGCTGAATAGGGATTACACCTGTAGTAGATAATACTATTGGTACTATTGTTACCTTTTGCAGGTTCCAAAGGCGTGCTATTTCCTCTTTAATTTCAATATATTTTGTTAATTTTTCAGCTATTATACTTTGTAAGTTATGAGTGTTTGGAATGGCTATGTCGATAAGACATGCAGTTTTGTTTATTTTATCTACTAGTGTAATATCTGGTCTGTTGTAGTAAATAGAGTTTGGTGGCGGCGTTATCAAGTATATTTTGAGGCTTATATTTATAATATGGTTCTAGGTCAGTAATAAAATGTCGTTGTTGGGCAAGTCTCTGATGGATTATACTTGCAACTTGGTCATGTCGATGTTTGTAGTCGGTCTGTACAATTGCTCTACAAGCCCCTGTAATGTGTTGAATGGTTTCCGAGCAACTATGGCATTTTCTGCAGCTGTCTGTCGTAAGTGTTTTGGTAATGTATCGCTGGTAGTTTCTAGTTTCTATTGTCTGGTCTTGTATTGCAATCATGAATCCCACAGTCTCCGGGAAGAGATCCCCACGACTTAGCCACGCGTTTGACGCTTCCTTGTCGACATTAGTCTGGCTTAAGTCGTGTAGATGTCTTCCATGGAGAGCTTTCTTAGCCCATTCAGAAAGTTTGATCTTATTATCTGTTATTTTTAGTTTGTTGGTATGAATGTCCTGTAGATTGAGATGGGTAAAATTATAATCGTTTTTAACTATTGCTTTGTGGAATGTAGAAAGTTCGGATTTAGTTAAGAAATACTGTTTTAAGTTTAAGATCTGTCTGTTATGCAGGTTTGTTATATCAATAACCCCTCTTCCTCCTTCATTTCTTGGCAACGTGAGTCTCTGTACGCATGATCTTGGATGATGTTTACGGTATTTAGTCATCGTAGTGTTAATTTTTCTTTGTATACTTATGAGTTCTGTTTTATTCCAGTGAATTATCCCAAAAGAATAGGTCAGAATTGGGATAGCAAATGTATTTATGGCTTTTATAGTATTTCGGGAATATAATTTAGATTTCATTATTGCGTTCAGTCTATGTTGAAAGTTTTGTTTTAGTTTATTTTTAGTGTCTTTAAATTGAATTTGTTGCGATTGATGGTAGCCTAAATATTTATGTTTGTCCTTCGTCAAGAAGTTCTCTCTGTTCTCCAGGTTGTAATGTGTAAGTGTGTAAATATATTTTTCCCGCCTTTATTGAATTTATTTTAGTTTTATCTATCCCGAAATCCTTTTTATGTCATTTGAAAAAGTTTCTGTTAATTCAATCAACTTGTATAGGTCAAACTCATTGTCCGCATAAATTTTGATGTCATCCATATACAACAAATGGTTAATAATCTCAGTATGTCTGCACGTGTCATTATAATGTAAGCGGTATCCAGCTTCTATGGAATTTAGGATATTAGAGAGTGGGTTCAAAGCTAGACAAAACCACAGTGGATTAAGTGCGTCTCCCTGAAATATGCCTCGTTGAATTTGGATTGGTTCGGTTTCTATTGAAGTAGTAGGAGTTTTGAATTTAAGTTTAGTTTTCCAGAGAGTCATCGTTGTTTTCAGTAAATGTATAATTTTCGGGTGTATTTATATATATAAATTTCCAGAATTTGCAACAACCAGGAGTGCGGGACGGAATCGTACGCTTTTTTGTAGTCGATGTACATGGAATAAAGGTCAGATTTAGTTTTAGCTACGTGTTTTAAAATTACAGAATCTATTAATAATTGCTCTTTACAACCTGGACTGAATTTTCGGCATCCTTTTTGCTGTTCAGCTAATATATTATTATCATTTACATAATTATATATTAATTCTGTTATACAAGAAGTTAAAATTTTGTAAATAGTTTGCAAACAGGTTATTGGTCTATATTTAGCGGGGTTTGTAATTTCGCAAGAGTCTTTGGGCAACATGAATGTTGTTCCAGATGTAATGTACGGGGGGATCGAATTCGGGTCTTCAATAAATATTTCAATTCAATAATTATTGTACAGATTGCTATGAATGTTTATAATTTTTTTGAACCAATAATTGTGAATGTAATCTGATCCTGGTGATTTCCAATTGTGTAATTTACGTATTACCTGCTGAAATATGTTTAAAGAATTTTTTTCAAAAGTCATTTCTGGAAGATCTTTATCATGCTATTTTCTCTCAGTTTCTATCCACTCTGCTTCGAAATTATGATTTATCGGCTGTTCCCAAATACCAGCCCAAAATCTTTGGAAATCACTAGCATCAGGTATTTCTGTATGTGTGTTATTCTCAGTATGTGGTGTGTTAGTAGTGGCCGTCCTAATGTGTCTGTAGAATTCTTTCTCGTTGTTATTAAATTGGTTGTTTTGCTGTTTTCTTTGTGTGTACGAATTATATATTTTTAAACGACCTGTCAGTATTGAAAGTTTTTGTTTTAATGTGTCTAGTATCTGAGCTATTTGAGACTTTGGTTCCTCATGTATAGAATGAATTTTGTATATCTCTTTAATTTTATCAACATGTGCAATTAGTTTTCTACTTCTACCTCCTTTAATATACTGCATTACTCTACCTATTTTTGCTCGTATATCTTCCACTTTTTTTTCTAGTCTTATCTGCCATTGTGGTTTTTTATTGTTTTTGGCAGGATATGAATTATTGGAGATTGTAAGTGATAACCTGGTCCCATTCATTTTGGCAGCTGCACAATATATAACTGTTTGAAAGTAATAAAAGTCTGTGTCTTCATTTATATGCTCTGGGATAATTAATTTATTTATGTAGTTGACTGTTCTAGCTAGCTTTTTTGAAGTTTTCTGTTTCGGTATATATACTCTGCCTGTAGGGTTTGTACCTTTAAAGTGTTCCAGTGCTGAATTAAATGTTTCATCGATGTTAGCATCTCTTTTAGGTAGGTGTGTGTTTTCAGAAATAGCTTGTTGGTTATCTGGCTCTAAATGTTTTATTTGGGTATCGTTATCAAAACTATTCTGAGTTATTTCTTGCGAACATAATAATCTATCGTTAATTATTGTAAGCTCTTCCTGTTTTATCGCATTTAGTCTTTGATCATTTATGCACTTATTGTTGATTATTGCTCTTAATTGATCACTTATTCGTTGCCCGCTTAGATGTGCAAGTGTAGGAAAATTATTTATAAAAGCTTCGTGTAGTTGTTTTCGGTATGAAGTCCTGTTTGTCTCTAAATGTGTGATACGATAATAATTTATAAGTATGCATTCGTTTAGTTCATCTGCCCAATTTAGTCTATTTTGCGTTAATGTGTTTGGTGTATCATTATGGATATTTGCAAGGGATTGTGTATTTTGTAGAGTGTCTTTAATTTCTTCTTTGATTTGTAATAATTCTTGCTTAGAGAGAAGGTTGCAATTTACAATAGCCCGTCTTTGGTCTCCTACACGTTGATTACTCGCTTCCATTTCAGGGTATTTACTTGTAAATAGAGAATGTAGGTGTGTGAGATAAGCTCTTTTCTTAGTTTCTAATTCAGTGATAATGAAATAGTGACGCATTATAAAGGTATTCATCTCTTTTGTCCACGTTTTACGCGTGCGTCGTGAACCGAGGGTGGGTGCATTATTCTTGGCTGTAGTTGCCTCCTGCACAACATCCCCGGCACAGGCTGGTAATGATGAAGAAGTTGATGAAGTGGATGATCTTAATTGGCGAATATCAAGGTAAGGTGGAGGTGACACCATCGTCGAGTCGAGATGAAAATAGCTGGATATAAACATGCTGCAGCAGTTCTTGACTGGGCAGCTTGGTGCGACTCGTTTCCCCCCCCCCCCCAGAATACGAGGGGCAGCCCGAGCCCGAAGGCCCGGGGCGGGTTTCTCCATCGCGTAGAGCTCCGGTACCCGCCTGGGGTAAAACTCTATTTCGGAGACGCATTACATAAAATCTAAAATATTATACAAATGAAGAGTTAACCAAAATGGAAAGACAGTACGAGAAGAAGCAAAGTCGGTGAAAGATAGATAAAACAAAACAAAAACGGTGCAAATACAAGAACTGACAAATAAAAAGATATTGAAAACGATAGTGAATAGAAAGAAAGAACCGATGATCAGCCACGTGAGTACCTCACCCCGAAGATAGTGAGATGGCGTACCCAAGTGTTGCCCGGAGACACCAACTAGGAGGGACCGGCTTCATCCCCTTATTATTATTATTATTATTATGATTTGCGCGTCAACTATTCAATCGATTTTGATGAATTTTGGTATGGAGAATGGAGATACTTTGAGTCTCGGGAAGGACAAGGGATACATTTTGTCCCAAAAAATGTATGGTTCCCGCACAATAAACTTTTATGATTTTCGCCTGAGCTATTCATTTATTTTGATGAAATTTGGTACTTATAGAGATACTTTGAGTCCCGGGAAAGAACATAGGATATATTTTGTCGCAGAAAAATGTGTAAATACGCAGTGCGTAAACTATTCAATCGATGTACGGGAGCAACTATAAACTGAAGTCCACGAGGACGAAGTCGCGGGCAACAGCTAGTCTTATATATAAAAATGGATTTTCAAATGTGTTAGTCGCGCTAAAACTCGAAAACGCCTGAACGAATTTGGCTGATTTTAATCTTAAAATATTCATAAAAGTCCAGGGAAGGTTTTAAAGTGACACGAAGTTCACCGGGACAGCTAGTACCTTATATTTTATTAGAGAAATGGAATCGATTTGAATTCTCAAACCTTGCTCAAAAGTAATAAAGGAGCTCCCAAACATTCATGATTCTACAACATGAGCAGAATATGGCACTATCTACATGTTTGTAATCGTTTGTTTTTGCCAACGCCACGAAAATGCCACATAACGATTTAAATCATACGAGTTTGATTCCTGTGTTGGTAACAAAAGTGTTGTTTGCCAAGGGAGATTATGATATTAAAAGCCGATCCTCCGCCTAATTTTCTGCCAGTGAAGAAGGACGAGATAGAGCAAAGAGAGTCTTATTTTTTTATGAAATAAGGGGGCAAACGAGCAAACGGGTCACCTGATGGAAAGCAACTTCCGTCGCCCATGGACACTCGCAGCATCAGAAAAGCTGCAGGTGCGTTGCCGGCCTTTTAAGCGGGAATAGGGTAATAGAGAAGGGTAGGGATGGGAAGGGAAGGGAATAGGGGAGGGTAGGGAAGGGAATAGGGTAGGGGATTGGGCCTCCGGTAAACTCACTCACTCAGCGAAACACAGCGCAAGCGCTGTTTCACGCCGGTTTTCTGTGAGAACGTGGTATTTCTCCGGTCAAGCCGGCCCATTCGTGCCGAAGCATGGCTCTCCCACGTATATGAACTGAACCACACTGGGCACAGTAAAAAACTTCTGTGTAACTGGCCCGGTTTCGTTATATTATGTATAGGCCATACCGTCACCAAAACTCTTTCGAAAGACGGCGATCCTTGGAGAAGCCTTGACCATGTTTTATAGCGAAGAAATTTTGGAAAACATTTCACGTTCGCTTCCATAAAAGCCTTTACTTAAGCCCCGTCAATTAGACTCGGTCAGGTGAGTGAAGATTAAGAAAAGCCGATAATGGACCGAATTCGAAAAAGGTTACACCCAAACGGATTTCGCAAAGCCTACTAAGAAAAGGTAATTTTGTGTAAAATTAAAAGGGTTGACTTACTCGCGGGAAGCTTTCTGTGAAGGAGGTTTAATCGACGATAGTCCGAATCATCTTTTCATGTTTTAGAAATTGTCCGACTGTATGTTGCGTGCTGCAACTTTAATATTATTTTAGTTACCTACTTTTGTCATAACAATACTTAAAAAGTGTTAAACAATTATTACTTCTGATGTTGCGAGTGTCGCTGGGGGCGGTAGTGGGGGCGGTGATCGGTTTGCTCGTTTGTCCCTTAATTTCATTAAAAAATAAACAGACTAAAAGTTCTTATTGTAAACATTCTGCAAATCAAATCTCTCAATCCTTGAGCCATAAATCATATCAGTGCGGTTTGTTGTCACAAGCCAACATTATAGTCGAGGGGAGGCTTCCATTAGCTGTGCCATAACAGTTCAATACCGCATACAATTAGGTTTACTTACAGCTTAGGCAGTTTGCTACATATTTTGATTTAGGTACTTACAATTCATTCAATCAGCTCAAATATAAAAATAAATAAAAAACATCGCCTACATATATTTTAAGTATTCCTTGATGTCAAGCAATGGTACGGAACCCTTCTTGGGAGACTCCATAGGCACTTGACTGATATTTTGAGGGTGTACGTAGGTCTAGCTTTGCAATTGTATTTGAGAGGGTGCTGAATGAACTTAGAATTTTTACGCGGTTTCTCGCAACTTAAAATAGGCAAAAAGTCTTCGTCATTGAACCTGAATGAAATTAAATAAAACGTGTTATGTACGAAGCAAAGGCATTTTAAGGTAGTATACTGTAACCGGCAGATAAAAGCCAGCAGTGACGATAATGATCATGAAAATATTTTCCCTATCCAGCAATGTAGAGATGTCAAACGACGATTTAATATCTCTCATAAATGATAATATTCCGAAGAAGGGACCTGCCAAAATTGCGAAACACAAAATCAAAGCAACTTCTTCGAAACTCTAAGCTCGGCCAAAAAGGTTTCAATTTTATATTAATAACTTCGGACTAACATGTGGCATATAGGCTTAATAGGAAATTTATTTTCTGACTTTCTACCCCTTATCACAATGGCATAAAGTTGAATTTGCGATAAATGTTAATGGCTCGCTGTAAAGATACTGTATCCTGCAGTTTTGGTGGGTCCTATTGCGGTGGACTAAGGTTGATATTGGCAGTTATTTTCGGGGATCCCGTGAACTTTGGAACAGATGTTGTAATCGACCCCAAATATGGGGGTACCTCGGAATTGATTACACCATTGTATATTATAGGTAAGCGGATTTCTTTTTAATGGCTTTCCTTCTGGAGTGGTCAGCACTGTGATAGGATTGAGACGGAAAAATCGATTGAAAGAGTAATGTCGGTGCAGATAAGAAGGGTCCTTTTCCTGTATTCTTGTGCAATGTTTCATCTTGTCAAACCTTCAGCAATGCTTTGAACAAAAGTACTATGTAAGAAAAAAATTATTGTTGTTTCAACTAAAACCATTTTATTTTCTCTTGAAATATCATTTAGTCTTGAATAATAATTAATTAGGCTTCAAAACTAGAAAACAAATATTGATAAAGTAAAGCCTATAAATGTGAGATGAGCACTAAGTCCTAATTAGTGCGGAAAATGCTTTAGTTGTTAGATACATGGTAAAAAAAAAACAAAGCCGCAATTTTTTACTGCAATTGTTTCAAAATTGAATTCATGTCAATAGTTTTCAATATGATTAATCCTATATCCTATATAATATTTAGATCACCACACCACACGCTCATTAGCTGTTTAAAGCCGATTTATTTGTACACGCTTTGTGTGCGCTGATTGGGTTAAGGGTCGTGCCATGCTGGCTCACGCCGCGTCCAAAATCCGCTGTCGCTTATGATAAAATTTGTAATATTGAGAGCTGCAAAATTGTTATAATATACCATTGTAACCGATTCTTTTTGCTTTAGGCTCCTAAAGCTTGTAATTAAGCTTGCAAAGACGAGTACCATACAAAGGTTTATAATATATTTGAACACTTCAAGTTAAAGGAGACTATAATATCGTAAAAATCCTTGACGGTTCCTGAAAATTGGCAAATTCTTTCCCGTCAGTAAAATCTTGAGTGTGCAATTTATTTATGTTAAGCTAAAAGTTAACTAAAAAGTCTAAAAACCTTATTATTTTCGGAAAATTAAATCGTTTTCTGATCTACTACCCTCTGAACCTGTTCACACGCTATTCGCGACTTCTGTGTCCCCGCCCTTGAACTATATACAGATAAATATAGTTAAGGCGCCCTGTCCCACCCACGTTCAATTAACGACGACACTTTATTATTTCACTCTAAAACAATATAATAAATAGCTAACCGTCGTATAAGTTATCGATAAGTTATCTCTCCGCAAAAAACGAATAAATCCAAGAAAAAACTTATCGACAGAATCGACACGCGATGGAGATTTTTTCGAGAGATAAAGTTTTTATAGACGCACTGCGTATAAAAAATCACATATTTTTCAATGTCAATAAGAAATAGTAACTAATATTCAGTTTGTGAGCTTTTTGACAAGAGTTTATGTATTTAATTCAATAATAAAATGTACGGTAACTCATTCTCATTTCTAAGGCTTTTTAGAAAGATATTTTTTTTATTCTTCGGAAAAGTTTTAGTTATTTATTAACATAAAATTATTAAAAATATATCTATTTAGTGGCGTTGAGTGTTGACACTAGCCAATCTCAAGGCCTATTGAATAGAACTGTAAAACTTTGTTATATAAAAAAAATGTCAATAAAAACAAGTGATTATAATGTCCCGCTTGTAAATTTTTTGAGAAGCAGCATCGCAGCATCGCTGATTTTTTACGTTTTGACGTTAGCTAATCTACGCTATTGAGTAGAATACCGTAAGGTACTATTATATATTCTATGGTATAATATAAACTCCTGTTAAACCCAATAAACCAGCATAATTTTTAGCTACATGTTAATTCATCAATCATCACATAAAAAAGTCCTTTTCGTTGTTATAACTATATGAGCTATTGCCCGCGGCTTCGCTCGTGTTAAGAAGTATTATTATATACAAACTTTCATCCCCTATTTTAACCCATTGGGGGTAGAATTGATCAAAATCCTTTCTTAGTGGATGCCTACGTCATAACATCTACCTGCATGCCAAATTTCAGCCCGATCCGTCCAGTGGTTTGGGCTGTGCGTTGATAGATCACCATGTCAGTCAGTCACCTTTGAGTTTTATATATTTAGATTAATTTGTCTTATCAATAACCACGAATTAACAAAAAAAAAATCAAGAGTTCAGGACTAACATTATTTAAAGGTGAAAGTTTGTTACTTTTTTGTATGTTTGTTATATCTTCATGTCTAACGGCTGAAGCAATTTTAATAGGAATGGATTTAGTTGATACCCTGGATTGACATAATTATAGGCTATTTGTTAATGCGGGAAAATATCTCAATTTATTTTCCCTGATAAACCGCGGGTAACACCGCGAGGCACAGCTAGTCATAAACCTATGAAATCGAGCATAACTGTAAAACATAAATTGTTAGCTTTTCGTTAATTCATTACATAGTTTTCCCCTTCATTGTTATAACCTTGTCTTATCGATCTAACCATGAATTAACAGAAAACTAATCTGAGAATTTTGAGCGCTGTTGGTGGGCTTTATCAGATCTGTGTTCTCAATCATTAAGCTTGTCTGGTCGGATCGTGGTGAACATCACGTGTTATCTCTATATCAGACAACACGCGACGCCACGTCGTGTGACCGTTAACACGCTAAATTAATTTTATTGATTAAGAGAATAGATTTCACTTGCTTAATAGATTTCGTAGAATCTTCGTACGTTGTGAAGTAAAATTATTCATGGAATCGTAATAACCCAAGAGCCAGCGAGTAGCGACAGCTTGAAAGCTGAAAGTTTACCTATTTTTGAGCCTTATACAGTGTGTTAGAGTAAACACCGTTATCCTTGAAACCATCAAATGAGCCCGTCGAAATGAACAACTTCTTCTATAAGAACAATGCTGAGAACTAAAAAAAAAAAAAATGGTATGAAGACGGATTTTTTTGAGTTCCCAGCATTGTTCTCATAGAAAAAGTTGTTCATTTTGACAGGCACATTTGATGGTTTCAAGGACACACTAACATCTTGTATACAAGGTGTAACAAAAGTAAGTGATAATACCTAAGGGTGCGCATGTGTTCCTGCTTACTGTGTAAGTAGCAGCGCCAAAAGAGCATTTTTTGTGATTTGTATGGGCATTGCAGCCCATTAGGAGGTAATAACAACCAGTAACTACAGAGTTTCGGTCGCGTTTACTTTAGGAGGTATCCAGTTCTGAAGGTCTACCTCATCATTAGGTCATAATATACGGGGGAAATTTTCAGCTTTTATAAAATGACGAAAATCTGGCTGTCGCTGACTTTTTGGTGGGCAAATCCATATTACTAATATTATAAATGCAAAAGTGTGTCTGTCTGTCTGTTACCTCTTCACGTCCAAACCGCTGAGCCGATTTTGCTGAAAATTGGTATGAAGATAATATTTTGAGTCCCAGAAAAGGACATAGGCTACTTATAACCCCGGAAAAATGTACGATTCCCGCGCGATAAACGAGTTTTGGCGCAACGGAGTTACGGGTATCATCTAGTCATATAAGAATACTAGCAACCCGCCCCGGCGTCGCACGGGTATAAAATATATTATAGCCACTGAAAAAATGATTAAAATCTATAGCTTATGATCCTTCACGTGGTCTACTTCTTGTCTGTGCCAAATAACATAAAAGCGCGAGATAAGCCCTTTCAAATAATTTACCTCGTTTTTTCCACATTCTCTTATTAGTCTTAGCGTGATAAAATATAGCCTTTAGTCTTCCTTAATAAATGGGCTATCTAACACTGAAAGAATTTTTCAAATCGGACCAGTAGTTCCTGAGATTAGCGCGTTAAAGTTAGCCCCTTTCAAATAATTTTCCCCGTTTTTTCCACATTTTCCTCTTATTTCTTCGCTCCTATTAGTTTTAGCGTGATAAAATATAGCCTATAGCCATCCTCGATAAATGGGCTATCTAACACTGAAAGAATCATCAAAATCTGTTGCTTAGTTTCAAAGATTAAAGGGAACAAAGGGACATGAGGGAAAAAAAGCGACTTTGTTTTATAATAAGTAGATATAAATATAGATGCTCCCCTACAAGTACTTTACAATAATTACTAATGTAAGATTTCACTAGACTCTAGTGAGTAGGGAATGGTAAAAGTTGCACCATTTCATAACTGTAGAGTGGCTCGCCAAGTTCCCAGATGTGAGAACAAATAAATAACTGGCAGTATGGGACGCGTCTAATTATAGTGTTATATCACAGGTCTTGAAAGCTGGATCGTGGTTTGTTTAGTGTTTCACAGGTGCTAGATTTTTTTTGCCTGATGCGAGTATTTCTTGGAGAGCTTTAAATCATGAGTAGGATGAGAAAGAAAAAAGAAAGGATATTGTTTGTAATTTCTGCTAGATAATTAATGTTGCAACTCATATCATAAATGCGAGTGTCAGTCTGTCTGTGATCTCTTTTATTCTTTACTGCACTAATTATGATGAAGTTTTGTATATACCAAGACCAAGAAAGGACATAGGATGTAGGTACGGTTCCCGGGTGATAAACAAAGTTGCAGGCAAGTTTATACTCAAAAGTATTAATTCTCCTTTACATTTCACACGTCAATTTTGTTTCTTAACTCTCAATTATTTGCAAGTATAAATCTTAGCTAGCTGTGATAATAGTCAATAGCACAATACATAAAACACATAAAGGTGCACATTGCACATGACTGGCCACGGTTTACTATTTCCTATCGTAAACCGCTTTGTAGAAACATAAACTCGAACAATAGAACTAAAACAATATCCATAGACCACACGTCACAAATCATAGTTTCATGGGGTTTTAATAGACCATAAATGGCCAAGTCACTTTTGAATTATTCACTCACTCAGTATTCCAATAATCGTAATAGAACAACGCCTACTACAGCCGTATTCTGAAGTTGATACGTTAAGCTTATTCTAAGATAGATATTGAAAGCTATTGGAGACAACAACCTTACTTAATTTTCAGATAAATGGCCTAAAAAATATAAAACTTCAACAAAACATTTTAGTATTTCAACCTATCAAGCTCCATAAGATCACCGGGGATCGCGACAACAATAGAATAACAATAGCTTTCCAAGAATCCACGATCGAAGGATTAAAGAAACCTTTGCACACTTTTTTCTCTTTTTTAGACTAGAGTTTATGGTTAATGTAAAGTATCATTCTATTGATTTTTTTGCTAGCCTATACTGTCCCCTGCTGGGCAAAGGTCCCTCCAATGTCTTCCACTTATCTCGTCTCTGTCTGGCTAGTAAGCCTTCAGCTCTTCGAGCCATCGTTTTGTAGGCTAGTTACGTGACGTCACCCGTTAATTATTGATGTCTGATGGCTGATGGATGACTAAACACACTAGGCCGAAGTTACGCGGCGTAAATTACGTCCGCAATGTTAAACGCATACAAAATACGGACGGAACGCGACGGAATAGTGTGTCGTCGGCAATTTAAAATACATTGCGGGCGTAATCATGCGAAATTTACGCAGCGTAACTTTGGCCTAGTGCGTTTAGACACTAAAACTTATTGATTGCTATTGTTACGTAGTAGGACCAGGATATTATATTGGTGTTATGTATGCTATATTTCTTAAGGCCTATCTGCTAAGGAAATAGGATACGGACGCGGAAACATGTGACATTACTGCTCCGTCATAGAAATCGAAAGGACAACAGTGCATAAGTAATAACATCGATAGTACGTAGTTTAAAAGTGAAGGAAAAGCATAATGCATAAAATTTATTATAATAATATGCAATTACATATATTGTTAATGTTTATAAATGGGTTATCAATGTGTAAAATTGTAGTTCCATAGTTGGTGGAAAACAACAATGTAGGCGTTGAGATAAAGACATATTAACCTGAAGTAAGTTACAAGTTCAAGTAACACGTATGAAGAAAAATCTTTTTTGGATTTGTTACATATTTTTTTAGCTAAACGTCTATTAAATGTCCCAGTCCAAAAGACAAAATTTTTGGTAACTCCTTTTCGGCCCACGCAGTGCGCTTATGGAATTCTTTACCTAATCATGTAAGATAGTCAGAAAACCTAATTATGCATTTAAAAGACAACTTAAAAATTATTATCTGACTAAATCATTGAACATTAATGACACGGACGGAACATTGTTCAGCCTTGTTAATCATTAGATTTTAAACCATTAGTAGTAGGTAATTTATAGTTTTTCATCGTGTACTTTCGCTTTAATTGGTTTGTGTGTGTGCTTATTAGCTTTTGTTTGTTATGCACATTATGCATCCACTCGTTTTTATGTTATCTAATATCAATGTACTAGTCGTAAGATGGTTGCCTGGAAGATATCGCTATTTAGCGATAAGGCCGCCAGAATTGTGTTGTCTTTTTCTGCTTTTACTGTTTTTTTTTTTGTATAATTTTGTGGAATGCAATAAAGTATATTATTATTATGCCTTCGAACATTAAAAAATATCTCCAACTGATTCAAGCCTCATATAAAGGTATCAATTGGACAACAGAAATAATCATCCCAATACCCCCCTCAATCCTCATTAAAGTCAAAACAAACAGCGGCTATCTTAAACTAGAACTGGTCCGCGTGAGCCCACTCGTGGCCAGCTCTTTGACCTCTGGCCCAAACACAAAGGCAAATTGCAAAATGGCGCATGAATGTTTGACCAGGTCATTCGTATTAACGTGGTGTATTCATTAAGCTTATTAGTATTTTTTTTAATTAGCTTCTACTAAAGACGTTGTTAGACACGTCAATTATTCACATGAGATCAGGGGTTGTGCCAAAATGTTTTCGTTTTCGTTTCGTTATAGAATCGCCGATGAAAATGTGTGGAATTGACATAAGCGTTCGTTAATATGACGTTAACGTTCGACTCGTCTTGTTAATTCCATACATTTTGATCGGCGATTCTATAACGAAGCGAAAACGAAAAAGTTTCGGCTAAATGGCCTGATTAGTTTCATCAGTACTTGAGATTCGTCATGAATAGATGATTCGACTATTCGAGGCTTCGTATATTCTCTAGAATCTAGATATTATGTTCAAACGTATGCCTCAATCAGAGCTACCCCTTTGATTCGGATTATACCAGTCCTAACAATTAGTAACGATTGAATAAAACAAATGATAGTTTATTACCAACTTCAGTGTCTCCAGTATAACGACATTGCGACTCATGAATAGTCTGCTGCACCACGAAAATAAGTCGTTTTTCTTCATAAATAGCTTCACTCATTCCCTGCATTGGTTTCTAATTCAAAATTACTGGAAAAAGTGACGTTTCCTCGCAAATGTTACTAGAAATCGCTTCTCGCCTCCAACTTGGGCGTGTTTTGAACGTGTAAGGTAAGTCACGAGCGGCCACCGAACCAGCAGATAACATCGGTCCCGTTCCGTCGACTTCTGACCTCTCCCGTCTTTGTGTCGCCGAATTACCGCAATTGGGACTAGCTCATTGGTCACTTTGATTATGCCTAATTAAATTTTAGAATCGAGTTGGTTTAACTGGAAGTTGAGATTTAGGTGGTTGTTTCAGGGCCGACATTATATTGTCGGTATCGTGGTACCACCGTTGATAGGTGTTGAGTTTGGCTATTCAATAAAACGAATAAAATCCCTCAATACTTTTAAAACTGTAACAGTTTACAGTAGCATCACAATTTCAAAAGTAATTATTAGTTAAATATTAGCTTTCGTTGATGAAGTAAGTATAAAACTTTTTGCAGCCGGAACACGATCGATCGTTGTGACGAAGAGAGCTTGTTATGTATCTTCTAAGGCAGCGGTCGCCAACACGCGGCCCGCGAACGTCTTACTTGCGGCCCGTGACTGTTTTGTTATGTGTTTTATGTGTATCAAAAACAATGTTTTATAATACTGCCAGTAGTTATCGCAACTTAAGTACGTAGCTGTTTGTGCCATTTTTAATAAAAACTTTTCATTATGTCTAGGTAAATTGAACTTCTAGGCCCTAGGGTTATTATAAGCATGAAGTCTGTGGCCCGCCTTTAGTTTGTTTTGCCACCTTGTGGCTCTTACTTGCCATAAGCTTGCCGACCGCTGTTCCAAGGCGTTGACCCACATCTTATCATACTAATGTTACAGAAATTGATGAAGCTATAAATAAACAACCCTTCGAGCCACGGGGTAAAAAGATACCATACGGGAAAATGAGGCTTCCGACACATGACTGCGAAATTGACACCATAATTAATTTGCCACCTACAAAAAGGTCCCGGAAATAACCCTCTGACCTTCCTTGATGAATTACCCCAGGCCTTTGTCGCCGTCGATAAGGGTATGCTCTTTATTGATTAGCTGACATTTCAGGGACTTTGTAGGGCGTCTTGGAAGAAGCCCTACGGATACAGGGCATAAACAATTAGGGCTGGTGTGAGGGGTACAAGTGGCACCAGGTGGCATTTGAATTCTTTTATGAGACTCCTTTCTTTTATTTAAATCGAAGGGTTAAGGCGCTATATTGAAAGTCATTTTACCGCAAGGGCAATTTTATACTTAATTGGTATGACTATAAAGTCGTGAATACGCTGCGGCCAGAAGCTATCGGCTCGCTCGGAAAATATGCGAAAAACGTAATTTTAATTATTTAAAAAATAACTAGGAGCATTTAAGTAAAATGCTTCTATATGATATTGAGTTGCAAAGGTGTCTATCAATTAGACTAATTTCCTACAATACGTGTATTTTCGTTTAAAAATAATCTTCAAATTTCGTATTTTTAAGAGGTCATTTCGATCGAGAAATGTATCGAGGCAAAATACATTAATCGTGTTTCTGGTTCTTCTCAAACCTAGATAAGGCTATGAAGATATGTATATCTCATTACCAGATTTGTAACATTTCTGAGGGTCCTATGGTATTACGTCAAAAAGGACAGTTTTTTCAATAAAGCGCCTTAACAGTGGCAGTCGATTAAATAGGGTCGTTTGTAAACTTTGTATTTAAATTGGGAATAAAGTCGGTTACGTTTTGATCAGGGTTCACAAAGCGACGAAAGAGTATAGAATTATAATAACATTATTAGTAGTTACCCGCTGGCCGCAAAATTAACACAATATAAATTCTGGGACGCGCGGAAACCATACAATATTATACTTACCAACATTATGCCGTGCTAAAACTTTTATAGTTCCTATGTTTGATACCGAATACCTAAACTGCAGAACAGTGATTGAGGCTTGAACAGATAACAAACAGAATTTTTTATTTTAATATTAGTAGATATTGATTCCAATTACATAAAAATTACAATTATTACCTTCTATGTTATAGTGTACAGTTTACATTTAACCTGTGCATTTAACCTTTAAGTTAAGTACAAGCTCCATTTTAGTTATTATTCGTTTTCATCCATATCCACCTACGAGGAAAACGCCACAACCGCTGTTTTTGCAAAAATATTTTTAGAGACGATGCTATAAAATACGCTTGATAATATCATTACTGGTCGTGTCCTGCGGTTCCGTCCGCGTGGGCATTATGGTTTCATTTTATATTGGCTAAGGAACACGGCTTGTTCTTGTCACAGATAATATCTGGTCTAGATTTTATCCGATACCTAATATTACGCGAAGCCATGTAGGTGTGATGGTTGAACGGTTCAAAAAACTCGTTGGCCGACTTTGAAAACTATTTTGGAATGTACTTAAGTTTTTAATATTATATACATAATTTCAAATACGATTTTTAATTTTTTTTAAACTCTGTCGACAATTTGACCAAAAATATGATCAGATTTTTTTAATTTGGTAATTATTTTTTATAGTCTGATCATTGTTTAATATGATCCTAAAGGCCCAGTTTGATGATGACGATACAGGGAGCTGATATAATAACACCTGCATGCACCCCGGCCCAAACGTCATTACCGTAATGTATTCAAATATATTCCCGAATAATGGCGGTGCAACGGGGCCATTAAATCCACGGACAGAATTGACAATGTCACAAAACTCCCAAAAGGTGTTGAGTTTTTTCATTTTATGAGCAAAATACAAACGGATTGGATTACCGAAGTTTTGTTTTGGGCTAATTTGTTGGTTTTCGACGTTTCTGGTGCAGTTTGGGTTCTTGTAGAGGAATAAAATTCAGTTTTTATCGGAATTGGGTGTTCACGAGCCTTATTACAAGAATAATATATAAAAGAGACATTAAAAATGGCTTGTCCTTGTAAAAAAATATAATTAAGTCTTATGTAAGTAATTTTTTTGTAAGTTTCATAACAAAATTTTTGTCACAACCTGTTTTGCAATGCAAGAAGCGTGCTTTAATTAAATGATTGTCAGACATGTTGACCTAATTTTAAAATTATAAGGATTCCTTGTCGTAACTAAGAAATCCTAAAACCGTCAATTCAACAGCAATTGTAACTAACCTAGCCTAACCCTATTAAATGGAAACATGTAGTCTATACATTTTAACATTCCATTTACTGGCAGCTGACACTCTCACGGCCAATTAGTCACTGCGGTGCGTGCAGTAGACACACCTGTATTAGAGTTTACTTCCTCCATGACCTTTATGCACTCAATATAAGGTTCATTCTCATAGAAAAAAAGAGGTAAAATATTTCCAAACGGTCCACATTGTACAGTTGTACAGTAACAAATGTACAAACACGCGATACGTTCACGCCTGTCACTCTGTTACACGCATCTCCCGAACCGTTCCCGTATTGTCTCTATGACAATGCGATTTTTCAATGCTCAACTTTTGACGTGCTATTTGTTTGTCAATGGCCGTCATAGTTTTTTGAAAGTTGGAGGCAGTTATTTTGTAACTTTTAATGGCCACCTAGTTTAAGCTACTACAAAGGTGTTGTAAGCTAACCACAAAAAATAATAGAGTATCTACATTTAATTTTAAAGACCTGAATTTAAATATTGTGCAATGAAGTACAATATTATTATGAGTTTTTTTTGGAGATGAAGTAGTTTTTGAAATAAACAAACATTTTCTTTCGTGTACTTTTTATGTCATTTGTTTTGGTGTATAACCTTGAGATTCTTAAAAGTATTATGGGTAATAAAATAAAACAACTCAAATCCACAGTTAAACATAATTTATTTTATACTATTTTAATTATCACAGATCCATTTATTTTAATAGTCATCACGTTAACAAAAATATATATAATATAGTCTAAGGTGGTGACATATAATGATTATTCGATTCTGTCCTACGTGACCTATGCGCGATACATGTATATACATTATACATACTTTATATACAAAAGTGATGAATAGAATTTCAAGTTATAATCGGTTAAAATAGTTGCAATCAAAATTCTCAACGTTTCATTTTTGTATAATATCAAGCGTAATAAATATTTTTTTGTACATTTTTTTAGTTTTTTGGGGTTACACAACTTTGTCTTGCAGTAGGAACAATAAACGAAACAGTCGTTTTAAAATGATAGTAGTATGAAAGTATGAGTTTTGGTGATTTGCTGCGATAAAAAGTGTAGACTGTAGTAGCAAAGTTATAGAAAATATTGTAAAAGTGTGCGTAATTTTGCGAATGAAATGGTGAGAAGTCCAATCGATTCAAGAGGCAGTGTAGTTCAGCTCATAAATGCAATAATTGAGTCTTTTAGTTACTATTAGGGAAACGTCTATCTTTATCCATTAATATAAGCTCGGAGTGCTAACATAGCTCATGCTCGACCCGCCAAGAATGCTGCAGCATCTGTCGTTTGGCACGTAGTTTTAAAAACACATTTTAGAAATTTAAAAATAAATATACATCAATAATATACATAACAAATAAATCTATCGTAAGTATTCCTTAAAAACTGGTAGCGACCGCTTCGCCTCCCAACGTAATACATTTTAATATACTTAAGCACAAGAACAAAAACCCACTAATACATTTCTTCACACTCAAACACTTATAAAAAATAACAAAAATAACAAACCGTAGGCCAACCAAAATCGTCGGCAGTGTTCTTTTAAAGATTAGGCACTATTATTGCTACTATTATATAATTTATTCGTACGCTTATCTACAGCATAGGTAGGCTCTATACAAAATAACTACTTTAAAAATTTAGGCCGCGGCCCTCGAAACTAGACAATCTATCGCAACATTATCTACGCGGGAGAAATTCATAACCAGGAGGGGCGGCCCTGGAGGAGGTCGGCGGCGTCGTGGCGGTCCATCTGGCGCAGCGCCGCAGCCAGCGCTGATGTCGCGCCCGGCCCGCGCTCGCGACACTCCCACAGCTCCAGGATGGCCTCCGTCGGCGAGCTCCGAGTCGCGAACCACGTCGTGTACCGGTCCACGCCCAACTTGGCGGCGAGCGCGCGCCAGTCGTTCCCGCGAGCGTTCGGCGGGTCCAATATGGCGCACAGCTGCCGTTTCACCCTCCCGCTCAACTTGAACGGGCTCTCGGCGCACTCGCTCGCGCCCGTCTCGTTCACCGTCATGTTCCGCTTGACGCTGCCCTCACTCCCATCGTCGCTGCGGCACATTCGCGCGTCCATTATGTTCTCGGTGATGTTGAAGCTCCGCTGGGATTCGCGAGGTGAGCGTCCTCGCGGAGACCGGCCGCGCGAGTCCTCGACCGATATTCGGAACGTCTGTTTGTACGACATACTCGTCCGCTGACACGCCGAAACTACGAAGTCGATGCTGTCGCAGTCGGACGTCCGCTCCACGACGAAGCTGCAGTGGAGCGCGTTGTAATTCGAGCCCCACACGTGATCGAAAGGAATCTCCTGGTAGGCAATCCCGGGCTTGATCCGCCAGCCGGGGCTGACGTGCTCCAAATTCAAACATAAATTCGATCCGCCATCTTGGAACAACAATGTTCGCGGGCGGTCGAGCAGCGCACCGCTTAATTTTTTCTCCTGCTCCTGACAATAGTACGGCGCGCAGGGCGTGTCCTCGAAAATGTACAGGCGAACGTTGAATTCGGAGCACGTTTGGGTCAGCGGCGATGAATACACGGCTAATTGGAGCGTTTTCACGGCTTTTCCGTTGAAGCTCTCGCCGACGAGCACGAACGTGGACAGTGTGTCGGTGACGAGAAATATTTTGTCGCTGTCGAGCTGGGTGAACACGGGCGTGTTGATGGTCTCCTGACCGAGGCTGACTACCTTCCGCCACTGCGGGTCGGGTTTAGGGCTGCCGTGGTCGATGGCGTAGAGGGAGAGGTTCCAGAAACCGTGCTTGAGGCTGGCGCAGTGCGGCATCTGCAGGACGATGGGCTTGTTGAGCTGGAGGCGCGGGGGGCCGCACTTCACTACCGGGCTCAGCTGCGTGATACCTGCGAGCAAAAAATTGTTTTACAAAACGTCGGCGTTGCGACCGCTCGCCCGGGGCCGATATTACTTCGCATAAATTACGGTCCTCGATATAACCATGATTATACGGCTGTGTTAAATTATTTTTAATACTTGATACTTTTAATTCGTTTTTATTTGCGTCCAGATCGTATCGTAATTAATAGTTCTTTAAACTATAAATTACTATGGTGCAGTAATGACTATAATTAAGATATCGAGGATGATCACGAGCATATTTTTTGTGTGGTTTCGTATAACAAATATTACAAAGCTTAGCCAAAACCTGAATTGGAATTGCGACTTGCGAGCAAAAAATTAGCCGTTTATAGGCTTGAGACCATGAGACAAATATTATTATTACCGTTGTTGGTAATCTGATAGTCAAAATACTAATTCAAAAACTATTCATATCTCCATCGCAATTATGTCTTTAAGCAAGCTTTAAGCAAGTGAAATTTAAGGCGAAATAATGGCAAACATGTCTTACCTTTCCCAAGTCTGTATCGGTATCTGTCATCTTTAACCACCGCAACATAAATCTGGTCTCTCCGGCCCCTACTGATGGCCCCCTCGGGAATAGACAGGGCCACACCAGCTGCGGGCAGGGCCAGCCTAGCCCCCAAACTCGAAACCGAAAGAGACTGGGATATAGGTGAGTTCGAGACGAGTTCCGCTAGTTGCAGCGTGACGGATTCGTTGGCTGCGTCGTACATGGACCCGGCTGCAATAATGGGTTATTGAATAAGGGCTCCAGGCGTTGGAGTAATTAAGTTTTAATGTTGCCCTACGAAGTCACGGTTTAGTTTCACACAACATGCGGAAAATAATATTTGGACAATTTATTCATTGAGTTATATTATAATTTCCATGCGCTAAGGCCTACAAATGTGAGTAAGTTATAACAACATATACCTCTACTCGTATACAGTAATCGATTTTTGGTAGCAAAATCTAATAATAGATTACTGACGTTAAAATCAAGTTACTCACAGCTAGTGAAACAGCTCGAAGCGGAGTGTTCAGATTCTGTGTAGGGCTTGCTGTCATATTCGTCGCTGTGGCCCTTGCTTGATGCACATGGAGTCACCTGGTGATCCACTGGTGATGCATAGCTAGTAGCAAATAGACACTAATGAGATTATTTAGCTGATAAAGATAGGACAAAAGTTGAAAAATAAATTAAAAATACCTAAAAGACGTTTTCTACCTTTTTTGTATGTGGTAATAAATCGAATACTCATGGCTGAAGATAAACCATTTTTATAGCAACCACTTAGTCTTAATCCAAGTCAACATCTGGTGTATAAAAATCACCCCCCCCCCCCCCCACCCCTCTATAAACGTTAAGTATAGTAAAAGAAATAATAATAACTGATACATCAACAAAATAATAAAATTCTCTTACCTATTAGTAAGATGCGGTACATCATAATGATGTTCAGTCCTGGGATCCGGGGGAGGATGCTCGTACCGAGGTGGACGGTGCTGCATCAGATCAGGCGCCAAAGACAGGGACTGTTTCTCCACAGTCGGATACATCTCCGGTTGGAAGTCTAGATAAAAAAGTAGAAATAAGTAAACTATTCACGCTGTAGCAAGCTTGATGACACCTTGGGAAAAACCTTTGCCTACGAGAAATCAAAATATATATTATATTATATCTATAACTTAAAGCTGACTGACTGACTGACATAGTGATTTAACAACGCACAGCCCAAACCACAGGACGGATCGTGCTAAAATTTGGCTAGTACGCTTATAAAATTAGGCTTTTGAAATTGGAATTCGTAATTCATTCTTCTTTTCTCTTGAAGAACACAATATTTAGAGTCACAGGCCAAATAACAAAAGTGCAAATTATATTTGAGAACTATTAATAACACAATATTACAAAGACGTTATGCAGATTAATTTGAATGCTGACGAACCTAAGTAAACACTGAATTTCTGTCAGTTATTTTGTATTTCATTATTTGCTTACCGGTTCTAGTCATGGTGTAAAGGGAATGGTCCCTCGTCTTCCTCTGCAGCAGCTTGTAAACGACAGCAGCACCAGCTAAGAATACCACCACGGCGACAGCAATGCCAATGTACAGAGGTACATCACTATGAGCAGCAACTGTGGACAAAAAGGACAAAAAGAAAATTAATATCTTGTATGAAGCTTTTAAGCTAAAACTGAATAATAGCACGCACTGAGCATTGTTAATTCAAAATCGTTTATTTCAGACAAAGTATAGTCCATATTACCATTGTTAAGCACTAGAATATCTATTTTGTTATCTTTTGAAATATATTCAAAATATAATACTGTTACGGATACGGGAAGTTGTTTACGTGTTACGAATACGGGCAGTTGTTTACCTGCGCGCGACAGTTGCGCGTACCTTCTAGAAAAGCCCGACCCTTGTTTATGTGATTGCGTGTTTACGTAAACAATCCAAAATAGAACGCTCCAGAATTCGACGCGGGCCATATAAAAGGTAAACAAGCCGGCAGTCAAGTCAGTTCGATCCAAGCGATCATCAAGGCGACTTCAAAGTGAGACAAGTGATCAATAGTGAGTGATTGTGATAGTGAACTAACGACTCGGCTACGACCTAGGACAGTGATAGTGCTCAGTGATTTGGATCTAGTGCTTAGTGTTTGGACTTAGTGATTTGTGTGAGCTAGTGTTTGTGAATAAAGTCTTCAAGAGAGTCACCAGGTCTTTCTCTCCGAATCCTCGAACCCTAGCACGTAACAACTGGTGTCGGAAGTGAGATTTGGAGATGCCATTGACTCCGAGAGACGACCACTTCGGGTGAAGCTACGCCCACTGACTCCGCCCACCGGGACCCGCCCACTGACCCCGCCCCTCAGGCCCCGCCCACTCTGGACATGGCCACGCCCACTGGCTCCGCCCACCAGGCCACGCCCACTGGCCCCGCCCACTGGGCCCCGCCTGCTCAGGACCCGTCGACTAGCTACATCCACCCTGCCACGCCCGTAGTTTCTACAGCCCCTCAAATGGCTCCTCAATTGGAAAGCATAATCGAGTTAATCCAGGCTTTGCAAGATTCTCAAAGGGCAATGATGGAGGCACAAGACCGCAAGCTGGGCGCTTTGCAAGAGTCACAAGACCGCAAGCTCGGCACTATGCAAGATTCTCAAAGGGCAATGATGGAGTCTCAAGAGCAACAAAAGGACCTCCAAGAAAAGGCGCTATTGGCTATAAAGGATGTTAGTGACACGGTGACTAAGCTTCGGAAAGATGTCGATGTTATAGAAGAACGAGTTACCGGGCTAGGAGTGGATATGGAAAATGTGAAAACCGGCCTCACAGAACTACAGAAGTGGAAAGTGCGCCTGGAAACCACAGGAGTGGCGGCGTCCAGTGGAACTACCGGAGTGGTGCAAGTGGTACAAGGACCAAGAGTTAAAGTGCCACCATACGACGGTACTACTTCATGGAACGCCTATCGTCAGCAATTCCAGACGGTTGCTTCTGCCAACGGATGGACTGACGAACAATGCCTGACCGCTCTCACTGTTGCGCTCAGAGGGCAAGCTTTGTCGGTCCTAGAAGTACATACAGGGAAGGGGTTCCAAGACCTGATGGAGGCCCTTGAATCCAGATACGGGGAGCGACACCTGGAGCACGTGTTCCGTGCTCAACTTCGTGACAGAGTCCAACGCTCAGGAGAGGGACTACAGCAATGGGCGTTGGAAATTGAAAAACTGGTCAAGAAGGCACACCCAGGAGCCGATTCCAAGATGGTCGACACGAATATTGTGCAAGCATTTGTCGACGGAATCAGGGATCTGGAGGTCAGAGCTGCAGTGAGGCTACGTCACCACACCTCGCTAAAGGAAGCGTTGGCGCATGCTTTGGAGGTCGAGGCTGTTCGCCACGAGATACAGCAGACCCATAAGATCCGCAAGGTCTCCGAAGTAAAGGCTCCTGCAAGGAAAATATTTGAAGCCATGTGCTATAAGTGCGGGAAGAGGGGCCATCTTCAGCTCAACTGCCCGCAGAAGGAGACCCAGATGTCAAGGATGAAAAGGCTCGAGCAACAAGTAGAGGAGCTGAAGAAGCAGGGAGCTTCAGCCAGGACTAAGAGGCGTATACTGGCTGACGCGGAGGAAGCCCCAATAACTGTTGTCTCCCAAGCAAGCAGCAACAATGGATTAGTGACTGAACTACTCGACGACTGCAAGAGTAATCTGACTTATTCGCAGAGCATGAAAGCTAAGAAGTTTTTACAGCGCCACGCGAATATCTTCTCCAGTCAGGAAGGCGACCTTGGAAGAACGTCGATGGTTCAGCACAGGATAGATACCGGAAGCGAGAACCCAATTCATCAACGAGCAAGACGGATACCTATTGCAAAGGAAAAAGAAGTTGAAGGCCCTTTGGAGGACATGAGAAGGCATAAGATTATTGAACCGTCTGCAAGTCCGTGGTGCTCACTTGTTGTGTTGGTGAAGAAGAAAGATGGCAGCACAAGATTTTGTGTGGACTACAGGCGTCTCAATGATGTCACTAAGAAGGACAGCTATCCATTACCTCGAATCGACGATACTCTGGATACCTTGAGTGGCATGAAATGGTTCTCGACCCTGGACCTGAAATCTGGATACTGGCAGGTGGAAATTCATCCCAAAGACAAGGAGAAGACAGCTTTCTCCACCGGTAAAGGTTTATGGCAGTTTAACGTCATGCCCTTTGGATTGTGCAACGCACCTGCCACATTTGAGCGACTCATGGAGTGTGTACTGGCAGGCTTAGTTGGAGAGGCTTGCTTAGTCTACTTGGACGACGTCATCATTGTTGGCCGCGACTTCGAGGACCATTTGCGAAACCTAGAACGAGTTTTCGCTAAAATAGAGGGGGCCAAGTTAAAGTTGAATCCGAAAAAGTGTCGTTTATTCAGGAGTAAGGTCAATTATCTCGGCCATGTCATCTCCAGTGATGGAATCCAGACGGACCCGGAGAAACTGGAAGCAGTTCGAAATTGGCCAACCCCTAAGAACAAAACCGAAGTGCGGGCATTTCTCGGCCTATGCTCCTACTACAGGCGTTTTGTCAAGGGATTCTCAGAGATAGCCAAGCCATTACATCGGCTGACGGAAGATAAACGACAGTTTATGTGGGACGAGACTTCTGAAGATTCTTTTCAGAAACTGAAGAAACATCTGTGTGAAACACCAATCCTGGGGTATCCACAACCTGAAGGTCAGTTTATAGTCGACACTGACGCAAGCAACACGGCCATTGGAGGGGTGCTATCTCAAAAACAGGGCGAAAGAGAAGTTGTAATTGCATATTTCAGCAAATCTTTATCTAAGCCAGAGAGAAACTACTGTGTGACAAGAAGAGAACTCTTGGCTGTTGTAAAGACGCTACAACATTTCAGCAAGTATCTCATTGGCAGACAGTTTTTACTGCGAACTGATCACGCAGCGTTGAAGTGGCTACTGCAATTCAAGAACCCTGAAGGTCAAGTAGCTCGATGGATTGAACAGCTCCAGGAGTACGACTTCAAGACGGAACACCGCAGCGGAAAGGCGCATGGGAATGCCGACGCCCTTTCACGAAGACCGTGTTCAGAGGACTGCAAACATTGTGTTAAGCAGGAATCTAATGAAGTGACATTAAAGTTAACGAAAACAAGTCCTTTGGGTCCATGGGAGAATGATGCTATGAGGAAGGCTCAAGAAACAGATGACGACCTACGGCACATCATCACATGGAAGAAACGAGGTGACGAAAAACCAATCTGGAGTGAGGTTGCACCCACTGGCGCTATCACTAAGGCGTACTGGGCGCAAATGGTCTGATACTTCAAAATGGAATACTTTACCGAAAATGGGAGAAGACTAACGGCAGAGAGTTCCATCTTCAGATAGTTGTCCCAAGAACGAGAGTACCGGATGTTCTCCGTGAAATACACGATGGCGTATCAGGAGGTCATCTAGGTGTCAAGAGGACGTTAACAAAAGTGAGAGAAAGGTTCTACTGGTTGCATTGCCGAGATGATGTGCAGGAGTGGTGCCGCAAATGTACAACTTGCGCTGCAGTCAAGGGACCACAGACAAGGAGCCGTGGGAACCTGCGCTTGTATAACGTTGGCGCACCGTGGGAACGAATTGCAGTTGACGTAGCTGGGCCATTTCCTGTAACGGAATCGGGAAACAAGTATTTTATGGTTGTCATGGACTACTTCACCAAATGGCCCGAAGTGTTTGCCATACCAAACCAGGAAGCTACAACAGTTGCTTCTAAGCTGGTCGAGGAAGTGATATCTCGCTTTGGTGTGCCTCTCGAAATCCATTCCGATCAGGGCAGGAACTTCGAATCGCAGGTCTTCCAGGAAGTGTGCAGAATTTTGGGAATGCATAAGACGAGGACCACCGCGTACCATCCACAATCTGATGGAATGGTCGAGAGATTTAACCAGACCCTTGAGAGGCATTTGGCGAAATTAGTAGATGACAAACAAAAAGATTGGGACAAGTATATACCACTCTTCCTTCTGTCGTACCGTACCGCCGAGCATGAAAGCATAAAAGCTACCCCGGCGTATGTCAATTATGGTAGGGAACTAAGAGTTCCAGTAGACCTTTTGACAGGAGGGTCACCGGAGGAACCAAAGACCGTACCAGACTATGTCTGCGATTTAAGGGAAAAGATGCACTACATACACGCCATGGTTCGGGAAAATTGGCTACAGTCAAGTTTGAACGTGAAGACCAGATACGACCGGAAAGCGAACACGAGCGGCTTCGAAGAAGGGTCACTGGTATGGCTGCATAACCCAACTCGCCGAAAAGGGAAATCTCCAAAGTTGCAGACCAAGTGGGACGGCCCATATAAAGTGGTTACCCGATTGAATGATGTGACTTACAGGATTCAAAAGCCACCAAGAGGCACATTCAAAGTGGTACACATAGACCGTTTGGCGCGTTATCATGGCAGTAACAACGATGCTCGGGACGAGCATCTCTAAGAGGGGAGTAGTGTTACGGATACGGGAAGTTGTTTACGTGTTACGAATACGGGCAGTTGTTTACCTGCGCGCGACAGTTGCGCGTACCTTCTAGAAAAGCCCGACCCTTGTTTATGTGATTGCGTGTTTACGTAAACAATCCAAAATAGAACGCTCCAGAATTCGACGCGGGCCATATAAAAGGTAAACAAGCCGGCAGTCAAGTCAGTTCGATCCGAGCGATCATCAAGGCGACTTCAAAGTGAGACAAGTGATCAATAGTGAGTGATTGTGATAGTGAACTAACGACTCGGCTACGACCTAGGACAGTGATAGTGCTCAGTGATTTGGATCTAGTGCTTAGTGTTTGGACTTAGTGATTTGTGTGAGCTAGTGTTTGTGAATAAAGTCTTCAAGAGAGTCACCAGGTCTTTCTCTCCGAATCCTCGAACCCTAGCACGTAACAAAACAATCATATTTTGTAATATGACTACAACCATTTTCCTTCCAGAGATCAATGGCAAAACTTGAAAAAAAAATCGGCCAAGTGCGAGTCGGACTCGCGCACGAAGGGTTCCGTACCGTTATAGAGCAAAAATAGGCCAAAAATTGTGTTTTTTGTAAAAGGAGCCCTCCTTAATTTTTTATTTTATTTAAATATTTAATTTATTTTGTTTTTAGTATTTGTTGTTATAGCTTCTACAGAAATACACAATTTGTGAAAATTTCAACTCTTTAGCTATTACCATTCTTGAGTTACAGCCTGGAGACAGACGGAAGGACGGACAGACGGACAGACGGACAGACATCGAAGTCTCAGTAATAGGGTTCCGTTTTTACCCTTTGGGTACGGAACCCTAAAAAACAAAAATTCTGATTCAGTTCTTGTATTGACGTACCAAATTAAATATTCGTTTTAGATTATCAAATAATGATACTTATGAATAATTTCAGAAAATAATTTCTCATTAGAAATCAAATTATTAGGATATTTAAAACAGAAATAAAAAGATAAAAGTCAATAGTAAACGTTTTATTTGACAGACCATTTAATCGCAAAAACTTCCTGATAAAATGAACAGTTCTATTTTGTTTGATACTTAATACTTTAAGTCGTACTTATGAAATGGCGAAGTTGAGGAAAGTTGTATAAATTACGTAAATGGCGCACACCTTCCAAAGTTGAACATTACCCAAAAAGTCCAAATTGTAAGATTAAAGCTGACATTCGGGAGTCGTGGAACTAACGCAAACATTTTGGGGAGAGTGAAAGAGAAATACCCGAGGGATATATTGAAAACATTATTATCCTATTACTTTAAATGTAGAAATAGTTTGACATAGTCCAAATTTTGTTAAATCATAGGGTGAAGGTAGTTTTAGTATTGAAGATAATTCTCATTAGATTCTAGATATAGATATTATCGTTGAACCATTTTGAACAAGTAAAAAACGTTAAAAACGCCGGACTAGTAAGAAACACGAATAAAACGCCCCATTACTCAAAGTACTAGAAGCAATTTAAAATGTATTGACTCATAGTACTTTATAAGCAAACGAGGTAGGCATATTCTGGCAGCTGGTTTTTAAAATTATTTACGACATCGCATCTAAAAGTTTACGAGTGCTGTCGTTTGCATCTTAACGAGTTATTTTAGTATTATTTAGTGGAGACGTTTTTACACATGTTTGAGGTATTCATTATTTAATCGCTAATTTATTGGTTTGAAATCCAATTTAATTTATTACAGCCCTTGAGAACTCTTTTGATAAATGTGATATCGTTGCAGGAGAATTAAATTAACGTTAAAACGGCTGTCTTCTATAGTAAAAATCTGTTTTAAATTACTAACAAGCCGATATTAATTGTAAACATCAAAACTGAGAAACGATTTGCAAACCATAACCATAGAAATCCTAAATGAAACCATAAATAAACCCAATTAAAGCAAACAGCAGTTACAATAAATTTTACAGCAACAAATTAATTAAGAGATTATTTCTCGTTAACAAAGGTTATCTCGATCGACGATTATGAAGTCGTACCGGTACATATCTCAGCGAGATAATCGTGTGATTGGAATTTTGGACCAATTAAGAACAATGTTTGAGAAATACTGGTTTTATTTAAAGTAAAACCATACTTATCAGATCTTGCCAATACGCTTATCGGGCTTAGCTTGGTTGTATTTAGATGAAATAATATCACTGTTTTGCCTTTCTAATGTAAATTAAACATTTCTAGAATCGAGGGAGTGGTCCGCGATGGAAATTGAGATAGAGTATTTACTACGGATATCTAAAAATCAAGCAGAATTAAATAGGTAGATAAGAGAAAATAATAATTGTAGTTCTTAAAAGTTACATGAATAATTTGATTTCAAATATTCAACAATGGTATTATTATGATGTAGTAAAGATTATAAGGTTCAAGATACCTACTAATAATTGTAATTTGTATTACATAGTATTATATAAGAGACAAACGCTTATGTATAAATCAACTTGCAAATTAAAAATGATGAAATCTTTTTCAGCGAAAATTTAATACACATCCTTAAGGCTTTAATTCAGTTTTTGTACGGCAAAAAGCATTTCTGTATACAAATTGGCGGGAATGAACTACAAAATATGAAAAATGAATTAAGAGGCGACCATTTTTAATTAGCACTGTAATGAAGTCAAAAGCTCTGTACCGAGTTTATTAAATTTCAGCGGGTAGTCGGATAAATTGTTACACAGAACACGTTTGACCTACATAGGCTTATCTAGGATTCAACACACTATACTACACAGGGAAGATTTTAAAGTTTCATGCACAACATTAGACACACGGCAGGCTGAATTTGCTTTTGGATATCGCTGACTATTTGTGTTGAGAAAATATACACTCTTTTTCCGTTTTATTTCCAAATACATTCAAACGGAACATAGATTTGCTTTTGTTGTTTGTTATGTTTGTTAGTCAAATTTCTATTTTTTTCTTCACTCTTTTGTTTTTGTTCTGTTGTAGTTTGATTTAATGGTCCATAGATGCCAGATAAAGATTGACAAAATATTCTAGATAGACACTTCTGACATTAAATTACTTAACTAGCAATCCCCCTAATTTATTTGTAAATTAAGTTTCAACAAACAGTAACAAAATAGGCTGAGCTGGTTTTTGTAGTAACGGCCGTTAACCAATAACAACCCCATAGATCTCGTGTTTATAGGTAACATCCGTTGATGAGTCAGATCTAATAAAAGTTTGACGTTGTCGGAATTAATTCGTTACGTGGCCGCGCTTATCAGATTAACCCTGTAATTGGACTCGCCGCAACATCTTTTATATAATATGTGACCCGCTTTTAGTCATGCATAATAATAGTAAGGTAAAATTTGGCACATTTTTAGTCATGATGTTGTAAGACCTAGTAGGTTTAGTTTATTGTTGAAAAATATTGCTAATGATGAGAGATTAATGTCAATGAAGAAAAGTCACTGGAAGATCCAATCTATTTTAACATACAAAGTTAAAAGCTTTTAATTTGTCTACACTAGTAGTTGTAAATTAAAGTATAAAACTAACCAACAGATAAAATTCCAATATAAGTAGCCATGAAACCGTTTATGAGAGGAAATAAATAATTAAAATAACTGGAACGTTCAATGAAAGGACCAATCACATTAAATAGATTTTCGCTCGATGGCGACTCCTGATAATTACCGGCAACAGGGTCCTTTTAAGTCTGCTCCATTAAAGCCTTCGAGGGCTCGATACCTGTTTTATTACAACCGGGATCGGGATTAGTCTAAGTGAAGCATAAACTTTCGGATCATTTATTAAACAGCCATTAATAATAAATTAATAGTTGCTAATGACTACGAGGAAAACTTCGGACTCAAACGAAAGCGAGCAATAGTTACAATTTATAGAGGGGTTATCAACAGTATGATAGCTGCAAACTTCAAGCAACACTGTTGCAAAATAAAAGGACCTCATTTACAAGTCGATGAACATAAATAGCTGCACGGAGAGCTTGCCTGAAAGGAATCCAATCATGATAAAATTGAATACATGTAAACAAAAACAACGGACATTATTAAACAGTAAACGCTGCTAAAGAAATTCTTCGATAACAAAAAGTTACGTCGGATAAACGTATGGGGGCCGCGTGCACCCCGCTGCTCCATCGAAGGGTTATGTTGAAATTTGTACGCTGTGTAAACATTTGTCAGTGCCAGCCGTATATCCGAGTCCGCTGCAGCGAGATTGGAGATACTGAATCCAATCGAAAACTCCAAACCCTCGTCGCTTCAGCCGTAACATGGTAGGAGGCCATTCTGAATTAAATTCTGCAATTTCATCGTACCTACATGGAAATATGACCCTATTGCTTTGACGCGTAATGGCCATTCCCCCGTACCACGATATAGGGCTGTTTGTATAGTTCGCGATCACCCGCTGAGCTCTCGCAGCGGAATCACAACAAAACATTTACGGCGCCCACCTCCAGTAATGAGAATTGCATCCCATATATCCCTCGCAAGCTCGCGTTATTAATAAGATTAGCTAGATCACTTTTTACTCTCAGGCGAGACTGGGAATTTCAATTAAGATGGCGATATTAGAAATGGCGCGAAATAACAAACAAGACGAAAAGTTTCCAGAGAAAAATAATTTGCAAAAGAAAATCCGTAGTCGAAATCCTCTTTAGTCGAGTATTTACTTTTGAAGGTCTGTTGACTCCGCGAAAATTGTTTTTTAGATGTTAAAATATTGTAATTAAAGATTTTTGAAAATGAAAATCTTCAGAATCGTTAATTGGAATCTCCGCAGTTCTAATTAAATATTTTGAGCCCATTGAATCGTAATCATAACGTCTTAACTTTCTGGAATTAATATTTGAAATTAGCAAGATTTCGGTAATTCCACGATTATTGTTATGGAGATGAGCTAAATCTTAGAAAATGTCGAAAATCGTTACAATAATTTATTATTGACCTACATTCTTCGCTATAAATGAACAAAATATGATCTACATCCTTTCAGATAAATTATATTATAATTTGATATTCTATGCTTCAGTCCATCCGATTGTTCACTGTTCAATATAATAGGCATACATTACAAAACATGTGACGTGCTGAAATTTCATCCACCTCGAATTGTGCTACTCGTAAAATGATATTGTTCAATCCAAATCTAAATTCGAACTAAAGTATCAGTTTACACTTTGAGAATATACATTATTTACTAGCCGTTCATATGTTATGCTTACTGATAATTTAATCATGTCACAAATATATTTTTGTAAGAAATAAATTAAACAATAATTTAAATATGGTAAAATCGTCAGATTATATTAAACTATAACCATCAAAATATGCGTATGGAAGTTATAATATACCGACCAAACCCCTTTTACCCAACATGAATAACCAATTTACAATTAATCGATAACGAAGTTTCACTTCAGAAATCGATTCAACGGCTACACTATTTAGGGAACAAAAGATGAAAAGCACCCATAAAACTCCACCATTTCCCCTTTGTATGTTAGCAATTAGGCTAATGAAGTGGGCCGAACGCGTGCAAATGAATGAGTCTTTCAAACGTTCTTCGTATTCAACGCTTAACCTTTCATGTGGTTGATGCCACACAGGCTTCGCTTCAATACGTACTCGTACCGTGAGAAATAGGAATTCAATACGCTGACCAATATCGATTTTACTTATTTCTATTACCTTAATTAGATGTATATGCGTCTGGTACCTCATATCTTTTTGATCTCACAAATTATTTTACATCTTAATTGCCGTTAGTGGTCTCTTCGGACATTATAATAAAATTAATAAAGTTTCAGCTATAAAATATTATTGTGGATTTACTATTATCTCGAGAGAAATGGACGTTGAGAGGTTTATTAAGGGAACTTGTACAGATAAATTTAATTTGTACAGGTAATTAAACAGGTGTAATAGCTACTATTAATTTGAGGTCGAATATAAATTTCAGATCAACGCTATGCATATAATTAGAAATAACGACTTGATAATAAACAAGTTTATGTAATTGATTAGGTTATTAGCTTAACAAGGTAAGTATACGATAGACTATATTTCTTAAGAAGTTATTAAACGATATGACTTGCGGGGAAAAGTTGCAGAAGTAAAGAAATTCACTGTTCAACGAACTTATATCAGCCTTAGAAATCCAATATTTTACTTATCGACCCAGAGATGACATCCTAACGTAAAGAGTTTTCGTATAAACGAAACGAGAAAAAGGCTTTGACGGGGACGTTATTATGAATGACGATAGCATTTCAAGTAAATGTGATCAGCACGTAAGTGAAGATAAACAAAGCAATTTATCGGTAAATATGTCAGAGATTGCAGATTTATTTAGCGTGAAAAGAAAGCGGTCGGGGAAAACAAAAAAGTTTTGTAAACATGCTAGATGCCTTCAGCTATTTATCAAAACGTTCGATAAACAAGAGGAAATTGAAAGCAAGTCAGCGGGAGTCAGGGAAATGATTTATTACTATAAACACACTGATCATTTTCCATTTGGTATATTAGATTGCAACAGGGGAATTACGACGCTGTAAAATTCGGAACGCACGATTGCTAAATTGGATTCTTAGCGGCGTTTTACTGCCATCGATTAATAGATTGTATTACTTTTATTGCCGAGCTTACATAAGATATTTGGAGCAAGAACACCGATCATACATATAACATTGGCGGATTAAATGCGCAACAAGTAGAGGCATTTAAGTGCTCCAGTTATTATAATTTAACATCTGTTCGTACCGTAGTAAAACCGACCGCTCGTACTCAAAAGTACAACCACGGAAACCGTTATGGTATGAAAATTCTAGTCGACTTTAGGAAAGTGTCTCATAAAATTTTAGGCCCTCCTCCATATTTAGAAGATATGATACGACCCAGATGGTCACGGCGGCCGATTTTAGTATCTACGTCGGAATAAAACCACCATAAGTAGACCCATAATGTTTATTATCTCTGTATCGGATTCGTAAAACTTCTCGTGCGCGCAAAAGGTATGGCGGATCCGGTAATAATGGTAGGTTGGGGTTACTCTCGATAGCATAAAGGGCAGTCCGAGTAACATTTCATAGTTATGAGCGCACGGAAAGGGAAGTATATTTTTAGGTGTACGGCATCTGGTTGAACGAAACCGTATGCATTTCATAGAATCAGCTTAATTAACATGTCCCTTGAATGGTTTCATAACTTCGAGAACTTCTGACAGGGCATCGTAACACTAAGTCTGATATTTTTGAAGATGTGGCGGATTTGGGACGTGGCAGTATCATAAATATGTGTTGCAGGAAGTTGTCATAAAGATAATAAGTTTATTATAAATATAATCTCCGAAATCTTAATAGGAGTCCAAGCACATTAATTTAAAATATATTGTTATGTTATGACAGAAGCGGTATAAAATATTAATTCGAATTAATAACTCGAAAATATGCTGACAGGTCTGAAAAATATGGAATATGGCATATCGCATCGGCCAACAAAAAACATGGGCTCTTTTTTAAGTCAACGGATTTTCATCCAATCAACCCACGGGGTAAAAATATACCAATATTGACATAAAATAAGGAGTTTCGTAAGTTGTAGTTTAATTTTAGCCGTGTAACATAAGGGGCAACGGAAGTAGAAAACTGTAACATACTGCTGTGACGAAAACTTTTATACCCTAATAAAAGTATTTTATTTATTGCGACTTGTTTCGAAGTAATACAGGATCTTGTAACCTTGCCAGGGGACTGGGTTAACGACGTGCTCTTTCCTGAACTAGATTTTATAAATTTATCACGAACAGATATATGGTCAGCGTTAAAACTTTTGTTTCGTTCATTAAATTTGTTGCTGACTGGAGACACATTTTTATAACTATCTCCAAAAGTGGAAATATAATATGTACATAAAACTAGAATTTACTCGAAAAGAAGATATTTTTACGTAGTACGCGGTGGGTTTACGTAGCTCAAACGCAGTCAAGTAATAGTAGCGCAAGACTGGTGCCCTGTAGGATCCCAAAACTTACCTCCATGAACCCCGCAATAGTCTCCCACGCAGTCAGCGTGCTGGACCTGGGCGCCGGAGCAGGCATCACCCACGCATGACCGCCGCCGCGTCTGTCGACAGTCAGACCCGCAGACCGACCACTCCGTCCATGCTCCCCATCTTCCCGGGGACGCTGGAACAAATATTGATGATAATTTTGTTTCTATGTTAGGCTTAAGATTATCTGGTATTGTTGTTCGTCTAGGTAAAAATAGTTAACACATTATAAATGAGAAAATGTCGATGAATTTGAAGATGGAAAGTATTTTTGTTACGATTGTTAAAATTCCTATTTTCTACCCTACAGAATGTAAAAAAAATATATTTGTTTTTGTACTATATCCAACTTTAAAGGAAACAAAATATAAGTCGTCATGGAATAACTGCACTACTCCAAAATAACCATTTGCTTTAATATTCAAAATACAATAATTGGAGTTGTTTAGAATCAAAACACATTGGAAACATTAGCGTGCTATCAAATACGTATCGTTTTCAACGCTTTTAACATCACATTTCCAATTACGTTATTAATATTTTCGATACAGGTCCATTACGATTTTATTACAAAGGCTGATCACGCAATGGGACCATTTGCAAATTCGATACGCGGTGTAAAGCTAAATTTATTAGCGAAGTTAGGGAATTCGAGTTTTTCACTTCAATTCACATCGAAACCATTAACCACATGCGCCATATTGTTATCAAATTGGTCATTAATTTAGATTTGAAATAAGATTATCAGATTAATCAATTGGAAATCCGTAAACGAAAATGTTGATTTATGCTTTTCAAAATTAAATGTTATTCATATTTCAGAATACATGTTTTATTGTAAGTGTTATCCCACCAAAACATGAAATGTAAAAGGAGCCAGGCAAAATATTGCATAGCTATTCGATTCAATACTTCTGTCGTAAAAAGTTTTCAGATCACATTAAAGCCAAGCCTTCAACTTATTTTGTAATTTAAATCAACATTTAGTAAATGTATCAATAGATTTCTTTATTTTATAATTATTATAGTGGCTTTGTGCTGGAATTGACCATTGAAAATTTCAGGAAACCCTCAATTTTATGTTAACTTTAATAATTAATAATAAAAAATAAATAAACTTATTATTAAAAGGGGGCTGCCATACAAATTTACGGTACAGAACCCTATGTACGCCAGTCCGACTCGCACTTGGCCGGTTTCATAATTTTTCCTTTCATTGTAAATAAAGACCTATCCGGGTATCAAATTTCAAGGTTTTAAATCTGCTAGAAGTACTTTAGAATTTTGATGAATGTCAGTGAGTGACAAAATGTAGTAACGTTGACCATCCGTAACTATTAAATCATTTATCGAAATCCCATGTAATTTGGAGGTTAAGCTAGTTTTAATCCTTGCTCTTAGTGACCAAAATTTGAAATCCCTAGCTTTGTTAACATCGAAGATAACGGGGGTGTGAAATAGCCGCGAACCGCTTCGAGAAAAGTATGGTACGCCCGTGCCTTTGCTAAAAAGCTTGGCTGGGGCACTGCCGTTCCCCCAGATATAATATACAAGTTAATATAACGATAAAAGACATAAAGACAATGAACGATGAGAGAAAATGAGCGAGAAACGACATTTATTCTGAGCGAAGTAGACCCATGCAAACATTAAAAGTAAATTCGTATAATTTATTTCATACACGTTTTAAACTTCATAAATTGAAATGAAGCAAGACGCTCCGAGCTAAAAGGGAGTACAAAATAAATCAGGACGTTTTTTCGTTTTAGAATTAATAGACTGGATGAGAGCTCGCTGTGTGGCTCATATCATGTAATGTGGCTTTATGTTTTGTGGATTAATTTTTTTCAACGTTCACATCAACTATTAGTAGTACCTACCTACGTTATTATATTGGTAATACGTTAGCGTAAATCGTAATGCTCTCGTTTTTATCGATAAAATACGAATCGCTCTATTAAATTGTTGTATTGTTTCTAGTCTTGCAGGTATTTAATATTAGCTGAAATACATTTTTTTATTTGTGTAATTTTATATTTAACGGATTACCGTAAGAGTGAATATAATTTTTAAAAAAACAAACGCCAGGACCCTAATCATCCTCAATTATAAAAGTTATTTCATTGTAACTTGTACCACACGTGTATGTGTGTGGGTCGCCATCTTTTATTAATTAATGCGCAGGCGCATAAATCAATCCTGCTTCATTAGACGCGACAACACAGACGAACAGACAAAAGGACAAAAAGACGCGCATGCCCAAAAAGTTCACCTAAATACCGCATGAGCGTAGTGTCACTTTAATGAAGTTAAAGCACTTCTCAACGGGCGTTGTTCGAATTTTAAACAGTATCTCGCACTCTACAGAAGTGTGACGTCATAGGATATCCAATCTTAGAAATTTCTCTCTACTTATTCATTAACTTGTATTATTTACTTTTTATTATTCCCTTAAATCCCAATTACATTAATATCACTGCTTATTTCGTTTTACCGATTAGTAATTCCATAATACCTACACTCATTAAGTCAAAAGTGATAATAGAAACGATATCTCAAACGCTCACATATACAATTTATAACTAAAATAGACAATATAAATGGCTACTATAACACGCTGTAAGTCATTAGCTTTCTATTTTTCGTATGGTTCATTACAATTTTTCACTGTCGGTAGTCGTTTAAATACTAAAATTGATGTACAATATACGTTTCTTTTTATATAATTTGTAATTTACACTAACGGGTTGTCATTATTTATTTCACCTTATATAGCTTTGGATTCAATTTTAGTTTGTTTTTGAGTAGGTATGCTACTGTTGGTTTTGACTTTTGTAGCTATACAGGATTAATCACATTAATATAATTTATTTGAAAATTATTTACAGTTATTAGGTATATTTTAACAAAACTAATGTACACGTATAGCTTGAAAATGCTTATCTATTTGATAAATATGCCAAAATTTAGAACCACTTAATATACGAAATTTGCCGATTTCGCTGATTTAACAGACGTGATTTAACAGTTAAAATACAGTATTTCTATAAGTTTTAAGGAACAACATGTAAGATCATTTCAATTATAATCTAATGTTACAGCTAGATTTTTTTAAAACAATTTTTAAATAATCCAACTCAAACCCGCGACAATTTTGTGATATTAGCTGTAAAAGGTTTAGAATATCACCTGTTTATGGATTGTATTGACGTCTTAACGGTTTGAAAAAAATACAATGTACTATTGAGAAAGTCGTCTATAAAATGTTGGAATTACTTTTTACCACTTTAATATGAAATAGTTGAGTAAAAAAATATGTAACTCGGCAAAATTTTAGAGAAAATGGGCAAAGAATTGCTGTTAAATTCGGCAACTTGGAGCTGTTATTCATAAAAAGAAAAGGACAGAAATAATCTATAGATAAAATTCTATCCAATTCGAGAAAAAAGAATAAAGAAAAAAAACAAATTGTTCCAAAAACACGATTCAAAACAACCTAAATCTCACATTATATCTCGCCGCAAGGTTCGAGTCGGCTTTCCGCGCTTAAATATATTTTAAATCTAATAATTAATATATATTTTTTTAAGTCTAATAAGGGGAAAAAAACTAATAATATTTCTGTAGCGAACCTTTGCAATTTCGTATTCATCGGCAAAATTTCGTATAAGGACTCTTAAAACAGTTCATAATTAATTATTGGCATAGTTCGGCATAAAATGCGGTAGTAGCAAACCTGTTATTATGAGCAGTAGCAGTTGACATGTGCCTAAGTGCTTTCAGTTTGAAACAAACACTTGATTAAGTTTTATTGTCTACCCGGTTGGTCCAAATTAAACACATTGTCTCGTTGTTTGGACAACGCTATTGTTTTTCGTTATTAAAAACTTTTAATAACAACATAAACAATAGAATGCAATTTTTGTGTTCCACTAAGAATTTGAACTACCTTTTTTAGCAATTTTTACAGTGAAATTGTTACTTGCTTTTCTACACGAAATTTGTTATACAAGTGCCAACCTATATTTATAAGAATTTTTACTACGTCATTTTTTTTATCAGAATGAGTCTTAGACAGCAAGCTCGATTTTAATTTTCGCTTACACTTTTAAGCAATTGAATTTATTGGACGTCTTTGATTGAACTAAATTTTTTCTTGAATTCGGGACAACCATGTAAAAAGAATATGGTGCCATATTTATTCTTCGTAAGTTAAATTTATTATATTTTGTTAATTGTTTGCTCTTCAAACTTTAAGACCGTGTGTATCGGAATTCTCAAGATAGTCGGTTACTCCTTTGTAATTTTGTCATCGCCATTAAACATTGCTTTGAATTCAACTAGACTGTGACTTCCTTTCTATAAAATTCTTTTTAACACTATTTATAATTTTATAATCAGACAATATTTTGAGTAAATTGTACTTATTGCTTTAGTTGTACAATTTGCACACCTGGGTTTAGCTTGAATGACATTTTCTTGTTTTATGGAAACGGGTTTCAATGGTAATGTCTCAAATCTGGTTGCAATCAATAAATTAGTACCTATGTCTAGGGAATTTATGAACGTTATATTATTAACTTATATGCTGTAAGGACAAAAAATGACGCTACTTAAGTTTCATAATAATATGATCGTCATCATAGTTATGGTTATATGCGTACTTACTTTTGGGCATAATATGACTCTTAACTTAAAATAAAATAATAAAGAATAAAGGTTCATCTTTATGTAAATTTTAAATTAATGTAGTTTACCACGAGGATAACTTTTATCACGAAAAAAGAATCCCACGAGATTTTTCCCCACCTGAAGTAGCGGGCAGTAGTCTCTTCCAACTTCAAAGTCCCGTAGCATCTTAAAATAGGTCCACCCTAGTATGAAACCTGATACGTCTTAGCTCTTAATTGTTAGAGGCGGGCGAGCGGGGGCGGGGAGGCGGTAGTTCCGCTCCACATTCTGTACTCATTATAACACTTATTGTCTTTAATTTGATTTTCATAGCTTCTACGGTTACTATGCTAAGTGAGTTTGAAGGTAATTGTAGGAAATAGTTTAAAATGGGCAAAATATTGAGATGAAAAGTAAGTTTTACTCAGTAGGTGAACATTGAAAAAATTACTAAGAATATATGTATTATGTATAGCTCTTATTGCACATAATACGTTTATCAAAATTTCACAAATATCTTGACGACAGAATAATTTTTTTAAGTTATATTTTGTTAACACTTAACATATAAAAATACAACCTTAAAATCAATAAAAATACTACCCAATAAAGGAATCTGATAAAAAAATATATCCAAATTTTAAGATTCACCTAAACCGCATCGCGGCTTATTTGTTTTAAGATAAGAAAATATTTGTACCAGCTGTTTAACTTTTAAAAATGTTTTAATTTATACCTGTTAACGGGAGGTCCACCGATACGATCAAAGTATTCACAGATTCGTATCGTGTTTCCAAATATTTTTTGTAAAAAATTCAAATCTGAATAATTTGGTGTAGTAATTAAATTCTCGTTTTCATAAATTCCAATTTTACATCCAGCCGGGTACCTTTTTGAATCCAAACAATTTCAAGAATTGATTTTAAATAAGTTATGAAGCCTTTTTAATAAAATTAAATATGATCAAAAAAGCTTTATTAATTTGTTTAGTAAGTATACAAAAACTTCAATGAAATTTCGTATTTACTAATATTTACTAGCTACATGACCGAGCTTCGCTCGGTATTCAAAAAATTCAAAAAAACACACATAAAATGACATTTTATGAAAATGATTCCTAGCTAGATCGATTTATCGCCCCCGAAACCCCCTATATATTAAATTTCATGTAAATCGTTGGAGCCGATTCCGAGATTCCAATTATATAATATATATATACAAGAATTGCTCGTTTAAAGGTATAAGATACAAACTCACTTTTAGAGCATTTGAATTGGCCAGATGTGTCACAGAAAACACATAATTTTAGGTAGGTATGTTAGAACCAAAAACCACTAGAATCATAGAATGAATCTTAAATGTAGATTGTAGACTAACAATTAATTAAAGAAAAGGGTCTTTTTAGAACGCTTTCAATGAAGCTAGGCGTCGATTTTATTGGCCAATTTAACAAGATGGCAATTTCATTAGACTAGAAATTACTAACTATAATCAGCTTTGACGACCTCCGTGGTGCAGTGGTGAGCGCGTTGGTAGCTCAAGCCCGAGGTCGCGGGTTAGTATAAATATATAGTATTAAATATATTTCCGTTGTCTGGTACCTGTAACACAAGTCCTTCAGGCACTTAGCACGGGGCCAGACTGACGTGGTGTGAAGCGTCCATCTGGGGGCACGGCAGTGCCCCAGCCAAGCTTCTTAGCAAAGGCACGGCCGTACCATACTTTTCTCGAAGCGGTTCGCGGCTATTTCACACCCCCTTTATCTTCGATGTTAACAAAGCTAGGGATTTAAAATTTCGGTCATTAGGAGCAAGTATTAAAGCTAGCTCAACCTCCAAATTACATGAAATTTCAATGAATAGTTTAGGAGTTACGGATGGTCAAAGTTACTACATTTTGTCAATCACTAACATATAGATCATCAAAATTCTAAGGTACTTCTAGCAAACTTAGAACCTTGAAATTTGGTACTCTGATAGGTCTTTATTCACAATGAAAGGAAAAATTATGAAACCGGCCAAGTGCGAGTTGGACTGGCGTACATAGGGTTACGTACCGTAAATTTGTATGGCAGCCCCCCCCCCCCTTAAATAATAAGTTTATTTAATTTTTATTATTAATTATTAAAGTTAACATACAAATGAGCGTTTTATGAAATTTTCAAAAATATTAGTTTTACCATTATGGATATAGAGCAAATAATGGTAAAAAGTCGTGTTTGTTTATATGAGGCACCCTTTAATAATTTATTTTATTTTGATTGGACTATTAGCTTTTATAACGACACCAGAAATACATAATTTGTGAAAATCGCAACTATCTAGCTATTGCGGTTCTCGAGATCCAGCCTAGTGACATACGGATGTACGACGGACAGACAGCGAAGACTTATTAATAATAGAGCCCCGTTTTCAGCCTTTGGGCAGGGAAACCTAAAAACTGAAATTGAAAAATAATATACTTATTAGGCAATTTAATATAATAATTTATTAAACATAATAAAAGATTTTTATGTTTGTAACTTTGCAAGAACAGTATGAGTTTCGACTGCATAATATTTGTTTGACGTACAAAAGGTTTTAAGTTGGTTATGAACTTAATGAAATGGTATTAATTAAATAAAAAATAATATTAACAACGTTGATAATGAAAAATAATTAAATCACATTTAAATATAAATGTAATCACTAATCAGTACTGAGATATACACTCCTTACTTGCTCGATACAATTATCAGGGGAGTTTTAAGTTATCACATGAAATAAGGTGTGCTCCTTTCCTGCGAGGAACGTCGAGACGCTTACAACAGTGGCCAGTGCTGCTGTGTATTCAACGGTAAAGATAAAAATGACCACATTCAAGTATTAGCTTAAGAGTCATTTATATAATATGAATATAATAATCGACTCAGAACTCAGAAGTATTTACGTTATATTGTCCACCTATAGAACTAACGAAGCCTCAAAGAAAAAATATAAAGGAGATAGGGAATGGGTGCTCCGTGCTAAGCTAAGTATAGAAAAGTTTTAACGTGACCTGAAAAAAAAAGTTTTTCTTCCTCCTATAAGCACAATAGAAACAAATATAAAACTGCATATTGGGAGGAGTACATACTTAAGCAGACGGCAAGCGTAAAGTGTTTTAATATGTAACGACGTATGTGGCCGATGGTACCCAATAAATCCAATTAGTAGCTGATTATTTCTCTAGTGCTTATTGCCAAGCCACTATTATAATTATAAAATAAATAAATCTATTGATACATTTACTGAATGTTGATTTAAATTACAAAATAAGTTTAAGGCTTGGCTTGAATGTGATCTGAAAACTTTTTACGACAGAAGTATTGAATAGCTATGCAATATTTTGCTTGGCTCCTTTTACATATTTTCATGTTTTGGTGGGATAGATATTATTATTTATTATTATTATTAGCAAGGTTCGTTTAGTGATAAAACTACCTGATTTGTTATTAGTATAAAACTCAAAGGTGACTGACTGACATGGTGATCTATCAAAGTACAGCCCAAACCACTGAACGGATCGGGCTGAAAGTTGGCATGCTGGTAGATCTTGTGACCGTAGGCATCCGCTAAGAAAGAATTTTGATCAATTATACCCCCAAGGGGTTAAAATAGGGGATGAAAGTTGGTATATAATAATACTTCTTAACGAGAGCGAAGCCGCGGGCAATAGCCCGTTAGCAATAAAGACTATAACTTTACAATGTGCGTGTATAAGCAAAAGTGTTTGTACCATACACTTACCTATCAACAGCTGTTGTGTATTATCATATACTTGGAGATCCATATTGTATCCATCTTTATACGCAGCATTAAACAAAACATTTTATTAAGAAATGTCTAAAGGAAACCGTATATCATAATAAAAATCGTTAAAACTCTTAAAATTAATAGTATCTATAATCCACAGCATCAGAGTTAATTTCTTTGTAATATAAACGCTTAATTTTAATATAGACACTTTAAGTTTAGCGGTTTTTAATACATATTTAAAAATGAAAACGAATAAATATTTTATTGATTCGTTTTCATTTTTAAATTAATTTCATCAAGCCAACTTCTAAATGTTAACTAAATTTCTATCATAATTCATATATTTTCTTAACTGACATCATTTTTCGTTAGAACATAAAAAACATTTTAATTCATGTTATAAACAAAATCATAATTAGATCAATCGATATTAATTATGAGAAAGTGTTTGTTTACAATTTTGACTCTTTAGAAGCTCAAATGTTTATCCCATCAAAACCATGTCATACCAAACATTTTTCTGAAAAAACGAATGAAGAAATAGCACACATTTTAGGGCACGCGCTAGAATTTTTAAGACTTGCAACATCTTCAAGTATTTGAACTATTTTTGAGGGACTTTGCAAATTTTGTAATTTAATATTAGTGAGTTGAATATTTTTACAACTAATATTATTAATGATACGATACTTTTTTAAGACCAATTCCGCATTCTTTCATTGATAGAGTCAATTTTAAGAGCGGCTTTAAATATACTAAAATTATTATTAGACTAGATCTTAGAGACCTAGATCATTGCTGTCTATTCCTGGATTGTCGATTGTTGTCTCATAAGTTCCACCGATTTTAACAACTTCACTCAAAAGATCTAAACATTTTGATCTTGCCCAAAATTAAGTTTAGTAAATTTCGCGATTAGGTCAGTAATTTGGCACCTGCACTCACCGTTCTGACACAGCAGGCAATCCGACGTCTTGTGAACGCTCTGGCCCTGACAGGGGGCCCCTCCGTTCAGCGGGTGGGGCTCCGTGCAGGTGCGGGTTCGGCGTTGCCCCGCAACTCGACCGTTGCACCGACACTGAGTCCATGGTCCCCAAGCGCTCCAGCCTCCGTTTACTGTCGAAAGGGAAAATTTTATTTTTCTAAACAGCGGGTTATTATAGTTGGTGTACCATGACTGCTGGTAAAAGACCTCCCAAGCGTGTCTATCCCTTGCTATCGTGAAAACAGGCATATTCATCGCCTGATGAAAGCACATTATACGAGTCGCAAGGACATTGCTTGCTTTTTGAGAAAAAAATGGTAAGTTAATAATAATTACTCGCTATTCGCTAATTATGAAATTAAGAGCACTAGTTGCTTGCCTCATTATGATTATGATCAAAATTATTACGTACACATTATAATATCATATAATATACAAAAATAACAGTTTCTATAAGTCGAGTTAATCGTATTATATGCTGATAGTGGCGTTTTTAAAGATATAATTGGTATTGGCATTTTGCCGACGAATTTCTGGACCAATTTAGCTCAATTAGATTCACCTAATTACTAATCCAATGTTCTAATTTGTTAACTGATTATATTATCATTTTCCTGTTCATTTTCTAGCACGTTTTTCATCAAAGTTGTAACTTATCAAAAAAGTATTACAGAAAACTGTGATGAAACTGACTAACGTCCAATTTAAGACGATAGAATCTATCATATGGAACTCATCGTACTTTAAACGCCTCTAGTAAAGATACTAGTAGTTGTAATAAAGGAAATTCTCCTTTTACATCTAGAGGTAAGCAAACTGCAAACTGAATAGCCAAGTGAAATTTAATCATAGTCACTTTTCTGCCGTATTTTAAGAGCGGTCTGCACTCTGGATTTTTCAACTGCCAATTTGGCTGCAATCATTTTCATGTATCTCGCGGCTATACTCAACCAATTATTGCCAGAAAAATACTGTGTATTTTGCCCTCTTTTATACGTGTGATTAACCAGAAGTTTTGGTATTTTTTGAAAACCTGCTCAAAAATTTTCGAATGTCGTAAATTACTTTATTTAATTTTTATAAGAATGGTTCAGACTAAAACGGCGAAAAATAAGATACAAAAATCAATAGGTACTTTTTGTAAAACCTACGATTTACGAATAATACAAACTTTTTGACACAGTTACTCTTCCTTAGTTTTTTTTTTATTAAATAAGGGGGCAAACGAGCAAACGGGTCACCTGATGGTAAGCAACTACCGTCGCCCATGGACACTCGCAACATCAGAAGAGCTGCAGGTGCGTTGCCAGCCTTTTAAGAGGGAATACGCCCTTTTCTTGAAGGTTTGCAGGTTGTATATGTCCGGAAATACTGCTGGTGACAGTTCTTTCTGGAGTTTTACAGTGCGCGGCAGAAAGTTACGTGAAAAACGCACTGTGGAAGACTGCCACTCATCAAGGTGATGAGGATGGTATGTTTTTTGCGTGGGACGTCTCGCTCTGTTAAGAACACCAAGCTTCTTCGAGGCTAATTTGGCCTTACTCTCTAGATGATATAGGAACTGGACTTGGCTCGATATGTTGACGCCAAGTATCGCAATGCTAGGGGAGATGGTTAAAGATGTGCCCTCGAAACGAGGAATTCCTCGTTTCGAGGGCGTTTATTATTCGTAGTTTAAAACCAATAAATTATGAAATCTAGTTATTATATCTAGATCTTGTCTAATTAGTTGTATTATTTTAGAGCTTCGTTACATCTCGATAGCGTGTAAAATGTAGTCTAATATGATATACCTGCACAGAAAGAAAACTCCACACGCTAGCTTTTAAGATTCCGTACCCAATGGCAAAACGAAACCCTGTTATTGAGAACTTGCTGTCCGTCTGTCACTATATCATATTATAAACTACGACTTGGACTATTTGATATGCAAAATCATAGAATAAAATATGTTTTGCTTCTATAGCTTAAAAGTAGAATAAAATATTTAAGGGTTGTTCGCCTTAACTCTTATCCATACTTACTTACTAATACTATTATAAATTCAAAATTGTGTCTGTCTGTTTGTCTGACTATCTGTCTGTCTATTATCTCTTAACGCTCAAACCGCTGAACCGATTTTGCAACAATTTGGCATGGACATACTTTGAGTCCCGTGAAAGGACATAGTACTTAGGTTTTTATCCCAGAAAAATGTACGGTTGCCGCGTGATGAACCAACTTAGGTGCAACGGAGTTGCGGGCGGATAAGTAGGCTATATTTTTAAGTTTTTAAGCTGTACGAAACCCTTCGTGCGCGTGTATGAGTCACACTTAGTATTTTTCTGTATTGCGTGTCCAGCCTACCTAGATTATCGGCTCCATTACCGATTTATTACGCTACATTTAATTTTGCGTGTTACAGTTAAACCCAGCCAGATACCATCGGTTACAACCAATGTAAATATTTTAGGTTGAAATACAATTAAAGGTTATTACTAGGCACACTATTTATAATTACTATTGTGGTAAAAGTAATTATGGGCATAATTTTACAATAGGAATAATATAAAATTGCTAAATACTGTCGCTTTTTGAATTACGACTTTATCAGACTTATTACCTATCAGGTACTAAAGCTACATACGTAAATATTAATTAAATCGGCCAAGTGCGAGTCGGATTCGCGCACGAAGGGTTCCGTACCGGTATAGAGTGAAAGTAGACAAAAAAATGTTTTAGAGCCCTTCTTAAATATTAACTTTATTTTAATTTTATTATTAATTATTAAAGTACAAATATAATTAAAGATTTTGTGAAAATTTAGAGTGCCTAACTATTACCATTATTGATTACGAGCAAAAAAGGCCTCCCTATTGGAGCCCCCCTTAAATATTAACTTTATTTTATTTTTAGTATTTGTTGCTATAGCGGCAACAAATATACATAATCTGTGAAAATTTCAGAAGTCTAGCTATAGCGGTTCTTGAGTTACAGCCTGGAGACAGACAGACGGACAGACAGAAGGGCAGACAGACATCGAAGTCTCATGAATAGGGTCCCGTTTTTACCCTTTGGGTACGAAACCCTAAAAGGTATGTAATACTAGTTTATCGCGCAGGAACTGTTACATTTTTCCGGGACTCAAAGTATATCATACCGAATTTCAACAAAACCGTCTAAGTAATGAGAAGGTAACCGTCATACACACTTTCCCATATTTTATAATATGACGCCCGCAACTCCGTTGCGCCAAAATTAGTTTATTGCGCGGGAACCGTACATTTTCCTGGGATAAAAAGAAGCCTATGTCCTTTCACGGGACTCAAAGTATCTCCATGCCAAATTTCAGCAAAATCGGTTCAGTGGTTTGGGCGTGAAGAGGTAACAGACAGACAGACAGACAGACAGATAGACACACTTTCGCATTTATAATATTAGTATGGAAGTATGGATATGGATTAGTATGGATCTTCTGGGTTAGTCAGACATTTAAATACTTTCTACAGAAACTTTATTCTTAATTTAATGTCGCCTTTCACTTCCCAAAAAAACATCCCATATCTTAAAGCCCCTTGATCTTACAAAATCTATTAGTTAATAACAATATTTTACCACGTATTCAGAGTTCATTATTACGTATTAGGAAAAAATATGATAATAGGGCCCTGTATCACAAAAAGCGACCATTAATTTCAATATGGAGGCACATGTGGCGAGAAATCTTATAATTTATAACCATTACGGGTGTTTCACAGAGTAATTTCGGTGAGTACTCAAAGTCTTTATGTTCTATGGTGTAATGACTTTTCGTTATTTCATCTTAGTCTGAGAATAATAATTATAATGTATAAGCTATCTGAAAAAAAGTTTCTGTTTTAGTTATTTTTAGGTGACGATATTTTGTTAATAGCTTAGTGTATGTTTCTTAAATATTTTTTTATAAACTCTGATGTATATTGTGAAAAATACGGACCCTAGCTGTCTAATTTCCAGGTTTATCTTATTACTAATAATATTTTGCAGATACAATTCTTGATTAGGGTTACGTATTTTGTAAATTAAGCCTAAACACGGTTGATTCTATATATTTTTTTAATTCTCTGCCAGAAATTTTAACGGTACCGTTTCCTTATTTTTCTTATTTCTAAGCAAACATTGATTAGTTATTTTTACACCGTGAAATAACTCAAGTCGAATGGCCCGTTAAATTAGAATTTATTGTAAATTACTAATTCTGACAGAAGTTATAACTGATTCGTTTCGCTTTCGGCACCGCCGAAGTTTTCTAAAAGTTTGTGGAATAATTTATTATTAAGGATTAAAATGTGAAATAGGCTTCACATTAACGTCTTTATTTCGCTTCCGAAATTTATATTTGAACTTTAAATATCATTATATTTGAAAGCTAACAGAGCTAAGTAGATTCTTGTTTATTTTCCACACAGTTCTCTGAGTAGATACAAAAGGGAAAAGAAACTAAAAAAGCTCAGAAAAATAAATAATATAAACAACTTAAGGTCCTTTTTAAAGTTTTTTTTTCACATTAACTTTTCGAAACCTAAAAAAAAAAAACTGGCAAACCTTAGTTCACTTATTTTGTCTTCATTATCAAACTCAACCGTGCCGTCTATTACGAACAATTCTTTATTAGCAAGATTTTACATCCATAATATTGTTAGGTTCTACCATGAGAATAATATTTCAGACCTTAATATTATGTAAGTAATTTATATTCTGATATATCGTTTAGTCCATTACCAAAAGGGCCAAGATGGGCCACCCGCAGAACTAATGAAGGCATTCCCTGCCCATAAAAATTGATTGGCCATTTCGGCCTAATAACTATTAAATCTTAGTATAAATAATGCGCAGCTCGGGAGCGCTTTATCTCTATAATAGCTGGGTATAAGTTAATACGTGTGACTTTAAGATCCATAGTTGTGTAGATAAATAATTTTGAAGTCTACAATTATTGTTTCTGAACTGCCTTAAAATGCACTTTCTAAGAGAAAAAGTTGTGAATATTGCAATTGAGTCGCAACCTGTGATACAGGATGTATAAAAAAGTGTTAATAATTTAGGGTGTATATAAAATTGATTCCCTTATAAGAAGAGTTGAAGTTGAAGAGTTCACCGTGGAAACAGCAGCGCCAAAAGAACTTACTTTTTGTCTCCTATAATTCTATGATAAATGCCCCATTTGATAAGGTTTCAAACTACAATATACAATATATAAAACTCAAAGGTGGCTGACTGACATGGTGATCTATCAACGCACAGCCCAAACCACTGGACGGATCGGGCTGAAATTTGGCATGCAGGTAGACGTTATGACGTAGGCATCCGGCATCCGCTAAGAAAGGATTTTGATAGATTCCAACCCCAAGGGATTCAAATAGGGGATGAATATTTGTATATAATAATACTTCTTAACGCAAGCGAAGGCGCGGGCAAATGCTCGTTTTTAATAAAATTATACGCGCGTATTCAGTAGAAAAATACAATAACTATCCATTATGCTAGCTTAAAAATAAACAAGGTAACCTCCTATTTAAAGGGATTATGATTAATAGTTTAACCGTGCTGAAAGAATATTTAAACACCGCCATGTTTAAAGTTGGCGCACAATACAATGTTATTTGTTTGTTGGTTCGTCACGCGAACAATGATACTTGGCATTAAACGTGCCAAGTTGCGAGCTTTACTCTTTAACTTATTACTACTTGAGCTTGTAAGTAACAAAGTAAAAGATAACACTTAAGTTTTAGCTTTACATTTTATTTGTCTTATGTCTCATGATTATTATAATAATTATAAATGCGGACGTGTATCAGCCTGTCCCGGCCTTTCTTCTCCACACTTAAACCGCTGAACAATATATTACGATAGTTTTAGTTGCAGATAAATGTAATTCCCACTGCCAAGTTGCGGCAACATCCTATAAACCAGTAGTACTAACCGGTGGTCTGCGGACCACTGGTGGTCCCTGGAGGCATTCTAAGTGGTCCGCGAAGCCATCTGACGTGACGTAATAAGTCGAGTCGTAACAAATTTAGAAAATATTTTATTAAATTATTAAACTAATTTTAACACACCATAACATAATAATATAAACTTAAAATCACAAATTCATTACTAAAAATACAAACTAAAATAAAATATAAATAAAAATAAAATAAATAAGGCCTCTAATAATATAATAAAATATAACAACTTTTAGATTTTTACCAAATAAAAATAAATGAGTGCTAATTATAAAGTTGTGCTTATTTTCTTTATGAAACAATTCTTTATTTAGGCAAACCAACTGGGTGATCTGTATTGCCAGACATTTAGTAAAATGGTCCTTCATGACTAAAACGTTAAGAACCACTGCTCTATACAGTGACATAATACATAGGTAATATTATCATATTTTTGAGATTATAATCGAAAATAATTATGCAACAATATTTAGAACTGATTATTTGTATATGTGATTGATTGTATTGTCGGTTTCTGGTGGGAATTCATGTTGACCAGTAATGAAACACAATTTTCCTTGCTCTTTTCCAGTATATTAAGAAATTATCAGGTGTACTTAGAGTAGGCTTTTTATTTTTAAACGGCGTATAATTCTAATTTATGTGCTGCTGATGATGAAAAAGCAATTTAATTTAGACAAATTACACGCAACATATTAGGCCAATATAACATGCCGTGTAGTACGCCATCTTGCACAGCTGACCCGCACTGCAGGGGGCTCATTATACACGGAAATTATGCTTAGAATATAAACTAGTCATACGAGAGCCCATTCAATAGCTAAGGACTAAATAGGAAACCAATAACGCTCTAAGAAATACAATAAATGCAAAACAGAATATTAATGCTGAAGAAGTAAGAGATTCTAACTTGATGAATAATTGAGAAGTTTAAAAAACATTTAACCGACTATGCAACAAAGATTAAGTTTTGAAAACTGTAAAAAACTTTTTCAACATGTAATGGCGCATTTTCACTGGTCGATAGGGCCCGCATGCGGGGTGCGGGAGATTTCTAAGATGCATGCCACGACCAATAAAAATGCGCCATTGGTTGTCATAGGCTCCCCGTATGCTGTATACCGCACGAGTTAACGACTAATGAAAATGCGCCCTAACAATAAAGTAGCCAACGTCACTGCGAAACTCATTAAAATTCGACCAAAATGTCGCTACGCAAGAACATACTTTGGAATTGTACTATCAGGGAAATTTATTGATAGACAGACGGCGGATCTACGTGATTTGGTCGCTTTGTCAAACCCAGCCGAAATATCATGACTAGCTTATTAAAATTAACATAGCCCGACTAAAAAACGTAGGTCCCCCATCTGCATATTATAATTATGAATCAATTTCTTCGATACTGCCAAAAGCATTACCCTCTTGTTGTTGTCGAGTAAAAAAGTCAATTGCCGTCATTTCACATAATATTATTATTATCTATGGACGCTTTACACCACGTCAGTCTAGCCCCGTGCTAAGTACCTGAAGTACTTGTGTTACGGGTACCAGACAACGGAAATATATTTAATACTTTTATACTATACATATATTTAAGATTTTTATTATATAATACACATATTTAATACACATCCATGACCCAGGAACTTTGAAAACTTTTTTTGTTCCGTCGGCGGGATTCGAACCCGCGACCCCCGGCTTGAGCTACCAATAGCCCACCAACTGAGCCACAGAGGTCGTCTACATAAAGTCACTCTAAAAGCAATATCCAGGGATAAAACAATAGAAATACACGAAGAAGCGTTACAAAGGGCGCCCTCTAATAAACGTAATTGGTCGCAACCTGTAGCCGAAATAACTATTCCAATTAGTGCACTCGGAGTCGGAATTCACAGCTCAAACAATCCATTTCCAGGCTCGGTCACTTCTGTTATTTCAGTTTCTCTATCGATTGATGGAACGTTTTAGAGTGGTTTTTAAAATAGAAGAATTAGAATGGTTTGAGATGAAAGGGGTGTGATAATTGTGATGTATCAACTAGAGTGGAATAATGAGATGTGATTTCATTGGAAAATACTTTCAAGTCAACCGACTAATTGACAATAATTAAAATATTAGTCCAAATCTTTTAAAATACTTTTTTAAACATGAAATAAAATGCAGACTATCATTGACGATTTCGTATTGATACTGCAATTTTAATATTTGCAATGGCCTATTGTTATCTAGGTATATTACACGCGAGTTGCATTGGAGGGACACGAAAATGCTATACACAAGAAAGAAATTCTTCAACACCGCGTATTAAATTCGAACGTGCTAAGTCGGAGGTGCTGATTGCAATCAGTTTGTCAGGCGCCATATTTCCACAATGGCGTGGGCGATGCGGCATCTCTAATGACTCTCCCATGCGCCGGCGCACTGCAATAATTGCGGACGATCGGCCGTGCCCTTTGATCTCACTAAAGTATAGTTATTACAGACGGAGAGGGTTGAATCCGCTAAAGAGTACCGAGAATTGACGGTTGTCAGATGAATTACACGAGAAACAATAAATGCGTATGATGCCTAGTTAGATACCCGGTAATATAATACGGCTCGAAATGCTAATCAGATTGTAAATGACGCTGCACTCGTACTAAAGCCGTTAAAGTGTAAGCTCAATATCTAAAAATCTAATTGACTGCATTATCAGATTTTATGGCTCGTGAAATTTAATAGCTGTTTTTTTCTTTATTGTCTGTGGGAAACGAGAATAATGGAGGAAACTAGAAACGGGTATTAATTAATAGAATATTAAGCAGAAAAGATTCAGAGAGATAAAATAACAATTCCACTTAATTATGTAAAGAACTGAATGTAGTGCTTTGTCCTAAATTAAAATAAACCTGACCCATTTAAAATTGTGCACGCTGAATACATTGTTCGACTCCATTATCCACATTTTAATCATAACGAAGACAAAGTTTTTAAGAAAGCATAAAATAATATACAAAGTGACCCATATTCAACCGAGACAAAGCGTTTTACGAGTATTACTTTCGAACATGCAAAGGAGTACTAATTAAAAGTAAAACGTTACATCAAATATTAACATGAGCAAATTAACTCACCGTAAACAGTCAACGTGGCCGATTCTGAAATCCTTTTCCCAGCTATGTTTTCAGCCACGCAACTATAGTTCGCCATGTCCTGGTGAACAAAAATAAACCTTATAACGTTATGTTAGAAAATAAAATCAAAACGAGTAAATTAGTAAACTGAATTTTACACATAAAATGAAAAAGCAAAGTTTCGTTTGAACGAGTCCAGTTTAATTTATTTACAATGATGTTGTTGCGTGTACAGAATCAGAAAAAGAGAAGAAAATGTAAGACCCAAGCTTACATTCATCGGTACACGTAAACATGACTGTATTACACTAACACCTTGCACGCAATGGGAGCGATAAAGAAGTAAATTCTATTAATAACCATGAGTTCGTTATCGAAATACAAGAGCTTAAAGTCAATGAAGTTGATAAAAGGAATGAAGGAACAAAAAGGAAAATTATTTGCTACACAAAGTAGGAAAAGTAAAATTCAATTAAAGTCCGTCACGATGATAAGGGTAGAAAACGATGGCTGTTTCACGACATTTACGTACAATAAATGATGTCGTTCTGGCTCTATTTCGGAATATAAATATCAGATGAAACCATAGTTTCATGAAAGCTTTAAAACTAATTTACAAACACAATGACACTACAATCAAATCTAAACATGGTCGAACAAAATGTAAAATTGCATGGATAGTGTGCGCGCATGACCGTAAACATTACATTTAATTAAGAAAATGGTCCTAACACCTCGGGAGATAATGTTACTGAGCGACACTGGTTGCAATTAATCCATGCCTCGCCGCAAAGGCTAATTAGTGAGTGCCGTAGTAAGGAAACTAGAGATGGTGTGAGTTATGTGCAATTTTGTCGTCAGCAGCCCAACTTGATTACTGGCTGGACGATGAGTTTAATTATAATGTACTTCGACTTCATATTCCTCCTCGACGTTATGTATCTTGTTATGAATATGAAGTGTCAGTAGGGTGTGGCTTATGTTTATTTCCAGTGTTTCTTGTTTATAGTGTTTCATCGATTGCTTTTGTTTTTATTGTTACTTATTTTCGTCGATTGATATTACTAGACAAGCGATGTATTTTAATTATTATAAACGCAATAAAAAATAATACGTGATTATTTCCACGTCAAAAATAGATTTGCTTGCACATGGGTATACTTAGTGTAACTTCCAAGTTGCAGTTATGAGTAAGAAATCTAATTCCGTACAAGTGGTGGGATGAAATTACGAGAAAATCCAGAATAAAATCTCGCGAAACCTAACAAACTGGTGAGTGCGAGCTGAGAAAATTAAATTAACTTTAGACTTTTAGTGCAAGAAAAAAGGACGACACTCGACAGGGACTCGTGTCGCAATTAATAAACGTCTGTCTCACTCGACTAATTAGTCCCAGCTCGGGATAAATAAACAATTTGCAACGAGATGTTGCGATTGTCCGAGTTAGCTGAACATGTAAATGAATTTAAAGTGTCGGCCATCTTATCGGATTGAGTGAAATAACGGATGTTAAATTGTCGGCATTAATAAGACATGCTTTATGACTAAGCCTTACTGATAACACAATGGAGGGAATTTATAGCTGGCTTCGACAAATTTCTACGATTGTCTGCCTCTCGTAATTATAGACGAAGTAACGGTTCGCGGCAGCGCAATACCATTTGTGGCATTAAAAATTTATACTTCCACAATACAATATAATATTGTATGTGTGCTATTAATGTATATGTGCTATTAATATTTTATTTGTAGACTTAAATCATATACTTGAATACTTTAGTAAAGTTTAGTTACACATATTGACGAAGTGAAAAGAGTTGGTACCACACTAATGCTCTAGTTCTGAAGTTTTTGACTCTAGTTTATCTATTCAATAGCATTGTTGATTGGTCAATGTTTTAAGTAAAACTTAAAACATTAGTCTCGCTACCTAGTAGAGAATGGATATATTTACTTTCCTCAAAAACCTTAGAAACCGGACATAAATGCCAATAATAATTATTATTATTGGCATCCTAATCTTTATATTAGATGAGCATATTATGTTCACATAAATGTGCATTCATGTTTAACTAAAGACGCCTAGTTTTGGTCATTCAAGGTACAGCTGGTACATTTCCCAGCAGAAGCGGATAAGCGATTAGTATTAGTATGCAATAGGAGTCTGTGAAATTAGTTGAGACTGCACCACGTGACTGTACTACACATGTTCATATTGCATTCTAGGACGATAAAGGAATCGCAATGTAGATCTATTACCGTGCTGTATAGAATGTAATTTATAAAGTACATTATTTGGTCATCAAATTATTTCTTTTAGATTTTTTCTGCTTTGATTGAGGCTTTAATAGGTACATGAAAAAAGACGCCTTATTATTATTTTTGTCTTTCTATAAAAGATCGCTTCTTTGGTTTTCAAAATCATATCACACATCACCAGAACTTCTGTTATGTCAGATTACATTCCACTCAGCTTAATCTACGCTAGTGCTACCATATTTCAGGAACACTTGATATCAACGTAACTCTAAGTGGTAGCACCAACATATCCAGCATAATTGCTTAAGATAACAAACTTTCAACATAGGAGTACTGTGTAGCAACTCGCATAATGATTGTACAATTAAAATTTACAAGCAAACTTGAATGGAGGGGAAGCGACGCTAACAACGTGAATCATTGTGAATAATCAAAACCACGTAGTACAAAATTAAGAAATTTTAATCTTATTACCACACGCACACAGTTGTTTTTACCTCGGCGTGGTTAACGTATAATTTGAACATATTGCTTTTAATGTGGTACCTACACATAAAAATCATGTTACAATTTGTGGTGTCATTAATTTAAGTCACATTATTATTTATTAACATCAAATTTTTGTTCATAAGTCATGACTCAATATTTAAGATGCTATAAGTCATTTTAATGAAGTAATAAGAAAACTTGCTCTTGCTTACAGATGTAAGTTTTTCATAAGACAGTATAAAGTTGTAATAGATAGAGATAGATCTATTTTTATTAAATGTAACATGGTATTAATTGTCAACTTGATAGATTATAAATTAGATTATGTAACTTTTGCAAAATTGTCTAATTGTAAACATGTTAGTTTAATATTTTAAATAGAGTACTAATTAATGCATATTTAGCTAACGACAATTCAAAAATGAGAAATTATTACTTTAAAAGTTTATTTTTGTTGGGCTTAGATTCAATAAGTTATATTGTTCAAGAATAAACCGAGGGAATGCCAATAAAAGATGTTATATCATCTTGTTTTAAGCTTACTCAAGCTTATCAGCTTACTTCAAGAATACTGCGAGAAAATATAATATGACGAGGAAATTCTTTTACACTTAAGATTCTTAAGAATAACTAAGAACAAAACGAAGTTGAGTTTGTTAAAGAAAGGCAATTAATCAACATAAGTCTGCAATCGTGCCCTAAGTTTTTAATTGAAAAGTTTCAGAGTTGGTATATGAAAACTTTTTTTTAAAGAGAAATGGACTAGTTTTAAAAGCAGATTAGGAAATTAAATGGCGCAAAAATAATATGTGTAATGTTGCTCACTAGTGAAATCTCAATTCAAAAACGATTTTATAGTAATTTAATCATGCACACAAAGGAAATTGTATTTTTGTAACTCTTCCCTAGTTCATCTTTAAGTTCGCAATTTTTATTACTTCTTTTTGCACACACAAAATAAGTATACTTAATAAAATAAAATAAAAAGATATAAATTATTAAAGGAAGGAAGGAAGAGTTAGAAAAATATATTTTCCTAGTAATTATAATAACTTTTAAGGATCAAAAGGTATGTAAACGTTTGAAGGCGGGAAGGAGTCTAGATATGCGTAACCGCAAGTTGTTTTGCAATTCAATATATGATTTGATTCCGAGGCAGTCGTATGCAAAACGTTTACTTGACGTAAAGAGGTTTTATACACGACTGTGCGCATTCTAATACTATTTTATGTAAAACATTACGTTAAAAGTTAATGAACCTTCAACATTTCCCGAGAAGCCTATTTATTTAATACAATATTTTGATCTTTGCCAGTTTGTAACAGCAAAAGATTTCTAGTCTCGTGAACTAGATCTAGGTACTCAATGATGCCTTATAATATGACTCTATTAAATAAAATAAATATTATATTTAACCCAGTCTGCCATTTACTATTTAAACTGACAATAATTATATTATTGTCTATAATATTAGGATATGTTAATAATAGTAATATTAGCTGTATTAATTGTATTTATAATTATGCATAGTTAATAATTATTATCGGACAGTGACCGGATAAAAAACCCATAAAAAAATCCATAGCAAGAGCTTTCCTTAAATTGATACTTACTTGCAAAGTAGCTCGTGAAATTAGCAGGTTTCCTTCAGGTGATATCAGCACATTGTGATCCTGTTGGAGTGGAATGCCATGCTTCATCCACGTCACCCTCGGGGGAGGAGCGGCGGCTGGTGGTGAACATCGTAATGATGCAGCAGAACCAGCTTCCACTGATACTGGTGATGGGGCGAGGACGAACTGCTTCTTTAGATCTGAAAAAGAAGAGAATTTTGCAGTTCCTAAAACATTTGCAAAAGTTTCTTAAACTTATAAAAGTAACAGTACATAAAAGCATAAAAAATACATTAAATAAGGTATTACAATTTCTGACATTTAAAAGCATCACGGACTTGAGAAAGAAAAATAATATAAAACTATAGAAACACAAATAGAACTCATAAGGATGAAGTTGCAGGAAACGGCTTGTTCCTAAATAATTCAATAAGCTCTTACAGAAATTGATCATGTGAACATGAGACCGCATGTAGCTTGAAATTTTGAATAGACGTCTGGGCGAAACAGAGGGACAGACGTGAGAGTATATTGTGAAACTAAAGCGTCTTCGCAAAATACAGCAGCAATATAAGTTTGAAATTTAAATGCACGAAACATAAGCAATATAGAAAACGGTCGGTAAGGGAAGTAATATTAAAACGTTTATATGGGACATAGTAAATATTAAAATACTCATATGAGGCAATAAAGGATACAAAGACCGTTCCCCCAAGCGGAGATACAGAATGTACATCTCTTTGTTCTTTCGAATTTCAATAGCTATATCGGATACAATGATATTACACAAAAAAACACATTTCTACCCCAATTATTGTATAATATGCGTCAATAAAAGATGACATTTTATCAGAGATACTAATGAAACCCGCATTGGAAACGTGATCCTGAACAAAAATCGTCTGTCAATAACAATTACACGTAACATTAATATACTCGCCAACAATATCATTTCCATTGCGTGTTTTCCTTTTGGACATCAATTTACAAGCGCAAAGTGGATGAGAAGTCTCAATTGAGCCAAATAATTCGAGTTCAATATCCTGCTATTATTTTTATCTGGATCAAAAAATTACTTTTAAAAATCGAAAAAAGAAAATTTATTTCATTAATTGTATCATAGTATCCTGTAATTATATATGGCGATGTATCAATTATCAAAATATTCTATAACTTACTGAACAGCAGATAAAATATTTAAAAATAAATTCAACTACTAGTTAATCGATTAATGAAAATTGATCCATCAACCAAACACGAGCTTAATTATTATTTAATTAAGTCGCTTCCGCCTGTGGCTTACTACTCTCATAGGCGATTCCCACGTCAATCCTAATAAAAAATCGTAACAAGATCGATTATATAATACCGTCCACGCTCCGTCCCACAAACAATAATTGCTTTTCATTAAACAATTAACCGTTTTGGCGTGTTTTGGACGATCGGTTCGTGAAGGAAATAACTATTTCGTTGATCGTTAAAGTCAATTATTTTTAGAGCCTATATTTTATTCGACAACATTGTTGACGGTTACGACCATACGACAATAAGCAAATTAACAGTGTTGTAGATTTATCTTTTGGGCGTTTTGTGTAGATTGTAGTGATAACCTTAGGGGGAAGCTTAACATCGATATCGATGAAATAATTAAAGGCTACTTTGCTTATCTGATTTTAGTAAGATTTATTATTTAATACAAATGTGCACCTTATTAAAAACTAACAGTCATAGCCAGAAGTATCCTCAAGGTCACGAATATTAAAATTTCTCATTGAAACTTCGAAACACTAAAAGTAAAAGTCTTTGTCCAAATCACCCATAACAAAAGTAAAGAAATAAACCCAGGTGCTTCAAAAGTAATTGCATGGCGTTACAATATAAATGAGTTAAGTTATGAAGCACCGTGAAAGGTTATTACAGGAAAATGGGGCAAACAGGTGGCTGCAGTTACACTGGCGATGAAATAGGAAATAAATACAATATGAGAAAAGAGCTCAATGAAGGTACAGTTAGAGAAATGTTATGTTTGATTATATTGAGTTGGAATTCATACCGTCGGGACAAAAAGTTTAGAATAGAATATATGTACTTATCTCTAGGCTATATTGCTTCTCATGTGAGAAGCAATATAAATAAATAAATAAAATAAAAAAATAAAAAAGCCTTTTATTTCTTGCTATAAGTACATTAAGACAGACATTACAATATTATTATATTTTTTGTTTATTGTACATGCAAAATCATTAAACATTATATATAAATTTAAATCTATATAAATTATATAAAACTCAAAGGTGACTGACTGACATAGTGATCTATCAACGCACAGCCCAAACCACTGGACGGATCGGGCTGAACTTTGGCATGCAGGTAGATGTTATGACGTAGGCATCCGCTAAGAAAGGATTTTGATAAATTCCAACCCCAAGGGGTTAAAAAAGGGGATGAAAGTTTGTAAAATTTTGTTTGAATCTTAAGAATTAAATTAATTAATATAAAATAATTCAATTTTAATATTTATAAGAATTCATTAGCATGTCAGGTATGTAAGATTGTAATTCATTTTTATACTAATTAAATTCATTAATGTCATGAAAATTATAAGTAATTATTGTCATTAATCATTTAAGCAAGAACCCCTTTCAACGGAAGGTGAAGGCCTCCTCCAGAGCCGCAATTTAAGCAATATAGCCTACTATTTTTTATTGCATTTTTCTTAAAAATCATTTTAATAATAATATATTAAAATGATTTTTAAAAATGATTTACAACTCTGTGTCTTGAATTATTCTTAGTATACAACGACCAAGTTCAGATATATTTGTGGCTGAACATTTATTGTATTTTGCAAGCCTAGGGGACTATTAGTCATATTTGTTTCCGATTTTACATTTGCTTTCGATTAGAACAAAGTGATTCCGTTTTTATCAGCGTCGCGCCCCATAAATATCGTCCGTTTGAAAGGATTGCGAGCAAAACTAATATTCTCTAGTCCGCCCGTGGTGCAAAATGAACGTTTCAACTCTTGAGTGCTTTAAGCGGAGCGAAGCCATAAATCTGGTGAGTATACGCTCCATTACTTGCTTGCGTCCCAATGTTGTACAGTCAACAGAAAATTCATGATAGCGAGCTTTTTGAGGGACGAAATATGGGGCTTCGTCGTGCATTGAAATATGAACTCCCTTTCATGCCCTTAGAAATATGAACCACAGAACTATGCGTATAGTTGCGCTTTTGTCAAAAATGTTTAAAATTGAAATCTGAAAAAGAATTTTTCAATAATAATTCAAAGCGCTTCTGCTATATTTGACGAAATCTTATAATGATGGCAAAATAATGTACTTTTTTATTTTCAGTTAAGTGGCCGTTTTTATAGAAGAACTTGGTAAGTAATATTAATATCAAATTATGAATTCGAGCGATTTGCTTAAATTCTAAAGCATACAAGTCACAAGCTATTATTGTCAATGTTAGTTTATTTCTTAGACATATAGAATGAAAAGAAATACAGAGAACTGTACTATCGAATGTTTGTTTAGCCTTTGCGGTGGTTTGAAAGAGGCTTGCCAAGTGGATTGCTCAGACTAACCGGTGCTCAGCTGTCCAGCTTATTCCTCTAATGCTACCGGATTTGTGCCGCTAAAAATATCCAGGTCTACATTGGTTTTTCATTCACAAACCAACCGGACATTTCTCAAATGTAAACATACAAATATTATTTGATAGTTGGTTATCTATTTCGTTTTGTAGAGTTATGGGCATTTTAGTAATAGGAATCAATTATTTAAATGTTCGTTTATCTTTTTCGGCGTAGATTTTTTTTGTTTTTAACTGTAAGCTGTTCTCTCAACTCTCTCTCTCAACTACTCATATTATGCTAGTGAACAAGTAAATAGAAGGAAGTAAGGTTTGAAGGATAAAATTAATTACCAATATTCAATGTTAAAATTAACTTCATTAGTAGATGAAAATTATAATCTACCTAAATCTGCTAAGATTTACTAAGCAATTAATTTTCTGTGGGCGGACGTATTAAGAAAGTTATACTCAAGAATCTCGGAGAGTAAATACTAAAATCATTTACGATCAACAATTAAGCAACTTAATAGGGTACCTAATCTTAATAAGTGTGGCAATATTTTGATTAAATCGCCGGACATTTCGTAGTAGAGTGAATATAATTCGAGCACATTTAAGGACATGCAAGACGGTATAAATTGTAAGCTGACTTTATTAAAGCTCACCGTGTCACAACAGATAAATCGTGGTTATAAATTATGGCTATCGTTTGTTTTTGGCAAACGGTTACTGATATGAACATCTGTGATGTTATATCGTTTTAGTCTACAGCTATATTTCAACTAAAATTGTAAACTCGTAGCAAAAATTTGTGTGAGTATTGTTTTATAGTCTACATAATTAGCTTGTTTATTTCAAAGTACATAGTAGTATTCATTGGGTTTTAATAAGAATACAGACTTCTAGATTTACATTCCATAACCGTGAATAAAATAATCAAATCATACTTAGGTATTATATCTAGTCAAGGCGACAGATTTTTTAATCAATTAATTGCCGATTTTTATTGATTCAATTTGAAAGGATTTGGCAAGAATTGTTTGGCTTTCGAGTAAAATCATAATCAGAGTTCTGAGTAAATAGTACCTACTTGCTTACAATTAACACACGTTCTGTATTCATTTCATACTCTACTTATATTGTTAGCTTTATCAAAACTATCTAATTTATTTACCATCTTTATTATAGTATCTGTAATATAACAAGTGACAAATATACTATCCCAATAGAATATAAAACATCAAATTCGAAATTACATTTAAATTATTTCTTCCATGAAACTTTGTCTTCTATAAAATCCGCATACATCTTAATTGTCGTGACTGTACGCATTCCAAATTAATATTTTACACACAGAAGTATTTTACGTGAAATTACATCAGACAAAATCCACATGAATAAAATAGAACCATTACTGCGAGTATAAAATATTGCCCTTGCGCTACACATGTTGGACTATTAAAATTTGTGAGTACTTCGGATATCGGTTTAAAAGCCGACGCTAAATCTTCACGGGAGGACTTAGATGTGACACTTTTACGTGCACTCTCTTTCAGTGGCGTAGCTAGAAGCCCCTAGCCCCGCATGAGGTCAGGACGTCAGTTCGAGCCATGTGATATTATTTTTATTAAACTAAATGTCAATATTTTTTTTAGTATTTATAGGAAAAAATGTCGTCCGAACTATCAAAATTGTTTACATAATATATTAAAATCTAATCAAACAGACATAGATTTTCCTAGAAAAAAATACATTTAAACATGAAAACCCTATTTGAAGATAATTTATAAGATTTAACACGACCTAGAGTTAGGTAGCAAGTGGGATTGTAAATAACCCTAGCAAATGACTAACACGTTCCTACTATAATGCCCGGGGCCCATACGTTAGCTACGCCTCTGTCGCGTCATTAATAGAGAGGTACTTGTGAGGGAGGAACAATTAAAACTGTCGGAATGGAAATTTAAAGGCGTTTATATTACATACGGTCGGTGCGTGCAATTACATCTTATATTTAGACGTTTATGCGACGGAACGACGATCTTTTAATATACCTACAAAAGCTAAAACATAGCTAGCATTAAGTAACAAGCAGTTTATTAAGACTAAAATAAATGACTTATGTAAACTAAATGTACCCACTGCACTAAAATAGAAGTTTACGTTTGTCATATTTTATTACTTCACATAAACATTAAAATATGACAAGTGGTTGTAACTTCTATCAATACTAACATATCAACTATACTATGTTCGTTTTAAGATGATATGCGTGACACATTATAATTGACAGTAGTAGGGAAGTTACCTAAAAAAATTAATCGAATAATTTAAAAATATCGAATCACCTCGTAAAGGAATTGCAATCGAAATTATCGATTTCGTACTGATGTTTCAGAGTGAAGTCAGCGATTTAAGATGGCCGCCCTATTTTATCGATTTGATTTCGATTCAACTGTGTCAATCTCTATTGACATAAGTTCCGTTTCATGCATCTGACATTTTTCAAATATTTTCGTAACAATAATTTTATACTCCTATTTCAGAGTTAATATTTATAATTTTATATCAGTAAGTTAGCATTTAGCAACTTTTCATTTTTATTCATTTACAATTACAGGAAACATTTATTTTTGTAGATGGAATATAATTTATTACATTCTGTTTTTTTTGTTTTCTTGTAAAAAAATTCCGTAGCAAGGAATATGAGAACTGTCACCCATATCATCTTAGAACGAACAAACTATAACAAAGCTTTTAAATCAGGAACTCAAAACTTCAGAATAAAATATAACAGAAAAAAGATTTCACACGATTAATAATACAAACCATTACGGGGACGATTCATCTTGTAACGCAAAAAAACATTTAACAAAAGAAAATTTAAATTCCATTAAAAGCTTTAAAACAGAAATGTAAAACTGTTTCCAACTGATGGGCGTAAATGATAAGTGGGTAACACCGGTAGGGAGTTGGTGTAGGACTATAAATTCACCCAACGTTTCATTTCCTGAATAAGATTCGTACCAACTGAGCCGTATAGATACAGTTATGTATGAACCTGGTCACTTTATAATTGAATTACTTAACCATGTTATTAAATTGTTCCTAGTAAGAGCTGGCATTTGAATAAATTTGAAGTCGATGTAATGTTTGGTCTGCGTTAGTGCTACAAAATGATTTAATAAAAACTGACGTTATTTGTTTTTTTAGGGTTCCGCAGTCAACAAGGAACCCTTATAGTTTCTGTCTGTCCGTCCGTCTGTCTGTCCGTCTGTCTGTCTGTCTGCGGTTTTGCTCAGACTATAGGATGTACAAAGCTGTAATTTGGCACGAATGCACATATTAATAATAGCAACAAAATGGTACATAAAATCTTTTAAAAATATATTTTTTCTGTATACACACCAAGCGGGGATGAAAAATTTTTTTCGCGTTCACCCCATCGTGTGGGGTGCCGTTGGATAGGTTTTTTAAACTATTACGAGTATTTACAGATCATTTTCCGATTTAGGGATCTGTTTGTGAAATATTAAGTTTTAAAGTGGAAAAAATCGTTAGAGTCCAGTGCCCCCTACCAGCTAAGCGGTTGCTTCTGGAAATGTGAAAAAATTCACGGGAGTAGAAAATATGCTGAACTTAAAAGGAAAACTATCGCGGCTCATAAGTAATTATTGAGTAATAGTCGATCAACTAAAAAAAATGTATTCGGCGAAGTATAAAGGAACTTTTCGTTCAAATTCCTTTGAAAGTAACTGAGATGATGTTGTTAGTAGTGTAAAACACGTTATAAATGTTCCTTGACCACACAAAAATAAAAATAAAAACTAGCGGTATTACGGAACCCTATATTGCACGTGGCCCGACACGCACTTGGCCGGTGTTTACATTATAGTAGCTTGAATAAAGTTTTCAATCGGATGGCGTTAAAATTATCTAAATGTATTAGTAATGAGTAGAGATAACAGAGGTAAAATAGGTTTCAAAAACTGTAACAAGGAAAAAGTCCATAACGCTTAGGCATATTATTACAACTGAAAGCATAAGCAAGCTTATTTATTTAATTAAGCTTATATTATTTGGAGAGGCAATAGAAGAAGAAGGAAGCTATAGTTGTATGTCATCTAAGTAGAATTTAATATAACATAAATCTAAGAAATAGCCCTCTCTGACATTTATTTAATATGCACAGAAGATTTACTTCGAATTTAATCGAGTCGTGCCGTAATGGATTCTATAACGTAAGTACCATCATACATCATTGGCCGAACGAATTTGATGGTAACCTTTGGGCAGTTCCATTTGTCTTGTCGTAAACCCGAAATCATCGCAATCTAATAATAATTATATCTTGGGGACAGTAGTGACAAATGGGAAATAAGAAATATTGATTTACCCATACTAATATCAATAACCAATATAAATAAGTATGCCTGTCTGTTACCTCTTCAAGTCCAAAACGCTAAACAATTTTGCTGAAATTTTGTATGGAGATAGTAATACTATGATTCTCTGATGAAAGGGCCTAGAATAGTTTTTATCCCGAAGAATGTACGATTCCCGCGCAATTAAAACGAATGAAGAAACAAAGTTGCGGACGTCATCTAGTTAAAAATATGTAACCCCGTTTACATGTTTCAACTATATCCACTATACAGTGTATATGGGTCTAATCTGTTATGGTAGCGGTAGGGGATCTTTGGGGATCGCCCAACATTATACACATATTCAAAAGCCTACAAGCCTTAGATTTACCCCGATAAGTCACTTGTATCCCGCTGCTTTGTCCCCTGGAGGAGGAAGAAAGTGTATTTATGAAGAAAATAATGTAAGGTTATTTTAGTGTTATAAGTTATGTTGGCAATTGACATAATATAATAATATGTAAAATGTAAACTTATTAAGTAAACTTTGAACCATTTATTAAATTGATACTAGCGTCATCAGGGGACATTTTGGCAAGGAGAATAATCTGTTTAGTCTGTTAACTCCCTTTTCAATATGCAATGTATAGCTGCATTCCTGCACCACATTTCTTCAATTTGTATAATCAATTACCGAAGTTATAAAAGGACGGACAGACAGAGCGAAATTAAAATTGTATAACCAAAAACCACGATAAGATATTAGTATAATATATTCTATTTTCCCTATTTCTATACGATACAACAAAACATTTCAATAAAATTTCGCCCCTATCGAGAACAAAACGATTTATAACAGAAGTTGAGCTAAGTATCATAAATACACACATACTTTATTCAACTTCAAAGTACAGCACAAATACTCAAATACCTTGTACGTATAACAATCTGGAAGTTCTCATTGTCAATTTAATAAACTTTGAAGATAAAGTCCGCAACTTTAATTGAAAATGTTTCCTCGAATTTTGAGCTCGCTATCAAACGGGGAGGGCACATTTTAAAACACCATAATATAAAGTCATTTAATATTTATACTTCTTTATTTATAGTCTAGTACTATAAATAAGTATAATTATATAGTGATCATAAAGATGACTTTATGATTACTATATAATTATATTTCTATCAACTGTATGAAGTTGATAGAAACTGTTAATATTTGAAATCCACCAAACTTTTTAAGTGTTTAGATACAATATACAAACGGGTATTCATTAGTTAGCTCTATAAAAATAGGGCCATAGTAATAATTTTGGTTCTCAAATGATTATGTACCTAAGAACTACGGTTAATGATAGATCATTAAAAGAAACTAAGTTTATTTGTGAGTTTATCTCGTTTCTGAACGCCAGGAAATTAGGGGGACATAAAAGAGAAACTTTTGTAATAAATTCTAGACTACGAGTCTGCAGAAACGTACTTTATCATAGATCATTACCATGGCTTTCTCGTTTACAGAAAGAAAGAAAATAAGGGTGAATGCCATATAAATGATTTATTTTGATTTACGTCATCGCCTCTTAAGCTTTTTTACAGTCATAATATTCGTGTTGTACAACTTTGACTACAATAAATTTGTATAAAATGCACATCAAAGTTTGTGGATATTCGTAAATCATAAGAGATTTGTCCGAAGTCCGAGGAGCTTATCTGTTGATAAATATACTAACACTAATGTCGAATATATTTGAAAATTTATTTTAGTTACAACTACACCTACTAGGAAGAATCAGTTGAAAGAAAACAGCAAAGTAGGTGAGTCTAAAATAACTAACGGAAATTCTCAAATTATGAGTTTTGATGAAATGTTTCGCCACGGCGTGCTTACACCGGAAATGTTATTTTTAAATATCAATATGAGTCTATTGACATGTTCATTACCTACTTATTGACGTGCTCTCTGATTTGAGTGTTACTTTTGAAATTTATTTTCCCAACACATACATTGTAAAGAATTTTCAGGTTAATATGGTATTTATGTCTATCATTAGGCAGATTTTTATATATTAACATGAAATGGAAAGAAGATCACGCACGGTGTGACAGATCAATTTATATTTGAATGTTTATGGCAATATGAATATTGAATAGGCACTTGGTTTCCACTTTCGATTGATGTGATTGTAGAAAATCATTAATGTATTAGACTTGAAACTTTTAATAATGGAATTGAGGTAATAAGTTAATTTAATTTAGAGTAAAGAAAAAAATACTTACATGCTAGCTCAACAATAGCTGGCTGACTCCTTATTTCACCTCGACTGCTCCATGCATGACACGTGCAAGAAAACCTGTCTTCGCCGAAATATTCCTCCAAATGGTCTCTAGTCACGTTACACTCGGCTTCGACAATTCTGACACCACTTTGCGGATCGACAAATTCGAACTGTGTACTGCCAATCGATCTAATATCGTTACATTTGAAGTACACTTGCAACGCATTAGCAGCACGACACCTCAACATCGCAGGCTTATTGCGAACTACGTAAGCGTGCTGGGGCTCCAAAAGGAACATAGGCAAGTCGTCAGTAGAACTTTGTAGAAGATGATCCCCCGATAAAGACGGAAGTTCATCCGCATCGTCGTCCTTGTGATCGTTGTCATCATCTTTGTGACCTTCGTGATCGTAATCTTCCTCTAAATAGTCCCTGTGGTGTGAAGGAGGATTGTTCTTTTCAGAATTGTACGGGTCCAATGCCTCCGCACCAGCAGGATGCGCATATTCTGGCCTCAAAGGTATTGGTGGTGACGGGGTTGTCGGACTATGCTCCAATTCCGTAGAACTTTGCTCATCTGAAACAAAATAAAAATTTAAGTGAACTTAAGTGCTCGATCGTGTACATTATAAGTTACTCTGATAACCAAACTGTGCAAACGAGATGAAATATATTCCAAACGAGTGAATAAATAACGTTTAATTATAGCAGCTAATATCGTTTGATAGCAGAAAGTTAATGAATACGGTGTCAGTGTAAATAAACGGCGTCTGTCACAATAACACATCCCTTGAGTACCGTAATCGATTTCTCTCAAAAGTCCGCACCTGGTTTAACGCCTCACTCGCGCCTGTTTACACGCAAAATATAGCTGATATTCGAGTCCTGCACTCCCCACCTCGCGACCCCTGACGTACGAACCTAAAATAAATCTCAATACAGTATCTATAAAGCTCAAATTTCGAGTGGTTTCGAGTTGTTATTACTGATGTGCGATCCTATCGTGGTGTTGACAGTATTACTAGAATTGTTATTATTTGAAAAGTAGAGCTGTACAAAAATAAACCGCAAGTCTCGTGGAGCGAGGATAACTTAATTAGTTTCACTTCCGTTCAGTATATTTCTATTTCCGTTTTCATAGGGACTGAGGCTATTTCCTTCTTAAATCTACGTTTCCCTAATGGAATTTGTTTTGTGGGCATACCAACTTTTATGATCATTGTTGTAATAATTAACTTAATTAATGTATCAAACTATCTGAAAAAAAAAATTAAACCTCTTTATTTTCACAATAAATAATAAATTAACCTATGAAGCCCCACAAGAGCACCGGTGAACGCGACAATAATATAATAACAATAGATTTCCAATAATCCGCGATCGAAGGATTAATTACATATCAAGCTTTATCAGAAAATGTGTTGTTACCGGTAGCGACGATTTGCACTAATAAGTCAAAATCAGAAAAATGTTCTTTTATTTACTCTTTGCTGTCCTCGATGTCTTTCGGAATTAGTATTTTACATAATATAAGATTGTCTAATATTTGAGACGATTGTCCAACATTTTTCAATAATATTAAAGTATACAGTTTACTGTTTAAATATTCATTTGACTCGTTACATCCCATTGCATTTATTTTCATGAACTTGAGTTAATTTATCCAGAAAAGTCATGAATGGCTGGAAAGTATTTAATTATACATACTATTTTGTTAACCGTTGGTTGTCTGTTAGTTTTGGATTGTGTAACCACTTAATCAATACCTGCATACATTAAATTGGTTTTTATGCGTAATTAATATTTGATTTGATTTTGTTTACAATTTGTTTCCATTTAATAGGTTCGTGTGCTCTAATTAAGTACGGTTTGTTAACTGCTATTGTATTCATCAATATATTCCAGTCAAGCGTTTTAAAATTATCTTTATAAATTATTGAAATGATAGTAGACGTGGTCGTTATATAAACAATATTTGCGTTGTTAATATTTATTGATAATAGATAAAATTAAGCATGTCGCGCTACATGTTTTTGTCTTGTAAAAAGTATCATTAATTTTGTGACGAAAGATTAAACTTATCGAAAAATTAAGATAAACATACTACAAGAAGTGGTTACGTATTTAGTTATTTATGGTAATAATATCGATGGCAATTTATCAATTGTGTAAGTCGTTGTGACGTTTGAAGATATGGGGAGTTTAATGTAAATTCGGTTAGTGTATAATATGACCATTACGTTTATAATTTATAATCTTGAACATAATAATAAATAAATAATCGGCCAAGTGTGAGTCGGACTCGCGCACGAAGGGTTCCGTACCGTTATAGAGCAAACATAGACTAAAAATTGTGTTTTTTGTATGGGAGCCCCCCTTAATTTTTTATTATATTTAAGTATTATTATGAATTATTAAATAACACATATATGTAAGGCCTTCGTGAAAGTTTCAAGTTCCTACCTCTTATCATTATTGATAACGAGCAAAAAAGGCCAAAAAAATCACGTTTGTTGTATGGGAGCCCCCCTTAAATATAATTTTTATTTTTATTTTAGTATTTGTTGTTATAGCGGCACCGAAAATACACAATCTGTGAAAATGTCGGAACTCTAGCTATAGCGGTTCTTGAGATACAGCCTAGAGACAGACAGACAGACGGACAGACTGACGGACAGACAGACGGACAGACAGACGGACAGACAGACGGACAGACAGACGGACAGACATCGAAGTCTCATGAATAGGGTCCCGTTTTTACCCTTTGGGTACGGAACCCTAAAAAGGGAAGTAAAGATTAAAAAAGAGAGCTAAAGAAAAAAGAGCCATAGGACGCCTCAGAGGACTTATAAAAATTTTGGGTTACTATTCCAGATTTGATTTAATTTTACGTTATCTTTATCTACGTTTCTGAATTTAAAAAAATATATTTTGAACTAGATGATGCCCGCAACCGCAGCGGTTCGGGCGTGAAGAGGTAACAGACAGACAGACAGACAGACAGACAGACAGACACACTTTCGCATTTATAATATTAGTATGATATTAGTATGATATATAATAAAACAGTTTTGGGCTTTCTAATTCGTTCACGTGCTTTCTTAATTTTAAAATTCCATAACATGAAAAATAAACGGAAACAAGAATGGGTGGAAATGAAGGAATTCCGTATCACCACATCGATGTGAAATATGTTGTGTCTGATGTATGTTCGGATTCTCCGGGTTCTACTGACGAGATCTAAAAACAAACCGAAACTCATCGGATCAGTCCTGTCTGAGTTGAAAGAGACCGCCTTCTGTCATTTAGTTCGGTATTCGGATAATTAAGACTCGCTCCGGTGTGCTTCGATTCTATTTGGGTTCTAAAATCCTATTTGTAGTCGTTATCTATCAAGAAGGAGTAAGTGAATCGATATTTACTTTACAAAAAATGGTGATCAACAAAAAGTGTTACCTAGAATCATTACTTGCAAGTTGCAACTACGTAGTACATATACATCTACGATTGAATTTTAATCCATCAAGCCCCGTAAGCTCACCGGTGAGCGAGACACAATAAAATAACAATAGATTTCCAAGAATCCATGATCAAGGATTAAATTGAAATTTTTAAATTGTAATCCGTGACAGAATAATTATTAATACATAGTATGATAATACTTTCGTAATGAAGTTATAGTTTTTTTTTTTCATGTCATAATATTTAATTATAACCTATAACAAATAGCCCATATTGTAGCCTAACAGTTACTGTTAGGCTACAACATGGGCTATTTGGCCTGAAATAAAGATATTATTGTTATTATTATAACCATTAGTATTATCAAGAGTTAGTAAAGATTTCAGAAAGTGACATAACCGCAATAATCATCAAACAATGCCGCACTCCTTGAACAAATTGTTCAAATCATTGCTCTATTAGTAATTCCAGGGATAGTGAACCATTTCATTAATTCGTCTCGCACTTGACCGATGTGAGTGTAGATAGAGGAGAGCGTATTGATGAGAAATACTTAATCAACGTCCACAACGTTCTCGGAGCTCGAATGCACTTGATTCGTTCCTACAATGAGACATTACATTGGCTTCATTAAGAAAATTACATTGTATTTATTGCGATTTAGAAGTTATTCCATGTATAGAATGATTGATTGTAGGGATTGTTGGTATGACTACATTATTCTTTTCAAAGCTTGGTGCAGCTACAGGTCTCTTTATGATTTCAGTTACTTATGGGAGCCTGTTGTTACATCTCTTAGAATATAAATGCCATAATTATTTACTTATTCGAAACTTTAGCACTCTCAAGGTAAGATTCCCAAAAAATAATAATTTACTAATTAACTTTTTTTTCTAATTTCTGAATTGTTTGAGGTAAGTAATGTGATCTTGGTATTTTTTTACTAACTAAAAATGATATGTTTTACTAACTAAAAACTAAACTAAATAGTTTATATAATATTGTTGTATTTATTAATTACACCTGCATTCGAAACTTATTTCACAGGTGATGATATTTTGAATAATTTGAATGAATTTAAATTTGTAATTACATTTGAAAATGAATGTGATGCAATAATTATTTACGTAAATAGGGCAGTGCTTACCCTTAACTGACCTTTCGGTATTTTAAAGTCTAATATAGATGCTTATCTTTAAAATGTCGATTTCATGACTAGACAAAACTTGAATAATAAATCATTTGAATGCAATATTGATGATAAATTTGTTGCCATATTGAACATTAATAATATTGCTACTCGTCAGTAGTGACCTATGATTTGCTTGTAAAGACGATATTATTAGTAAGAATACAAGATGAGAGCAATATCATAATATACGTAAGAAAAGTGTTATAATGACCTGTAACATGATAAAAACACAATATATTTTTTTATGGACCACAACATTTGATAACCTTCTTATTTCAATATTATTATAATGACATACTTTGAGGCCCTTCACTAAATTAACACTTCTGACCTCTCGCCACGTTTTTATCGTCTATATTACCAGCAATAACATGTAATGATACTCGAGTATAGAAACATCGTGCTTCTAATGGTTCAGATATCGGGCGTTACACCCGCCTGTTTTTAAGTGTATCGATAAACTTTTGTAATTTGTAGTTACCGAAGCCCTGTGTCTATTACGCCATGTGAATTCAGAGTTCATGTTCCTCATTATAATTTGAACTTTATCGCAATGGAAATAGGATCTATAAGTCCAGTAATTTCATCTCAAATGTGCTTTCTGTATGAACAGTCTCCGGTTACTTTTTTGTAATATATCGAACAATTTGTATCAAGTTTGTTACAACCTACGATGTACTTAAATTTGTTATGGTACTTTATGGCGTGTCTAGGAATTTTCAATCTATTCACTGAGTCATATTATTTAAAAATTTAATAATTTTGATAATATTATAAACTCAAAATTTAAATAAATACGTAAATATGATCTTTTAAGCTTAGAAGTTTCTTTTCAACAAATGAGTTGGAACCCTATAAGTTGCGACACTTGAAAATTATTATAAGCCGTAAATCCCCCATGGAAAACGAGTGGTGATATTTTATGCAAACTGTCGTTATATCTTTGCTTTTTCCTTTCAAAGTTTCATTTCTGCTTTCGTCGGATTCCGCAATATTTCTCCAACAATACCCAGTGTTGCTGGAGGAAATAAATTAGACGTGTTCTCGTTTTGATATATCTGTTTAAATGGAGGCATCATAAAACATTCAAGTGGGGGAGCTTTGGCATCCGTTCTTGAAGATGCACTCCACACTCAGTTACTCGTAAATGCACTTAGCGCTGAGACATAAAAAGATGCAATGGTTAATGGAACCAGTGATTCGGTTATGGACCCTCGAATCGAAGGCTTTGAAATACGATAACGTCGAAATGTAAAGTGATATTGTGATTGTTTTCAGGTGCCTGTGAAAATAACGTAGAAGCTCTATATCTATATAACTCGTGTGAAATTCTATGTAAACATCTTATATTCATGATTATTTTGCTCTGGCTCGTGATGTATAGAAATTGCTTAAGGCAAATATAACTGAAAATAAAACTAAAATTCCAATGGAAAAGAAATCTGCGATGAAGTTAGCGATTAATATAAACCTTCATTTACATAATGCGCCATAAAAACTGCTGACAAGGTGCAAACTGTGAGACTTACTTAAAAATCGGAACGATCTCACCGAAATGCAAAAAAATATACAAAAGCCGACCACACCCACAAAAACTGAATAGCCACCTTGAAGAATTGTAACACGATACATACAAAGAATCGTCGAGTGCCAGTCAAGAGGTTCCCAAACAAGATAATCCCTTTGTTAGTCGGGTTATAATGGCGTCTCTTGGGAGTCTACTTCTATTATTTTCTGTTTCGTTCACAGCAGCTGTACCGCGCGTAAAAGTTTCGTATTTCACTGTTGATGCGTATTCTATTTCCGATATCTTTGAGCTCTCGTTTGATATTACTTTCACGTTTCGAGTGCACTTTGAATGATGTACTAAAAGAATATTATTTCAAATTCAAATTCTTTCAAAATTCTATAACGTATTTATTGAACACAATAAAGATACTTAATGTAGTGTTTGAATAGATTAAAATTAAACATAAAACGACGTATTCAATAGGAAAATAAAAATAGAAATTCGATAACCTTAATGTGAAAAGACGTTATCTTCTTATTGATTTATATCCGAATCCACAAAAACCATAACCCATTCGCTTGAAAACTTCAGATAAAACGCATCCATCCGTTCACACTTTTTATCCGCTACAAGTTGTGAACCGTCTGAGACAGTTATCTTTTTGTCGAGGGCCCTTACGTTGGACCGCTTATATTCATGATCTACAAACTTGAATAGCACCATTAGATTGAAGTGTGCCTTTTTAAATTGTTTATACATTCAGCAAGTTTGGCATTCCATATTATTAATTTTCACTTTTTATCAGCAGATATTGTTGTAGTAGATGGAAAATATAAACAAGCTTAGCAAGCGTTGGAAGAAAATAATTTTAGCAAGAAAAAGAAGCTTTTAAAGGCACATAGCTGCAGACATACTAATAATTTTGTTAGAGATGTGGCTTAGATTGAAGATAGGGAAGCCAAATAATAGGTCATCTGTTTGATAAAAATAGAGCCAGAACCATCTCGTCAGATTATTGTTTATAGACGGCAGTGACCGCTCGCTTAAGTAAAGCTATTTCGAGCGTTGATAATGGGCCAAGCTTTCTTCTAGACCACTCGCATACTCCACTAATTGATAGCTAAGGATTTCGGGATTTGGTTTAATCCAAGATAGAAATCTTAAGAACCGAGACAGAAATATCGTCGATTATACCGTGAATTGTAGACAAGGTGAAGCATAAGTCGTCATGAACATCGTCGTATAATTTATAAAGCTTAGAGACAATCAAAACAAAAATATATCACGTTAAGACGAGTTAAGTTTACTTAGTTTTATTCGACGTTTTGATTTATCTTTTGAAGTTGCTCAAATATGAAACAACAAGAAATTAACTATGTAACTTTTTGATTCGATGTAAGGATGCCAATATATTTCTTAATGAAATTTGAAAATTTTAATTATCATACTTATACTGATAACTTTAAGGAACTATCGTGAGATTTATTAGAATAACTTATAGTAGTACGTGCATAGCAAGGAATATTTACCATGTTTGTCGGCGACACTGGCGACCACCCATAGCAGGAGAAGCACGCTCCCGCGCGCCATCGCTTCACATGCGCGCGCGCATCACCTAAAACAATACACTGTTTGAATACGTGAAAGTCGACTAATATTTAAACTGGAATATTTACATTTGACCCATCTTTAAGTGAAGCACAAAGAGGACAATTGTTCCCCTGAAACCCTGTGATCAAACGATTTTTGAATGCACTTAGCTTTTAAAAAGCATCATCACTATCATCATCATCATCATCATTATCTATAATGATAATAATTAGTACATACTTGAAATTTTGTAAGTATGTTTTTATTTTTAGCGATATTCCGCGAAATGAATGTTATTATTTCGCGGAATATTGCTAAAAATAATAACATACTAAATTTTAAGCTATGGATTTCCGCAAAGTAACGCCTGATTCTATTAACTAATAATAATTAGTACGTCAATATCAATGTCTGAAAAAGGAATTTATGTTACTTTCCTATTAAATAATGGTAGTGCTAAATAAAAACCTAAACTATGATTACTACCACGATAGAGTGATAGAGTTAAACTGAAACCACAAATATAAAAAAAAACAAGTTTCCATTAATAAAAAGCTCGAAAAATATTTTCGCCTCTAATAACTTAATATCCGTTATAAACCCAGCCATTATCTGTCGGCTCACAAGAAGGGCATTTTGTATGGCACCAAACCGTAACTAATTGGTCCCTTTAGGTGCTTAGAGAAAAATAAACGAGAGTCGGGCTTGAACAGAAATGTGGTAAAACCGCATTTACACCGATTGTAATATAATAGACTTGGGTTTGGGATGTTTGACGTTTATTTTATTTTTAAAAGTAAAGCCATGTACCATGTCGGGCTTAGTGTATGTATTCTGTGTTGGTATAGAATTAACAAAATCTCGGTCATATTTATTATCTTTTCTTTGAGCGTTCTAACGATCCTTCGGCATTAAGTGGGTAGTAATTTCGTGGTATAAATTCTTATCAGAAGGATGGAGGGTCTTAAAAAATCTCCATCCGGTGTTGAAGGGAACCCGATACCCAGCCTACATGTATGGCACACGCCCACATCGAGTTTAATAAACATACATGATGTATGCACTTTGTATAGAAACTTCCTGCATATTTTATGACAACGATGAGTAGTGGGAAGAATTTGGTTGATTGTCTCGGGGAAAATAATGATTAATCGTACGAATTCCATTATACAATATGAAGTAGAAAGGGCAATGTTTTATTTCAATATTAATATGGAAATAATATTGCCTGCAACAAGTTTTTAGATGATAAAACGATAAGGGATTCTTAGGAACGGTATAGGAATTCTGGTTCTAGTAAATGTAGGTTCCATGTAATTCATCGTTGGGGGCTTGAACATCAGTAATAATGATGGAGCAGCCACAGATACCATCACTCATACGTGATGCTTTGCCATAGCCGCTGGCGTCTCATATTTCAGCGTTCGCCCGAGTTTCTCGTATTTCCCGTTTTAACTACTTAATATTTTTAGTACAGCGCATTCCGTAGATTTCATCTCAATCATCGTCTTAAATATGATCATAAATAAGCTGGGACGGGTTTGATAAAGGGCCGTATGCGTGTGCATTAGCCAGTAATCTCTTCACTATGTTATCTACGCGCTTATCTCTCGAGTGATTACGGGAGCTTTTTGTAACAGCTACTGTTTGCTCCTTATCAGATATTAACGGACCGCCCAGGTTTACACGTCTGAAGATGCAATCGGTGGTAAAGAATTTCCATATTTTTTTATTGTTTGAAACTATGACATTCTTAATTTTAGTTTCACCCTCTATTAATCCATCTATAATTTAGATTTAGAAATATCAAACAACAGGATACAAAAAATATCTAAAGATTGTGTAACATTTGTGGTACTGCTAAAGTCGGTATGCTAGACTTCTAGAATCTAGACAAATACTTAGATTATTTTTGAAAATATGAAAAAGATTAAAGAATATATAATATCAATCTATTTCTTTGTTATCTTATTCCTTGTTGATGTGTTATAAACTTTATCAATTACACAGTTTCCCGACGATCGCAACAGTGCCTTAGTTTAATTCTAACAGTTATTAGTCTAACAAGCTAGCTATCGAGTTATATTTAACTGGCCGTTGTTTTAGTTTCTAGTGTTTGCGTTTGTGCAATTGCAATGAGTCATAGTTCATTACTTCTAACGGTGGGCTTTTGGTTCTTCATTTCTTGTTTTTAGGAATATTATTTCATAATGATTACGATTTACGAGCGAAATAATTATATTTCATATACTATTTAAGCAGAATACACTTCGACGGTTTGTATTTCATAAGGATCATAATTCTAAAAATGTCTAGCAATAAATTATTTATACGTGCCAATAGGCATGAAACTAGGGTAAATAAAATACTGAAACAGAAAGTAAATAAGTAACTTGGAAAGTTTAAAAAAAAAGGTGGTTCTAAACGTCTTCACGCGATGAGAAGAAAAGGTGAAATAGCGTGGCCCGCTATTAATATAACCAAAACATGACCAAAACTTCATCGAAGCCGCATCACGTAACTTAATCTACCATTGGACTAGGCTCCAACAATGTCTTACAAACTAGATTAGCCGTTAACCACACATATTAACTTTGTCGTCGCCGCGTCTGCACACAAGCTTACAGAGTAAATTTTAACCCATTGATTTTATTTGCTCATACATTAAGCGGCTTCCTGTAGAATTTCATTATTGGCAAAATCCCGCGCGCTTAAGTTCGTGGTTTTTGGTTGTTCAAGAATTTACCAATTTTAGCTCCGAGATTTTACGTACAATAATGATGGAATGTTATTTGTATTGGAAATGTCTTTATATAATATAATGTATACGCTATGTATCAAATGGTATCAATTTAAATTAATTTTTTCTGCCAGATTTCGAATATTTAAACAGCACATTTTTTTTCATAAATAGTTTTTTCATTAACTTAAGGACAGCTACTACTACAAGGCTATAGCCTTCCTGATTTACTGGATTTTAAATTTTAGTCTAGCAACTGTTTTAAAGAGGCTAAACTTATTTCTTGTACATATTTTATTTTTCTCAATATAGCTTTTTAGCTTGTGGAATGCATACTACCCATAACCTTAGTATTTACCGATTAACGTCTAAATGCTACGCATACATATTTAGTAAAGAATCAACTGTGCCATATCATTAAATATACATTATGAATGCAAAATATGTATTGTCAATAGGGTTACAAGTTATCGTACGCAATGTGTGTGAAGAATTGTAGATAAAATACTGTTGATATGGAAGTATTCGTAAGTGTGAATCCAAAGGTATCGCGAAGTAATTGAAGACATGAGCGGATGAAGTAGTAACTTTTTACAACATAAGAGCAATTACTCAATTGTAACTTACCTACTTTATTATCAAGCTATACATAGAATTCACGTTTTTGTGATTTCAAATAATTTTTTCCGGTGCTAAAGCCTCCAATTACGCAACAAAATTTTAATTTTCAAATTGTTAGTAACTCACTCCATCCACTCATATCTTCAATTCATCTCGCTGGAATAGACAAACGTGAAATATGTATACGGTTCAAAAATTCTAATTGAGCCATACAATTTGAATAAAGTTTCATGTCAAGGTCTGCTCAGTGCGAATAAAAATATTAACCCATCAAGCCCTGTACGAGCACCGGTGATCGCGACATGACAACAATATAATACAATAGCAATTCTTAAGGGGGTGACAGACGCGCGAGTAAGTACGCGGACTTATGGCTCGACGATCTTAATCGCCTGTGTGTCAGCAAAGAGCTTCGAGCCGCGAGCCGCGCGCCGCGAGCCGCGAGCCTGGGGGTTACCATGCCCCCAGGCTCGCGGCTCGCGGCACGTGTGAGCGATTCTCGTGTGTCACCGACGCGAGCCGAGTAAGTTCGCGAACTTAAAACCCGCGTACTTTAAGTTCGTACGTGTGTCACCCCCTTTAGAATCCCCAATCGAAGGATTAAATTCAATCAAATAATACTTTACAGATTTCTATGTAGCTACTCAATTATAATATTATCTCACTTTTCTATGCTTTTCAGCAAAAGCCACAGGTTATATTAGTAACTGCACGTAAAAGTTTTATTACCCTGACAAATTTTGGTATTGCAATGACAGCAAAGAGTTAGGCACCGGATATTATAACTAAAATAAAATAAATACTACAAGTACATGTGAAGACAGTATAGAGAAAATATAATAATATTATTATTGTTAATAATGACAGCATATGACTGAATATCAAATGTTTTCACGAAAGTACATAATAATATTATGTAGATACAATCTATTATCACGATAAAAAGTTTCAAGTCATAAGTTCTTATAGCGGTATAGTATAAAGTATCATTCACGGGCATTCAGTTGATTGAAATTGACAGGTACGTGCGAGGACATTATCAATAAGTGTGCACTTCCTTTTATAGCCAGCTATTGGCGCCAGTAGAGACTAATTACACTTGCGCCTGAGCTTGCACGGAGATAAATATTTATAGCTGCCTAATGTAAGAGTGACGAATACAAGAAATATTCGAGAGAGAATAGGATATTTGGTGGCAACTGGCAACAAAATATTGTATTGTATTTTATATGTCAACTATTAGACAATGGTCTTATAATAAAGCTTGTAGAGGATAGGGGAGAAGTGGCATTAGTTCCACTAATAAACCCTACGTTAAATAGAGGATGAGGAAGAAGAAGTATATTTGATGATGATGATGATGATTTAATTAGCATTTGGATGAAATATTCGCTCACCGACACGCGGTATGATAATAAATAAATAATAAACAAATCTTCATTTTCTATGACGTACATGTTTTTTTACCTCTTTATAACGAATTTAGACCAACCTAACCACGATATAACAAACCTCAGTTCAGCGAATTATTTGATATATCGAATATTTTCTTATTCCCCTCCGATTTGCTATATCGAGGCTGCACTGTATTACTGTTTTCAGTTTCAAGCATTAAATAAATGGAGCCATCCTCAAGAGTTAAAAGTTCGTCAAAAGCTCTCGTTAGCTTTATGGGCGTGTCAAAGCGCTCATTATACGAATGTTTTGTAAGTGTAAAATAATACTTCCGCGCGACACGGTTATTGTCTCATGTTCCCAGGAGCTTTGGGCTTTAGGAAGGCTCTATAGTGAATAATAACTAGTAATTTGGATGAAGAAGTTTAGGATACTTCATACTACTAAATATTTACATATTAGTTTGTTAGTTATTACAAACATAAAATAAAATTACAAATTTGGCAAAAACGATTTTGAACGACCGTAAAAGTTTTTTACCTTTATAGGTAAACTAGCTGTTGCCCGCGACTTCGTCCGCGTGGACTTCAGTTTATAGCGCGCGGTGTCAACATAATTGGTGTCAAATTTAAAAGCTTTTTAAAACCCTGGTACCTCTTAAATCAAAATACCCAAAAACAGCTGTGCAGTGTGCACATAATATTTCATTTTTTAAATTAAGTAAACTTTATACCAAATTTAAAGCTTATTTAGCCCCCCATTACACAACTTTAGCTTTACCCATAAAGTATAGTTTATCATTGGTAGGTTTAAGGTTACGTCACTACTCACTGCATAGATAATTATGAGTAGTGAGTTATTTAAATTATAACGTGTAAAACAATCGATAGATTCAAAAGACTTTACTCAATTTGGTGCCACGTCTTATAGAAAGACTTATGAGCAAGCGATAGCGAGATGTAGGCGACTCTTAACGCCACCTGTTATGAATTTTTGGAACTAAATTAATTTGAACAAATTTACGCATTTTCACCCCCTTACAACCCCTTTTTCCAGTTAAAAAGTAGCCTATGTCCTTTCTCAGGCTTTAGACTATCTGTGTACAAAATTTCATTACAATCGGTTCAGTAGTTTTGGCGTGAAAGCAGACAGACATACAGACAGACAGAGATACTTTCGCATTTATAATATTAGTATAGATATACTCGTAAAGCTATAGCTACACAATACATTGGTGGATATTTTTTAGTTTTTAGTTTTAGTGAGAGTAATTAAATTTAAAATTCATTAATTTTGTACCTATTAATTTTTGTAAAAGGCTATTAAAATCTATAATGGAATACATAAAAGATAAAGCTAAAAATAATATTTTAACAAAACCTTATTGCTTCTGAGTAGAAATACGTATCCGTGCAAAAACCGACGCAACGTAATAATGATCAATCTCGGATTAGACATCGCAATGGTATTGAAAAACTCGCAATTGTAACTTAGCTGTTGATTAATTGCTTCATATCGATTAATTTGTCTGTAGAAATCACACCTTTATCTGGTTCGTAAAACTGGTTTGTTAGAATATCAGTGTGCTGCCGATATTTTTAACCGTAAGTAAGGACGTTCTAACTGTGGTAAAAAGTTTTAAACTCCTTGTGTTTTAAACTTGTGGTAAAAAGTCTGTCCGTCTGTCTGTCTGTCTCCAGGCTGTATCTCAAGAACCGCTATAGCTAGAGTTCTGAAATTTTCACAGATTGTGTATTTCCGGTGCCGCTATAACAAAAAATACTAAAATAAAAACATAATTGACATTTAAGGGGGGCTCCCATACAACAAACGTGATTTTTTTGGCCTTTTTTGCTCGTAATCAATAATGATAAGAGGTAGGCACTTGAAACTTTCACGAAGGCCTTAAATATATGTGTTATTTAATAATTCATAATAATATTTAAATACAATAAAAAATTAAGGGGGCTCCCATACAAAAAACACAATTTTTTATCTATGTTTGCTCTATAACGGTACGGAACCCTTCGTGCGCGAGTCCGACTCACACTTGGCCGTTCTTTTGTGGAAAAACATTTAAATGCAAAACAACGCCGGAGGTAGCTAAGCTTATATAATTTACTATCGTATTATGTTTCTCCAATATGAAGAAGTCTATAAAATATACAAGCGCCACACCCACAACTATATTGACTCATATAAATATTAAAGTACCGTTACATTATATTGATTAAGAAATACTTATAAAAATATTAAGACAGAAGTCAGATCTTTGTGTGCTTTTGAGGGATACAAAAACATATTTTAATGATAGTATAGCTATTGATCCCTTTATGAACATAAAATATCTAAAATTATTCTGATTTATAATTAGTATCATACAGAAGGAAACAAGGTCTCCGTTTGTTGCTTCCAATTACGTTTGTTACAAAGACATTCAAACTTTGCACAATGTGAAGTAGTCAAGAACCTTAATTTAATCCTCGTTCATGTGGAATGTGACCTTGTATATCTATACACTATACACTATACATAATACAGCCTTCTAAATAATATTACGTATGAACGTAGCGTTGATTGATGAAGTGTTTTTGTTTATCTTTTGAAAGGAATCAGACCGTGCTTTAGATGTACTGGCATACATTATATCAAAAGGTTTTATACATATGAGAATAAATTGGAATGTCTATATATAATAATATTGAAATAAACATTATTACTGACGATCTTGTAAGTGTTCAGATTTGTATATTTGTTGTTTCAAAATCTTAAAAAATACAAAACAAGTATACTATAAAGTATAAACGGTTCGAAGTAAACTCCAGCTTCTAGCACGCACCCAAAATGGCTTTCTCAAAGAATTTCTTTCGTAACATCTTATTATAGTCTTATCGGCGCATCTTCACGTGACAAAGCTTTATAATGTAAGGCCGTATTACCCTATTTTACGTCGTTTACGGCATTATAAGCCTTATGTGCTCCAGGGATGGTTAAAAAGATATTTAAAAGATGGTATCGTTTAATCATTATTACGTTATGATACCTGGCTGCCGTCTCACATGCATCTAATTTAGTCTTGATGCACGCAGGGTGTATGTTTGATTCCGTATCAGGATTCGGGATAAAGAGAGTAGATTTTTGTAAAACAAAACATTGAAGATATTTTGTATACCAAATCGACCCATAGCTTAAAGTTGATAGACCCATCTATAATCTATATATACGGGGAAGCCAATCGTTCCGGTCGGACTGATCAAACTAATCTGGCTTACCTCACTGACCGTTTTCTTGCATATTATTTGAAGATATTTTGTATACCAAATCGACCCATAGCTTAAAGTTGATAGACCCATCTATAATCTATATATACGGGGAAGCCAATCGTTCCGGTCGGACTGATCAAACTAATCTGGCTTACCTCACTGACCGTTTTCTTGCATATTATTTGAAGATATTTTGTATACCAAATCGACCCATAGCTTAAAGTTGATAGACCCATCTATAATCTATATATACGGGGAAGCCAATCGTTCCGGTCGGACTGATCAAACTAATCTGGCTTACCTCACTGACCGTTTTCTTGCATATTATTTGAAGATATTTTGTATACCAAATCGACCCATAGCTTAAAGTTGATAGACCCATCTATAATCTATATATACGGGGAAGCCAATCGTTCCGGTCGGACTGATCAAACTAATCTGGCTTACCTCACTGACCGTTTTCTTGCATGAGCGTAGTCTGGTCGGCCGGCGATCAGTCCAACCGGAAAGATCTAAGGAACCTCTCCGAATATTTCGTAATGTAGGATACATTGTACCATATACAAGTATATTAATATATTTCCCTTGTATACAAATGTTATTTCGCTTCCATTCTAGAAGCAGAAATTCCCTAATACCGTGCAACGCTCGCTATTAACGGTATGTAAATTGGCACACAAGAGCAGTAATTTATCAAGTTTAGTTACACTAAAGACATAAATATTACTTTAATGTTGATGGATGTGCTCGAGATAGTTATCTACAAGTAGATCAAAACTTTATTAACTTTACTGTATCACCGCATTAGATTTATAATTGATGACTTCCTCTAAGTACTTAGAGTATGTGTTATTTATTGGTAATCAACCATACCAGCTATACTTTCAGATAACGTCTTTCGTCTTGTACTGAATAGATTTTTTTTTAATGAAATAAGGGGGCAAACGGGCAAACGGGTCACCTGATGGAAAGCAACTTCCGTCGCACATGGACACTCGCAGCATCAGAAGAGCTGCAGGTGCGTTGCCGGCCTTTTAAGAGGGAATAGGGTAATAAGGGAGGGTAGGGATGGGAAGGGAATGGAATAGGGGAGGGAATAGGGTAGGGGATTGGGCTTCCGGTAAACTCACTCACTCGACGAAACACAGCGCAAGCGCTGTTTCACGCCGGTTTTCTGTGAGGACGTGGTATTTCTCCGGTCGAGCCGGCCCATTCGTGCCGAAGCATGGCTCTCCCACGTCTAAACCAGGTCTATTCCAAAACTATTATGCCGAATTTGGTAAAATTTGTCACAGTAACAGTGCTGTTGTAGTATTTAAAAATGTAGATAGCCTAAGTTTATATAGGTATAAAGTATTTGATAAAAGTAAAGTGACTCAACGCAAAGCTCGCAATCAAAAAGCTGTTTTAATGTAAAGTATGTAATAACATACACATTAAGATAATATTACAAAATAACTATTATCATATGACACATAATTATAATAATAAAAACTTTATAGTCTTTTTATCACAAATCGTCATAAATTTAGTTTATCATTATAACATTTTAAGTGCCTTTCCCAGTGATGATACGTATCGTCATACAAGTAGGTAACTACTAATATTATGTGAAAGTTTGTTGGGTCATCATTCACATTTCTATGGACACGTTTTTATATTTTGTTACTAAGTAGCATTTGTGTCTTTAATGTCAGAAGTCGTGTGTAGTAGATTTAAGATACTATATTATTCTAATGTAGGCACTTCACATGGCTATTTGTATTTGCTATTGACTATTTGTTGTATTTGGCAAAATTATTGACGAATACACAAACGAGCAAATATAAGCAAATACGGCCCTCCACACATGGACGTCAAATACCAAACTTTTACTTGATTTTTTACTTGCCTATTTGACTCCTTTGATGTGCGTCAAAAACCGACAAAGGTATACGTGTATTTGGTATTGGTAATATTTGTCAAATAGGCAAATAAGGCCAATATTTGTCAAACATACCGTCTACACATGGTGATTGTTTGGCAAATACAACAAATACGCAAAATATACAAATAGCCATGTCAAGTTCCTCCATTATGCTTTTTCATCAGGCTGTTTTCACCAATGTAGAATTTAAATGCAGAATTATGTTTACGTATTTTATCTTTTATGATAAATCTTATATCTTTAAACGAGCAATTCTATTCTATATAACATACCTCCTATAACATACGACCTCCGTGGCGCAGTAGTGAGCGCGTTGGTAGCTCAAGCCGGAGGTCGCGGGTTCGAGTCCCGCCGACGGAATAAAAAGCTTATAAAGTGCCTGGGTCATGGATGTGTATTAAATATGTGTATCATATAATAAAAATCTTAAATATATGTATAGTATAAAAGTATTAAATATATTTCTGTTGGCTGGTACCTGTAACACAAGTCCTTCAGGTACTTAGCACGGGGCCAGACTGACGTGGTGTGAAGCGTCCATAGATATTATTTATTATTATTATTTATTTATTATTTATTATATGTTTAAGTTATTGGAATCTCGGAATCGGCTCCAACGATTGTCATGAAATTTAGTAGGTATATAGGGGGTTTCGGGGACGATAAATCGATCTAGCTAGGAATCATTTTTAGAAAATGACATTTTATTCGTGTTTTATCGAATACCGAGCAAAGCTCGGTCAAATAACTAGTTACCTAGAATTATAGTTCTGTCAAAATTAGAAGCCAGACAAAAATTAAGGTTGAGATAATAATTATTGACAAAAAAATATGTATAAATGGGTACCTACTTTTAATATTTAATTATATAAAAAGAAGGAGTCTTGTTGGAAAACTAAACTTTAAAATCGAATTGAATATGAAGTGGCAACACTCGATAACTATCAACAATGGGCAGACATAACAAGCTGAAGCGCCTTGGTTTATGCTAATTTGTCTCACGAAGTCGTCGAACGAAATAAGAATATTGAAACAACACCTCATTGTGCCACTGATTGAAGATAATGTAATTATTGCGTGCCCGTTAAACTTGGATTTGAAAAAGAAGCTTCTTTGAAGAACATAAAACGTGCAAAACGTTATATTAGAAGAAAAAAGTAAGAGTCCGAAGGAAAACCTGGCACGGAGCCGGCGCTAAATTGTATTTAACATTAATTTGAGTGTTAGTACTATAATAATTATAATTATTATGTACATTGAATTAAAAGCTCTGAACATAAAATAGCAAAAATATAATAAGAATAAAAAACAACAATGAATGGAATTTATAGAATTTCTCCAAGATAAGAACTTTATACAAAATATAATCAAAGTATTTTCATAACCATAAAAGCACATCTAAGACAAAAAAGCTTTTAAGTTACACTAGTTTTATATTATGGAATGAAACTAAAAACCTGATCAACAGCTCTATGTTTGTAAACAAATAATAAAAGCTCAATAAAACCTGATAAAACTCTGATACATTTCACCCAACCGAATACTTAGCATAGAAATGTAAATACTCTCTTAATAAACAAACCAGTGTAAGTCAGTCATTAAAATTTCATTAGCAAAATCCAACTAATAAACCAAACCAACGAACCTCAGCAAGCACTAGAATAAACTTCTCTCATAAAATCCGTAACGTGGTGCCACGATGAATTAGTCATTCACAAACGCTCGTTTAACTGTATGCTAAATAGTTTCATTCACATCACCCAACAAATCAAGTTTCACTATGCAAATGACACTGAACAGTTTCCACTAAAATCGCGGCGAGTAACGGACGACCTCCAAGCGTCGACGCGGCCAACGCTCGCCGACGACGCGGTACAACTGCCGCGGACCCAAACAGAGGGGAATTGGGAATCGCGGGGTAAGGATACCGGAGAGAGGGGAGTCTCTCCAACCGAGTAGATAACTTTTGATCTTTTTGGTACCAGAGAAGATTTTAATGACACACATCTGGTGATTCGAAAAAATGCACTTCGTCCTAAGTGTTAATGCATGTCAAGGGCTTGGAAATGATGTGTTAGAAAAAGTGGAGCGAAGGTTGCGGGTGACATTTTTATAAATAACCCAACTAGAAACGTAGACAAACTGCCGGATTGATTAGCTGCGGAGATACAGGACGAGGAGAATATTGGAGATCATTTAAAATCGATTCCGGAGGGAGTACGAGGAATATTCGAACGTTTTTCGTATTATTTTCACATCAGACATCACTTTCGTGGCAGATATTGCGCAAGGTTTTTTGTCCCGCACATGTCAGGGGACTACAAAAGACCGGAGCAGGTACAAAAGGCCCATCCCCTCTCGAGTTACAGCTACAGATTAATGGCGGGAACGTAGAGTTAAGATCCCAAAAACTTACAACTGCATTGTGAGCCGCATGCAACAATGGCTACAATAGATAGGATCGACTTCTGTTATTAACGTATCGTTTATCGGTTCCCTGCTTTTTTCTAATTTGGATAATACGAGAGTATTCAAGGATGTTCGCACTACAGATGTTTAGAGGCGTACCGTTAACAGCCTAACAAATAATTCATTGTACTTTCCGAGTATTCTCGTAAAATTGAATGCATAGTTCTGACAATGTAATGCTCTTTAAAGTAATATTAACAATTTCATATCTCAAGTTTCGATTTTTTTTTGCACGGAAGTATTCGGAATGGAATCTATTGAAGATGCTGGCTAAATATATTATAAAGATGGAAATAAAATTATGAGCTTGATTAATATTATTATGGTTTATAAACCAGTTTCCGGATTTTCTGTTAAAGCTGCCTAACATAATTAAGACAGTTATCAAGCCTTATACAAAATATTAATTTTGTAATTAGGGTAAATGATTTTGTTAAACCGTCAGCTTCTAACAGAATAAATAATAATTTTGAATCTGTATTTTGTGTAAGACTTCATGATTTATTACAGGGTCTTATAAATTTTATTTGGAGCATAAGCTATAAATACCATATGGATACTGATTCAGCAGAAGTAACACTTGAGTAAAGTTTCCGTTTCTGCGAAATTTCGGACCTCTATCCAAAACTTTGTAAAGAGGTCCGGTCGTTTCCATCCGGAAATTTCGTAAAATGAACATGATTTCTAAAAGTTTTGACTCTGTTAATGTTGTAATTTCTGTTTAAATTCTATATGATTAAAAAAGCTGTATAGTTATTCTCTGAAGAGGCGCTTTATTAATTACTGTAGTTATTGTGATCCAGCGTTATTCGTTCTATCAATTTCTTAAAAATTATGTAGCCAATTTTTTTCCTGCATTATTTATGTTGAAAATAATGTATTTTTCAAACTTTGGTGTCCAATAAGTTATTTGTTTGGAAACCAAAAAATTACTTAGTCTAATTTCTGTTTTCTACACTCAAATATTTCATCCCAAAGGATTAATTATTGTGCCTTAAAAGGATATTCCAAAGCCATTAGTTGTGAAACTAAAGTGAATGGAGATAAAACGTTCAGTGGTGATAGTGGTGGTATCACGGCGACTGTAATGAGTAATGGTCGGGGGTTCATTACTCAACGACTCCCGGGAGTTTAGGCGTCATCTGTCATCGCCTTCGCGTCGTCTATTACAGCTCTATTTAGACCAGGAGACGAGACGCCACATGAATATTGTACTTCCGAATGAGTTGTTCCCGAACAAAATAGAGTGTTCAAAAGTACTCCAGTATCAAATAGCAGGGCTAAAGTTATGAATTTTGTTTTTATTGGTACGTTAATAATCATATTTTTCTAGATAAAAGTTGCGGAAATATTCTAAGTTGAAAATTTTCTCTTTAAAAATATTCTTCTACGATAGTGTTCCCGTGGATAGACACGAATAGTCATAAGTCATAACAGCTTTATGAAGTCAACAAGTCAATAAAATTATTCAAGCGTTATTCTCACTATAATATCTTAATACTTTCACCCATCTCTTAGCCTAGGCCCTAGTGGCGCCGTACTTATCAAGTCGACGGCTGAGTGTGAAATCTTAAAATTTAGATAACGGTTCACATACGGCGTTAGAACGAATTCTCAGAATGTCGCGAAATGTACGTCCGTCTGTAGCTCTTTGTGTTGGCTCATTGCTACTTCGATAGTGTCTTTTAATAGCTAGTTTCGTCTAACAAGCAGGAATTTCTTATGAATGGGAGATGAACATTGTTTTTATTTTTTATCATTTCTAAGTGACTAACTTTTAATAAATTCGGATTTCTCGATTTAAGGGTTTTCCATTTAAATATTTAACAGTACTTGAATTACAATTTAATGATTTCTCAAGAAAAGCGATAGATTATGGAATTCACACAAATCTTCACTAACTATGTATGTATCTCCAAAACAACCCTTTGACTTTTTGTCGTCTCCGTGTGGTATTTTTTGTTTGTCCTGCTATGTTTTATGATTGTTGCACGCCATATGCGTACACCCGTTGAGATTGCAATCGCCCAAGGAATTTATCACCTCCATTCAAGTCGTTAATTGCGTTACTGATGATAAAAGGAGATGCAACTTGGTAATCCCTAAATAATTTAATGCTCAAAAGTTTCACTTTTGTAGATTTACGTGTGTTATGTACAGATGTGTACTCACTCTTACTTTGTGCTTAATGTAGAATATAATATTTGTATACTGTTTTACTTTTCTTTAAGTTAATCATAATTTGACATCACTATTTGAATTCCTGTTCATTTTTGGTAGAGTAGAATAGGAATTCAATTTGTTCAAAGACATGTTAACCGATACTTGACCGAAACTAATAGAATCGACATGTCCCATTCCCAACGTTCAGATCCCTCTTAATTTCGTGCATCACTACACTTTCTTTTGTAATGGCAAACGCCTGAAGCGTCCGATCTCTCGATGATAAAAATATCTGTGTATCGATTACACATCGATGTCACGATTTAATCAATTAAAATTCTTGTATCTCGTAATGGAATTATTATCTTGTTAAGCGTGACAGGTTCTCATACTACCGGTTTATTTATTGATGAGTGTTTTGCTTGTGTGATTTTTTATTTTGTATCCAAATGGGATTGCTGCGAATATAGGGAAAGTCCATTCCTATTCAAGAACACGTGCAATTCTATCAGAAACTGAAATAATTTAAATAGGTATACATCGAATACGAATTTAAAAAATTCCGTTAAGTCCACTTATCATGTTTTGTAAAACCAGTACTACATATTAGACACTTAAACTACACGTATTGTATATATACCTTTATCAATTATTAAAATACAACGGATTATTTCTTAGCAACACCAAAATTTCAAATTGTATCAATAAAATTAATACGTCCGAATCGTAAAACTTTTGCTTCTGATTGCCACGATAATTACAATACCCAAAACTCCGAAGCGATAATCATTAGACTTTAATGAATTTTATAATTTCATCTTCATTATAATACATAAGCCATTTGGGCGCGAAATCGAGGACCGCCATTTTAGATGACTTGAAATTTCCCCGCCGTTTTTAACCGCAAAATATTCGGGGATAATTAAAAGGCTCCCCGTAGATTGCTTCCCTAGCTTTCTTCATTCCCGTCATGCTAATTAATCCATACAAATTGTTGGCTCAAACCGCCCTTCTGATTGCTTCTGACCACTGCAATACAAATACTTAGAAAAATATATACGTTGAAGCAAGGGCTAAGGCGGTTGTTTTGATTAAAAAGATAGGGTCGTCCCTTTTATAACGCCTACATTATGTATTGTGCTGTCCATCTCAGCTCTGTTTATATAGCCAACAATGGAGCGCAGAAAATGGTTCAAACTATTCCGAAGAAAATTCCTACTACTTTATTTTCCATTAGTTCTTACTTAAATGTCGCATGAATTCGTTGACCCGTCTTTGTTATCATGTTCCCTAAAAAATAGAACATTTATCAATTCCAAAGTTTTAATTGATATGACGCGAGGGTTAGTTAAACTTTTTATTCCTCTTTTCAAAGAAACACCATTACTTGGTTTATTTATTTCTATTTTTTCAATTTAATCGCGGAATAAATTTGTTTTAGCTCGTAAATGTCAGATTCATCACCGCCGTATTGATATGCAAGCGGCATACCTTTACTCATTCGTCTCCAGTCGATGCAGTTTATGTTATAGGTCTAGGAAACAGCCAGACCCACTTTATAGCTGCTTCTTTAGACGTTGAATAAATACATGTTTCTGTATTGCTATAGTCATTTATAAAGACGATATGTTAGGTATTCTAATTTACCTTCTTTAGATGTAATTTTCATCTGCAATTCATAATACATATGTCATGCATAAGTTTCTGCATATTTTATAAATATTCGTAAAAGACAATTTTTAAGATATTGATAAACATATATTAGTTATGTCCGCTTTATGCGCTTTCGTCTTCAATTTTCGTCATCTTCTTTCATTCAACTTTCATTTTCAATAATTGAATGCGTCAAAGAACGCAATGCCAACTGTTATTTTTAATAACAAAGCGAAAGTTTTGGACGGTCAGAGGGCATGCGTCGCGGGCATGTCTCACGTTCGCTGTTGACTGCCCTTGACGAACAGAAAAAGGTACAGTGTGGACAAAGCTATTATGTATCTGGTAATTTAGGATTTTATCTCAAGACTAGAAATGTCAAAATACACTGCGTTACAAACTTTTGATCTTATGGTAATAGTAATGTTACTCTCAGATAATATTATGAACTAGCATGGAACTTCTATTAGTTTGTAACTCTTTGGCTTCTATCAAGAATATCTACACGCGTTCATTGGTTCGTCTTTATGGCCATTTGTGAAAGATATGTTGTAAACGACTTCTATGTTTTGTATCATTTAAAACTTCTTGGTACTTCAATAAAGCAAAACTGTTATTACTACTTTACACAGCGGAAATAAAACTGCCAAGAAATCACCAAAGCTTTTACAATGAAATGAAAAAAATAATCAACACATACGGTTTTCTTTTTATTATGAGTCTTAAGGGCCTTCCCCTACGGAGATTCTGTAATTTACCGTATTTAGAGCCTTATAAACTCATAATTTGAAAGCTACAAAGTTTCCTTCAGTATATCAACATACCTTTCCCCTACATATTAGCTTCCAAAGTAATACCAATTTATTAAAATTCAAGCATACTTTCAGCATCTCCCTAGTATTTACAAATTACGTTTATTTGAAACACACGACAATAGATAGACAATTTCATTAACTACATATTCCCCGTTTTAATTATTTTTTAGATCGATTTTGAACTAAGATAATTTAAAAAAAAACAGGATTTTTGTGCGATCTCAGCAACGCGTCAAATGTATGTTCGGGGGATGGCCTTAATATCAGTTAAAGAACCATCAATGTTAGATACAGGTGACCAAAGCAACAATAGCGTACATGAATTAAGCTGTAAAGAAAATTGCCGATCCAAGAAACTAGCCAAATACTGCTTTACTCTATTCACTTGTCCGGGCATAAGGCTGACGTGGAAGCTATAAATAATGAATTCCCTTTGTCCCTCCGACACATAACAAGTGTTACAATATATCATCAGTTATTCAGCGGACTCTACATTTTCCCAACGATTTCCAATCTTTGGCTTGGAACTAACGACAATGGTATAAGAAGACAACCGCTCTGATAGATCAATTTTCAGTATATAAAATGTAAAATAATTATTTATATTCTAGATGACTATTGCAACTCCTTTGCGCCTAAATTCGTTTATCGCGCGGGAACCGTTTCCGGGATAAAAGTGTCCTATGTATCAAAATATCTCCATACCAAATTTCATCAAAATCATTTCAGCGGCTTGGGCGTGAAGAGGTAACATACAGACAGACATACTTTCGCATTTATAATATTGTTATGGATAAGGACAAATTCTTAAAACCTTATTGTTTCTGCATTACCTATTATGCGAGGCGTAAATATTATTCAGGTAACAACCCTTCACTAAAAAATATCCTAGTCAAGGAAGCCAATGATTCACTGCACCGGGTTGTTGTATTTGTCAGAATCACAAGTATATAACGGCCAGAAGTCGTGACCGAAGGTGTTGCAATGATTTAACGTAGCAAGTTACGTGGACGATCATTTTCCAGGGAAAATAAGGCTCCTTGGACAAATAACTAAACTTTCCCTTCTGTACGAAACAAAGACATTTAAGCCAAACTACGAAGCTTGTTAAAAACTTGACTAGGTGCAATAATGACGTACAATGTTGTTTTGGATAGTGTTTTATTCAGGATTATTCTTCCAAAAATGTAGTTTTATGGTTAAATCTCGTCTGGTCCATAATAATGTTACCAGTAAACCTGGCATTTGTCATCAATAATACCTACTCTGTTTGTTTTGTGGGACATTAATAAATTATTTTATAGATCTCTTACCCTTTGTTTTATTTGAATACGAACCATCATGAATTGTTGAATCTACTAGATATTAATTGTAGTGTGGCATATCGCGTAATAAAATCTAGTCTATGCTCCATTTCAGGACATAACTATCACAGATCTGGTCTAGGCCATTATTATAGTCCAATAAACGTTTGACTAGAATTATTCCGTAAAACAACCGATAAATTACAACGAAATCATTGGTGGACTCCTTTCTGGATACTCGAATTCTACAGTAATAAACGTTATTTATCGACACGGAGGCTAAAATATTCATGGATAGCCTTAATAACATTGCGAGTTTAAAATTACAGCGGCCCTTCCCCCGGGCTGGACCACGATTTTAGTTTAAAGAGATAATTATTTAAATGTTACCTTACCTCATCGAATACTTAATTGATGTTTATTTGATTTGACTTAATGGACTGGCGAATGTCGCGAGTGATTTAGTATGATTATACTTAATTTAAACTGTAGCGGAAACAAGAAATATAATATTAAAAAATATATGTTTTGAAGAACTAAAGCTACTATTAATGTTTATCGATTGGAAAAATTATTGAGAATAATGTCACCATGGCATGTATCCAAAACAGCACAAAGTATCTAGTACATTTACATTACTTTTATTACATTTTTCATAACTTTTGCTTATTAACTTATTTTATTTATCTTTTTCCGAATATCTAATATTCTACGTGACTCTCGGATGTTGTTAAATCTGTTAGGGCCGAGGGATTTTTTGTGCTTCCCTTTGTGAAACAGTAATCTTTTATAACGGTTACACTTTTTCGTTGGCACTCGTGTTTGTAACGATTGGAGTTACTTTCGCTTTAGCAGCAAAAAACATAATTTGGTTCCTCCGAGCTCAAGTGCTCACGATAGGAGAATAAGTTATCTTGGCACCTTTTTGTCACTTACTTTTTGTTGGGTTAAAAAGATCTCGAGTATTATTTATCATCGTTTAGTGCGTCTCTTCTATAGTGTGAAATTGAAGAACCTCTTTAACAGGGGAGTGACAATCTTTTTGTCTAGCAAGCGTGTGTTATGTAGTGCCAAATGCGTTAGCAGTTTTCTTTAGAGTTTGAGTGAAAGCTAAAATATTGATGTTCGTTTTAAAAAAAAACATAATATTTTACAAAAATATTTGGTTGAGCTTATAAGACTATAGATCGTTTACTTTGATACTCGTTTTATTTACACTCGACAAATAAGGTAGTCATAGTACATATTGCGAGGAAATCTTTGAACTTCACGACATAACACGACTCTGCATTAAAGTAGATAATAATCCTAGTACATAATACCTTGATAATAATAGTCTTTCTGGTGAACATTAAGATATGCAGAAACCTTTGTTTATAGTGTGAAATACTAGATACTTTCTATTATCCATACTAATATTATAAATGCGATTGTGTGTCTGTCTGTTACCTCTACACGCTTAAACCGCTGAACCGATTTTGCTAAAATTTGGAATGGAGATACCTTGAATCCCGAGAAAGGACATAGGATAGCTTTTATCCCGAAAAATTTACGGTTCCTGCGTGTTAAACAAAAACGAAGTTCCTCTAGTGTTAAAATATTTTACCATTTTTTGTTTGTCGCAGGCCTGGAGGGACTTATTTAACTTTTCTGCTCTGTAGTGCTATTTAGACGTTAAATAAAACTAGTATCTGGTTTCTATTTAACTATATTTTAGGAGAAAAAACTAAATACTTATAACATTTCTTACACAAAACATTGACTTATGTAGTAATTTCAACATACCGGACAAACGAAATTACCTAAGCAGTATCCACAACATTTCAGCAATTTGTATGTTGACAATGATAAAATATTGCTTGAAGAAATTGACCCTCTATCTCGTGATTTCAACATAAACTTTCGCGGTGCATGTCCCGCGGCTCCGTGTGCTACCGGTGCGGTCGGCACGAACGCCATTTGTCTATTGCCCGCGGCCGCCACGCCCACAGCTTCCACACCATAAACGTATGCAATTTATACGTGACACACGATTATCTGCACGTACAAAAATTTTAATGAAGTTAATACAGGTAAAGGTGCAAGCGAATGTGGTAGTTTTATAAAAATAATTCGATGATAAAACGGAAACATTGTAAGAAAAGGCAACAAGTAAAATTAAAGTTTATATAAAATGCTCTTATTCTTCTTATTAATCCCTCGATCGTGGATTCCTGGAAACCTATTATTGGCACCTGGCTCCTAAGCGGTCGAATTCGACCGCTTAGGAGTAGTGTGGCAGTCTTTTTTTTTTTTTTTTTTTTTTTTTTTCGAAAGGGTCTAAGCTACTGGTCTGGTTAAGACCGTGGTAGTTTAATCGTGGCTATAACTAGTCTGTTGCTAGTTGGTTTGGAGATAAACAATGAGGGGGCCTGGCCCCCTCCCCTAAAGTCACACGTGTGACATTCTAATCGGGCAATATTGGGGAGAGCTACGAAAATAAGCTATTTTCATCTGACGTGGGGACACGGATCCCCCCTGCTCTTAAGGGGTCCGACCCCTTACTCACTCTCTGACGAGTGAGGCTGCTCGCGCGCGGTAGCACAAACTAGCTGCGTACGAGTTATCGCGGTAGATGAGCTCAAGTTATTAATGTTATTGCATAAAAGAGGGCCGTCCCTCTCCCCTTCCGAGTCCGGTTGGGGTGACATACGCGTGTATGTTCTAATGTCAAAGTAATTGGTAGAGCTCTCTACGACAATGTCGCGGTCGCGGTCATGATTTAGGTGTGTTCCTATGCTATCCGCATGCGAACTCGAACCCGGGATCGAGCTCGGCACCGGATTTCGGTCGGTCTGTCTGTTTGTCGTTCGGGTCGTGTTAAGTCCTCGGGGAAGGCGCCGGCGTCGTCCCCGGTGCAGTACTAACCACGCGGGTGAGTGTGATTTGTGTTTGCGTAACTGTACACAGTACGTTACGTATTCTGTGATGGGATCTACAGGGTCGGCTAAGATATGCTTAGGCCGCCTGAAGGGGTATCGGAATGTCGGTGCGTCATGTTCGTAGTCCACAGCCTTACGAATGAGCGGATTGGGATGTACTTTTCCTTTCTCAAAGAATCTCTCCGAGAGTTCTTTGATATAGGCTTTGATAGTGATAAGCTCGCAGTCTCTATGCAAGTCGATGTTTCGCATGTAACGGGGGGCACCTGTTGCCATGCGCAAAAAACGGTTTTGAACTCGTTGCAATTGGTTCATCTGATTGTCACTTATGTGTGCGAAAGAGACGCACGCATAAGTGAGTATCGTTCTTATACATGTTTTGTATAAGGTGAGCTTATGTCTTAAGGACATTTTGCTACTCGCGTTGAGTAAAGGATATAATTTGTATAATACAAATTTCGCTTTACGTACGGTATTCGATATATGGTTCGTGAATGACATCGACTTGTTTAGTACTACTCCTAAGTATTTGACAGCCGTGACTTCGGGAATTAATTTTCCGTGCAGACTAATAGGTTGCATTTTCTTACGTTTTAGTCCGTTAAATAATATAGCGTGACTTTTGTCGGGGTTTAGTTCGATTCTCCATTTTGCGAACCATTTACCGAGTTCGGTAACTGCTTCTTGGAGTTTTTTGGACGCGAAAGCTATTTGGCGATGAGCAAAGAACAGGGCCGTGTCGTCTGCGAATAGCGCTTTTTGTACTCGAGGGTGGGTGGGCAAATCGGACGTGTAGAGATTGTAGAGGGTCGGGGAGAGAACCGAGCCCTGCGGTACTCCAGCCTCTAGATCTCTAAGTGAAGACAGAATGCCTTCGACTCTGAAACGAAATTTACGGTTTTTGAGGTAGTTACTTATTATTATAACAAGACTATCGGGAATGCCGAGTTTAAAAAGTTTATAAATTAGCCCATTGTGCCAAATTTTGTCGAATGCTTTTGCGACATCAAAGAAAACAGCGCAAGTCGGTCTCCTATTGTTCTTTTGTTCTAATATGTACTCCGTTAGGCGGTGTACCTGAGCGGGACAGCTGTGGAATTCGCGGAATGCGAATTGTTCGTCAGGTAAGAGTTTTTTATCAACTATGACGTCTTTTAGGCGTCTTAGTATAACTCTTTCGTAAATTTTACCGAGGCAACTAATTAAGCTAATTGGTCTGTAACTACTTGGTTCCGTCCGGAGTTTACCCGGTTTGTGGATACCTATTATTATAGCTACTTTCCATATATCTGGGAATGAACATCCTAGTAAAAGGGCGTTAAAGATGTTCACGAGCAATTCAATTATAGTGGCAGGTAGTAATTTAAGGGTTTTATTTGAGATACCGTCCAGGCCTGGGGCCTTTCTGGAATTCAAATCTTTAATAATATCTTTGATTTCCTCCATATCCACCGGCCTGAGAGGCTCTGATGGTGGGGCCATGAGTCGGCTTTCTACCTCGGTATTGACTAGATTATCATGATCAGGGTCGGTCGGGAGAGTACTAGGTCGGCACTGATTTTCTATGGTGTCAGCCAAGCATTCGGCTTTGTCGATATCCTCCAGTGCAGGAGGACGATTTGGTCTGTTTAGTGGAGGCATGTCGCTCTCCGTATCTTTTTTGAGGGACTTCGCGAGCGGCCAGTAGGCCGTGTGAGACGGTTCGAGTTCGCTAAGAAGTCGATCCCACCTCTCGGCTTTGTGTTGTTTGATTTTATATTTAACTTCCCTCTCGTAGTGACGGAGGGCCCTCCTCCAGTCTTCCGATGGGTAGCGATCGTATGTGCGTTTAGCCGCGTTACGGAGTCTGATGGACTCTTTTATATCATCTGGGAGAGGCCAGCGATTCTCATGAATCGTTGGCATTTCCCTAGAAGATTTTTCGATGTTCTCTACCAGATGATCAGTCAAGTGGAGAGAGGCCTCAAGCGCCACTTTAGAGTCTTCGATGAAATCGGGAATGAGATCGAGGTGACTCGATTGAAGGTTTTCTAGGTTATCTGCTAGTAATTTATAATCAATTATCTTTTTAGTACTAGCAGCGAGTTGGTTAGAATTGCCAAGCGCAATTTTAACTGGTCTGTGGTCCGAGTTAAGCTCGTGGATTGTTTCCAAAGAGATGTTGAGGTTAATGTTTTTAACTAACGCAATATCAATAACACTAGGGTTATGAATAAGGTTGTTACTACGGCTAGCAGTGTCGTAGCGAGTGGGGTCGTTAGGGGCTAAAATTGCAAAATTTAAGGAGTCGCTTAAGACGGATAATCTAATGCCATTCGTATTAGATATGACATTGCCCCACTCTGTGTGTTTGCAGTTTAGGTCGCCGGCAATAATGACGGCATTGCCTAAATTAAATAGCGATCTTAATTCGCTAGAAGTTATGGGCATTTTGCTGGCTAAATAGGCAGATACAATTATGATAGGTTGATGGTCTGTCATGCTAATGTGACAAATAGAAGTTTCTAAGTTAGTTAGGGATGGGGGTTCTAGGGGAACACAGTGCAATGATTTTTTGTAATAAATCATTGTGCCTCCGAGTTGGGATCGGGTTCTGTCATTTCTAACTATTTTATAGTTAGCTATTTTTGGGCTTTTTCTACTAGGCTTAAGGAACGTCTCCTGCATTAGTAAAATATCGACATTGTGGTTTATGACGAAATCGCGGATTTCGTCTATATTATTATGTATGCCGTTTGTATTAAACGTAACTACCTGTAGGGAGCGCGGTTTTATTCTTCCGGTTGAATCCATTAGTTAAACGATAGTGATAAATTGAGAGAATTGATCCTGCGGATCAAATCGTTGTAAGTCGACAGACAGGCGGATAATTGTGAAAAAGTCCTAGCCGTCCGTAGTCCGTAGGAGAATTCGGCTACCTCTGACGGGTTTATGAGGCTTAGGAAGTCGGTCACGTCACGCAGGTCGTCTCCGTAATTGGAGGTTATATTCGCGGGGGGAGTGCGCTTTTTCGCGGGGTGCACGGGTTTTGCCACGGGTGTTGCGGGCTTTGCCGCTGGGGGCGCAGGTTTTGTCGCGGAGGGCGCGGGTTTTTGCGCGGCGGTGGGCTGGGCCCTGTTGGGGAGCACGGGGAAGTTATTAGGGGCACTAGTGCTGTTCACCCAAGGTGATTTAGTGGGAAGCGGAGCAGGGATAAATCTCTGCTTTGTTTTTTCCTTATTGTTTTTCTTTGTTTGAGGCGCAATTCGTCTCTTTACTTTGGGTGCTTTTACACACCCTCTGTAATTAGCCGGATGGCCTTGTGTTTTGCATAGCACACAGCTGGGGGGTTCGGACTCCTCAGCTGGTGTTTTGCGTGGGCAGTCAGAGGTGCCGTGGTCTCCTAGGCACTTGACGCAACGCGGTCGGGCTTGGCAGTTTCGCGCGGAGTGCCCGTAAAGTTGGCACCTGTGGCATTGGCCAGGAGTGCCTCTTTTACGGGGGGGTTCCACGCGTATTCCGGTTATATTACATACGGCGCGTATGTTAAAAATTTCCTTACCCTCGGGGGTAAGGGGGAGGATCACTAGTACCATGTTGTACACGTGTTTTTTGACGGGGTGGTACATCCTGTGTACCTCGGTCGCGGGGTAACCTTGGGCTATTAGGTCTTCAAGTACATCCCTTTCGGAGATGAACTTGTCGACACCTACAATGACGACGCGGAGGACACGTTCGTCCTCTAAGGCATAGGTGTGGTAACCTATGTTTTTTCCACGGAGGAACGCAGTTAGGAGGCGATGGTCCTGAGGCGTTTGGACCTGGACCTTTATCCCGATCGGAGTTGTGGTAGCCGACGAGTAACGGAGCTTTTTCTCGTTTATCGCGGCCGAGATGATGTTCCATTTTTCCTTCTCCTGTACTATGACAGGAGGAGGCATTTTGGAAGCGGGTTCCGTCTCGGAAGTCAGAGGGGCCTGAGACGGAACTATTTGAGAGGCCTGCGAGGCCTGGGATGCCTGAGGGGCGATTGGGGGGCGAGCGGGGGACGCGGCAGTACTAGTCTGCACGGACATCGCGGGTAGCTCGGGCCTAGGGGCCGGTTTAGTCTTTCTAGACTTTGGTTTTCCGGCCTGTTTAGTCGGGGAGGACGAGACTGGAGAGGAAGAGCCTTCAGCGCGCTTCCTCTTCTTGGTCTTTTTACTGACGACCGTGGTGAAGTCGCCTTCACCAGGGTCAGTCTCTTGCTCCGAGCAAGACATCTCAGAAGGAGACGAGTATGTAAGTCGGGGGACTACGGACTCTACAGGAGTCACGGCGGTGTCACAGTCGGGAGACGCGGGGGAAACAGCATCGTGATTTCGCACGAAGTTGTCCCACCTTTTCGCGACGTCAGGGTATTCTACTTTTAAGAAAGATAAAAATTTATCAATCATGTCGGCCATGATGTCGGTTGGTCAGTCTGCTCTTAATGAAAAATTTCCGAGAGGGTACAACCCCGCCCGGCAACCGGGAGGGGAGGTGTGTAAAGAGGTATAAACCTCGTGTAGTGTACCTAGTTTTCGTGTCGCCGTACTTACGATGTGTTCCAGGCGGTCGGGAAACACACACAAAACTCACAACACTAGCACTCGGGCGCTGGCGAGCAAGGCGCGGCGCGACCTACGGCGGCAAGCGCGGGCGAGAGCCCGCACTCGGGCGAGACGAAACAAGCGCCGGCGCAGAGTTCGCTCGATCGCGGACACACTAAAATCGAAAAACCTCGTGGCGCGGACGTGATCGCGAAATCGCAACAAGCACAAAGTGTGCCGAGCGAGAGCTATAGAAAGAGACAGCACCACAGTCGCCTAGCAGCGTGCACTTGAGCGGGAAACACGTGCTTATCGGACGGGATCCGTAAGCAGACTGTGTGTGGCAGTCGCGCGACTTCTATACCAAAGAGGGTCGCGCGCGACTGCCGCACTACTGGCGACGGCAGCCTTTAATTTATAAAAGCTGATGCTAGTCATAGCTTACTGGAATTTTTATTTCTTGCAAATTAAAACGTAGAAGTATATTAAGCATTATAAATATTGGAATATTATATTCGATGATGAATGATGATGATAATTGTGTTATGGTAATAATTAATTTGGTCCATGTTACAAATGAACTAAAACGCTTAACGCTTGTGTTATTTGCAAAAGAGATAACAAAAACACACAAAGTAATCAACAGCTAATTACAAACCATGTATGATGCAAACAGAATTGCAAAACTGCGGCTTAAAGGAAAACTATCCCAGCTGTATGAGAAATATGAGCCACTTTTGCGTAAAAGGTAATTATTTTTTCCATGTAACCAACGGACAACATAAGCTGTGGCCTCCGGGGATCTATTGTAAGAGAAAATATATTTTTTTAACTAAAACATAATTAAATTCACACACGATGCTCCAAGAATATAGTGTTATCTGCTTTTATGTTCATGCCTTAGGCTTCGAGACCACTTACGACTTACATTGTTGTGCACGTTGAATGCACCGACATATCAAGTAATTGAAGTAGATTCGTATTATTAATATTTGAAGATTAATGATTTAAATTAAGCTTTTGGATTTAATAGGTATTGGATTGAAATTTTAATGGATAGAAATCAACCTGTCCTAATGGATGGATGTTAAAAATAATATATGTATAGTGTCACTGCACTCTTATACATTGAGCAACGTACTGACCATCTTTAATCTAACTGTAAAGTTTCTGGGCCCACGATTCTTGAAGAGCCATTAAGCTGAGGAGTTTACGGTAGCATCTGTTATCAGATGTTGGGACAATATCGCGGTAGTTTCAGGTAGTGATATAAATCAGGAGATTGGTACATAACGGGGTAGGACGTGACCGGCCGGAGCGGCCCTTACCTTTTTCGTATAACTTTTATAATTGGACAAGATATTCGTGTCGCAGATATTGCTTTGTTTATTGCTATTATATAGTCGATTTTTGATATAAGGGCAATCCTTTTTAAAACTTTTACGATAATTCTGTACGCTATAGATTTTAATATTATAGAAATAGCGAAAACATTGTTTTATTTAGATATGAATTATTCTGCTATGAATTTGTACACCAAACATATTTTTTGTACTTATATTTATTTCAAAAGACAATTTTAAAATGTTATATTGGTTATAATTTTGGTTTACACAACGTTATTATGTTTTGAAATAATGTAACTACAAATACTATTCGGATCATCATCATTCAAAAGCATAAATAATACTCTTGTGTACCATTTATAACCGAAATTCTAACACGAATGCAACGAGTAAAAATACCCACGCATTCATCGTTACTCCTCACAATATTAATTGACGCTTCTCCTGGCAAAATTCCATCATTAGTTAAAGCACCGAAAACGTTACAGAAATCATTTTTTTTCTACCTTTCCGTTTATACATCATAAGTTTCGCGTTTGTTTTAATAAATCATAATATTCCGAGCCGCGTCCTGGGGGAGAACCGCTGATGTTTTATTTGACGGCTGGACGTCTTTCATTTTGCCAAAGCTAAATATAATATTGTTTATGACCTGATATTTTTTGGCTCTCTTTTAATATTTAATCAGTGTCATGATTCTTTTTAAAAAAACTTGCGATTTATGTTTTCTGTTTCACAAATTGTGTCATTTGTTAGACATTAATTAGTAGCAAGGTGGAGCTCATTAGGAAGGATTTTTTGATTTTAGTTCACGTTAACGGTAATAGTAAATGTTCACTGTGCATGTATGACAGTATGTGTTCAGGTAATGCAGTTAAATAACATAATTATTACATATTATCTTTTGTTCTCGAATAAAACTTAAAATAACGTCTAGTGTAATATTGTTCTTCTAGTCTTATCAACCAAATTATACACAACGTAAAAAGAGAGAGCTTTTTTATTGGAATAATTGAAAGATACGAAAACAATAATCATAAATACGCGTTCATGTCGAAATCGTGAATGGACAATTTAAATAAATATAATCGATTCGAATCGATTTCCAACATTGTGTTCGTTTCATCGATATTGCCCTATTCGACGATCGCTATTTTGTTTTTCCGTCATTTGTTTTCTTGTTTATTGATATAGGTTATGACCGTACTAATTTTACCAAATTCGATTTTATGAGTGCCGATCAAATTCATTGTAGTTTAAAATCATGGGCTTTTCATTGACTGTTTTATTTCTCTTGATTGTTTCATTTTCTAGGGGTGATTTTTAATAAACTAAGAAAAAGTTTCTAATTAGCTTGTATAAAACGTTACTTCATTAACACAAAATATTTAGTTACAAAGTTTTAAAATGTCGAATCCAGACCGACACGAGTCGAAACTACGAATTCCTTCTACGCGCTGTGTCCACAAAAAATATACCAAACTTTTTTCTAATATCCCGAGTTTACGTGGGTCGTGTTGCCTTTTTATTTTTAAAGACATTGATTGATCGTACCTTATGCCACTAGGACCTCGGTTTATTGTTTTTCTAAACTTTTTTCGATTGAAACTAAACGCAATATCTTATTGGCTTTATTGAGATCGGTTTTATATTTCGGTTCATTTTTTTCGGGCTATCTTCTTTTGAGGTGAATGAATGAGTTATCCATGTGAAAAATGGTGGTTTAATGTAGAGAACTATGCAATGGTTACCTGTCGTCAGCAAATAAGGCACTTACTGTGAAAAAATCATTTCTATTATTTTCTTTGAATATTACATCAGCATATTATATAAATTATAATCTAAGCCAATATCCCGTTACCAATTGTACCAAAAAAAAAAAAATATTTTTTTAAAATTTAGATTTTTTGTCATTTAGATTTTCCACCAATTGCTCTGAGGTTTGAATCATCGAAAAATATTTTTATAGGATTTTCATTTTATTATTAGAATTAGAATTCTAGCTTCGATAAACCGGGTACTAATAACATACGCGATACAAGATATCTATGAACACACCTGCAGAGTGCAGATACGAGTGAAGCTCAAAGTAATTAATTTTGTTTTTAATCTCATTCCATACAACCTGCCGACTTGACCGAGGCAGACCACGAAAGCTGTAAATACTTTTTGTAGGCGCAGGTAAAAAGTTTTATTAATGGTGAGCTTCGGCAACTTAAAGGCGAAAATAAACCGGGTTCCGTATTTTATAAAATAATATAGAAAGAAAGATATTATAAAATACATTTGTGTAACGATTTGTTATAAATTTTCTAGTTGTAAGTAAATAATAATAATTAAATAAATAAATGCTCATAGCTGAAGCAATACACTACGACAAAATTAATTTCAGCGTAACAAAGTATTTTTTAGTAAAATGTTTAATTTGCTAAGTACCTACTACAATAAAACAAAGTGAGTAGTGTTTATTTGCCGATAAACGGAACCCTAAATTCACCCCATATAGATTCCAATTTTATGAAGGTTTAAAAGCCAAATAATATATTAAAAGCTTTACGGCCTATAGGCCTGATTAAATTTAATTATACGGTGATATCCATTTGTAGCTAATTAGTTTTATAATCTATTATCATTTTATGGCAATTTTAATACTATTAATTGCAAAACTTGCTTAAAATCTCGGCCACATACTTAATGTTATCCGATTTTGATGTAGTATATTACTAATTTAACTATCTACTTCCATTAAAAATATAATAATTTACATATTTTAATCACAAATCGCTAATAGCAATAAACGCCTCGTAATAATTAGTAATTATTATTAGTTATTAGACTTATTAGCATCAATAACAACTTTTATTAGAAACTTATCTACTGAATGAAATTAATATCCTTTCGATTTCTCTATATGGTAAGCAAAAATTACATTTTTGCTTCACCTTATCCTTATCCCAAAATTGTAATGTATCACAGGCCTTAGAATACCCTTATCCCAAAAAATCTGAGTTTCATTAGGGAACAGTCTGGACGGGTGACCAAACTTGGCGCTGAATTCGAATATTATACTTTCAAATCGTGAAATTCTCTGAGGGGCACTTTTTGTGACTCACGACCTTAAAAGTCACCATGAAACTCCAAACGTTGAGGCAACGAGCAAGGATAAAGAAAAGACTAACAATAATTAAAATCGAAATAAAGTTAAAGCTAAATTTAAAACTTGATTTACCATAAGGTTTTAAGTTTTAAGTTTTTAATACTTTACAATACCTATTTCATGTATTTACCACTAATCTAATTTTAGCACAGTTTTTTGCTTTTAGCAAAAAAAATTGGGTCTAGTCATTGAGATGTATGGAGTTGCTATTACCAACAAAAAACATGTTGCACTTGAAGAATGAGCGGGGTGAGAGGCGGGGCGGTAATGGCTATAGATCAGTGCCGCAGAAGTGACAAAGCTTTGTGCCTACACTCGAATGAACGCAGACTCTATTTGAAAGTGGAGCGAAGAAATAGTTGAAATTGTGGAAAAAACGGGAGGGAATTATTTGAAAGGGCTTATTTGAAACGCGCTAATCTCAGGAACTACTGGTCCAATTTGAAAAATTATTACAATATTAGATAGCCCATTTATCGAGAAAGGCTACAGGCTATATTTTATTACGCTAAGACTAATAGGAACGAGAAATACAGGAAAATGTTGAAAAAACGGGCTAAATTATTTGAAAGGACTTATTTGAACGCGCTACTCTCAGGAACTACTGGTCCGATTTGAAAAATTATTTCAGCGTTAGATAGCCCATTTATCGCAAAAGACTATAAGCTATATTTTATCACGCTAAACCTAATAAGAGCGAAGAAATAGAGGAAAATGTGAAAAAACGGGGGAAATTATTTTATAGGGCTTATCTCACGAACCACTGGAGCAATTTTATGTTATTTGACACACATGAAGAATAGACCACGTGAAAGGACAAAAGTTTCTTTTTTGCGGAAAAATGTACGGCTTCCGTGACATTCTTAAATTACGCGGGCGAAGCCGCGCGGAACATCTAGTATAAAATAACGGGGCAGACGGGTCACCTGATGGAAAGCAACAACCGTCGCCCATGGGCACTCGTAACGTCAGAAGAGCTGCAGATGCGTGGGAATATGCCTTCTTCTTAAAATGCTTCTGGCGATAGTTCGTTCTACAGTTTTGCAGTGCGCGGAAGAAAATTACGCGAAAAATGCACGGTGGAAGACCGCCACAAGGTGATGGGATGGTCCTCAGAGCACTCCCCGTGATACAACTGATAGAGGATGCATATAGCCAAACGTATTACCTCCTTTTTTGGAAGTCGGTCAAAAACTAAAGTATTACATTACATACCAAAATTTTACAAAGCCGTTACAGCGGCTTAGGCGTGAAGAGGTAACAGACACAGAGAAAGACAGACAGATAGACGGACGGATAGACAGACAGACAGAAACACTTTCCATCCAAAGTCCGCTGCATACTTACTAAATTCAAATTACTTATATATTTATAAATACAATTATAATGTACGCATGTATAATGTATACGTAATACCGTATTTATATTATTACCAAAATACAAACTCGTCTACGTGAATACTTCATTCATCGTCGTCTCATCATAGATATCTGTATTCTGCCTACATTCCCCTCTGAATCTACTACTCTATGACAATGCGAAATGGCGCGTGTCTTCGCCTAGTAATTGAATGTTCGTATCTTAATTGAAAACAATTAAATAAGAATACTAACCGATGAAATGTTATGCCGTCGCATTTGGAAGTGTTTTTGGAATTATTTTTACAATATCCTAAGACACACCAAGGCATTTTTGTGACTTTTATTTTGTTTTTTTATAATTGTCATACGTCAAGTGCGCAGAAGAGCTCGCGGCCGACTAAGTGCACTGCGGCTATATAGCGTCTCTTGAATGTGACCAAGCACTGCGTTGCGGTGTCAACTCCATACATCTCAATGGGTCTAGTTTAATCCACTTTGCAGCCTAAAGCACAGAAATCAGAATTTATACCTAAAGCGATGTTATCCTTGTTCATAAATAAAAGGTTCGCAGTTGTATGAAGTTTCTCATCTTTATGTTGTATCTTTAAACGTTTACTTTTTATAATATGAACTTGGATGTATATTGTATAAGGCCGTCCCTTTAGTTAGAGGGTAATAAAAATACTTTTAGCGACTATCGGATCCAGTCTGGTGGATTATCTTGAAGTAATTATTTAGCTAATAAAAGCAGATCAGTTTACACTTTGTAGAAATATATTATCATAACATTTCCGATTTACATCTTCGGTGAATAGACAGGAAATTACCACAGAATCTTCTGTCTAAATCTAATAAAATATATAGTTGTTGCCTACTGTTGTCCAAATAATTTGGAATAGGTAAAAAGCTCATAGCATATTTGTTATTTAGCGTATAGTAGCGTATAGTATTGTTACTTGTTACATAATCACCACCATTCACGAGAAACTTTTTGGTTAAATAACCTAATAAATACTATTATTATGAGGTTGTTATGAAATAAATATTACACACAAATGTAATAAAAGTTCCTAAACACTATCTAATTCGGAAAGTTGTAATGGTAATGTTATATTTCTCGCAAATAACAAAGTAACACATCCCACACATCCATTTAATCAAAACTTTCGTAGTTCTATCTGTGATAGCCATAAACTAGAGCCTCTTATAATTTTCTTATCAGCACATCTGTTTGAGTGCCGACATAACTTTTTATCCCCTACATCTAACAAATATCATTGTTTCCTTTTTTTACTCGCCCCGTCTCGCTCGGACTTTTTACGATAATTACAGCCTTCGATCTTTTATTCGTTTAAATATTTTATCAATCATCACCCGTTCGAGATTCTTTTGGTTTTAATTTAGTTTCTCTCTTTCTTTCTGTCGTTGTTAGAAAGAGATGAACTCGACAGAGAACCGAAATTTGGGCTAGCTGGCATTCCCGTTGTTCGTTTCTTTTTATGGTTTCAAGTATTTTTAGATCTTGGTATCCTTTTTCAGATTAAACTGTTTTATAAATGTGTTCTAATGATAGTTCATTAGAGATAGAATGAGTAACGGTGAAGTACTTGTAAAATCTACGTCGTTTGAAAGACATGAATCATCATTATTAAACATTTTTATTTCCTTAAAGACGAAATAGATTGTTGACCGCGAACTTCCTGCGCGGACCTGCTTTGGGTTTCTGGACAATTCATTTTATTATCTAATATCCATGTACTAAAATGCAAAACTTTGTCTGCTAGCTCTTGTATCTTACCCCTCACACTTAAGTTGCTAAACTATTGTAAAGAAATCTAAATACATTTTTTTGCCTGCGTAAAAAAATCTAAAAATTCTAGATTTTAATATTCTAAAAAAAGTTTTAATACATAAGAGTACTAACAAGTAACTACTTTCAGGATGCGAGCGTATTTAGTGTGTTTTTCATTTTTTTCTTCCCTAATATTATTAGAATGTATTAAATTTCCCACAAAAACTACAAAGGCTGTAATCTTCGCAATTGCGACAAATATTTTCCTTTTCAATCCGTTCCTTTTAGATCGGAACACGATGTTTATGCTAATTCACCCTTCTGGTTTCAATAGCTGACCTCTGGCCCTGCGAATATGGCGCGGTAGTACATTACCTGATACCATTCATGATGTACTATGGTTTGTGTGAAATTTCTCATCGCCTGACCGTTTCGTGAAGTTATTTGTAAAGGTATATGTTAGGGTAAGATTAAAGCTATATTCGCTACGAATAGAACACAAGTAATTTACAAAGTACATAAAATATCAGCTTTGGGCGAAATTTTTTTCCGAGTTATCATGTGCTTGTTGGATGTTATTAAGTGTGCCTTGATGACTGTAATTGTCCCTGTAATTACTTAGGTTAGGTAAGACAGTACAGACCTACAAGGAATCGATCCGAAACAGCTAGTACTTAAAAATTACACCAGCGTAATTTTTATCTGGTCAAATACAAAATAAATATTCTTGAACTCGTGATCTTAGTAAGTAGGCAATAACTAATAAATAGCTGTCTCTTAAGACACATTACAGGATAACGGTAGAATAAATTCGGCTTTCGCAAAAAAATCCTCATTGGAAAATAGTTGCACAATTTTCTATTTCTTCAAACGTACTGCACTTACATTTAAAAATTGTCCGTATTATAGGGCACAAGCAAACTCCACTGCAGTAGATTTCTAGGTCACCTGAAACATCATTATTCCAGTCAGAGCTGAGTTCCATGTTCGCAGGCGTTTTTCGACTTCCTTTCGGCACTGTAATACGTTTTCCTCTGTCCTTTCGGCACGACCGCTTGCGAAGATCTCTCACACAGATAAAATATACTGTACTTTTTACTAACTTGTCATGGGGTGCACGACAAATTGTGCGTAGTGTTCTTTACATTATGATTGTTCTACCCGACTTCGCCAGCAGGATTGTTATGTCACGATATCTGTACATATTATAAAACAAAGTCGCTTTTTTCCCTCATGTCCCTTTGTTCCCTTTAATCTTTAAAACTACGCAACAGATTTTGATGATTCCTTCAGTGTTAGATAGCCTATTTATCGAGGAAGGCTATAACCTATATTTTATCACGCTAAGACTAATAGGAGCGAAGAAATAGAGGAAAATGTGGAAAAAACGAGGAAAATTATTTGAAAGGGCTAACTTGAACGCGCTAATCTCAGGAATTACTGGTCCGATTTAAAAAATTCTTTCAGTGTCATAGTCCATTTATTGAGGAAGGCTATAGGCTAATTTTATCACGCTAAGACTAATAGAAGAATGTGGAAAAAACGGGGGAAATTATTTGAAAGGGCTTATCTCGCGAACTACTGGAGCAATTTTTATGTTATTTGGCACAGATAAGAAGTAGACCACGTTAAGGATCATAGGCTATCGATTTTAATCATTTTTTCAGTGGCTATATTTTTTTACCCGTGCGACGCCGGGGTGGGTCGATAGTTACTATATGTAATATATTAAGTTGTCTAAAGCCTAAACTTCTTGTAAGATTTGAACTGGAGTGTAGTTATAAGAGACTACTTTGCAAGTACATCATAATAAAGAAGGCAGTCGAGTGTCGTATTACTTTTAAAAATTCTCCGTTGCACCAAAATTCTTTTATCGCGCGGGAACCGTACATTTTTTCGGGATAAAAATTATCTTATGTCCTTTTTCGGGATTCAAAGTATCTCCATGCCAAATTTCAGCAAAATCAATTCAGCTGTTAAAGCGTGAAGAGGTAACAAACAGACAGACAGACAGACAGGCAGACAGATAGACAGACAGACAGACGGACAGACAGACGGACAGACAGACAGATTCACTTTCACATTTATAATATTAGTAGGCATGGATTTCTGGATCTGCCCAAACATTTCAAGATGGTTGGCTAAAACATGAAACCGCGTATGAAAAGAAAGTTATAATTTTGTATGACTTTACTCCACATACTAACATAACATCCAAAATATGAAATTCATCAAGGATCAAGAAGACTTCACAGAAAGTGTGCGAAGTAAACAATCTTTATCCCTTTCAAACTTTTAAACGTACAAAAAGTTTCCCTATAAATATCCGAACATTCCCCGCAGACAAAATCCAATTCCGATACGTGGTTAATGAGATCCCGAGGTGGGAAAAGGTGGGGAAATTTCCCGGGGGAAAAGTTTATCATGGACCCTAATCAAATATGCTAAGTGAGTTTATAAATGTTGTAACCGACACTTTATGTGATTACCTGTTGAGTGTACACAGTACACAACAACACCCTTCATTGTGGTACAGTTGGTTAGAATTAGTCTAGAAGATATTTAGAATGTAATGGTTACAATGCCGTCAAAAAATATTGTAGAATGAAACATTATTTTAGATGTAACATGGTTGAAACGCTGATCAAATTAGGTAATAAAACCAGTTTGTTACTTTGATCAGCATTTCAACCATGTTGCGTTTTGTTAAAAAATTTAAAAACAAACTACTAATATTGTAATTAAATAATATTTTTATAACTAATCGTTTTTTCCTACAAACACACTTAATCATTCGATCGCGGATTCTTGTAAATCTATTGTTATTGTTGATAGGTTAATATTACTGAAATAAATAACATTAATACTAGGCAAAAACAAAACTGAATGAAAAGGAAAATAAACGACCTTAAAAAGTTAAGTAATAAAAAAATTTACGCCGTATAAAGCCACTATAAAGCTATAGCAGAACATCAAAGATAGCATCGTAGAATATATAATTAACGACTAACGTGTCCTTGTTATTAGTCTGGACTTAATTACCATAAATTAGCTTGCTGTTGGTCATAAAAAGTTTTTTTTTTAAAGTATAAAACTTTATTCTTAGGCTTAGTTTTTGAAGTTAACTGTACTTACTTTCTATGTATAATATTAACACGGAAACAATCAATCATCACAAACGACACCTTATTTACTGTAACGCGGTTAGTAAAATAAAACAAAGAAGTTTGTAACAGGTATTCCAAACTACGTCACTTATGTTAGAAGTCGTTACGATACATTACATCATAATATTAATTTTATGTGTAATATTGTATTTTTAGAATTTTACATACTTGTAAATTGTAAAACAATTAAATAAAATTTGAATAATTACATAGGCTGCACTAAAACTATCGGGAATGGAATACTTCCACTATTCCTGTCATATTAAAATCTTTTTAATTGAAAACTCCTTGGTTTTAAAAATCGAATACCATTTATTTATTTAAAAAAAGATTCTCGGTCTTGTCACAAGGTCTTGTCAAACTTGTTTAGTCGTTGAAAAAATGGAATTGACTCGAGAAAATTCTAGAGCGATGATTTATTATGACTTTCGAAGTGGTTTAACACAAAAACAGTATGTTGATCGGATGATTTCTGCATTTGGTGATTTCAACGTGGACGTGCCAGGCTCAGTGATGATCCCCGTCAAGGTCGTCCAAAAACTGCAGTCACCCAAGAAAACGTTGATGCTGTGCGTAAGCTGGTTAAGGAAGATCGATATGTGACATACCGCGAAATTCAGGCAACTTTAGACATTGGCATGAGTCAAATACAAATAATATTGCATGAACAATTAGGTTTAAAAAAGTTGTTTTCCCGATGGATACCGCATTCTCTGTGAAGAGCAAAAAGCGGCTCGCGTTACTTGGTGCGTCAGAACTCTCGAAATATTCCACGCAGGATCCTCAAATGCTGTATACAACATCGTATCAGGTGACGAATCCTGGATATACGCGTACGAACCCGAAACTAAAAACCAGTCACGAGTTTGGGTGTTCGAAAATGAGTTAGCCAACAAAAATTGTTCGTTCACGGAGTGTTGCAAAAAAAATGGTGGCCACGTTTTTCTCCAAAACCGGCCATATTGCGACTATTCCTCTTGAGGGACAAAGAACGGTTAATGCAGAATGGTATGCTAGCATTTGTTTGCTACAGGTCGTATCTGAACTCCCTAAAGAGAACTGCAACCGCCGCATCATCCTCCATCAAGACAATGCGAGTTCTCACACCGTGCACAGAACAAAAGAGTTTTTAGAGCAAGAAAACATAGAATTATTAGACCATCCGCCGTACAGCCCCGACTTAAGCCCTAATGATTTCTATACTTTCCCTAAAATAAAGAATAAATTGCGTGTCAGAGATTTAATTAGAACTAGAACTAGAATTAGAGCACTAATTACCTATCAGTACTTGCTCAGACTACAATAAATAGACCAAATAAGAAAAAGCGTCACGATCAAAGTTAAAAATGTTCACCCAAAAAGTGGTGGGGCGCGTCTTCGTGGATTGCACAGACTATAAAGTGACCCATTACACTAACACAAAGATAAACAAAACTCAACTAGAATTTCTCGATGATAAAAATAAAGAAACAGAAGATAAATAAAACATTTGAAGAACCGACACAATCTGTAACCATCCGACATGATGCATCGTCGAGGTCAGAGGTGACTGATAAACAAGAAAAACAACCTGTCAGCACTAAATAGGTTGATGGTAAAAAACGCGGGTAAACATTTGTTTATAATATTGAAAGAGTAATTGAACTTAGTGTAGAGTCACGATCCAAATATTGAAGTTAAGTAATTAAAATTTCAGTTATAAGTAGTTCTTTTATTGGTGAAAAAATAAAAGCAATAGTTAATAAGCTGAAAGATGGAGTAGATAGAAATTAGCTGTAGTAGTAGATAGAAATTGAAAATATTATGTTTTAAAAACATAACCCCTCCCTGTGCGATCGGGTAAAATATACCACATCCTAGTGTATCTAGTAACTGATAAGAGAATGATGCAAGATGTCTAAGAAACGGTTACAAGGTTAAAGCGGTTACTAAGTTAATTAGATCTCGATCAGTGAACTCGAGGTGAGTTCTGTATAGAATTACAGGTATATTTCGTGCTATCATGTTCTCTTTGTATCTGTTACATTGGTTCGAATCAGTAGTTTTGCCAGTCAATGCAACCACTGGTATTACGTCTTTGGGTACGATCTAAGGTAAGCGAAGTATCCATACTAACATTACGAAATGCGAAAATCTGACTGTCTGTAAGGTCTTCACGCCCAAACCACTGCACTGATCTTGCTTCCAGTCCCGGGAAAGGACATAGGATACTTTTGATCTCGGAAAACATTCCTGCATTATAAATTAATTTTGGCACAACAGAGTTGCGGGAGTCACCTAGTTGAGTATTTTCGCAAAACCTTATTATATTCGAAACAAGTCGAAACGTTCGGAAACACGGAGCGGCATAATTGGACCCACAGCTGATGTTGTACATTCGATAGTGTCAGTTTTGAAGTTTCCTCTGATAAAGCACGTTCGAAGGGTGCGAAACGACTTCCTTTCGCGAATTTAATTAAAATGTGACGAGAATTTATCGATAAACCCAAAAAGTACTTGTGTTGTTTGTGTAAAATTTTACATCACCTGCGCACAAAACAAATAATTCAAGCTACAAGCTTTTCGATATATTTTGTTCTATAGAAAGTATTATAACCTTCAAGCGGGCGCGCGCTATTTTGTAACGGCAGTGGTCGCGCGTAACCTAAAAGACGTCGTAGGTGAATTTGGGAAACAAAACTCTTTTCATTCAACATTATTTATTATTTCATAAATTTAATTAATACTCTTTTTAAAAGTTCACCCAGTAAATTAAACGTATTTTTAGTAAAAACTTAGTTATATAATCCGGTGACCCAAAGTAGCTTATCTTGTGTGAAAAGGGGCAGAAAAAGTGATTGGAATTTTCTGATCCTAGTTCCAATTTTTTCTTCATGTAGCAATAACACTTGGTGTTATCGGTCAACGACGACTTAGTTTTATAAATGAACATAGAATTTGCCTTAATTATATGAAAACTACATATAAAATTATAAGAGAGTCTTTTCGACGCCGGCGCCGAGACCAAAACAATTGAGCTCCTTGCTGCAAAGGGGATGCGGAGAGTAGGTGTAAGCTATTTATTTTTTAGATAGATAAATTAGGAAAAGCTACTGAGAAAATGATACAGATTCAACGAGAAATATCGATAATATCAACGAAAATGTATTGTGGGGAGTCGATTCGACGCCGCGCGACCGCTTGAAGGTTAAACAGTAAGAACTTATTTGCTATTCGATAACACATTCAATGTAACGAATTCTAACATGAAAATATTTGTAACATTTTTTTACATTTGTGATTAAATGTTTGTTAACATATGTTTACTAACGTTACTAAACATTATCTAACTGCGGTGTGGGAGCACCATAATACGTTGCGTCTCATTTGACCAATATTCAGGTAACAGTATCGTGCACGCTTGAACAACTACAACAAAATATCAAATTAGATTTGGATCCTGACACAATATGTCTTAACATCTTTGTAACGTAATAACTAATAAGTGTCGATAGCTTGACGGCTGTAAGAGAAATATGTAGAGATCAACTACGATAACATGGCGCGCCCCTCCAAATGACTGCTTCAATATGTGTAGTCACATCCTTATGTAAGAGTTTGTATGTAGTAATTATTCAACCAATCACAGTACACGTAATATTTCAGTTAATGTCATTTATTACCAAAATTTGTTGATCAACTAATCATAACTAGCCGACCGCGCAAGACAACGCACTTCAAAAATTCTGAATTTTGGAGGAGCTCGCCATGTTATCGTAGTTGATCTCTATTATTATCGTATTCCGAATATAGGACCAAAAATCCTTCATAAAACATGTGCCCACATTGTAAGGGTGTATTATACATATTATATAAAATATGTTTCTAATATTAAATAAGTTTTGTTTATCATGGTATTCAATTTAAATCGAAAGGGAGGAGGATTTGATCGTACAAGACCCTGAATTATATCAAAAGAAGTTGGCAAAGATGTATCCAAGATGTATAAATCAAGTGAGATAAGTAACACATTACATTCAGCGTGCAACCTTATCAAAAAGGCTTTCTTATTCCTTGCACCGCAGCGCGCAGTAATCACTAAATATCTACCATTTTTGGAAACCAAAAATTCCAAATGAAGACAACATTATATTTTTAATGAATGAATTTAAAAGACCACACCATAATATAGTATTAATATTCAATAAATGACACGATGAAATTACCTCGAGCACACTTACAAGACAAAACAGTCATGATAGCGCATTATAAAACCATATCACCACGCGTTTCCGTTGATGGTGTTAGAATGATAAACTAAGGATATGACAACACCAAAGCTATTGTTTCAAGGCAACAATGCAGACAGACAGAAAAAATGTGGCGACGAAAGGAATAAATCTAAATTGCATTTAAGGAAGTGGTCTGATATTTTTTCTGTCACCTTTCCTTAGGCTAAGCGCTTACTTAAGAATTGTAATCGATGACTAACTAAAACACTTAACATTAAGTAAGTGTAATAATCATTTTATTAGAGGATTTATATATTTTATTATTTTCAAGACATTCTACCTTTTACTAATGTTAACGTACTCTCAATAATTACTACGTAATATTAATTACTTTGAGCCAGACTTGATAAATTGGAACAATATTTTGTTACTAACCGAAATTAATCCTGAGACAACAAAGCTGGCATAGATAAAAAACACCGCTGGGGTGCTAACTTAATGTTTGTTCGGGACAAAGTTTTATGCCGAGGACGTCCGTCGTCGTCCGGAATCTAGGCGCCACGTGCATTAGAATCCGATATCGAAACCAAATTGTACCCTAATGGAACATAAAAATGTTTTACGTAACATAAATTATCATCCAAAAGAACCGATGAACGCATCCACAGACCTTATAACAAATAAGCAGCGTATAATTTACAAGAAATTTATTATACACTAAATCACCGCTTGAAATTTTTGTGCTCGAAAACTATAATTTAAATCCATAAACGTGGAATCAATTATTGTGGTAGATAAGTGTATTGTAAATTGAAATAAAACGTTTTCGAATCACCCTCTTGACAATAATTTTGCCCACGCCTGTCCAGAGCCGAACGCAACGGGAACGATTCGAAGGACGCGAAGGAATAATGATATAGGTCCCTAAGGACCTACACAATGAGTCTGGGATAATAATAGTTGTAGATTTGAAAGTAATTTGAATATGAATGACGCCCTCCCGCGCGGTCCTCATAATAACAAATATGCAGTCCCATTTATATGTCCCCCCGATGATTTTGACTCCAGTAACGAATCGTGTTCGGATCGTTGACGGTAATTATGGTATATTTAAAATTATGGTATATTATTATGTTCGAGTATGGGAGTGAATGTTTTGTCGAACAATACTTTGTCGAATTACCCTATCACACGTTCGGTTATTTAGAAACTGTGGTGTAATATTTTGGGTGTATAAAACGAGTAATATTACAACGTTTATCTGTTACTACTTTTTTATTGTTATTTATGGTTAAAGTTTTACCATTTAACTTTTCCTAGGAATATCATTTTTATTTATAACAAAACAAAACATGCATCGTAGATAACACGTCTACTGAACATATTATTCCTTACAGCAATGCGAATTTCTGCAAAGCTATCGCATTCAAATTCCAGATAACTGTCTGCATTTAGTTCCTCAAAGCTCATAAATAATCCACGCCGTCTGCATAGCACTTTCACAAGGAAGATACAAGGATATTTGGCAAACAATCACACACGACAGCTTTTATCGATCCGCATTTTTGCTCCCTCATACATTTGACGGTTTTCCATATGCAAATTAGTGTGTCCCCTCTGTAGTATTTGTTTTGGACGTCTGACCGTCTGTATGGCGACACCTAGATTTATGTGATGGATTTTAATTTGTAGGCTTCAATTTTTGCTGTCCAATTTATCGGAGTAATTGTTTTTGTAAATGTCGCGCGCTGTGACTTTTTCGGTGTATCGACATTTTTCGTACTTTTGTTAGTTCAGCGTAATGAAATTTGTTCCTTGTGTGAACTGTATGAAGCAACTTTGATTTCGTATTTGGCTTTCTCGTATACATTTAGAAACAACAGTCTAACTGATGATTTAGGCGAAATTGTATTTTTTAAAATGTAATAAATTATATATCACAGTTTGCATTTTAGATCCGTTACATAGCTTCAGGAATTCTATTTAATAGGTATTCCGTCTGCGATTCTAATATTCCGCATACAACAACTCAATACGAAACACATTTGTTCACAAAGGAATCACACGAAATCAAAACTAGCACCGAATTGACATTCTTATAGTCACGTCGGCAATCTGGAGTGACGTGACACCGGCGTGACAATGTCGAAGCGGAATGATTTTCCATTTCATTCGAGAGGTGAACGGATACAGCATTTGTAACGAATAAACGATTGCTTGTATTACCCGACTGCTGCAGGTTATGTTTTTTCGAAAGCATGTATGAAAAATTTATGTATTTATAATTGCTTTGCCGCCCGTAATCTGCAGCCTGAAGGGCTTAATAGATTTTAGCTTGAGAGATGTCGCTAGATTCGTGTTTATTGCAAGAGCCACATTATCCAAAAAAAAAAAAAACAAATGAACTATTTATTTTGATTAAAAATTATGCAAAAACACAGCTGTTTCGGTTTTTTAGAATTACCGTCCTCATGTTGCAATTTTAATAAAATTACAACAACAAATTGTTCCGATTTCTACAGAACAATAAAAATTTAACAAATGCTATAAAAATGTTCAACAAATAATAAAATGTAGATACAGAGATAATTTTGAGTGAATATAAAACAATTTACAGCGTGTTTATAATGTCGCAGATACTGGCACAAAGTGAGCCGAGGCGACGCGACGTGACATAAAATAATTTCAATGCAAATAAATTGACGCGCCTCAGGCGCGCGCCGAAAAATATCATTTTGCACTTGAAATAGTCACGTCCGTGTTCCCGTCACGTGGCGTATAACAAGCGTGTTTGAGCGTGTTTGTCTCTTGTGTGCGCAAGGCTTTGGGAGTTGGGGTTTGGGAGTTAATAAACGTACACGATACGTTAAATGAACTGGTTTTTAAAGAAGACGTTCATGGAGTGTTGTCATTGTAAAGATTTATCTGTTATCGTTAATGTTATTAGGTGATTCTGGTTTACGATTTTTTAACTCCGATGTTTCTGTACAGGCTACAATCGATTCCGAATCTCAAGAACCTTTAATTAATATTAATCTAATTATCATACGTGAGGATGATAAAGAAATCTTTGATGATACCATATGAGGCGGCGGGCCTAAGGCACTTCATTAAAAATTTCAAGTCTATGATTGAGCAATCCTCGTCTTACGTAAGGTCTTCTCCATCAGTTCCGATACTATCGCTAACTGGAAGAGTTTAGAGACTAATGAGCTCGTTATAAAGTTGCAAAGCGTAGTTAGTTGGTTCGAATAAAATGTGGGAGCGATTTCATTTTGATCAATCTTCGTAAGTGATTCAATATCTGTAGCTAGTCATTCTACAGTGCCTACTTTGCGAATAAACATCCTAAACTATTATAATTATGTTTTTATTGTACACACCATTTGTATGCTAAATAGTGATTAGGGAAGTGGTGCTATAATAATATATTTAATGGTATTAATTCCTATAATTAAAAAACACAAAAACATAAATACCACTTGCGCTGTCTAAAATAATGAATTTGTAACTAAATTTCATTTCATATCAATTTATAAATTAAATATTACATTACATATTAAAATATGTAGAGTGGACGCCGTTCTATTTATACGTAATCCGTTGGAACATCGTAAGTCGGAGCACTTTCAGACAGGTCCGCTCGTCCATTTAGTGCTGATTGTGAATATTTAAAGGAAATAAAACGCTAGGCCTGACCTGCTGACACAGTTCGCAAATTGATTCCAAATCCAATTTGATCTAGAGCCAATTCTATCCGACCACAGATATTTTATCGATATCAAATGTTGAGCCTGACTTGCGTCATATCTTCCTTGCTGGTTTTTGCTGCAGTGGTCTATATTGTATTTGACAGCGTGGATAATCTACTAAATCTTTTTGTGTTAAAAGTTTGGACAGTAATACAAAGTGTTACTTATATTATCTGTAAAAGGGCCCTGCTGCACAAAATGCAGCGGGTCATTGCGGTGAGAGTCATCAGGGGCTACCGTACAATCTCTTGGGCGGCAGCAACTGCTCTGGCGGGGGAACCGCCATGAGAGCTCGCGGCGAGGGTGCTCGCCGAGTTGAATCTCCTCAGTGATGAGGAGATTCAACTCGGCCTCAGTGACGAGGGGAGATCGAATGGCGAAGCCCCTTCGTGGGAAGAGCTCAGGCGGTTCCGGAGACTCGGAGAGCAGTGGCTGCTGTGGAGGTGGGAAAAGGATCTGGCGCAGACCCGGTACGGTAAACGTACCGCTGAGGCACTGCGTCCAGTTCTTGTGGCGTGGATGCGCCACAAGAAGAAACCCCTCACCTTCCGCCTTACGCAGGTACTCACCGGGCACGGATGCTTCAGTGAGTACCTGTGTAAGGTCACCAGCCTGCCATGAGTGCGGCGCTGCGGAGGACACGGCCCAGCATACCCTTGAGGTGTGCGATCGTTGGGCCGTGCAGCGCCACGATCTTGTGGCAGTGCTAGGCGGGGACCTCTCGCTCCCGAGCATGGTGCGCTGCATGCTCAATCGCGATGAGGCCTGGCAGGCGGCGGTCTCTTTCTACGAAATTGTTATGTCGCAGAAAGAGGCCTCGGAGCGGGACAGAGAGGACGATCCCACTTCTCTGCCGCTCCGCCGGCGTAGAACGGGAGTGCGGAGGCGACGCTATGCGAACCTCCTAACTCTCGTCTAACGGGGCTCCGGGAGAGGATGGGAACCTCCCCGGCGTAGCCAGTCCCGGCGCCGAGGGGAACGCTTATTGTCTAAGCGTTCTCTTAGTTTGGTGGAAGTCCGGTCCGAAGTAGACCGGCCAGTCGTGGAGGGAGTCCTGTGCTTGTTAGATCCGGGATCCCTCCTCTATACGGCTGAAGGCGAATCGCAGGAAAAAAATATATTATCTGTTTCATTTCGTTTATGTTCCATAAGAATTATTCTTGGCATAATATAATTTTATTAGCGTGATGGTCAGATACCTACGTTTATTTTCTTCATCTTATTTCTAGTATTATTCGTCTCATCCCTACCATTTGATTCAATTAGCGTATCTGAAGAAAATAGAAGCAGCTCCTCGCTCTTATTTTAATCGATATTGCAAATGGAAGTGCGCAATTGATGAATAGCGAACAAAGAACTTACGTGAAAGGCGTAAAGGGCGTAAGTATTTAACTTGTACCATTGTTCGATAGTTCTCACGATTCTGCTGGAGGCTGGAGCTCTCTCCTAATTAATTGAAGGCGACTTTTCATTCGGAGTCGTGGGTGGTGCGAACAATTACTGGGGCGTTTGAAATCACCATGTCATATGATATGAGCCCTGTCCCACAAAGGGTAAGGGCGTGAGTCACAGGAATCATTTTAAAAGGTTTCCTTATGAAGGGTCGGTTAAAAACGCATGTGTTATACGAAATTAAAGTTTTTAATTTATTTCGTGCGGAGGTTTCCCTCGTTTATTTGCACGACTGTAGACACAAAAGCTTCGCCTTTTTGTCGCTTAGGCCAAGTGCGCAGATCTGAGTTAAAGTTAACTCTGAGTTAAACATAATGTCATCTCTATCACTCACTTGGTGAGTGACAGATATGACATGATGTTTAACTCAGAGTTAACTTTAACTCAGATCTGCGCAAGTCCGCCTCAGCAAATTATTTTAATTTTAAATACCGTTATTTATTCTTGATTCTTCCCATTTTATTCTCTACAGTCTATGGTATTCTTCTCAAAAAGTCACAGACAGGTATAGATAGGTATTAGGTATACTATAAATCACAAATATAATAATAATTTGAGCATAGTGCATCAAATAATAAAATTTAAATGAACGCATACGAACGTCTCTAAAACTTTATCATGTACGTGGAAATTCTCTTTTATTTATTATTTTATGCATGCGGAATCTCGCTCTAATTAATTTATGGAGCTGTATAGAAGTTTTCAGTTGAATAACTCTCATATTTCACGCCGCACATTAGATTTCGGCTCCAGTTTTTGATTCATTAATTGAACGTGGAAATTCTAGAGGATTCTAGAGGATCCGTTTGCATAAAGTAAGCATAAATATTTCGCGGTTTATCGCCTGAGCCGTGCGCATTGTGGCGAGCGGAGAGTTTTTATCAGTCGTAAAAATAGGTCAGCCTGCTATGGAAGTGAACTTTTTGCTTTTCCATTTTTGTTTAGTAGTTCATTTCTGTTTTTACAACCGCATGATGCATTTGGGTATTACTTCACTCATATTATATTTTGACTATCGTCAGACTATTTCATCAGAAGCTCTAAAATGTTGATTTTAAATTCGATTGCACCAAAAGCTTAGTAAAAAAATAAATATCGAATATTCTAATTCACGATAGTTCCTCGTTACGTCAAGATACATTGCCTTCGGTACCTTTTATTTATAAATTAGGTTTACATACTTATGAATCCTATACAATAATTTCAATAATTCCCGCTTTCTCCAGCACCATGGTCACCGTCTCCAGGACTATCCGTATTTCACGGTCTGCATTTAATAGCCCAGCGGTGCCCGATAATTTTATTATTGGTGGATTTTTCCTCCTCCGCCGATGATCTTCAATAAAAAATAATAGTGAAAGGCGCATCGGGTGGTCTGTGAATTTTTTAATTGACTGTACATAATGGCATTATTTATGGCTTCTGCTTTCGTAATTATTTATTGGAAACTGTCATGAACTTTCTTACCATCCATAACTTTTAATTATTTTATAATTTAATACCTACTGCAACTTTATTATTATTGATGTCTCCATGGCCTATTAGTTATGTGATTGGCTAATCGGAGGTCATGACTTCTATTCCTGCGTCGGAACATATTTCTTTTGTTTCTTTAGAACGATGCAGGCTGATTGTTTTGTGCGTTGCTTTTAACTTGGGTTCTATAAAGTAAGTTTCACCTGGCTACGCTTCAATGAAACACAAGTTCTTTACCGCATTAAGTTATAAAGCTTTATCTCTCGGTATTTTAGAGTATAGGATACTTTACGTTTAGAGTTTAGATTCAAAGTGTAAAAACTAAGTTAGCCACAGCTGTTTGCTGGTCAAACTTTTATAATAGACCACTAAAGCCGAGTAAAGGCAGACGTCGACATGAAAGTTAGCCGGCAAGTTTTAAGCCTCGCCGTTTTATGTACGGGATACGTCCGTAATCTAGATCAGAAACAACACAACATATTATATTATTTTCCAAAAAAATCCAATTCCATTTTTTGTACCATCAGAGAAACCAATTCAAAGGAAAATGGCAGGACAAAATTACAAACAGAATAATATGATGAGCGTTGACAAACGTGACATAAAGTAATCAAATCGAATAAGTCCGCCAATCTACCTTTGAATCAATTTCTTTGATAGTTAATACTTAAACGTCACTATGAAATTTTTCTTACAAAAATGATCCTCTTAAAATACCAAATTTTTTTAGTTGAGTAACTCATTTATGATAAACTCGTGGGAAAATTAGTCGCCAAGTTAACACACCGTGAAATTTAATTGGCCATAATGATATTGGAAATTCTACCAATTTAAAAAGATGACTTTATTAAACATAAAACGTAACAGGAATCTAACGTTAGTGGCGCTAATAATAAGGTCCTGGGGTCAGGACTGTGGGTGAGTACAATAAAATAAAACGGTTGAACGAGTAGATCTGTACAATGGGGTTCAAATCGATTAGTAGCGCGATAATAGTGTTAACATTGTGACCACCATTACCAGTAATGTGGGACAGCCCCCTCAATTTTTAGAGAGCAATTTGGCTGATGGTATAGACTTCTATACTTATTTCCTCATACTTAAGCTTATACTGCTATAAAAAGTCCAAGTGTTTTTCTTCTTATACTTAGTTTATACTAGGAACAACAACAATAATTTTATCTGCTTGGTTGTCATAGCATGTAACATAGTAGTTTGATGATTAACTACCCTATCAATACTTACACCTTGAATATTTCTCAGCATAAGATAAGATTTGGAAGTATTACTGTTATTAAGGTTTTAGCTTGTAAATAAGCTCTCTTTATATAAGGAAAATATTATTTTCTCAGTATAGAAAGTATTTATCCTGAAAATGCTTACTTTTAAAATGCGTATACAAATATTTTGAATTTTTCGTATGAGTGTATTTTGATTAGTCCTTCAATATTAAAACTGTTGGTGTCACCACTAACCCTATGGTGGATCATTTGCATCGATCAAGCCCCTAACGCTAAGCCTTATAGATAACATTTGGATTACTAGACTGTTTCACTTTATTTACCACTTCTGATGTAAATTTTGTATTAATCATAATAATAAATTATGTTATGACGTATCCCACATTATTTTTGTAATTATGGACGCAAAATTACATTTAAATGCTTTCAATCATTGGCATGTTGCAATCACAGAATATTGATATAATTTAGTCTGGTTATAATTAAGTCAATGTTAGCCGTGAATTTAATTTTATCTGGCCGTGTGAATACTTTTCTATGAATACATTTATTATTATATTAGGGTAAATATAATGTAAGATGTTATTAAAAAACGTATAAACACGTAAAATTATTTGTTTTAAAACCCAGAACGGGCACAATACGTCGAATAGTGTGCCCAAAATGGCACAATAAAAAATCACAAGATGAATTTTGAATTTTGTTGAAGTTGAATTTTGAGCACGAGTTAATAGAGAACGCGGTGTAAATGAAAATAACAAAGCCACAACAACAATACAGAAAAATAAATCATTCATAAGTCAACACTTGGATTCAAAAACTATGGCCGATGAATCGCTAACATTAAATTTGCCCCTACAAAGGATAAGGCTTGGCCCAAGAACGAATATTTTTATATTTTTTTGCAAAATATGTACTAAACCAGGTCTAGAATTTAAATTTTGCAAGTACGGGTATGTATTGAATGATAATAATAATAAAATTGTACTATAAGTGTGTGAAAATATTATTTTTTTCAACTCTATTCCAACTTTTAAATTGTTTATAATTTATGTTTTCAGTATTCTGTTACTTCAAATAGTAAAGGAAATATTAGTTTTTTTTGAAAATTTAGCTTTAATAGGTAAAATGTCATAAAGTTATTAATTATTAATATTTATTCAATAGTCTAGATAAGATTTGAATTTAGTAATGACTGTTATTATAATATAATAATATTATTATTATATTGTTTTGTAATCTATATTTTTAATTGACTATTAAGGCCGTCCCTCGAGCAAACGACCTTGGCCATACATTTGTCGCGTTGCCGAGATCGCACCAAAACCCTATTTTTTATTTATCTTAGTTCAAAATTGACCTAAAAAGAATTAAAACGGGGAATATGTATTTTATGATATTGTCGATCTATTGGCGTGTGTTTCAAATAAAAATAATTTGTAAATACTAAGGAGATACTGAATGTATGCTTGAATTTTAATAAATTGGCTTCACTTTGGAAGCTGATATCATGAGTATAATAAACGAAAATAGAAATTTTAAAACGTGGAAAGGATTGTTGATATACTGAAGATTATTGTTTTATTTTTATTATAACTCTGTAGCTTTCAAATTATGAGTTTATAAGGCTCTAAATACGGTAAATTACGGATTCTCCGTAGGGAATGCCTTTAATAACAGTTCTATAAAAGCGCGGAAAGCGACGTAATATGCTACTATTGGGCCAAACATTACAAGTCGTCAACAAAGCTCTCAGCGAATTTGCTAAAAATAATAACCGCACAATAGTTTGTAATGTTCATTGGGACGCAGTTTGTCTTCTTTGAATTGTATTGTTTTAGCGAATTAAAATGATTCAATTCAAAACAGCGAACGCTGCAACTTGATAAAGAGCTGTACTGCTTTATAATAAGGTTAAATTTTGCTTGCAATTCTTATTTTAATTTGGTTTTGGTGTAAAATTGAATTTACCTTCACACCTTGTCTGACTACGAATGCTTTTTTAGGGCTTATACATACCCAATGGCTAAAACTGATTCCTGTTACTATGACTTTTATAGGCATATATTATATTTAGTTTGTAGTACTGTATCTAAATTAAACATTACATACCTAGTACCTAAAATTGAATTCAATTCCTTATGAAAAACTGTTGACAAAAATTCTAAAACTTTTTTGTTCAACTCTTTGTTTAAGAAAATTATCTAAGAAAACTTATCTTAATACTGCTGCTACGTATCTAAGGACCACAGAAGTCTTGGATTTTAAATTTAGAACATAAACATGATCGAACCAGTCAATGTACCTACTAGGATTGTAGCAAAATGTAGGAGCGTGCGTTGTTTATCTATTGTGGCAGAGATAAAGTTAAGTGCTGTTCGTTCCCGCTCAAGTCTGCGCTTACAGACAGTCATATCAATATACGACGCTAAATAAATCGATGTGTTATTGCAAGTTTGTATTAAAGAAAGCTAAGAAGAGTGATTAAATAGAAACGGTAGACAAAATGATATCTCTGTAGTTTTCGACTTGAAAGTCGAAACACGCAATTTGAGATGAAGTCTATAGTCACGGGGCAGAGGGAAAATATGAAGAAGGAAAATGTCAATGGATGAATTTCTCGTCATTCTGTGGCAGAGCTTAAACGAATAAGTAATTAAAGATTACATTTCCAAGCAAACTTTAAAGTACAACATAATCGCGATACACGCTTCAAATATTTGGGAATCTTAAACACCGAAGTACTTTCGCGAACAAATAAGGAGAATTAGCGACAAGACATTAATACTCCGCAAACACAGGCAGACAAGAAATCACTTAAACTTTCATGTGTTTAAAATATTTACTCGCGTAAAACAAACATGTCGAAGTAACATTTGTAGCACGAAAATTACCAAAACATGAGTAAATATGCAAGAAGATAATGTGTTACTTGAAATTACTGACAAGTTCTACGTCAGAACTTAGATATGACGATGGTATTCTATACAATATTCTTCATATTAATTACAGTAGGGTATAAAGCCGTAAAGGTAAAACAATAATAATATCATTACTATAATATAAATTTACGAAATATTTAAAAGCAGCCCAGATTAATAAAACCTACAGGCATATTCTACAAGTGGCTTATTATCTTATTATGCCTGCAAAATCCACGAAGGAGATTGTAAATTGTTAGGTCGTAATCATGACTTAGGTCTTAGACTCTCAAAGCAGCTCACAGAAGGTATGTTTATTTGTAATTCAAGCAACCGAAGCAATAAAAGTACGCAAATTATTATTCCTTATATTTGCATACTGTGCAGTATGGCACGATATCAAATGAAACATTCCAATAGCATAATCTACATTGCGTTTTTGTTTTCCCGCTTTCTGCGCCCTCTGCATCAGGCTCTGCAGTGTACAGCGAATAATTACTGGGGTAGAAAATCAATATTATGTGCGGAAAGCTGGATAGCATTGCATTAGGCTTTATCAGGAGCCTTATCGGACGCCGGTATACGCTTCAGTGAGCGCATTCGCTAATCGCTGCATCGTCTCTCCCTATAGATTGCTTGGTGGATAATGCCATGAGGGTCTCGTATCCGGATGAAGGGACAGACAGATTAGGTACAATTTGCCAGCGTTGGCAAAATAAGATACTTTGATTGAGAGATTATAATATCGACGAGAAAAGGGACTCTATTTTTATCCGCGTAAGAAATATTTTTGATCGATAATGGAGAAATTGATTGCGTCAAGAATTTCATGCCATTTTTTTGATGAGTTGATGACAAGTCTAAAAGGATCAAAGATATGAAAGAAAAAAAAAATAATTTGTTCCTATTGAATTCATTGGTCTGAATGCAGATATATTCCGAATCTACAATGAATTAATAGAGAACTAGTAGGTATGCATACTTTAATACTTCCGTACTTAGTATCATACAAGCAAAAAATATGTGGTACTGTCTTTCTTTTGTTTTTTAACAAACCACTTATAACTCACTTCCTTCAGTAATTGAATCGATTTAGTAAGGATACACCTACAATCTTGGGAAAGGACACATGATAGTTTTTATCATGATTAAAATAATTGATATTATTAGTGCGATCACAAAAACAACAATAGGCATTAACATCAGTAAAGTGCAGTAAAGAAGAACTATTTCAAAAACAGTGACCGATTACAAAGATGTAATACATACGAATTCTCATCTCATGCAATATGCTTATAGAGTCAACCTTTGGCAGTAACGTCGTATGTATTATGCATATGCCCTAACTGGAATCAATCTGGTTCCATAATGCTTTCGGGATACAAACGACCGTAACGAGAGAAAGCTTCGCCCTTTGAGAGTGCTACAAATGGAAACATATGCGAGGCCCTTACGACTTTATTGATATGTTTAACTGACGAACTTTTAGGCTGTACAAACTTGGGAGTGTATTTTAATGGAATTCCATAACAGTTCGATTTTCTTGTACGTATAGTTAAAGTCGGGAGACGAGGCACTAGCAATCATTGAATATGGAAAATGCTTCAAACATCTTTTGTTTATTGCTTGGAACTTTTATAAAGGGACGGGCTCTTTGTAATAGATATAATCATTATACCTACTTTACACAGACTTCACAAATTCATCGAAATACTTTTTGCAACATTTAGTAGGGTAGACTAGGTACGGATGTGGCAATTTTGGTTTGGAGGCCAAAAATTGTGTTAGTTTTACAGCTAGCTGGGAAGATTTTGTCACAAACAATAGTTTATTTATTTGGATACATAAAAATGCCTTTATATCATGCCAAAATACGCTGTATTAGTAATGGAATCAAATTTTAAAGAAAGAGGGAAATTGTCACAACCGACCACAACCCAAGGACGGTTGTGTCAGTGGTTGGGGCCAGTAGTGACATCTACAAAAAATAGTTAATTATGATTTTTATTTCAATAAAATTGTACCATAGAACACTATAAAAATATTCTAAACAAATTCATCTAGCGTATCAAAACATAGTCTATTTTGAAACATATTTATCGACCAAAACAACGACATCCGATTAATTTGATGAATTTTGCCGTTCTCTGTAAATAAGCCCTACATTTGACTTTTTCGTTAGTATTTTCGTATTGACTAATAATATACTGCACTCGTTTGGTCTTCTGCAAGCGTTTTTAGGACATCTAAGAAAAAAATATAGGATAAATGTATGTCACAACCGTACCTATAAGATTAGTCACAACCGTACCCAACACAGAATTTCAATTATTAAACAATCGCCACGAATCGGCTAAACGATTGACGTAAAAAATAATCTGTCGCAGTTAACTACCAATGATCAATTTATAACAAGAGAATAAACGACATAGGTTATTTTTATATAAAAAAAAGTAAACATTAAAATAAATCAGGCAAGAAAACCTACTTTTGACTGTTAAAAAGCAATGTAGGCCTCTGATAACGCTATCGTCAAGTGCTGGCAAAAGCAATGCTAAGAGAAGCATTCAGACTTGCAAGACGCGTCTTTTGCTCTTTGCACTCATCCCCATATTCCGTATAGTTTCGCTGTTATGACAATTGTCACAACCATACCCTGGCACAAGCGTACCCAGTCTCTCCTACACCTAACAGTTTGATGAGTTCACATCGTTTTTCTGAAAACAGTAGGATTGTAGATGTCTACAATTATTGGTGTGATTACAAACATTCTTCGCTTTATTGTCAATCGTATAGTTTGTATAGAAAATGGTGAAATTGGTCAAGATTTTCGATACAGGCCAATGACCGCTGTTGTATGTAAGTACATAATATTACCGCGTAAACTATAGATTTTTGTAGCCTGAGAATTTTAAGATGTTTTATTATATTATATGTACTTAATATCTCGATTATGGGAATTGCAGACACAATAGATTTTCAATTATTATGTGACAGCCGGGTGCCGCTTGGGGATTGATGGGTTAAGATTTGGTTTGCATTATTATAATATAAAATAACTTTAGCGAGCATTTTCTCTGCTTTAAAACTGAAACTATTCTCTCCTATTAAAATAGTTTTGCTCACCTACAATATAAAATGCATTTTTCTAGACTCCTGATGAAGACCAAAGGATTGCTCGAACAAAAACAGCGCTAATTAATCTGCAACTATTAAAAAGGTTTGTAAAAGTTCCCATCCAACTTCTGAATGTTTGCAAATAGTTACCAAACCGGGAAAAAATACGAACGAACATTGTTTACTCGGAGCAACGTTGCATATTAAAAATTTTCAGTCCGTTCCGTTCGAAGAATTCTTGATGTACATTCGTTATAAGTTGCTCCACATAAACTAAGTTATCATTAAACCCGATATGGTAAAAATATTGATGAGTGATGACAGTGGACGAATATAATAGTTTACGATATTAATTAAAACATAATAATATACTAAATTATATCTCTGTTTTTCGGTCTGTCTTTATCCTATTCACGCTTAAACCACTAAACCGACCGATTTCTTTAATTTCTAGTTTCTACCCAACAAATTCGCGGGCATCATCTAGGTAAAATTTAAATATAATCTAGACACGCGGTAGCGTGTCAAGCCAAGTTCAAGTAGAACATAACTGGTGAGCAGCACCATGTGTAATATAGTTCACATGATACATTTATAAAACATTATCTTGACAACATTTCTAAGTAAGTATTCAAAACTTAATTCCTCCCATACTTGTGTTCTATATTTTAGGCAACATAAACAAGAAGAAATAAGAATTCATACACAGTTCTATTTAATAAGTAAACAAAATTTGGTTACGATCAAAGCGGGGCAGCTGCTTCCTTACATCTTAGCTGACGAACATAAAACGAGATCCCTACACGAGTAAGGGATACGGGCGACATGTTTATTAATGTCCCATATCGGGGACACTTTTTATCACTTTCAAGAACTGAACTTGAATTTTCAGAAATTAATTCCATTGCTTCCTTGGTAGTTTCAAGTCTTACGCGTAAAGTCTATATGAAATTAGTGTAGTGAATGAAATTAAAGTTGAAATTGTCATTTCGTTGTCCTTATTAATCACAGGGTGTTCTATATATTATATTATATTTGGAGGCTTTGCAGAATAAACACACTCTTGAATTAAAGCAAAGTGCTAATGTGCTAAAGCGCTTAATTTTTTTTAATGAAATAAGGGGGCAAACGAGCAAACGGGTCACCTGATGGAAAGCAACTTCCGTCGCCCATGGACACTCGCAGCATTAAAAGAGCTGCAGGTGCGTTGCCGGCCTTTTAGGAGGGAATAAGGTAATAGGGGAGGGTAGGGATGCGAAGGGAAGGGAATAGGGGAGGGTAGGGTAGGGAATTGGGCCTCCGGTAAATTAACTCACTCGGCGAAACACAGCTCAAGCGCTGTTTCACGCCGGTTTTCTGTGAGAACGTGGTATTTCTCCGGTCGAGCCGGCCCATTCGTGCCGAAGTATGGCTCTCCCACGTATTAAATAACGCTTAATAGTACGAAACAGTAGATTTTTTTGACTAGGAAAGTTGCTGGCTGGCACAAAAAAGGTAAACTATTCAGGAGTGTTCTGTAAAGTCTCGAAACCATAAAGTTAATATACCTATCGGAATGGAGCAACAATCTCGAGCTGTCAAACGAAACCAAAATTGGTTTTCATCTGTGTGAAAAATATGTGTACCTACGTATACACTAACACAAGCATGATTGAACATGAATAGGCTTGATGACTATTTTTTTTTTCTTATTGGTAATTGAAAGACCCTTAAAAAATAGAAACATCGCTGAAAGAATGATTCTGATAGCTTAAAAATTCACCAAGATATGACAATTCAAACATCTCATAAAATAGACCTGCCCGAAACGCTCCATACAAAGTGCTACGAAAGACTGACGTTACTCTTTCGTAGTTTGTATGGATCGGGAGAGAACTTTGTTCGATAGGTATATTAAATATTGCGTTTATGAAAGTGGTTTGATAACAAAAGTTGCTTTAAATTGCATAATATATCGAATGGTATACAAATATTAAGAGATTTAATTGAAAAAAAAATCGACATTATCCATCTTTGAAGGCGCATATAACAGAAAAAAAAATACAAATGCTATCGAGTTGAAATTTTGAGAACACTTATTTCTTACCGTGATTTCTTTATTTTATTAACAAAATTCGCTAATCTTTGACCTTGTCATCATCCCTATTCTAAGAGATTGAATTGTCAACGTGCGGCACGTGCCGACTGGACGTCAAAAAAAGAGTGCTGCTGTCAGTGATATGTTATGTGTAACCTAGTACATAATACCTCTTTGGCTGCTGTCATGTATCACACGTCTCTTTTTACCACGCAGTGTTATTGATAGTGGCATCTCTCTTGCTCAGGCCTTTGTTTCTCTATTATATATATATAATATACCTAGCGGTTATATATATATATATATATATATATATATATATATATATATATATATATATATATATATATATATATATATATATATATAACCGCTAGGTATATTAACTTTATGCTCGAAACAGAATAAATATTCCATCGGATGCTTATTAAATGACACATTAATTATTACTACACCGATTCGTATCGAGATATGCTTTATTACATTGAATGAAGATATTTTTGGCAATATGAAATTGCTTTAACGCAGCAGCATAATTTTATACGGTAGGCAAATAATATTTCGTTGCAAACATAATTAATTCATCATCGAGAAATTGGCAATTTTGATTGATGTAGAAATTCATGTACACCGCGGTATGAATGATTTTCAAGTGGAATCATACTAATTGTTATTATAAATCACCAAATATGTCGAAATAACATAATATTAATATGCTAAATATTACAATAATTATTATTTCTTCTAATCAGAGTCCGCATAAATGTAATCGCACTTTGAAATGTTAAAAATTAGATTAATGAGGATTAAAACTATAGAGACCAAGATGACGCCCGTTTGCCCAAAAATTTGTTTATCGCGCAGGAAACGTAGATTTTTCAATTTTTCCTAGATAAAAAGTATCCTATATCCTTTTCAGGGACTTAAATTATCTCCTTTTTCTCATTCAAGATGTTAAAGTAGGTATGTATCTCCATACCAATTTAGGTACAACTAAGACTTCGTTCAAGCCTACGCGACCAAGCGACTGCGAAGCGGGAGCGTCAAGTTACGTCAAGTTGTCAAAAAGTTGTGTGTTTTGTATTGACGCTCTCGCTTTGCAGTCGCTTGGTCGCGTAGGTTTGAACGAAGCATAAATCGGTTGTGTTTGTGAGTGAAGAGGTAACTAACAGCTTATTACCTGAATAAGACGAAGGAGATAATTTAACTCCCTGAAAAGGATATCTAGTTCTCTATGATTTTAATCCTCTTCATTTTCGCATTTCTACTATTAGTTTGGAATTAAGGAACTAGTTTTATGTAGTAGAATTTGGGCACTATTTCTTATTCCGTTACTTCCTCGGCTTAAGCTGTCGCGGTAAAGTATCAAATTGATTTCACGCTCACTCCATGGACGTACAATATCTCTAAGTGTCACGCGCCGTCCATAACAGGGGTATGGCGAATCAAATCCAACCTCTATGATTTTACGCCCGTCTGCTAGCCCTCTAAAACCAGAAGTTCTAGCAACACCAGAAGTAAGAGTGGAATTGACATACATGATAAATATTATGAAGGTAAATATTATGTTAAAAAAGCAAATTGGTCGTTAAAATGATAAATTATTGAGTATAATATAGCTGTTATTATAAGTGTAAAAGAATGTGTGTTGCTTCTCTACCTCTAAGTTACATTTTATTGATTTTAAAATTAAATACCACTCCCGGGTTAGCGGATACATTATAAAAGAAAAGTTTAGTGTTCCCGCTCGATAAAAGAATTCTTGGGTGAAAGAAATTTCAAAAAATCACACTCTAATAAATTATATTTTTCAAAATCACTAATGCTTGAGTAGTACTAAATGAAATTTTATGTGAACTTTTGTGTGAAAAATGCACCGTAACATTATCAAATATCTCCTTAATTTACTAGATAAAAGATCACACTCGGGCAAGCGTCAAACTAAACAAATCAATCAGCCATGATTAACTCACGATTAAACTGTTCGATATTTAAATACGGGTCAATCAACCCACTCAACGATAACTGACATGTCAGTATTAACTTGACGACATTATTTAGAGTTCAAGCAATTGTTAATTTCCTCCAATGGCCTAATGGGCTAAATCCTCTTTGTCAAGTTTTGTAATTGGTTGATTGGGGGAGCCTGGACATTGATGAATATGGTCCATAGGTGATGTTTCGACATGTTCTATTTTCTACATCATTACTATAATTGAGTGGCTTTCGGTGATAGTATATTATTGACTCATACTATCACCAGCTAAAGCCTTTTCTACTACGTTATTAAAAAAAAATTGTGAAACTAATGCGACAGTTATTTCTAGCTTAGGTGGGACTACGCTACACGACACTACGCGACAGTTACGCGACACGAAACTTCACGTTCTAGAGAAATGACGTTTTAAAAACGTGAATCTGACGTTTTACAAACGTACTTAATTCTATGGAGCTTAAAATGTCGCGTATTGTCACCTTTATGTCCATTAATTGTTATTTCGTTTTTCAAAATAGCAGTTTTTGATATATCTTCCAAAATATCGTATTTCCCGTACACATTCAATAAACCTCTTCTGAAAATTAGCCAGCGCATACAAATCGTATTCAATACTTTATTGGTTATTTTCTACTATTAGTGTGGCTATAATACCACCGTGCAGCGAGTTTATTTGAATGCGTATCATAAAACCTTTTGATAAATTGTCAATGACTTTTATTATATTTTGAACGTATCTTTTGCGGTGTTTTATGTTGGAAAATGTTTTATGGTGTATTGTAATGTCGCTTGCGTTTATTGAGCGAAGTTTATAGCCAAAATAAGTTTTTGCGTTCGGTTGTAATTTTCTCTGTGTTGAACAAGATTGAATTTCACTAGCTGTTTTGATGACTCGACTAATCAATTACTGGTCAAACGATTTCTTAGGCTTACGCGAATATTACACTTTAAGCACTTACGAATATTTTCGCAAAGCCTTTTCTTGGGAGAAAATTACTGTTAAAATTATAAAAGCACATCCACCAAAAACAATACACAATAGTTATTATAATAAGTCTTTTCCCGTGGATCTTTCCGAAAATTAGAGCTATTTTTAGCGATATAAATATAATGACAAATAAGTTGGATTCTAGCTAGTGCCTATTTACAATACGATAGCTCCAAGATTCCGATAAAAACTGTCCCATTCCGTCTATCTCGAGCATCGATAAGTTATTGATTTTCGGTAACTGTAATACGTTCCTGAATGTTTGCTCAAATCAAATCCATCCTCCACGCTTCGTATCGATTTTTTGAGGATTGACAAATATTAGTTTTGGTCAATTGTGGTCAATTTACTTTACACTCCACTCCGTTGACAATGACATTGTAAATGTCCACCGTACTTGAAAATACTTTGGATTACTTATGATCATCATCATCTGGCGACGACATTCTAATCTAAAGAATGTAGTTACAGCAATAAGATGGATCATGGTAATCAATAGTTCCCCTATTCCTCCTCAATGAGCGTAGACTTTAATGTCTGGTTTTTTTTATATGCGAGTATCTAAAGGGACGCATATTTTGAAATCATTAATAGTCTGAAAAATGAAAATTGAGCCTATGTCTATTGCCTATATAAAACAATCAATTCTGACATAAAAGTGATGATGATGTGGAAAATAATTTCCACGAATAATTAATAAAACCATTATATCGATAATACAGTAATACGAAGCAATCACTTGATCCCTGAATGGACCGACTGCTGAAATGCATTTTGAAATTGCATAACGATAAAATCGCAATTTGTTAGGGATATAACGATCCTCTCGCCTCTGTCGATCTTCCATAAATGTCAATTAAAACTTACACAGCAAAATTTCCCTCCACCTCATCTCTACAAAACCGAAATCGTTAACGAGTAGATAAATTAAGCACTACAGTTTGTCTTACATAGATGTTATCCTAATTCCAACTTGTCTAATTGTTAAGATTGTTAAACATTTCAAATCTGCTGATGCGGTTTTTGTGATGCTGGATAATACATCGATCGTTTATGGGGCGAACTCGAGAGAAGTTTCGAAGAAATGGAGCAATGTAGCTGGAATATAGGAAGCTATCGCAATTTCCATAGTAGTTGAAGGAAGGTTCTAATTGAAAGTTACTCGCTGGAATGACAGCGGTCCCTTAATAAGTTCAGCCACAGGCTGAATTATGCTTTGTTCCCTGTCAGATTATAGTGGCTCCCTCGGCTCTCAGTAACAAACAAGGATTTGCAGGTCAGAATTTCTAGTCTATGGCCGGTATCATGGGGATAATAAGTATATTGGTCGGCATCGGCCTCGCGCTAAATCACTTACCTAAGTAGATTGGTCCGATGTGTTTAAGTATATTGGAATGTTATACTTTAAACTATAGTCATGCTCAGGTATTGATATAAAATTTGTTTTTTTTTTTCAGAAAAAAACTATTTCAAAATTTTAGGTGATATTTTTTTATTTCGAAGAAGAAGAAACAAGTAAGCTGTCTTAGTTTATTATAATATTATTAATTGCAAACCACACATTTTTAAGTTGATTAGTTTTCTATTCGTAATAAAAATAAAAAAGACTATTGTTTATACAGGGTGTAACAAAACTAAGTGATAATACTTTATGGCTTGTATGCGTTCCTTGTAGAGAGTTCACTGTAAAAGTAGCAACGCTTAAAGACCAAATTCTTTTTTGTGATTTGTATGGGCAAGTGCCCCAGCGTCACGAGTTTTCCCATATAAAAGTTTAAAAAAAATTACTCTTTCAGGGCTGCTACTTCCACAGCGAACTCTTTATACCTAAGCGACACACACAAACCCTAAGGTATTATCACTTAGTTTTGTTACACCTTGTATATATTTTGGTTATATGACGATGACAATTTCAATTTCTCCACAAATAGTTTAACACTACTCGACCTACAAATGAACTTTACTTGGCATATAGTTTCAACAAGTTCCAGGAATATTCTTGTAGAAATGTCAAACGGGTAGTAAAGCTCTCTTTTGTCTTTCATTTTGAAACAATAGCCGTACTATAAATTCAAGTTATTTTCACATGAATCTTTATTAGTACGGGAAATTTTTTTGTGATTACTAACAAGCTAATTTTTTGTGAGTAGCTACATTTTGATAAGACGAACAACATTTTTATTTTCGAAAAATCTCGAAAGTGGTAGCCAACAGAGATAGAAAGGATTTCATACTTTAACTTGATGGTCCTAAAATATGGATTGTTTTATTTGTAGGACAAGGTTACTCTTAAATTATATAACTATTAACCTACCAATATACAAAAAATCAGCTGGTTAGGGTTCCGTTTTAGGGTTCTGTAATCAACAAATCTTGGTTGACTACTGTACCCTAAAACGGAACCCTAACCAGCTGATTTTTTGTATATTGGTAGGTTAATAGTTATATAAGTAATTTAAAAGTATCCTTGTCCCACAAATAAAACAATCCATATTTTAGGACCATCAAGTCAAAATATGAAATCCTTTCTATCTCTGTTAGCTACCACTTTCGAGATTTTTCGAAAATTAAAATGTTGTTTGTCTTATCAAAATGTAGCTACTCACAAATAATTTTTGCTTGTTAGTAATCACAAAAAAAATCGTTCTAGGACTCCCCTCACTATATTGAAATGTAAACGTGAAAGTTCGTCTAGAATACGTACAATACATCCCTTTCAAGTAATCTTGAAGGGACATAGCAATTCGTTGAGCGGCTTAATAGATTTTGATGAGATTTTGAAAGGAGATGCTGGATGAGTCCAAGGAAATCACCATCCAATTTTATTTTAACATGGAATAATATACATTTTGGCATAAATAAATATTTGTGTAAAAGCAATATATTATGAATGCAGCAGAACTGTTTTAATGCAAAATTAATTATGTGCGAATTAACCACTTACCACGTAAGTTCCAATTAAAGTGATCAATCAATGGCCGACGTTGATTCAGCAGGAATGTTTGACACGGAGTTATTGGTGCCATTAAACTGCTAAATTGTCAGCTGTCATTGGGAGTTGGCAACTGGAAATGGAAACTTGGCGTTCAAACTTCCAGTTGGTCGTTAGTACAACTTTATGATTGATGCCGAGGAAATTTCGGTGAATTTGAGGAGAGTTTTTATTCCAGACATGAGATTTGAAATTCCAGCGGAAATTCTGATGTAAAACACGTTGAAGTTTTAGCGCTAAAACATTATGGTGTAAAAAACTGATATAAGTTGAAAATTATCATTTTACTTTAGAAAAGCTTTAGCTTGTACGAGCAAATTTCAATATCGGTTGCTAGTTGGTATGGCTCAATAGTTCTTGGCATTTGCAGCTTTACTTGTAACAATTTGTTATTTCTGCTATGTTATTTATTATGAGGTGCGTCGTCAAATGGACCATGAATAATAATTTATTATTTCCTAAATTATTTCATAGTCTAGTATATAAAATGTTCATATCGTGTTTGTTGCTAAACTCCTTCGAAACGGCTGGACCGATTCGATAAAAATTTACTGTGCTTATTGGACAAATTTGAGAATCAGCCATCATTTTTAAACCTAAAACTAGACCCGTTGAACTTTGTACCACTTCCGTCTTAACATAAACGTTTTTTGGACTTCCACGAATATTTCAAGACCGTTCTCTAGTTTTAGCGAGACCAACAAACTATAAATTCATTGATTCAATCAAATCACAGTTGCCAGTTCATCTAAAATTCTACAAAATTGCAGTATAATTTGTCACTAAGCTAAGGCTCATCCCCGTAAGTCAACAAATATTAGTCAAACACACATTAGCGGCTAGTCCTACGCGCGGCCCACGGTGCGGCTAATCTCTCGTCACTGTCAGCTGATCATGTACTTGTCGCGGCGATAACGGAGATTATTTAAATATGGCTAACCCCTTAACCTGTTGCACCAAGATTTATAGCCTCGTGTGAACACTGAACACGTATCGAAAACTGTTTCCGTGTATGTGGGGGATAGACGAAAAAGGTAAACGGAGAAATACAAAGATGCACTTACAAAGCACGGTAGTTTTGAAAATACAGGTATGATAATTTGATAAGGAAAAGGATCTCCACTCTCCAGTACCTAATTGCTGCAGTTGTGTATGAAATTACTGAAATAAATATCGAAATGTCATGTAGAAATATGCCAGCATTTGGTATTTCGACAACGGATATACTGCCCCTAATCAATATTGGAATAAATAAAAAAGAAGATTTCTCTCATGATTGATAAAAATTTCTTTTGAAAGTATTGAAAGGCGAAATGGAAGTCTTTAGGCACATCAAAATCAATTTTACAGCTCAAAATCAATAATACACCAACATCTGCCAACCGCAGCATCAATAAACAATCAGGCATTATCATTTTTGTTAACGTGAATCACTAACCCACTTGCAAATGAGTATTAAACATTTTCCATTACAATAAAGAGTGTCCATATCGGTAATAAAAGTACAATGACCGACGACGTGAGCTTATTAGCTATTCAAGACGTATTGGTGACCAGTTTAACTTGACCTGAACATATTTTGCGTAAATTAATGTTGTGCCGGAAATTAACAATTTCGCTTTTAAACCAATTTCTTTGATATTTAGCTGGAAATTTAATCTTGTTTTAAAGCTTGATTTTAGAGTATTGAATTAAGAGAATCTGGTAATTAATTAGTTTTAATTCAGATAAAGGGATGAACTAAATTCATCACTTATATAATTTAAGAGTAACCTTGTCCTACAAATAAAACAATCCATTTTTAGGACCATCAAGTCAATAAGTATAAAATCCTTTCTGTCTTTGTTAGCTACCATTTTCGAGATTTTTTGAAAATAAAAATGTTGTTTGTCGTATCAAAATGAAGCTACTCACAAAAAATTTGCTTGTTAGTAATCACAAAAAAATTGTTCTTGGGCTCCCGTACTAGTTGCGGTAGGTTTCATCATACCTGCAACTCTGATATAAGCGATGAGTGGAGTACCATGGCGTTTTAGTGGGTAGACTACGCAGGAGTACACATACCCCGACCGACATCCCCAATTTGCCGGGGATGCGTAAAGCATTTCGCCATGTTAAAAAAAAGGGTTCCCGTACTATTATAACATCTGCTGGAAATATTATTACTGTATCGTTTCATGGCCCTTTATCCTTACCATTTGGTTTGGCTTATAATCGGTGTCATTTCTAACCAATTGGAAAAAAAATACTTGCTCCGCTTTTCAGCATCCACCACACCACAAAATATGATTTTGTAAAGCAGTTAGTAAATTATTCTTAACTAAAACATTTACCCATATCCTGCATACAGGGGCTCATTTAAGAACAGTCAATAAAACAAATAGTCAATTTATAGCTCTTGAACGTTTCTGAGAAAGTAAATAATTCTAAAATACGTGCCTTTATTTTCGTCAACCGAACGTGACCAATGTCGCTTATAAAAAAATATATATATTCAGAAATAGGCGTGTTGACTGTTGAACAATCGATACCAGCTAAGCTTTGAAATGACCGTAGGCTCTTAACTTCCATACTAATATTATTAATACGAAAGCGTGTCTGTATGTTAACTCTTAACGCCCAAATCGCTGAACCAATTTTGCTGGGTATGAAGATACGTAAGTATCCTATGTCCTTAAAAGGACATATGATACTTTATATCCCGGAAAAATGTACGGTTTCAAAGCGATAAAATAATTATTTTTGCGCAATTTGCAGGCGTCATGTAGTTCTATGCCTATACTAATAACTTCATTTTCAAATTCATATTCTTATTCATATTTCTTTTTGCTTTATGAAGACGTAAAGTTTTCAAATTGAAATACAATTAAGTTTATTGTTAAGATAAGAAAATAAACTCTACAAAACATGTTATAAAGACTAAAGGAAATGAAAAATAATACAATATTTGATAATAAAATAAATCAATAAGCATTTTGTAATTCCAGGCAAGAGTGTAACGGCTGGTGCCGCTACACCAATATCGCGAAACGTGATGATATTAATAATAATTGTTTTTCTCTTAAACAATTTATTGAAATTAAAATTAAAGTTTCTGAGATTATTTTAGATGCTTGGCAAATATACGTATTACTTTGTTCAGTAAGTGTTTTGGTATTACAAACTTTTTAGGTCACTTTTGCGAATTTAGTTACATTTTATTTCATTGTTCCAAAATCTAAATTATTTTAATTAAGTACTAGATTATATCAGCGACTCCATTGTACCAAAATCTATAAATCGCGCGGGTACCCTACATATTCCGGGAGAAAAAGTACCCTTGTTCTTTTCCGAGTCTCCAAGTATCTTCATACCCAGACAGAGACAGAGGCTTCTCATTATGTTCATTATGTTCTTACGACCTCTCATTATGTTCTGACGACCTCTGTGGCTCAGTTGGTGGGCTGTTGGTAGCTCAAGCCGGGGGTCGTGGGTTCGAATCCCGCCGACGGAACAAAAAGTTTTCAAAGTTCCTGGGTCATGGATGTGTATTAAATATGTGTATTATATAATAAAAATCATAAATATATGTATAGTATAAAATGTATTAAATATATTTCCGTTGTCTGGTACCTGTAACACAAGTCCTTCAGGTACTTAGCACGGGACCAGACTGACGTGGTGTGATGCGTCCATAGATATTATATTATTATATTATATCCCTTTATTTCCAGTACACCTAAAGTGATATTTTCTTAATTTACTGGCGAAACATCAGACGGTGTTACTGCGCCTTTATCGACATGACATTTGACATCACTATCTTCTCTATAGTGTTTTTAGTGTTGTACATGCCATTACTCTCCAGATATCGATGTTGTCTCAATAAATAAAGTTATGAATAACAATTATTTTAACCGGCGCCTTATTTTAATGAGTCTTGTGCATTGTTACATGCTGTGACTAATATGCAAGACGTAACTGATGTTTTGTAATTGAATCATTAATTTTGGTTTTAATTTTGATATCAATTTTAATTAGTATCATTGCTTTACTTTATACTACATGACTAGATGCAATTCTTTTACCGCGCGGGAACTAAAAGGAATCCTATGTCCTTTCCCAGGACTCAAAGCATCACCAAATTTCAGTTAAATTGGTTCACTGAAGAAGTTACAGAGAGACAGATACATTTGTGATATTAGTATGGATAGATTCTAAAGTAATGTAAAAACCTAATATCTTTAATTGCTTTTCTCTAACGTTTGTTTTAGTTCTTTAAACACATGAGAGAGAAATGCTTAAAGAGCTGCATGTAAAAACTTAGCAGTAATTAAAACGATGTTTTATTCTTTACCTAGCTTTTTATTTCAGTCTAGACTTAAAACCTTACGGTTGAGTAATGAATATTTAAATCTATACCCCAACCGTCCCTGAATACATTAACCCTTATTTTATGGGTACTATTTGACCGGATTAACACAATATAAATTCTAAAACCGCGGCGTTAACATTTATTTTCTTGATTAAAATAGGAAGTAACGTTGCAGTGTTTCAGGTTGGTCATAATATTTAATGTCATGTAGATTTGGCAAGAAATTGCTAAATATATTTAAATATTTAGAAGTAAAATCATGTTTTATGTTTGAATATAATTTTTTAAAACAAATCTACTTACTAAAATCCCGTGAAAGTACTAAACGAAGAGAAAATTTAGAAGAAGGCTAAAGTAATGGCTACGTCAACAACTTACCAAAATAGCATAGCGAATACTGTAAATGGAAAATGAGAGTAAAATTTTAATATGCCTTGGATCAAAGTGTGAGCTTTGATAAAAATAATAATAATAATAAAAATTAAAAAGATAAAAACAAAACAATTTTACTCTAACACAGATCTTTAACTATGCTTGGCGCAAGTGAATCTAGTTAAACACTTGTAACGACTTGTTTTGAAGCTGTCGACGGTTCCGCTGGATCATAATGATCGGTTATCGCGTCAATATGTTTGACGTGATTAATTCCCGCTCCGTCGTGCGACGTAATTAAATTATCTCCGCGCATATAAATCAGTGCAATTATTGTTGTGATTTATCTAAACGCTAAACACTGTTCGCGGGGTAAGTTTTACCGATAAACGCAATTTATTGCGCTCAACAGGTTAGGGTTAAAGTTTGTTTAATTAGTATGAGGAATGGATATGCGACTATTAATATCTCCTGTTCAGTTCACCAAATTTTAATAGGCTTCCAAAAAAGGCGAAATTAAAGTTGTTTATTACTTTTTCCTTTTAAATGTGATGATAATATTATATCAGGGCCTTTAGCTAACACGTTTTCTTTAAATACAATCGGCGATCAAAATGCATGGAATTGATACGACGTGAGTCAATTGTCAACTTCATACTATCGAACTCTAAGAACTCTAAATGTATGGATTATTGACCAATAATCTATACATTTTTGATCGACGATTCTATAAAGAAGCGGCAAAGAAAACGTTTTGTTAGGGGATCAGGAGCGATCGGTTCTGTACATCATTCCTATCAGAGTCTTTTCTCCGTTACATTTTGAAGGTTACAATCCAAATGTCTGCCTACACAATACACTTGCCTCTGAAGAAGAACCAGCCTTCGCCTTTGAGATCTAAGTACCTACTACCTACCTGTGATGTAACGTTGGAAAATTTTGTTACACGATTCCAGCAGATTACTAAATTAATCAATTTAAACGTAACTGGACTGTAAGAGCTCATCAGACCAAATTCGTGTGAGAACTTGTCAACCAGGATGTGAGCAATTGTTTTATCTTTTGAGTCTTTGTCGTCGAATACCTGGCTTTTAGTGCGTAATTTTCGCACCATACTAGTATAAACTACCTTTTGCTAGTTGTGTTATTGTATATTGTTTATAGTTTTTTTATACCTACCTTTATCGAATAAAAAAGTAATATTGGCCTTAGTGAAGTTTTATTCGATGATAATAATTTAAGAGTAATTATTATTATAGATATTCGAAAAACAACAATCATGTCATAGTTCTTGTGACATAGACCTTGTAATGTTTGTGATAATCGGAATGTAGATAAGCTAAGAGCCTGTTTCACCGCTTCCTGATAACGTGCCCGATAGGCTTATTTGACAGATTTTTCATACTCTATGTGTCAAGTTAAGTGGTGGATAACCTTATCAGGAAGCGGTGAAACAGGCCCTTAATGTTATAATATTATCTAATGCTTTACTTCATTAAGGCCCTGGTCGTTGGAAAATAAGGTTAATCTTATTCAAAGGTAAGACAAATCTGTAGGGTTGTTTATATTTATAATTCAAGTTGATGTATGTCAGCAATAATCCTAATGGTTTGATAAGTTGTAAGATTAAAACACATTCTGTAGTTGCGGGCAGAAATGTACTACTATATTTGCACGAAATAACTTTTGAATTAATGTTGGTATTTCCTGCTACGAATATGAGATTAAATTCTGCACATTAAACATTAATATTGTATTCACAAACAGCTGTATTCTTATTTTTGTCAAACTACCTCAGAACCAAATCGAAGCTGTATTATTATAGTTACAGAATTAAGGTACATATAGCTCAGATTTAAAGCTGAGTTTCTAAGGCCGGTATAAATAGTCAGATGCGACCCGGTCTCAAGACGCGGTTCGGCTCTGTGATTGGTCCAAATTTTGACAGCCAACCAATCACAGAATCTGAACCGTGTCTTGAGACCGAGATGCATCTTGAGTACTAGTTAGTACTCAGACGGCTGCTTAAGCCCTAGTCACATGACGAGACCTTCTGTATTTGTAATTCTATGGTCGTTACGCAAAACGTCGGGGTTTCGTGGAATATATTTTATTGAATTCGCCTCCCTGTGGAGTGGAAATGCATATTTATAATTTAGACCAAGTGGCCTTTGAGATTTTCGCCGAATATAAATATTAATAACGGATTTCACTTTAATTTCGCCATTTTGGATTTCAATTTTCTCGATATTAATTATTTATGTTTGCTGGATTAAGTTCTCATCGGAAGCTTGGGATTTTTAATATCATTACTAAGCTTAGCCTGCTAATTTGACCGCGTGGAATACTTGGTCTTCCTGGATTACAAACAAATCCCCTTGAAAAATCGTGTCATGATTGATCATGATCAGACGTGCAATATCGTAGTTGTAACCTTACATGAATACAGTAATGTAACTCCTCACTTTGTTTCGATAATACGGTCCTCTTTCTCCCGACATAATCGAAAATCGAATCAACTCATAGTTTTTTAATTTTTGGTTCTCTCGACATACACTCGTGCGGGGGCTCAATTTGTAAATTATACTTAACTAGGATCGAGCTTTGAATCGAGTTTGTGCAGAATAGGGACCAAGATCGAAGCAGAATCGAAATTGACATCGTAAATCATATAAATCGAAATTGTATCAGTTTCGGGAATCAGGGCCCAGCTGTCTTTTGATTTGATCCTTGCACACTACTTAGTAGCGCGAAACTTACGCCATTGTAACGTGATAACTGATAAGATTCTCGGAAGATATTGCTGACCGCATTCGTGTTCAAAGAAGTGTCATAATATTTAATTTATCATCTTAATGATTAAAAACAAGCGCGCTTTGTGACAGCTTTTATCACCGCAGGAAATACATCCTCAAGACGCGCTGAGTGATCTGGGTATTTAGTCAAGATGCGCTCGATTGAGGAAATTTTTGATTTTGAACTTTGGACTGTTATATAATAATAATAAAATACGCGAAATCTATATGCGGCTTAAGATAATTTTGACGATTTTTTCCTTCACCTTTGACAAGAAATCATACAATTCTCCACAGCCACCTCATTTCAGGTCAGACCTAGCAACTAATAGTATTAAAAAAAGAGAATAACAGATTACAAACACTTAAACACAACAGTACTTAGCACAATGTTTTATTTACCAAGCAACCATTTGTAACCCGAGCTAGAAAAACACATGTGTTTTCTCAAGCTGTCACATAAAGGACCTGCATGTAAGCTAACACTAACGCTAGTTTGTTGCATTATGCGTTGAATTTATTTGCAATAAAGTTTTGCACAGGCAACAATACAAAATATACACAGTAGCGTAACTCTGCCGTGAACCAAAACGTTTCTATGAACGAAATTCGGGCAAGAGACAAGTTTTACGTGCGTTATGCATTGCTTTGAAAGGCGAGTTTCTGTTACAGAAAGTCTCTACAGGAGAGAGCTACGTTATTAGAATTACAATGTTATCGAAAACCAAATGTCCAATGTATAGTGAGTATCAAAAATTTTAACGGACAACTGTTACAGGAGCTCTTAATTTCTCAGAAACTCCACAAATTTGACATCTTATATTTAAAACGTTGCGATAACGTATATTATGTCTATAGGGACTCAAGCTTTCTGTGTGCATTCGTTTCTGATACTTCTGTAACGAAAATTGTGTATTCGTGCACTGTGCGCGTGATTTAGGCGGTGTAGTATAAAGATGGCCTACTGTAATTATACTGTGCGTAGGCCATTCAAGGGATATTTTAGTGCACACTACCGGTAGATATTATTTTGCATCTAATAGAAAGTGTGTAGCATGTTACGTGCAGTGAAATAACAAGCCACAATATTATGTAAAGCTTAGAATCATTCTTCCTTGGAGTTTCTTCGCGATTAGTCCTTAAGTCCTAGGCATAAAAGTAAAACATCTAGAAACGCACGTAAACGGCTAAATTTTACCACAAAATGCGATTAATATTAAAAATAGGACTGCAAAACTTGACAATATTTTTTAAGTATGCAAAATGTTTGTTTAGGTAGGTAAAGTCAAAATATATAATATTTAGGGGAGGCAAAATTAAACTAGTGTTAAATAGTTTACTAGAAATTAAATATGTATTCGAAAACTTGTCTGAAATTGAAAACTTTGATTCAAATAAAATGTAATAATTAGTAAGATGTGTAATATACCCTTCAACTGCAGCAATTTCACTCGGAATTCCGGCCGCAACCCTTCCTCAAAATAACCCAGCTACGTAGGCTTTCCTTCTTCCATGAAAGTTTTACAAAAAATTTACTCTACATTACTTTGTGACGTTTGAATTTGAAACTTTAACTTTATCAATTTTGTAAGTTTATTACCAATTATTATTATGCATAATATTTTGACACGTAAGTACTAATATTTAGTTTTAAGGTAGATATTAGAAAGATATGAAGTAGATGTAATATTTCTGAATATAATATAATATTATACAGGTTAAAACGTCAACTTACCAAAATATTTCACGTTTCAGTAAATCGGTAACCCTATTTTTATAAAGGTGGCAGTAAATAATTACAGTTTTAAACATTTCCTTTTCGAATGGCTCTTTTACTATTTGCACTTACAGAACCCATTTAAATGGATTTAAAAGTGGCCGATAAGCTTCCATTGAAGTCGCCAACATGTGCCCGCCTTTATTTACCTGTGACGTTAATGGAGAGCTTTAAGGCTCACAGCACACCTCAACTCAGAAACGGATCGTTGGTCGTTACCGTATCGTCTCACTGTCAACAGGCATCAACTCGGCTACGACTTTACTCTGCGCTTACGGCTCGCCGAATTGTCACAGGGGCAAAGGTGGACAAATAGGCTGATTTCAGTCTCACGCTGACCGTCGCCGCTGACATTGAAATGTATGAAATATTATCAGCGCAGACTACTACGCGTCAAAAAGGTTCCCTAGAATCATTTCGGGCCATCAGCGCCGACCCGACTGTCAGCGAGTGATCAGCGTGAGACTAAAATCAGCCATATACAAAATAGACTACAGGCCCATATCGAAAATGGATGGGTCATATGAACCACCTGGTGACGTATATAGGACGATATTAGAGCATAAAATAATAAGATTTAGCACTATGCCGTCACTTGTAAGCTGTCCAACTGAGTGCTGGTGACAATTCAAAAGTGCATGTAGGGCATTAATTTTACCATCGATAGACACATGAAAAATAATAAGAAAGCCCGCAGTGCCGTACAAAAATGATGCGCGACTAAGTCGGTATTTTTATTTTATTTTCTGACAATTTCCATGGTAAATTTGGTCATTTGATTCTATACGGCATAAGTTTCATACTGTTTAAATACAGCTTCGAATCAATTATTTCGCAACGCCGTACAAAAATAATGTGACAATGGAAAAAAATCGAGGGTTACAATCCCCTCTTTTTCCGTGGTCCGGGGGGTGATTTGAAACAGCACAGCTTCGGTTCCAATCATTATTTTAGCACTCAAAAGTACTATTAAAAATAATGCCGTCAAAAAATTTATGTTCATTTGAATAATAATCTTAATTTCATGGTATATATACTTGATTTTTTAAGCTGTAAAATTATTTGATTCTGCACGGCAACTTTATTTTTAATATGATATTGTAAAATACAATTGTTATATAGTATTGCCGTTCAAAAGAAACTGTTCTAAAAAAATTAAAGAGAAATACAAAAACTGAAATTTTAAATATTCATAGATTAATAAAATAAACCAATTTTCTACATTTTTCCCTCTACTCGTCTTAAATAGTATTAAGATAAATAAATTAGAAAAAAATTATAAAAATTATGCCGTACATTTTAATGCAGAGTAAGCAAAGTTCCGTACCATTATAGAGCAAAATTGTGTTTTTTTTTTTGTATGGGGGGCTCTTATTTATTTCTTTTTTAAAAATGTTATTATTGATTTTTAAATTAAAAACGAAATTGAGTATTTTGTGAACATTTCAGTGTCTACCTGTTGCCATTATTGATATCTAGCAAAAAATTGCAAAAAAATCACGTTTGTTCTATGGGACGTTCACGTTTGTCCCTTACATATTTATTTTATTTTGTTTTTAATATTTGTTGTTATAGCGGCAACAGAAATACATAATCTTTGAAAATTTCAAATCTCTAGCTATTACCGTTCTTGAGTTACAGCCTTTTTTTTTTAAATTAAATAAGGGGGCAAACGAGCAAACGGGTCACCTGATGGTAAGCAACTACCGTCGCCCATGGACACTCGCAACATCAGAAGAGCTGCAGGTGTGTTGCCGGCCTTTTAAGAGGGAATACGCTCTTATCTTGAAGGTTTGCAGGTCGTATAGGTCCGGAAATACTGCTGATGTCAGTTCGTTCCAGAGTTTTACAGTGCACGGCAGAAAGTTACGCGAAAAACGCACTATGGAGGACTGCCACTCATCAAGGTGATGAGGATGGTATGTTTTTCGCGTGGGACGATGGTGAAAAGTTGCAGGTGGTATGATTCCGAACAACTCCTCAGAGCACTCCCCGTGATACAACCGATAGTGGATGCAGAGTGAAGCTATATCTCGGCGTAATTCCAAGGGGTCCAAGCTGTTTGAAACACTATGGCAGTCAACAATTCGAGCATCCCTTCGTTGGATACGATCCAGAGGGATCAGTTGGTATTTTGGCGCCCCTGCCCAGAAATGAGAACAACATTCCATATGAGGCCGAACCTGCACCTTGCAGAGTTGTTGGCGTTGGTCTGGACTGAAGTACTGTCTCGCTCTGCTAAGAACACCAAGCTTCTTCGAGGCTAATTTGGCCTTACCCTCTAGATGATATCGGAACTGGACTTCGCTCGATATGTTGACGCCAAGTATCTCAATGCTAGGGGAGATGGTTAAAGATGTGCCCTCGAAACGAGGATATACGACCATTGCCTGGAGACAGACAGACGGATAGACATCGAAGTCTTAGTAAAAGGGTCCCGTTTTCACCCTCTGGGTACGGAACCCTAATGAAACAACTATTTTTTAGAAAAAAAAACGATATATTTCGTTGTATGGATTTTTCTTACATTCCGTTCTATAGATTTTTGCTTGAGTTTTTTTTCTCCTACAAACCTTTGGACCAACGGAAATGTACGGCATGTAAAGAAATATTATCTATGCATAAGATACTTTCAAAATAAATTAATTTTATGTTGATTCAAATCACCCCCCGGACCACTGGAAAAGAGGGGGTTGTATCCCTCGATTTTCCTTTTCATTTTTTTTTATTTTTGTACGGCGTTGGGGAATAATTGATTCAAAGCGTTATTTAAACAGTATGAAACTTATGCCGTAAGAATCAAATGACCAACTTTACCATGGAAATTGTCCGCAAATAAAATAAAAATACCGACTTAGTGGCGCATCATTTTTGTACGGCACTGCGGGCTTTCTTATTATTTTATCTATGTGTGTATCGATGGTAAAAATGCCGTACAGGAACATATGACCAATATGTACTCACCCTACATGCACTTTTCAATTCTCACCAGCACTCAGTTGGACAGCTTACAAGTGACGGCATAGTGCTAAATCTTATTATTTTATGCTCTAATATCGTCCTATATACGTCACCAGGGGGTTCATAAGACCCATCCATTTTCGACATGGTCCTATCGTCTATAAGCGCGGGCCGCGGAGATAACGAGCTGTTAGCGAGGGAACGATGAGCCGTAAGCGCGGAAAACCAAGCCGTAAACTTGGTTCGAGCCTATTCCGAGGCGAGGCGATTACGTTACGACTGCGATTATTGGGAGTTTCATACAAACAATTATACTGAATAAGGCGCTTGTACGATTCGTTTTCGAGTTGACATCGCCTCTTTGCATTAAAATGTGGTAAGTCCATAATTCGTGGTCATATTGTGGTCATGTGGTCAAGTGGAAATATGTGGAGCATAAATTTCAGCAAAGAGGTTTTAACTTACTTAAAAATTACGTGTGCTTTGAGCCTTAGTACGCAGTTATTTAATGCCTCAGCGCTCTAAAGAACTCTTATACTTGAAGATAAAATAAGCCCTCTCTTTCACGCTCGTTGATTCCGTAATGAGTGAGAGGGGTGCGAATGGAAATGGAAAATCTATTTTCTTTTAACTGCTGCTAGCGTAGAATTTAGTTGTTTAGTTGTTATACGTATTTCATTGAAGGTCTAGTCAAGGAAATTAAAAGTTTATTTTTACATGTTACAGACGGACAAAAAGAAATACTTTTTAATAATTTATAAATTTTAATTATTAGTAAGGATAAAGGGTAGGTGCTCAATGCTCATATATTCCGTTTTAATGAATATTTATCAAAAACAAAAAATAAAATTACCATAAAAATACGCCTGTTTCTTCATTGTGCATATAAGAATAATATAATATACTAGCGACCCGCCCCGGCGTCGCACGGGTATAAAATATATAGCCACTGAATAAATGATTAAAATCGACAGCCTATAATGATCCTTTACGTGGTCTACTTCCCGTTGCCCTACGTTGCCATGGTGCCATACTTATTAATCACCTCACTAAAATACTTTATATGGCAAAAGAACGTTTGCCGGGACAGCAAGTATATTTCGTACAGGAATAATTAACTTTGAATTTCGAACGCCAATATTTTTTTAGAATTTGATGACAAAACATAATGTAAAGCCCTCCATTCAAGACAATCTTTCTAAATTCTACGCAAGTATAAGAAAACAATAATATCATAATAACAATAAATTGTTACAAATATATAGTTATTATTTAGATTTAACAACTAATTGTTACCATAATATAATAGGCTTCATAAGTTGCAATTTCGATTGTAAATCTAGATAATTTACAAATAGAATAAGATCGCTTTATCGTGAATGGTGGCTTTATTTCGTAATCAAAAGAGTATTTACTCAAATGAGCTCTAATGGCTGGCTTACACGTATTAAGTGGATAAGTAGTTAACTACATTTTTACTTAATTTTAAGTTATCAATTGCATGTAAACACAAATTTAGGAGCAAGTAGCATGTTCAAATTTAGTGAAGTAATTATAAAGTCATAAGTTAAAATTTAGTTGACTACTTATCTACTTAATACGTGTAAACCAGCCATAACTTGCATGGCAAAAATAGAGTACACAGATTGTCTATTGTGGCAAAAAGCAGTGATTGGCGTCTCTAACTCCCTGCGTCGCTGCAAGCCGTTGTAAAGCGCTGTAAACTGTTCATGCTTTTTAACGACTTTTAAGGATAAATTTCAACAAACTATGAATTACATCTTCCATAAAACACATCAAATAATAATGATGCGAATATTCCAGCAGATTGGACTAAGGAATCGAGTTGTCCCATACTAACTTCATCCCCCCTTTTCACACCCTTAGGAGAGGAATTTCTAAAAATCCCTTCTTATCGCACGCCTACGCTATACGAAGAACACTCCCTCCAAATTTCAAGTATTTACAATCACTGGTTTAGGCCGTGGCGTGATTCCATTTTCATGTCATTCAGGACAAAGCCTTTTATATAATGATATAGATTATTTGGTAGCATTATTGACGCTATACTGAGTTTTGTTTACATTTAGATGAAAATACGTATTTATTAATAATTATAAGTTTAAACGAAGTATTACAAAATTTTAAATATTATACATATTTCCATACAAAACCCAAAAAGGTTTAACTCTATTGGAAAAAGTTTAAAATACAAAAGTGTATAAAATTTATATACCACGGTCATCTAAGTAGTCCGTTGGAAAACTGGTCCTTAATTTTCAGGATTTACAAAGTTTTCCCAAAGTAGTTAGTGTCTTAAATGAGTTTATTTGTATCGGAAGTCAGCAACTTCGATATCTCCAACTTCGGAAGTTCATGTCTTATATCTATCATCGTTACTAAGTTTCTCTATATTTTATTTGCTATGAAATATTATTTACCATAGGTATCAGAAACAAACGGCTTAATATCCCTATGTTATTTACTAACCTTTTTTATACCCAAAACTTAATCCATACTTCCATATTAAGGCCGTCCCCCGAGCAAACTATCTTGGCTATACATTTGCCGCGTTGCCAAGATCGCACCAAAACCCTATTTTTTTACTTATCTTAAGTTCAAAATTGTCTTAAAAAAAAATTAAAACGGGGAATATGATATTGTCGATCTATTGGCGTGTGTTTCAAATAAAAGTAATTTGTAAATCCTAAGGAGATGCTGAATGTATACTTGAATTTTAATAAATTGGTTTTACTTTGGAAGCTAATATCATAAGTATAATAAACAAAAATAGAAAATTTAAAACGAGGAAAGTAATGTTGATATGCTGAAGATTATTGCTGTATTTTTATTATAACTTTGTAGCTTTCAAATTATAAGTTTATAAGGCTCGAAATACGGTAAATGACTATAATTATTAATATATTAATTATTATTATATTATATTAATATATTAATTATTAATATTATTAATTATTAATAATGTTATAAATGCGAAAGTGTCTCTGTCTGTCTTTCCGTCTGTCTGTCTACCTCTTCACGCTCAAACCGCTGAACCGATTTTGCTGAAATTTGGCATGGAGATACTTTTAGTCCCGGCAAAGGACATAGGATACTTTTAATCCCGGAAAATGTACGGTTCCCGCGAGATAAACGAGTTTTGTTGCAACGGAGTTACGGGCGTCATCTAGTATATGTATAGTATGTTTTATTACTAGTACATTTTATTAATACTCCTTACTGATATAAGACATACGTAAGAAAGTATGTATTATGTCATAATCATAACCATAATCATTTATTTGCAAAGAATGTTGTTTACAGAGATCTTAAAGTGTCTGTCGATTTGTTGCCTCTTTACGCTTAAACCGCTGAATCGCTTTAGATTAAGTTAAGTATGGTACTTACTTTAAGGCTGCGTTTCCACCAGAGATGTGCTGCGAAAAATGTGTTTTTAAGATCCAATAGAATCGCTGCGCTGAGCGAGGTCGCGTCAATGAAGCGATTCATTGTGTTAGATTATTTTAATATGGTATTTGAATTGGAATATAAGGAAAGAGTTATCAGAAATTAACACTTTTATTTTGTCCTTTAAGCTACAATAATTCATCTACCCAACACTACTCGTAATTACACAAATAAATCAAAAGTAAGCAGCTGTAAGCAATCTAATAATTACCTTAGAACCTTCTCTCTTGAAAGCTGGATCAAAAGTGTTCTGCCGACTGCCGAGTCTATCAACCGACTCCCGCTTTTCCCCAGTGTCGCCACACACAATTTCAAAATTTACCGAAACCTAACTGTCACGTCAATCAATAAAGTATTGCCAATTAATAATTGAAATTTCCAGACTTTATAAAAATCAACAAATCAATGTTTTTAATAGTAAAAATTTATAAAACCTAACAATTGTTTCTCAAAAACACATTTCTCGCAAGTCGCAACACATCTCTTGTGAAAACGCAGCCTTAGTCCCGTAGAAGAGTATAGGATTGTTTTTATCCCGGAAAATGTACAGTTCCCGTACGATAAGCAAATTCTGCGCACCAAAGGTGCATTATACACGAAAGATCAGATGTTTAATTTTTCCGGCAACATTATTGAATTAACAGATTCTATCCATACTTCCATACTTAATATTATAAATGCGAAAGAGTGTCTGTCTGTCTGTTACCTCTTCGCGCCCAAACCACTGAACCGTTTTGGCTGAAATTTGGTAAGGAGATACTTTGAGTCCCGGGAAAGGACATAAGATACTTTTTATCCCGGAAAAATTCCCGCGAGGTAAACGCGGGCGTCATCTAGTTCATTCTATAATTTCGAAAGCTATTATGTCAGCCGGTCGGGCATACTAAGGTTTTAAAAACCCACAGAATATCATAACTCAAACGGGCTCTCGTATTGGAATCAGATAATTTTAATAGGGTCCAATTAAATTGGGTATTCTTACATTTTGGAGTTTTCAGTGATCGCGATAGCACGCACGAAATCCCCATAAAACTCCCAATTACCAGAGATGACTCGATAACGCAATTATAGTTCGACTTTACACGTCGAGATTCTCGATACCGAGAAAAATATCCATTGTCAGTTCTAAACGGGTTAATATTGGTAAGGTATTTATGACTTTGACTTGACTCCAATGTCATTGTCCTAAAAACCTATTAAAAATACGTGTGGTACTCTGGGACCGTCGCGGTAAAGCTATTGAAGTAGCTAAAATTCGGATATGTCTAGTCGTACGTACACAAACACCGTGCCGTAGTCTGCCAAACTGACACGACGTTAGACGAGTGTTTGGCTTATTTTCGTTACGGAGTGTATTAATTCGGGCGCCGCGCTCAAAGCCCGCGATAAAAGTTATGCAATAGTAGCAATAGCTTAAAAGTTATAGGTGAACGGCTTATTTTTTGACGGCCAAAATATAATAACGGCAGATTAAATAAGAGCCCTGATTCTACTAAATTCTTCTTGTGATTTAACTTAAGCAAAAAAGCTACTGTAAGCTTTGACAAATTTTAGACTGGAATCAAAAACTAGAGCTGATGATCTAGTTGAGAAAAACTTATGAAATCATTTGACGAAATATATTTATAAGAAACCATGCTGTAGTTTTTATGCAGGAAACGTTTTTATTGAAGCCACTGACCGGCGACCGCACGCTGATATCTGGCTAATGAAAACGCACACTGAGCGCGAGCGTAGAATGAAATCCTAAAAATAAAATGTCACTAAAATTTAAAGGCTGCTCAAAATAATGAGTGTCTAAAGTGGATCTTCGACCTTGGTTCACGTTTTGACTTTCACGTTCACGTGATGATTCTTTTGAGTGGCTTAAAAATTGTTCGCATTGTCTCTTCACGTTTCAACTAACTGGCCCTAAAACAAATTTTATATAACACATCTTATCCTACAACTGCGGCCTGCATCGTACAATGTAATTTCTGACTATTTACTATTTAGTCATGAGTATAACATTACTAAGTGGTAGCGAATTTTTGCTAGGATTTAAGTCATGTACAACAACACAAACAACTAAAAAAGTCCTTCAAAATATTTCGTTTCTTCCTTCTTTTATTGATGCATTCTTTTTTTATTCATTCATTCATTCATTCACGTCCAGTGTGCGTCTCTCAGCGGACGTTTAACGTAAACATCGAAGAGTTGCGGAATCACGATCGACATCCGATCGACTTGCGTAACGCCGTACCGATTTAGACGGGTCCGGGAACACCTGATGGTAAGTGCTACTTAACTACCAGAGTGGTAATCGTCTTAACGGACAACGGACGAACGTCTTAAGAGCTTCCTAAACAAAGCTTTAAGACGCTATATTGAAAAAACTGTCATTTTTGACGTAATACTATAGGACCCTCAGAAATGTTACAAATCTAGTAATGAGATATACATATCTTCATAGCCTTATCTAGGTTTGAAAAGAACCAGAAACACGATTAATGTATTTTGCCTCGATATATTTCTCGATCGAAATGACCTCTTAAAAATACGAAATTTGAAGATTATTTTTAAACGAAAATAGATGTATTGTAGGAAATTAGTCTAATTGATAGACACCTTTGCAACTCAAAATCGTATAGAAGCATTTTGCTTAAATGCTCCTAGTTATTTTTTAAATAATTAAAATAACGTTTTTCGCATGTTTTCCGAGCGAGCCGATAGCTTCCAGCCGCAGCGTATTCACGACTTTATAGTCATACAAATTAAGTATAAAATTGCCCTTGCGGTAAAATTACTTCCAATATAGCGCCTTAAGAGTTCTGCTTGAGCATGTCTTTTTCTTCTCTTCCCGAACCGGTGGTAGGCCTTAGGCGTAGACCTTCTAAACTTTTGTAAAAGCGTTAGTTTATTATAACATAATTATTTGGAAATAAAACATTATGTACTTATTTCACATCGTTGGATCTTATATCATAGACCAGCCAGGTATAACAGTACAGCCAGCAATAAAGGCTCCAAACTTATAAGTTATAGGGTTGTGTATTTTTTAAAACCTCAGATTTGAGGTAAAAAAATATTATTAAGTATGTATAATTGTGTGCATTTTGCACGTAGATCATTCTAAGGGTCAATTCAGACCGCAATGCGACGCGTAGATGCATTCAATTTTGTATGGATTTGACAGACTTCTATTGCGTGAGACATCATGCAAGTCTGTCAATTCAATACAGAAATGCATCTACGCGTCGCGTTGCGGTCTGAATTGACCCTTATAATATATAGATACTCGAACTCAAATTTTTTTATTCAGAATAAATATTTGCAAATATTTTCTGAAAGTCTACATGATGCTTACCACCGGTTCGGGAACTAACCCGGCTAACTACTAAGGCTAAATGCTAGAAACTGTTCATTTTAGATATTGTTTAGCTATGCTTCTTTTAATTGCAAGCGAACTCCGTGTATCAACAAGACAATTTCCTGACATCAATTTGCTCTCTGCCATAATCCATGTTCGTAACACTATCGTGTATTTAACTGATGTATTTAACTAATAGATATTTGATCTATAGCTAATAGTTATCCGTTACGAGGACATCAACGTCGATATAAAATAAATTATAGATAAATTACATAAGGTCATTGTGATGCCTTGAATAGAGAGGTAGAACAGAACCTAGTTGCACTCCTATTTATTGCATTTCTTGCATGTTTATTCATATTTTGCAAGTTATTAGATTTTACTGGTCTCCTATTGCAATCTAGTAGATAAATAAATAAATAAAGTTGAATGACTTTTGTTTACCGATACATTCGTCGCTATTTAGATTGTATGTTATATATTGTACAATGTACATACAATATTGACAATAAATTAAACACTATCCACCTTTTTGAAGTAACCACAAACAAAAATTGGGATCAATTCAGTTCGTAAAGCCCTTGTCTAGTAAACATAATCCGTAACCTCTAGACCGGTGCCGGTGATAACGGAAGGGTTCGATCTCAACGGGTCATCGGGTGAGGTCGGGATTTCCGCACCCAATCTATTACAAATTACGCGATAAAAGAACGAAATAAAAAAAAATGTTTTTTTGTGATGCGTTTATACATATTTTTAAAATTGTTTTTGTAATATTTTCGAGTATAGGTATAACACGGTGAACGTTAGGCTAACTCTTCGCTTTGTCGAGAAAAGTTTCAGGTAAATACTGAAATTAAAAGCAGCAAATCTTTCAGATGAAAACAGCTTGATGGTTAAAGGTTAAGTTAAATTTTAAAAGCAACAAAGTCCTAGTAATAGAACATTATGTAATCTAAGTTATATTTTAAATAAAAAATGAAATATTTTATCTATTGTATATCACATCTAGGCTATAAGAAACTATTTAGTGCGCAGTAAATCAGTTAGTTACAATTAAACTCCTTTGTAATTGGAATGTCAGTCCGTCGATACGTATCTCGGGAACTAGTTCCTAAGCCGATTATATTCAAGATTACATTATAATATACATGCTGTATATCGATTACAGAGAGATTTTTAATCAATGACTATTGTAATTGAAAAGCATTCGATGAGAAAGTTTTGAGCTTAGCTGCTGGTACTTAGTCCTAGAATAATAATTAACTAGCTATATGACCGGGCTTCGCTCAGTATTCAAAAAATAAAAATAAAACACATAAAATGAGATTTTATGAAAATGATTCCTAGCTAGATCGATTTATCGCCCCCGAAACCCCCTATATACTAAAAATGTCATGAAAATCGTTGGAGCCGATTCCGAGATTGAGTTTATAGCGCGCGGTGTCAACAAAATTGGTGTCAAATTTAAGAGCCCGTCCTCTCTTTTCTACTGCTCTCTTCACACTCACGCCCGTCTTTCATATGCCAGGTGAAAAAGGACGATCGCCAAGTTAGCGGGCAGATAGAGGTTTTCTGTTTTTAAATGGTTTTTTATATTGAAGTGGTAAAAAGTAATTCCAACACTTTATAGACGACTTTCTCAACAGTACATTGTATTTTTTCATACCGTTAAGATGTCAATACAATCCATAAAAAGGTGATATTCTAAACCTTTTACAGCGAAAATCACAAAACTGTCGCGGGTTTGAGTTGGATTATTTAAAGATACTTAAAAAAAATAATAAAAAATCTAGCTCCAACACTATATTATAATTGAAATGATCTTACATGTTGTGCATTAAAACTTATAGAAATACTGTATTTTAACTGTTAAATCACGTCTGTTAAATGAGCGAAATCGGCAAAATTTCGTATACGGACTCTTAAAAGCTTTTTAAAACCCTGGTACCCCTTAAATCAAAATACCCAAAAACAGCTGTGCAGTGTACACATAATATTTCATTTTTTTAATAAAACTTTATTTAAACCAAATTTAATGGTTATTTTACACAACTTTAACTTTACCCATAAACTATTTTATCATTGGTAGATTTAAGGTTACGTCACTGCAATCTGGCATCTGCATAGATAAAATACTGAGTAGTGAGTACTGAGTTATTTAATAACGTGTATCAATCGAAAGAATCGAAAAGCCAATCTAAACATGGTACCACCTCTTATAGAAAGACTTATGAGCAAGCGATAGCGCGATGTAAGCGACTCTTAGCGCCATCTGTTATGAATTTTTGGAACTAACTTATTATTAACCATTTTACGCATTTTCACCCCCTTACAACCCTTTTTTCCAGTTAAAAAGTAGCCTATGTCCTTTCTCAGGCTTTAGAATATTTGTGTACAAAATTTCATTACAATTGGTTCAGTAGTTTTGGCGTGAAAGCGAGACAGACAGACAGACAGAGATACTTTCGCATTTATAATATTAGTATATATATATATATATATATATATATATATATACAAGAATTGCTTGTTTAAAGATATAAGATAAAGACATTTGTAAGGCACAACCGAAAACATGATGAATAGATGATCATTGATCAGCCTGCATTGACCTAGCTGAAATTAGAAAAAAGTTTGTTTATCTTTGCAATTAAAATATGAGGCCCACGAGTCAAAAGCCATGAAGCCACCACTCGACCATGGAGGCGTTTTGGAATATACCATAATGATTGTTAACTGTTAAGGCCCTCACATACGGGAAAACCGATCGAATCCAATCTGACCATATTACATTTTGTGTACGGGTCCGCCGTAAGAAAAAATTAGGAACTTCGTTCCAATACGATAATGCAAAAAATGTCATATCGGCCTGTATCGGTCCGACCGGATCCAATCGGCTTTCCCGTACTTATAATACGGGAGTCTGAAGCTGAAACTGTTGGGCCATAGAGGATTTCTGGGGAATACTACGCTGGTTTGTTAGCCCACTGTAACATACCAATCAGTGAATCATATGAAGCGGCAACTAGTGCCAAACACTTGCAGAGTTGATCGACATTCGGTGTACAAATTACGTGTTATCTAGCGACCCGCTTGTCGGCGCACTTTGTTGATCAATCATACTATGACGTTACTGGAATAGATACATCAAGGATATACATAGTAACAGGATATTACATTGAATTTCTTAGAATTTGGCTACTATTACATACATTAGCTATGTCCACATTACGGTGCGTCCACATTTGTATCCTTTGCGCGATCAGATCTCCGATCAGATCTCCGTCGCGATCATCGCGCCGTATCAAGTATGCGTATCATAGTGTGGACGCCTTTTAGATCATTGTGCCGATCATGCGTGTATGTGATACGACACGTATCAGATACGCGGTTAATAGCGATCGGGGCGTATCATGATACGCGTATCATTTTGACACGCTTCGATAATACGCGACGGAGATCTGATCGCGGAAATGATACAAATGTGGACGAAGCTTTATGCGCTTTCGTCTTCAATTTTCGTCATTTTCTTTCATTCATCTTGAATGCGTCAACAAACGCAACGCCAACATTGTCATTTTTGAAATTTTGGAGAGGTCGGAGAGGAGGACGGTCAGAGGGCATGCGTCGCGGGTATGCCTCACGTTCGCTGTTGACTGCGCTATAACGCATGCCCTTGACGAACAGAAAAAGGCACATTGTGGACAAAGCTATTGGATACCGTTAAAGAAATATTGGCAAAACTATGACAATTTTAAAGCCTAAAATATAATAAACTTGAACTCGCGGCTCTGACCACGTAAAAGCAGTTAACAGTGCACTTTTCCATGGTCAAAAGTATCCTATGTCGTTCCCTCATATTATCAAAATGCGCCTAGTATTTTGTTACTATTCGTTGCAAACAATATTTTTCTCTTTATACATTTATTATATAGTTTAATTATTACTAATTATTAGTTTTCAAAACCGACGTGTGTCTATGTGTCTAAACACACTAGGCTGAATTACGCCGGCGTAATTTCCGCCGCAAATGTCAAACGCATACAAAATGCGACGTAATAGTGTGTCACCCCTGGTATTCGGCCCGTATTTTGAATGCAATTTAAACGCGGCGTAAACGCGGCGGAATTTGCGCCGGCGTAATTCAGCCTAGTGTGTTTAGACCCTTTGACCTTATCTGATGCATTAGACAAGAAGAAAAAATTGATCCTATGAATATATCATTTATATATACAGTGTTCTTTTAATTATTAACGGAATCATTGTTTATCATCTATCCTAATAACCCTCTAGACCTCCTCTAATTAATTAGATCACAGTAAATTGTGACGAATTGTAACTGAGACGTCAGCGTAGTTCACGCCCTCATTCGATATACGATCTCAACAGTCCACTAAATACGTATTTTGAACCTTATTGGATTTGTAATAAGGTCGAAAAAAGTGCTACTCAAAAGAATACCATGCGGGCTTTTTAATACTTACATTTTTTAAAGTTCAATTTTTTAATGAGTGGATCTTATTGAGGTGTTAAAATTTTACTGATGTTGACGCATGTGTATTGTTTTCAGAATACATAATATTTTCATTTTTATATGAATGCGGCCTGTTTACGAGCGGCCTGTTTTCTGTCACTTTACTGTCACAAAACTTTTTTTTTATTTTCTATTCCATATTATTAATATTAAAAAAAAAAAAAAAAACTTATGAATAACGAAAGGAACTGATATTAGTATTCCCATTCAAATCCTTTATAATTTATTGGTAATAAAGTGGAAATAAACGTGACATCACACTTCATTGTTTTCCGAAATGTAAAATGTTTGGGGAACGAACTGAACCGTAATGCGGATTAATGCGTTTCCGTGCGCACGCGCCGACTTCAAACGCACCGCGACGCATAGGGCATGTAGAGTACAGTGTGAGATAATAGTTTATTTTATGCCTGTTTACCTTACTCTTCCTCTCCTCTTCCTTTACTCTTTAATTGAAAATTGGTATTATTTATATGGACGGTATTAGTAAATAACTTCTGGTAAGTTTTTAAACAGCACTCTACACCATTGATTCCCAAAGTGGTCCAGGTGGACCCCATGGGGTCCACGGGAGCCCGATAGGGGTCTACGCTAGCGTGGAAAAAAAATTGGGGTCCACGAGTCATTAACGGGGGTCTATAAAAATAAGATGACCCGATTTGACTTCTCCTATGAATAAATACTATTATTACGGGAGGTCACGACAAAAATGATAAGGTAAATGGCTGAGTAAGTTATATTAGGTAAGTACTAGTTGTTCTCATATCAGTAGCGTAAAAACTGACCAAATATTCGGTTGCGTTATGAAGCAACGAACGTTCAAACGTGACTTAATATTGTGACCAAAAAAAAAAAAGATCAGGTAAATGGCTGAAAATTACAAATCTATATATTTTTGTAGCCAAAAAAACTGAAGTAGAGTGTAAAACTGAAAATATGAAAAAATTAAGTTTGAAATGACCAGAGTAGAAAGAAGGAAAATTTTCACTTAAACTGTCCTTTCTTTTAAGAAAATTGATTTTTGGTACTTTACAAAAAAAGTTTCTAAGTGCCTACAGCTGTGTACACACAGTTCCTTTAAAAAACATGACTTCCATACCTACCTGAATACGTTAAGTCTCATCTACACACCGCCTACTCTATATCGGCCACCTATGTGACGTGTGACTTATGAGTTATCGTTTCCGACGAAACTGTTTGCCGAACACTAGCCTTAACGATAGGATTACATGTTTACTGTGACGGGGATTATGTTACCGATATTAATTAACTTGTAACTTGTAAGTAATAGTTAAGGCGATGATATGAAGTGACCGGTCGCCTCATATCATCGCCTTAACTATTGGGACAATGGTCCCAGTCAAAAAAATTGAGATGTTTTTAAAAAAGGAGAAAAGTAGATTGTGTTCTGTGTATATAGGTTTTCCGACGATTCTACAGGGTGTAACAAAACTAAGTGATAAAACTTTAGGGTGTGTATCAGTCCCATGTATATAGTTCATAGTTAACTGTAAAAGTAGCAGCGCTGAAAGAGCAATTTTTTTTTCAATTTTGTACCTATGGGAAATCTCGTGCCGCTAGGGCGCTTGCCCATACAAATCGCAAAAAAATGTTGGTCTTTCAGCGCTGCTACTTACACAGTGAACTCCCTAAAAGGAACACATACACACCCTAAAGTATTATCACTTAGTTTTGTTACACCCTGTATAATAGGCTGTGTCTTTGTAAGAGTTGATTTTTTTTCTTAAGTTAATAGAATACAGTGCAAGTATTTTTCACACCGATGAAAGTTCAATGACCGCTGCTGCCACCCTAAATTATTTTGTCTATAGTACATAATAATATAAACACAAATAGTCTAAGTAAATGTTTACCCCAAAGTTCTACGTTTACTTGTCGTAGTAAAACAATACTCCCCATTAACCCTAAAATATCAAATCCCATCTGCAATTTAATTTAAACTTAAACCTCAATTGGGGTTGGGTCATTAATACATTAAACACACGTTAAGACGTGATTTCTGCAGTCCTCTGCAAACAGAGGGCCAGGTAGACCCCGCACAGTATTTACGTACTATTATTTAGGTTACGTGAGGGTTAACATTGCTGAATTTACGGGATTTTGCCTTAATCATTACACAAATATTGTTGTTATTAGAAGTAAATTTTACGTTTTCTTTTAATACTGTTTTCAATAAAAAAGCTGACAAAACTTAAAAAAAAGGCTTCGATTTACTACAATATCTAACTTACGTCTCACAAGAAAAAAAAATTAATGCTTTGTTAACTGCCGCACTGAGAGTCCAATATTAATTATTAGTTGAAACTGTAATTAAATGAAGATTATGATTTATGACATCTTAAATCATCTCATCTTATTCATTAAATCGAAGTTTAATAATAAATAATAAATAATATAGCCTTTATTGCTTTGTTTTCTAACTACACTACATAAAATATAGTACAATTACTAAATTAATTTACACATTTTTTTTTACATATACACTTATTAAATATTAATATTTTTCTTTCTCACAACAGCTTGTCTTTCGATATGCCTCCTCTAAGGCTTTTCATTTATCTCTGTCCTTTGCTATGCGTAGCCATCTCTGGACCGGGATGGCTACTTCCTTCAGCGAGTAGAATACATAGATGAATATATTTGTCTGGGCCAACTAGTATCACCAATAGACAATATACAGAAAGAAATCGAAAGGCGAATAACAAATACTTAGAAGAGATTTTGGTCGCTGAGCGAAATAATAAAAAACTAAGAAATGCCAATGTCAGACAAACGAAACGTTTATAATACTTGCATCCTACCGTGTCTAACATATGGATATCAAACTTGGGCCCTAACTGATCAGTTCTGCAAAATAAAGTAAACATTTGCCAAAATGGAATAGAGAGAAGCGTACTGGGTATAAAAAAAAATACAGAAAGAAATTAAAGAGAAGACAAAGTTTAAAAATGTACAATCGACATGTAAAGAATTAAAATGGCGTTGGACAGGACACATGCTAAGAGAGAAAAGAGAGAAATGGACAAGAATTGTGACGGAATGGTACCCTAGAGGAAGTACTAGAAGCAGGGGAAGACCGACTAAAAGATGGGAAGATGACTTGAAGGAAATCGAAGTTTAATCATCATTAAATGTTTCTGAGTGTGGCAGTTAGCCATTACATTTTAAGAAACCTTATTTTTTAAGACGACAGATGGAAGCCTTTTCCTCCCGAAAGTAATTAACTATACAACAATGGTTTACGATTTAGAAATATTAATAACACATTTGTGACGGCTTATAATTCGCTTTACGCCCACAAAACTAGGGCCCGGCCACCGAGACCGCACATCTTTAAAGAGGCCGCGTCTCCCACTTTTTGTGCCAAAAATATGACCAGGCCTTTGTTGCTTTGTGAGCGTTAAGCCGCTTCTTGTCTAATTAAATATGGGTATGAAATATTAGGGTTACACGAGATTTACGTGCCGACGTTTTTTGGTAAAGTAACATGAACAGTTTTGAATACTTTTGGTCACAATATTAAAGTTGTAATATTGTCTATCTGTATCTCAGCCTACTTCTTCGAGTTAATACTGCTGAGCTTATTGAGATAAAATCTGTGAGAGACTTAGGGTGATATAATTTCAGAGCTTTCGTGATTTATCAATTATCAGTGAATCTTCAACCTTCCTGTTACCGAAATGTTTGTTAAATAAACCGACACGTATGGAAACGCTTTTAATTTACTGTAACGTCCGGTACCTTTGGGTAACTGGAAGTTATGAAAAGGTATTATTTCGCTTTTAAATGTAGAGTATTGTAGGGGCGAAGCCCTACGACGTTGTGAGCTAAGGGGAAGAAGGGATATAATGAAGGAAATACCTGGTGATTGAGATGCTGGCGGCTGCGCTGAGACGAATTGAGCTGAGGCGGTCACGACACTGTCTCTTTGGTCTATAATCACTATCACTGAGCTGAGTTCATGAGGATAAATCACGGATAATTATTGGATTAATCGCGAAGTTTGGGCCGATCGGCTAACGCGCGCCGGTAACGTTTTAAAGCGGAATGTGTCGCTTCACAGTATCGCGTATGACAGTTGACAGCGCAGAGTGCAGACTCACGCGCTGCAGTGTTGCCAACGTCGTGCTAGAGTTTGGCGCGAACAAGTATAAAAAAGCTATAATAGACTAAGGGCCTGTTTCATTACTTTCTGATAAAGTGTAGGCTATTCACAGCTTTTTGACAGACAGATTTTTGACTCCATACTTCATCTGTCACATTAAGTGGTGGATAGCCTATTCGGCACTTATCAGGAAGTGGTGAAATAGGCCCTTAGTACCATGCCACACGATGCGGTGCGGCGCGGCGGCGGCGTGCTGCACATCAGATACCATCATGGAGGCAATTTATTTAAATAATAATTTCTGTTTTCACCAACCGTTTCTAATCTCAGTTTTCTAACAATTTGATTAATGTGTCACCTAAGTTCTTAGACCCTATAGATTTAGGTGACATAATATTATAAAGTTATAAACATCGGTAAAATCAAAAAAGTAGCAGATAGAAGGGTACACTAGCGTTAGGAAGCGATTGGTAAAAACGGGCATAAATATTATTTGGCGGGGTTCCGTCAAAAATGTCACTCCTTGAAAGGGTTCCGCTATCAAAAAGTTTGAGAACCGCTGGACTGAGTTAATAAAAAAACCCATAAGATATTATAATTACATCGATATGTTGTCGCGCTCGTGAGTCACGCGCATCACTAAATATGGATGAGGAAATTAAAATAATACAAGACTGTATTGTGAGATATGGGTTAGAGATATTTGAATACAGGGTCTGACCTTCCGTCGGACGCATTACCATATGCCGTGTTAACGTTCATCATCAACCTTTGACTGTGTATCGAGCACTGAAGCCCTTTGATATGATCTCAGGAATCTAGACAAACAAAAACTGCAGATCTGTAAAGAAATTAACAAGATCATCTTATGGAAGCTGTAGTGGCTCGCACTTGCCTGACTTTTCTGTGTCCACAGCTCTCATCATGAAGCCTCGAGACGTTTATTTCCCCTCCTTTTTCTATTACACTGCGGTAACCAAGTACCTCCAAGCTCCTTGATATAATCTCTGGAAGCTAGGGGAGAGTCTTACAGGAGTTGCAGTGGAGGGAATGTGTTTTGAGCCAATAACTACTATTGGGCGACTCTTTCTCTGTTTCCCATTCTTCAGCTTTCATCAAGAAGCATCGAGAGCTATCTTTCTTTTTCTATCGCTTACCGAATTTCAACGCGTTCTGTTTATCGCGCTGTGTATACTGTTCATTTTGCTATAAACTATCCCCTTGACTCAAAGTTGCCCAGTGCCCACCCAACCAAAAAGGTTAAGCGCTTTATGCATTAAGTCGTAACAGATATGTAGATTGTAGACACTTTCGCTTTTATTTGAAAGCACGATGCTAACACGCACTATGGAAAATCTAAATAGCAGACTATCGAAAAAGACTTAATACTCTGATCTACTCTCTAAAAAGATCTACTCTCTAATTCAAGGTTACCGATGTCCCATGTATACTGTAAATCTGGAATTGAACCTGCTTCAGAGTAAGTCTTTTTCGATAGTCACGGCTATTTACCATACAGCTTTAGAGCAGTCAGCAGGTACACTGGGCGTTTTAAAGCGCACGCTTTGCAAACGCGCGTTTTGATAACCCCAGATTCTATTGAAGCAAGCGCGCCAGTACCGCGCGCTTGCATGTGTAATGTGTATGCTTCAATAGAATCCGGGGTTCTCAAAACGCGCGTTAGCAAAGCACGCGTTTCAAAACGCCCAGTGTACCTGCTCTTAGTGTTGTACTTTCAAATATCGATTTGTAAACACAATCGATGTTAGTGATGACGGCGACGATTCTTCATTCGTGTTTTTCGATTCAATGAATTTATACACCATTCAATTTGTTTAAAATGGTATTTGTTACATGTGTACAATTTACATAGTAATATGTTCGAATAGTTTTCAAATTATGTACCCCAAAGTACACTCCAACTCCAAACTTGTTTAAAAACGAATGTCTATTCTATGAGATGTTTAATGCAAGAAAATAATTTTCATAGTTTGTCAATACCACTCAATACTCGTAATATTCAACTCGAAACTCCTCACGTAAAGACAGTTGTGACTGTGTCAGATCATATTAGACGAGCCGTAAGCTCATTTGCTTGCATCGTAAAATAACAATTAAACTATAATTAATATCAAGATCAAGAGCGGCATTTTCTTATGATTGTAATATTTTTATGATATTTTATATTGGTTACATAAATAAGACTGATACTTAAGTGAAATCCGCCGAGACAGAAACAGCCGTTTATTTATATTTATAGTTATTTATAATTGTTTATCGTCGTTTATAATTATATTGCACTTATAAATTTTATATTACCAGCCGTTGAAATGTACCTGTTTACTAGCTTTAAATGCCTGGTAAAAGCAATATAGTTTGAAAATTATATTCATTGTTTCTTGCTTTTATGGATATTGATTCTGGCGGCTCTATCTAAACCTACAGCTGTTGTTTTATGAGCTACTAAACTTCTTAGCGGCTCCGCCCGCATAAACGAGGATTTCCGCGTAAACCGTACTTATTCCTGCAGAAAAAAGTAGCTTGTCTTTACCCGTGATTTACTCTATATCCGTGTCAAATTACATATAAATCGGTCCAGTAGTTCGTGAATCGTAAAATTAGCGCGTTTCATACTCATTTTGTGTCTTCTCTATCATGTCCAACTCACACTTGGCCGGTTTAAAATATTTCCAAAACGTGAATAACGACGGATACAAATAAATCGTCAAACTCCGCGTCGAATCGTTAAGCGCTCCACTAAATTCAGTCTAATGAGACCTTATATCTTTAGTTCAGCTCTTTAAAAGTTATTGTTATGGTATCATCTGATTTACTTTGTTTTAAATTGCCACATCACTCGTGGGACCACACGCTAACAAAACCCCGGACACATAATATGGATTCTTAAAAGAGAGCGTCCATGATCCAAAGTCTTAGAGCTCTTGACTTAGAGTCTTGATTCCCGCGTGAACAAACTGTTTCCAAGTTTGGTTAGTGACAATGCCAACTGATTACCTGATTGTCTAATTAGATTAATGCGTTGGCATGTACTTAAAAAGTCGGTTCTGCACCTGATCCCTCGCCAGAAGAGAGTGTAATTGTCTACTGCGCACACTCTTATAATCAATTTTGCGTAGTTAGCCTGATTTCAATAAAACTGGTTACTGAAACCGTTACTGAAACTTTAATTTGAGTAATATCTATAACATTTTAAACTTTCGCGTTGCATTATAATTAAAACTTATTAATCGAGATTAATCGAAACGTCGAGAAAAAGTATGTAAGTACTCGTAGTAGCATTACTATATAAGTCGCGTTAAGTCTCGATTAATAAGTTTTGAATATTATCTGCTTACTTTTAAAATTTTGTATTAAGTAGAGACTGTCCAGCCCAAATCATGGTGTTCCTACATGTTCTCTGAAAGCGAATCTCGTTAGGAACATCATTATTGAAATTTTCATGGAAATTTAAAAAGCGTGGGTGAATGTATGCGATGTGTGAAATGTTTTAAACGCTCCGAAATCATCATCATCATCATCATCATTATAGTCCTCATCATTAGGTCATGATGCTCTACCTACAGAGTTAGGTATTTTACGCAGGAAAAGCCGCTGAAAAATACTGGATTTTTCAGCAGTTTCTCCTGCGTAAAATACTTCTTCTGGAATACAAATTTTGATTATTTATGTAATACCTTTATGTGATACATTTTGGAAAATCTCAATTGGTCTTTTATACTTTCCAACCCTTGTTTTTAGCCCTTCAGGGTTGGAGTTGCGTTAAGTTCGATCTTATTCGTTCTTAGCGGATCTATAGTATACACTATACTGTATAATAATAATAATAATATTTATTCAGTATTTACAATAATGGTGAGATACAAATTATTAGAGCTACTTAAACTAAATAAGACTAAAATAATATTTTACTATTGCCTGAACTGGGATACCCTGTATTTCAGGCGAAAATTAGTGCTACAACAATTATAACGATACAAACTATAGCTATGCCTAAAAGTTATATATTAAATTAAGTAGATATACTAACTTTAATTATTATAATAGTTTTAAATTCCCTTATACACTAATATTAATTTATAATTACACAATATTATATTTACGTAATCTTATTCTAATAATGTTAATTTATTGCAAAACCACTAGAAGTTTCTCTGTTTCCTCAAGTCATATTTTGAAGAAAAATTTTAAGCTTTCTTTTACAATTTTTATCATATTATATGATAAGAAACCTTATGACAAATTTTAGTTCATAGGCGTTATAGTTTCCGAAATTTCACAGGTAATCACAAATAATTAGTATTTCGGTTTAATATATTATTTAGAAGATTCTAAGTAATAAAACACCATACAATAAAATAATACATATACTTATATATTTTTAAACGGGCTTTGGCCCACCACACATACCCACCACTCATGTATCTCCTGTGTCGCCAGGATCGACAGCGGTATCCAACCACGAAAACCCTTTGATATGATCTCAGCGAGCCCGAGGGACCCGCAACGAATTTAATCAGTAGAAGATAGGAGGAGTAGGAAGTATACAGTTTTCTGACCGAAAGTCAACGAACTAAAGGGAAAGTACCCCAGGAATAATATACTTATATATTATGTATTGAAAAAGTTAAAACAAGCTGTTTTTCTTACATGGGTGATAAAGTATAAACCGTCAAATTAAAAGTGACCCACCTGTAGCGTTTCGTACAACAGATTTGTTGTACGAATTTATTATCATCATAAACGTAATGGTATTACCCGGACTTTGCTGATATTTACATTGTCAAAGGTTTTACAACAGCAACACTGTTGTTTTATGTTACTGTAAAAATTGTTACTTCAGTCAGATAAAATAGTAAATACATTATTTTGTTCGACTGTAGTTAGAATTTTCACAGTAAAATCGATAGAATGGTATGAAAGTAAAATGTAACGTTAAAGAATGTGTAAAACTACCTCGACTATTTTCTCTGTAATCATTTTAATGAAATAAAAGCTGAAATACAAACGCGACACGATTTATTAGCAAGTAAATGTCCCAAAATGATACGCAAATTACATTCCATTTAAGACTTTTAAGATCTTAATGTTCACTGAAACCCTAATAACACATTAGCTGTCACATAAATTACAATTAGCGAGATATAAGGCCATAACAGACCCAAATTGATTCAATTATTTACAATTACATTACAGGATATGCAAATAAAGCCTTGCGAAATCAATAAAAACGCGGTAGTTTACGAATAAAGATTAATGGGGAATCAATCGCGACATGTCCAACAGATAAAAGAAACGGCCGCAGCGATCAATTCCAATCTGAGATCGCTGTACGTGCTGATAATATCCCTTTTCCACTTATGGATTAAGTGGTAGGTGTAAAAGAGAGGGATGACGCTGTATCAGTTTTAACGGATGCACCATTATGATGCCAGCCTACTTTCGGAATTAAATACGCTAAAGAAGATTGAGTGAGGCTCTTATCGAAGACAATGATGTAAGCGAAAAAACTAAACGCTGTAAGTATATATATAACACTACAAAATTACGGACCGATAAGACATTATGCAAGTAACGCATTAGGCGATTCAAAAGATAAGAATAATTTATATTAAAACGATAGAGAGGAGATGATATCTTAATTAAAATGTATCGCTGCTGTGGAGATTATAATTACTTTCCTAAAAGTAATTAGCGCATTTACATACTAATCATTATAAGAACGTATTTAATTTTTCAACTCACCGCTAGTCCACTACCAGTTTACACATAATATTAGTTGTAGAATGAAATTGAATGGAAAGTTTTATCACTTTTATCAAAACCTTTTGATATCAAATATATTATATTCAAAAATTAAACAAATTACAAAATAACGCACAAAAGGAAATAGTACATCATCCACACAAACACAGTATAAACTCAGCTTCACCGACCTATTCAAAATAACAATGATAATTCTTAGAAAACTATAAATTATACAACATAAATCTGAGTGGATTAAAATCGATTTGTAATACAGAACTAGTTACAATGAGTATTTGCTCTTACTATTGATGTGGCAGCTATGATGGATGATGCATTACAAGCTAGCAGTCGAGCTAAGTGAATTAATTGATTCGATTCTGAACATTACGACGTAGGAGCTAAAGGCGATAGTAGCTTGGTGTTAAACGATAAAGCGGTAGACCTTAAGGCACGAATAAATTGTGATGAATTCGTAATACACTCGCAATATTTTAACTGGGTTCAAAGGAGTTTAGGGCTAAACTTAACACGCAAACGCATCTCCTTTGTTTTAATTAATTGTAACGTAAGTGAATACATTTTTAGTTCGCAGCAGATGAAGGAATTATCCGATGTCCTTTCCAAATTAAACTTTAAGCCCTTTCTAAGTCAGTTCAGCGTTATAAACTTCAAATTCAGCGTGAAAAACACAGATTTTAAATACTCCACAATTTTCGTAGGTGCACAATAATGTCCTATATGAATTGTACATTTTCCTGTCATTAAAAAGAGTTTGTGTCTTCGCTTCTTTGCTTGGCTCACCTGAATTAGGTAAATTGTTTAGGCAATTAGATTCTGGCATAAAAACTTTGATGCCCCATTTATCTGAATTAGAAAATGTGAATATACAAAGGCTGCTACATTATATTCCAATTTCCAGCCAGGGTACTGGGTAGCAAGCACGCGTTTATTCGCAAAGGCATTATTATATTCAATGAGCTAGAATTTAGCAATATGTGCCGTGGTCGGTAATCAAACAATCATAAAACTCCATCCATAATACAGGAGGCGGCAAATTGAAGGCCTGAGGGGATTTTCCTAGCTTACTACCGCGACTGTTTTAACACTGGGTTTATTCTGACTGCTGAGAACCGCCAGATGGCTCTTACTTGGCTTAAATTGAGCTACGAAATGTAAAGTGGATGTGCTAAAAAATCCGAAAAGGAAACGGTTGTTTTTACTCATCATACGAAAATTAGCAGAATTCAATTGTTTATTGAAGAAAAAATAAATTTTAGGAATTAATGATGATTAATATCATTTTTGATCGTTGTTGTTTTCATGATAAATTAGAAGTACCCATTTTATAATTTCAGATATTATTATGCAGAGCAAACAAAGTCGACGTATCAGTGCAGTTTTTTGTACAAAGTTGACTTCAGCAACACAGCTAATGTTACACCATATTAAAATATTTGTATTGTAATGCAGAAAGTGACTTCAGAATCCAGATTGGCTTATCAATTTGATACATAAGTAGCCCGATACAACTGCCTCCCCAAGTTATTGATGTCATATCAATTCCTTCACAATGGCGCCTATAGCCTGTCCCTGGCTACGGCGGAGTTTTTCCAAGGGGGGCAGACGGTCACTATAAAAAATTCACAAGAACTAAAGTAGCCTTCGGTCGACTCTGGCGTTTTGAAAGCCAACATTGGGTTATGAATTATTGATTGCCGCCGTCAGCCAAGAAATGTAAGCTACTAATAATTAGATTTGTGACTTTTTCGAATTATTACTATAGACTACAGAGTATAGACTAAGAAACTTCTGAAAATGCATTGACTTGGCGGGATAATTAGGTGTTTCTAAGACGTATACATTCTCAAGTTTAATTGTTTTCCGGAAAATTAAGGTTTTTAACATTATACAGTATAATATGTCGCTGGGGGTTTATAATTTCCGTTCCCTCAAGCGTTGTTGCCACAATTCTGTTACTCTTTTCTCTTCTCTTTCCTTACTGTCCTATTTTATTTTAGTTTTTGCATGCCTTTCCCTTTAGTGGTTATTTACAGAGTTGCAGTATCGTAAAATGTAAATCTATGGTGGGCTAATCTCTGATACACAAATATAAAATTGAATCATAGAAAATTCTGAACAAAGATATTATTACTAGGCAAGTTTAAGCTGGCACTTTTATAAAATACTACCTGTCCCGGCAAACGTTGCTTTGCCATAATAATATAAAGTATTTCGAGAATGTTATTATTTTATTGAAGTGACTAAATAAGTATGTTACCATGGTAACGTCCCGTCCCGTCCCGTCGCACAAACAATGGTCGCCGTCAGTCTCGAGTTGTAATAATTTACTATTATTTATTCAACAAATGCATTCAACATGCAGATTCTCAGACCCACTTTTGCCAGTAAGTAATACCGTGTATAATGTGTAGTAAAAATTGATGTGCGTACAGTCGAGCTTATAAAAATATGATATCTATCTTAAGTTCTAAAAGTACGTACAGAAAAATATATAATATTATGACGTGTTATAATATATTGTATTATAATTTCCTATGTCCGAAAGTATGTATATCTGTTGCCTCACGAATACTTCTGAGCTTACGAATAGCATTCTGAGCCCATTTGCTGTTAGGATACTTTGGTTTTCGGGAACGAAAAAGGATACTTTCTGTCACGGAAAAATGTACAGTTCCCTTGGAAACATATTATTTTTAAAGTAACAGTAAAGCATAACAAAGGGAAGTATTGTAACAAATAATGGCATTGTAGGTAGGTACGTCAAATTGGTGTTTGTGTTAGCGCCTGATCAATCATCGTAGTGGTACATGAATTGTAATCCATATCATTATGACCAATCATTGACCGTTGACAGCCTACTGTTATACCAATAACATATTTGATACCATCTGTATACCATTCATAACTAGAAGAAATTGAGAGCACCCGGATCTTTTTGGTCGCCGTCTACGGGTAATGTGGTCCACGGGAATAGCCAAAGTTTTTTTTTGTATCGAGAGAAAGACGTATACGCTTTTCTTGGTATACTTACCCGAATCGGGTAATATCGGTAATCGGATATTATCTATATTATTTTAAAATAATTAACATATTGTAAAAGAACATACTGAAATTACTTTAGGCTGTGTATGAGTCCCTTATACAGAGTTTATTTTGAAAGTAGTAGCACTGAATGAGTATTTTTTTTACATTTGTATGTGCAAACTCGTGACGCTGGGGTGATTGCCCATACAAATCACAAAAAAATGTTTGCTCTGTCAGCGCTACTACTTTCACAGGGAACTCTATATTATGAGGAAATTATACACACTCTAAACTCTAAAGCATTTATCAGTTATCACTTATAGCTTTATTACACCTTGTATAATATTTTTGCGTACAGTAGGGCACGGAATGGACGATGGTTCCTCATTAATAATACCATACATCGCGTTGTCTTTGTCGATACTGTACAGAACAGCGATAGGTACGTTCCACTTGTCACCATGCCTTGGTAGGATTGGAAAAGTATTTTGCAACGATGACCAATAAATATTATTGCTATAGGCAATATTATATTTTGCTGAGTTTCAATTTTTACGTTACTTAAAACTCGTGTCTTAATAAAAATCGAAGTGCTACAAGTCCAAATAATTATTGTGACGAAATAAATAAATAAATAAATAGACGTAGTTATAATATTACAAATGCCTTAAGCAAGCAGGTCCAGGTAGTTTGATACGACAATTACTTTAAGTCATCAATTAACGTTGATAATAAAATTATCTTCTTTCTTCTCTAATGGTGTAGTCTTGGGCGTAGCGCCGCCATGCCACCTACGCCAGTCAAGAAATTCTTGAGTGGCAGTGCGGGTGTTATCCGGTCAATATTGCTAAATTCTGAAAGTAGAGTCGAAGACACATCGCTTCTTTCCCATTTACTAACATTAATATTTGTATTGCTTAGAGTGCCAGAAACATAGCCCTTTCTGTCACATTAGGATGTGGCAGCGCCATCTATTATCAAGAATATTATTAATCATATACAGGAAATCATCAGATCATAGCACCAAGTAGAGCACGCCATCAGCACGCGAGTAAATTGAATATACCGGGCCCCGCCTCTTACCTGTACCTCGTTACGGCCCAGAATATTGAACAGCCATCGGAAACGCCACCAAATAACAGCTTATTAATTTAAATAACTCATAAATTACAACTAAATAACCTTTCATTATAAGCACTTAATAATTCTGATATTGCTTCGCTGACACTCCCTCGGCTTTCGAAAGAAAATTGATATAGTAGTGTAGAAATTAAGGAAAGTAATTTGTAATAAATTTTATGGACAGAATATATTTTTTAATAATTTACATTATTCACAAGAATTAAAATTAATTATAAATAAGTTTCATAAAAAAAGTATAAGTAGGTTCTAACAAAATAACAATCATTCACAAGAACAATCTCAAAAGCTGATTAGCTTATTTCATAAGCAAAATCTTTTCAAAATAAAAATATAAGCATGTAGTGTTAACAATAATCTTTCTAGATTAAAAAAATAATAGGATTAGTCACACATGAAATATTTAAATGAAAAATTCATAAACAAGATAAGGTGAAAAGTACAAAATGCTATTTAATTGTACGATAAATTTTATTCGCCCTTATGCGATAAGATTAATGCCACAATATAAATAATGTATAGTAGACAAACTTCATTACACCTCCCGATTCCTCCCGATTCGGGTGCACGCGCACATTAATGTGATTTCAGTGGCCTAACCTCCAAAATCGATTTTAAGTCCGATACGAATGTCGACTTATTCGGTCGTGACTCGTGATGCGTACTCCCGAATAAACTCGAACCAAGGTCGCGTGGACTAAACCTCAAGGTTCCGTGATCAACCTTAGTGATGAGTCGTGCCAGAAATACCAAATCCTCTTGACATTTTCGAGTTAATTCGATTTTTATTTCGATTCGATTCTTATCTTACAATGCAATAATATCACGTCTAACACGCGTTGCCCCTTTTTCGAGCGACCTTGTTATTAAGAAAGCTGCTGAGTTACTCTACTATATAATATTTATACTGCTTTAATGCAGGGGCTGTCGACATATTTAAACGTAATCACAGTCGTAAAAAGCGTAGCACTCAGCTGATAGAAAGCGACTTACTCAGAAGTTAAATACATAGTTGTAAGTCTTTCCATATTTAATAAATATTTCCAGTCTATCTAACACCAGCTGCCTGTTATCTTTTAATGCTTAAGGCGCTCCCCCTACGGAGATGCCGTAATATACCGTTTTTAGAGCCTTATAGTCGTGTGCGTACAAGACAAAAAAACGAAGAATACGGCTTTTGCTGAACCAAAGATTTCCTTTGGTAGGGTTAATCTTTATGTCCCTAAGATGGGTTTACGATGTGGAGCCACCTGAATATTTCATGCAGGTGGGGGAGGGGTTTTTTTTTAGCTTTAACAAGGTATGATATCAATAACTGCGTGGGATTTAGGTATATAGTCGAGTTTGGTATCATTTTCGATTGAATCGAATGTTTAAATGCCAATTTTGGAATAATATTTAGATAAAAGATAGTAAAAATAAAATAAAATAAAAAATTTAGAAAATATGATTTTCAACCAACGAAAACGCTGTTGACAGGGCTTAAGTAATAAAAGGAGGCTGATAGCTGCATTATTCTGCATACCAAAGACATGGTGATGAACGGAGCAATAAACATATTAATAATACTAGACGTTCCGCGCGACTTCGTCCGCGTAAATCTGAAATTTCACGGAAACCGTATATTTTTTACAAATTAATAACCCATGTCTCACGTAGTCTACTATATATTCGTAAATACAAATAACATAAAAATTGCTCCAGTAGTCTGTGAGATATTAGCCCTTTCAAATAAATTTCCCCGTTTTTTTACATTTTCCTCTGTATCTTTGCTCTTATTGGTCTTAGCGTGATAAAATAATATAGCTTATAGCCTTTCTCGATAAATAGGCTATCAAACACTGAAAGATTTTTTCAAATCGGGCTAGTAGTTCTTGAGATTAGTGCGTTCAAACAAACAATCTAACCAACAAACTCTTCAGCTTTATTTTCACATTTTTCTCTGTATCTTTGCTCCTATTAGTCTTAGCGTGATAAAATATAGGCTATAGTCTTCCACAATAAATAAGCTATCAAACACTGAAAGATTCTTTCAAATAGGATGAGTAGCTCCTGAGATAAGCGCGTTCAAGCAAACAAACTCTTCAGCTTTATAATATTACTAGACGTTCCGCGCTGCTTCGCCCACGTAAATTAGATATTTCACAGAAAAATTTGTCCACGATAAATAGCCTATAATCCTTCACGTTTCTACTTTTTATCTGTGCCAAATAACAGAAAAATTACTCCAGTAGTTCGTGAAATAAGCCCTTTCAAATAATTTCCCCCGTTTTTTCCACATTTTCCTCTATTTCTTCGCTTATATTAGTCTCGGCGTAGTAAAATATAGCCTATAGCCTTCCTTGATAAATGGGCTATCTAACATTGAAAGAATTTTTTAAATCGGATCAGTAATTACTGACTCATACTAAGATTAGCGCGTTTAAATAATGCTTCTTCTTCTTCTTCTTTTTACGTTGTTTAACATCTTTATCGTGCAAATATGAGTCCTAAAATGAATTAAGCATTCTTAAGTTATCCGAATATGGTACGGAACTTGGAATATTACCATAATTAATGCCTATATACAGATTGAGACTCTATTTTCCTCCAGAGCATAAGCTGCTAAAATTTTAAAAAAATTACATCAAAAATCGCGGTGGCTCCACATCTTAAATCCATCCTTGGGCCATAAGGACCAATCCTACCAAAGGAAATCTTTGGTTCAGCAATAGCCGTATAATTTACCGTACACACGCAACTATTATAACTCATAATTTGAAAGCTACAAAGTTATAATAAAAATACAGCAATAATCTTCAGTATTTGAACATTCCATTCCCTGTTATATTAATTGACTATTTTTGTTTATTATTATACTCATAATATCAGCTTCCAAAGTAACAACAATTTATTAAAATTCAAGCATACATTCAGTATCTGCCTAGTATTTACAAATTACTTTTATTTGAAACACACGCCAATAGATCGACAATTTCATTAACTACATATTCCCCGTTTGATTTTTTTTAGGTCAATAAAGAGCTTTATTGGGCTTTAAGCTAAGATAAGTAAAAAAATAGGATTTTGGTGCGATCTCGGCAACGCCGCAAATGTATGGTCAAGGTCGTTTGATTGGGGGATGGCCTTAAGTTAAGTAAGCCATATAGATATTTAAGTCCTAGAATAGTACAAATAATGGTTTTTAATTCGGAAACGGTACGAATTTCGCGCGATAAAGAATAAAAAGAATTCGTCCAAAATACTCAATAACCCTAGAATAGAAGAGTAGCTGGTATATTATAAAATAACAAATAATATTACACAACATAATATTATACAGGGTGTAACAAACTAAGTGGTATGACTTATAACTTTATAACTAAGTGCTATGACTTTTGGGTGTGACGTATGTGTCCCTTATATAGAGTTTACTTTGAAAGTAGCAGCGCTTTTATTTATGATACGATTTGTATGGGCAAGTGCCAGAGTGTCATGAATTTTCCCATGCAAAAGTTAAAAAAAGTTACTCTTTCAACACTGCTACTTTTACAGTGAACTCTCAATAAGGAACACGTACATACCTTAAAGTATATTACCACTAATTACTTTTGTTATATGTTTACAAGTGACAATAGCTTTTAGGGTGCCATATTTTCACGTGTACTGGTTGCGCCATGGCAGTATCCGCTTAGCGCGAGATAACAGCTTCCTCAACACGGATAAGAGATAAAGGATTATCTTTTATCTACATTGCTCTCATTACTCAATAGGTATTTTAATGGTTAAAATCGATTAAATTTGAACTTATAATCTATACATAATATTATAAAACAAAGTCTAATCTCCCTACATGTTTCAATAAGTGTTTTGAAAGTACTGAAAAAATTGTAACATTTCTAAAGTCAATTATCTACTACGATCTAATTTAATATTGTAAGCCTAAAGTGGTCGCTAATGACTTTGATGTTTGAGCGACCTAAAATAAATGAATAAAAAAAAGTCGCTTTTTTCCCTCATGTCCCTTTGTTCCCTTTAATCTTTAAAACTACACAACGGATTTTGATGATTATTTCAGTGTTAGATAGCCCATTTATCGAGGAAGGCTATAGGCTATATTTTATCACGCTAAGACTAATAGGAGGGAAGAAATAGAGGAAAATGTGGAAAAAACATGGAAAATTATTTGAAAGGGCTAACTTGAACGCGCTAATCTCAGGAACTAGTGGTTCGATTTGAAAAATTATTTCAATGGTAGATAGCCCATTTATTGAGGAAGGCTACATTTTACAGTTATATAAAAAACGAGGAAAATTATTTGAAAGGGCTTGTCTCGCGAACTACTGGAGCAATTTTATGTTATTTGGCACATATAAGAAGTAGACCACGTAAAGGATCATAGGCTATCGATTTTAATAATTTTTTCAGTGGCTATATATTTTATACCCGTGCGACGCCGGGGCGGGTCGTAATATTATAAAATAGGGATCCACGGTCCATGATCTTACTAGAACGGCCAAATCAGACGCTCCCAAGTCCTACACAATACTTTATTACGTCTTGAAGTAGCAAAATAATGTCGTACCACTGCTTTCCTTTGAGGAAATTTAATTTTAAGGAGAATGAATTCTACAGTTCGATATAAAGTGCTAACGCTTGCTTGAGGGTCCACAATCTTAAGATAGAATACAGCTATTCAAAACACATGAAATGAAACACACATTCTGTGTTCTAAAAGTCTACCAACTGTAGTTGAATGCTGGCGCTTATACTGTGTAACTCAGCATCGCAATGACTAACAAGCGCTTGGGCAGTTCCGATCGTTTACAGCGATTTCGTGTAATCAGCGGTCTTATTCTTGCGATCTAGGTGATAACTACCGAAAGAATAAGGTATTAAGGCACAAGCGGTAGCGATTTCTCGATGTAAGTATAAAACTCCCTTACAAAATATGAAAATATTTGCACAGCGAATAACTAGACAAGGTTCGCTTGCTTTTGTCCACTGACACAACGATATATTTTATTATAGCCGTTTAACATGACATACTCTTTGCCTGACACTCTTCCTGGTTGATTTGTATTTGATCTACTTCCCAGGGTTCCCTTACTGCATGCCGACGTTTGGACCAGTATCAGACCTTTAACTTTTGTTGTAGAATATAATGTTTTCTTTATTCTACAAGCAAACAAAATTAATAAGCTAGATTTTTTACCTCAAATAAATTTACAACGCTCAAAATTATACGCAGAGAATTTAAATACGCAGTTGATTAAATACATCATGCAAAACGTTATCATCTTTAAATTAGACCAGACATTACAATGGTGATTTAAAATCGTCAACAAACAGTATGTCGCTGAGTTATTTGCAAATTGATTAAACGTTTAACAGTAGAACAGGAATGCGGTCAATCGAATCGCATACCGACTACAACTATTACTTTATTACTTTACTAGTCGGTGCCCGGTACTCCGTTGCGCGAAAATTCTAACATTGCGCAAAGACTTTCAGAGATCAAAATTATCCTATGTCCTTTCTCTGAATCAAAGTATGTATCTCCGTACTACTTTTATTTTTGTTGAAAATAAAAATGAAACTCTCTGTTTGTGATGAATAATGACAAAAATCGGCCAAGTGCGAGTCGGACTCGCGCACGAAGGGTTCGGTACCGTTATTGAACGAAAGTTGGCAAAAAATGAGTTTTTTTTTTGTATGGGAGCCCCCTTATATATTTATTTTATTTTTATTTTGTTATAACTTATTAAAGTACAAATATAATTAAGAATGTTGTGTATATTGCAAGTGCCTGGCTGCTACCATTATTGATTACGAGCAAAAAATTGCCAAAAAAAATCACGTTTGTTGTATGGGAGCCCCCCTTAAATATTAACTTTATTTTCTTTTTAGTGTTTGTTGTTATAGCAGCAACAGATATACATAATCTGTGAAAGTTTCAACACTCTAGCTATTACCGTTCTTGAGTTACAGCCTGGAGACAGACAGACAGACGGACAGACATCGAAGTCTCGGCAATAGTGTCCCGTTTTTACCCTTTGGGTACGGAACCCTAAAAACTAGATTTTCAGCACCTATAAAATAAGCGGACTGGCTACAATACAGAAAGGAATGTCTATCTTTATTTACAAGATTATTCAAATGGACCTCAGACAATTGTATTGTGAGCACAATTTCAATAAAATCCTAGTGTTGGCTGTAGCCGCTATGGCTGGCCGCTGTGTCCGTTAAGACAGCGGCTCTCAAACTTTTTTGATTGAGGAACACATTTAAAAAAATACGTATAACACTCGGGGACTGCCGCGGCGGTCGTCGTCGTCTAATCGCTCGCACACAAACACCGTGCCGAAGTCTGCCGAACTGAAACGACGTTAGACAATGTGTTAGGTTCATTTTCGTAACGAAATTTGTTTATTCGGTCGCCGCATTTAAAACCTGCGATAAAAGCTATACAATAGCTTAAAAGTACTTAGCAAGGACCCCCGAGAGAAAAGTTTTTTTTTTTATTTTTTGTCTTTGAATTAATTGTCTCTATGCTAAGTCAGTTGATATAACTATAGATAATGTAATATGTATCGCTCGTGGAGCCCCTAGAAGGCCATTTTAGAGCCCCAGCATAGGGCTCCGCAGAGTACACTTTGAGAAGACAACGCTGTACAATGTTGTCCTGCTTTAGGAATATCAGATATAGTATTGTTAGTTTATTACAATGGTTGAGGTAAAATATTTGTACAAGCTTTACCGAAATTTACATTTAATTGTTTAAGCCTTTGCTGGAATTGGTTTCCTATACACTACAAAATAATGTCTTACAAAAATACTTTTCACTTTTATTTAAAACTAGATGACGCCCGCAACTATAATGCGCCTCATTTGTCTCGCGGAAACCTTAGATTTTTTCTGGGATGAAAAATCGTATGTCCTTTCTGTGTCCTGTTTGTGTATGTTCTTTTCGGAACTCAATATATCTCCATACCTAGCAAAATCGGTTCAGCAGTTTGGGCAAGAGGTAACAGACAGACAGACTTACGGAAACACAGACAAACTTTCACATATTTTATAATATTAGTATTGATTTAACTGTTTTGAATAGCCATGATAATGATAGTGTGATTTATAAACTACAGCTGAACGCTGAAGACTAAATTATTGTGCTAAAAATGTAATAGTTGAGACATCCTAAATATTGAAAGCTTAAGAGTCCGTATACGAAATTTTGCCGATGAATACGAAATTGCAAAGGTTCGCTACAGAAATATTATTATGTTTTTTCCCCTTATTAGACTTAAAAAATATATATTAATTATTAGATTTAAAATATATTTAAGCGCGGAAAGCCGACTCGAACCTTGCGGCGAGTAATTTAATGTGAGATTTAGGTTGTTTTGAATTGTGTTTTGTTCACAACACAAGTTATTTTTCTTTTTTCTCGAATTGGATAGAATTTTATCTATAGACTAGCGACCCGCCCCGGCGTCGCACGGGTATAAAATATATAGCCACTGAAAAAATTATTAAAATCGATAGCCTATGGATCCTTCACACACACAATCCTACCACAAAATTGATGGGGAGCGGGGGTGAGGGGGGAGGGGAGAGGAGGGGAAACACCCCCGTACCAAATCCACACTGAGAAACCCCCCAGTATTGGAGCTACTCACCTTTGAAATTTTCGGGTTTCTGAGGCTACATCATATTTTATTCTCGCCAATTTGCATAGCGTGTTTTGTGATGGTCACCGGCTGCTGCCGCAGCACAGTCACAGTTCTAAACCAATCAACTTTTGGACTTTCTGGATTGTGTTTGTTTTTGTTTTGGCGGGGGGCTTTGCCCTCCGAGCCCCCCTTTCTTTTATAACGGTCGCTGGCGCAACCGCAGCACGCTCGCTGCGCTCGCTCGGCTCCCTCTGTGTTGTGATCTAAGTTCTAATCTAACCTAACCTACTTTTGGAATTTCTTGATTGTGTTTGTTTTTGTTTTGGCGGGGAATGGACCCCCCCGTGCACCCCATTCTTAGGTACGCCTTTCTAAGTAGTCTTTTCATTAATAATGAAATGAAATAAAAATGATGCGCTTGATACGGCGCCGGCAGTCATTTAGGCAACTTGCTGGGGTAGGTTTGTGAACCTTAGCCAAAAAAACAACTTTCTTACCTAATAATATTATACACCCTTAATACTCCGTTAACCTACAAAACTAAAGATCTATATCAGATCATTATCAGATAATTAGTACTTAAATTGACAAATTATTGAACACGAAAAATCAAAACCTATACAGTTTAACTAATACCTAATAATTACACAAATATATATATTTTTTCAATTGATAAAGGAATTAAATCTATATATCTACACTCAGAATAATTAAATAACACAAACTAAAATATGAAAGTTATCGCAAATCACAAAAATAACATATGAAGATTTCAAAATGAGTTTGTGCATAAAATTTGAATTTCGAATTTAGAATGCTACTTACTTTTTTTTTCAGCCAGTCAGGTCAGTCAAGAGTCAAGACATAATTTACTCATAAAATAATAATCTAAATACAGAGTGTAAAAAAAACTAAGTGAAAATACTTTAGGATGTGTTCTTCGTAGACTGTAGAGAGTTCACTGTGAAAGTAGCAGCGCTGAAAGACCAATATTTTTTTTCACTTTTGTATGGAGAAACTGGTGACGCTCGGGCCCTTGCCCATACAAAAGTGAAAAAAAATACGTCTTTCAACGCTGCTACTTTCACAGTGAACTCTCTACAAGGAACACGTACACACCCTAAAGTATTATCACTTAGTTTTGTTACACACTGTATATAAAATTCTCGTGTCACAATGTTAGTTATAAACCGTATTCCTCCGAAACGGCTTCACTGATTTTTATATTACATTATTATACATATTCAGTAGGTCTGAGAATCGGCTACTGCATAGACTAAGAAAATAGTATGTCTGGTCTCTGGGCTACTGGCTACTTTTTATATTGATAAGTGCATTTCTTGAATAAATAATAGTAAATTACTACAACTCGAGAGTGCCGGCCACCATTGTGCGACGGGCTAGCGACGAACGTTGCCATGGTGCCATACTTATTAATCACCTCAATATAATACTTTATATGGCAAAAGAACGTTTGCCGGGACAGCAAGTAATATTATTATAAAACTTAATAACATTTTTTCGAAACATGAACATCCCTTCTTACATCGCACCGCGCACGTTTGCTTCATACGGAGAACACTTTCCCAAAATTTTCAGTCTCTACGATCAGTGGTTTAGGTTTTATCGTAATTTCATTTTCATATCTAATAATTGTTTTAACCCTAGATTTCGCCTAAAACACAGGGTAAAGTAATTCTGGCAACACTGTAAACTGATATCTCACCATGTATATTAATTATTAATAGGTACTTACTGAAAATTATTAAGTAAGTATTATGATTATTATATCATTCAAGACAAAGCCTTGATTGAAACATTGATAATATGATAATATGTATATAATATTATTATGAATTAAATAGATTAGTAAAAGTGTAACTTCATTTCATATAAAAAAAAATATTTTTAAATTTTTGGCATTTACACAATCTTTTGTGCATAAAATTAAATCTCAATGAAAAAAAAAAACACCAATTCGTACAGGAATAATTAATTTTGAATTTCGAACGCCAATATTTTTTTACAATATGATGACAAAACATAATATAAAGCCCTCCATTCAAGACAATGTTTTTAAATTCTACAAAAGTATAAGAAAGCAATAATATTATACTAACAATAAATTGTTACAAATATATAGTTATTATTTAAATTTAACAACTAATTGTTACGATAATATACGGCTTCATAAGTTGCAATTTCGATTGTAAATCTAGATAATTTACAAATAGAATGAGATCTGTGGCTTTATCTCTTATGCAAAAGAGTATTTACTCAAATGAGCTCTAATGGCTGGTTTACACGTATTAAGTGGATAAATAGTTAACTAAATTTTTACTTAATTTTAAGTTATCAATTGCATGTAAACACAAATTTAGTAGCAAATAGCAAATTTAAATGTAGTGAAGTAATTATAAAGTCATAAATTAAAATTTAGTTGACTACTTATTTACTTAATACGTGTAAACCAGCCATAACTTACATGGCAAAAATAGGGTACACAGATTATGTCTATTGTGGCAAAAAGCAGTGATTGGCGTCTCTAACTCCCTGAGTCGCTGCAAGAAGCTGCTAAACGCTGTAAAGCGTACAGCGCTTTACTGTTCATGCTTTTTAACGACTTTTAATGATAAATTTCAACAAACTATGAATTACATCTTCCATAAAATACATCAAGTAATAATGATCCGAATTTTCGAGCAGATCGGACTAAAGAATCGAGTTGTCCCATACTAACTTCATCCCCCCTTTTCACAACCTTAGGAGAGGAATTTCTAAAAATCCCTTCTTATCACACGCCTACGTCATACGAAGAACACTCCCTCCAAATTTCAAGTATTTACTATCACTGGCTCAGCCAGTAGCGTGATTCCATTTTCATGTCATTCAGGACAAAGCCTTTTATATAATGATATAGATTATTTCTGTCGTTTTCTTTTTATGAATTACAGCTCCAAGTTGCCGAAATTAACAGCAATTCTTTGCCATTTTCTCTAAAATTTTGCCGAGTTACATATTTTTTTCCTGAACTATTTCATATTAAAGTGGTAAAAAGTAATTCCTAATTTTATAGACGACTTTCTCAACAGTACGTTGTATTTTTTTCATACCGTTAAGACGTCAATACAATCCATAAACAGGTGATATTCTAAACCTTTTACAGCAAAAATCGCAAAACTGTCGCGGGTTTGAGTTGGATTATTTAAAAATACTTAAAAAAAATAAAAATCTAGCTCCAACATTAGATTATAATTGAAATGATCTTACATGTTGTGCATTAAAACTTATAGAAATACTGTATTTTAACTGTTAAATCAGCGAAATCGGCAAATTTCGTATACGGACTCTTAAATCATATCAAAGAAAATAATACCAGATATAATAAAGTAAAGAATATTAGCGACGTTGTAGTACCAACTAATATATTATATTCTGGGGTAGTACTTTAAACGCTCAAAGTGCTCTGCAATATCAAGTGACTAAACGGACAGTACATGTTAACATCAGATGTTTATTAGACGCCGTAAGTACGGTTATATCGATATACTGGACATCGAAAATGTCCACTGTGGCGAATGGACCTGCATAAAATTCTATACTCGGCCACATAGTTAAGAAACATTTATTATGTTCCAAACGAAAACTGTGAATTTTTTAATCTTTGTAGAAATTGAAAGTAAGATAGAGACGTAAGAAATTGTAAAATAAAATAAAACACAAGTATAAGTTGCCCAATTTTGTTGAAATAGATTTTCCTTGAAATGGTATATTTAGTGGTATAATATTTAATTAATAATAATCAATACAACCAGGCACAAGAAATAAATATAAAAATGTTTGTGAAATAAAAAAAAAAATAGTATTTTATCACATTTTATCAAAACAAGGTACCTATGTTTGGAAATTCAACCATTATAGTAACAGAACAAGAAACTAGTATAGTAAATCCTGCATTTAAATTAAGAATACATTCTTTTGACTGTACGATCCTCAATAGAGCGAAGAGTTTAAACGTAGATAATTTCAACACAAAGTAAACTGGCGGGATAATCCAATAAATTCAATAGATAATCTACTTACTACTTTGTCTTGGGTGGAATAAACTGAGTCAGCGGCAAAACAAAGACGTAAAAGGGGGTCAATAAAAGTCTATACCTTGTTTAAAAGAAGACATTTTGCGTCTAACTACCTGGCTGGTTCGCTTGTGGGCGGCCGAGGGTGTGGTGCATGTTACAAACTTGTTACTGGAGTATATTGAATATTACAATAGGATATAATTATTTTTACTGCAATGTTTTACCTAAAGGTAGCACCAGTAAACAAAAAGTTTTGTTTGATGTTTGACAACGTTTCTGTCAATATTCTGTTATGACTTGTGCAACATGATCGCATTTTGGTCAGCTATAATATTATGTGCTAGTGCCGTATTATGCTTTGACTTTTGCGTAATATTCCTATATTTACTAAAGAGCACAAATTAAGGACTAGGGAAAAGCTTAGCCATCATTCAGGCAAATTTTGAGGCTTATACATATAAATCGTTATCTGTTAACTCTCTTCTGACTTAAATGACACGCTTTTTACCCTGGCTCAGTATAGTAAAGTTTAAGTGAGATAATAATATGTTAATTATGTCTAAGTCTTCTAAATATCATCTTCTTCTCTGCTCATTTAACATATTTTATATTATAACATCATAGAACTTCAAAAATACAATATCGCTGTCTCTCATAACTTGTACCAATCAAATGAGACGCAATTCGCCCGTGCTCAGATTGAGTCGTCTGATCTGCATCAGATCTGATCAACTCACATTGCTCCTTAACGACTTCAATGCCATACAATTTCTTTTACTACTTATTCTGTATTGTATGGCTTGGAATGTGAATTGAAGATCGGCTGTACAACGTAATAAATGGTTGTAAGAATATATTATTCTTAAATATTTGTGATACATTTTGGTATTTTTATTTAATAAAGTTATTCAACGATCAAAGTTGTTACTTCAGCCAATTTTGTTTATTTTAGTTTTTCGATTGGCTAAGATTAAATTTCTTATCATTTTGTGTATAGTATATTACTATCATAATATTTAAAATCCATTAAATCCATAACAACATAAAATACCCAGCGGGGTTAAAATGGTTGCTTTGGAGAATCATATATTGAATCATAATACGATTCATTTTTAAACTCCACTTTGCGTGCAATTCACATAGTGATTCGCTTCGATTAATGATTGGTCGTCGCGCGCGAGCGCCGCGCGAGAGACCAATCATTGATGTCAGCGAATCACTATATGAATTGCACGCAAAGTGGAGTTTAAAAGTGATTCGCTTCGATTAATGATAGGTCTCCGCGCGCGAGCGCCGCTCGCGGGACTAATAATTAATCTAAGTGAATCACTATAATATGAATTGCACACAAAGTGGAGTTTAAAAATTAATCATATTATGATTAATTACTTGACTCTCCAAAGCGACCATTTTAGCCCCGCAGGTCTCAGATTAAAATATAACGATGGCTTACCTCCTATACTACCTCCTACAATCTACTAATTCAACACTCATTCCAGACTAGTTTGAAATAGATCTAGATCTACGCCTAAACAAATGTAAACACTAGATCTAATCATGTTTACATAGAGATACAATACAAGTGATCTACAACTTGTCCTACAATAATAATATTATTTATTGATTTAGACTTTACTTGTCTATTTACTGAACAAGGTAACAATGCTATTATTTATTTCCTTTTTAAAAGTTCTATTGATAAGTCCATGTAATTTTCAAGAGGTCGAGTTACTTTAACATTTCCGAATCTCTCAGCCATATGAATATTTTCATTTTATTTTCAATCAATTATTTTTCCTACACTACAACATCTGCTCATACTTCTGTTTACTTTTCTATTTTTTTTTTTGTCTAATATTATAAGTTTTAAGCAAAGGTTCTGAATTCAATTTTAATTTGTCTATTATATGACTTCATTCAATAGGTAGGGATCAATCTCAATCCAAAACGATAACCTTGCATACAACCAAAGACCAAGCGTATACGTATCGCAATAAGATTCATTTTAGCTTAGCATAAAACTGTAGTTACTAGGGGCAGATCTTCTCTATTTTTCATGTTTTTTTACAATATCTTTGGAAATAAATATTAAGAAACAAAATTGTTCGGTTAAAGATATTTTAATATAGATTTACTAACAATTTATTCAAATAAAATGTATAATTATCCTAGTCAATACTTATATTTCGATGAATTAGATTTTTGTCGGAGGTGATTTTGTAAATTAATTACAGCCAAAGTATTACGTTTCATAAAAATGTTTATGGTTTAAAGTCTTTTAAATATTGTGCTTTATATCACATATTTTTTTACATTTTGTTATTATATTGGAACTAGGTAAACTGGGAGTCACGGAATAACAAATTGGGGTTTATGCCCGCCGACGCCAGTAACTCAGTAAGTGTATAAATAGTACTTTGACATTTATCGGAAGTAACATCGTTCGATACCACCTGAGGATTCTCAGCACCATTTATGCAAAGTGTGGTGATAATGATAGAGGAGAATTGAGGACATCAAACGATATTTAATATAGTGTAGTATAAAATCAGAAATAGCTTTTAAAATGAAAATATGAATGGCTGTTTTAATTTGGTGTTAGTGTTGTATTTTTCTATGTGATCGAAGCCTCAATTCATCATGGACGACTGAATTTAGGATCCAGAATTTAGAATTCTGAATTAATTAGTATCCTGATCTCAGAAAACGAATTTCAAGATCATAAATTCAGGAGCCTAAAACCCTGGATCGTTAGCTCTAGGTCCTACCTTATTATGTCAAATTTAATTTTTTTATTTCCAACTTGAAGCCTGCCTGACATATTTTTTGTATCACATGATAAGCAAGGCGTTTATCACAACCTTAAAATATAATTTCACACAACGTCTCGTAGAGCGTGATTATTATTTCAGGAACATCGAACCTGATCAGTTATTCCGTGGCTACTTTGTATGCATCATCCGAATTATCATAATGCCGCGACCGGCCGGCTCAACCGAATGCTCCTTACATTTGAAGGATTAATTAGACTTGTAAATGTAAGTGAAACACCGACGCACACTGCCGACGAAGGTAGCCTATTTATCTGACATGTACAAGTGATTGGTTTTTCTGTCTACATCAAGTGTTATATAATTATAATATCCCTCATAATAATTAACACTTGATGTAGATATAATTTAGTAGCCTGGCCGACAGCCACCTAAGCCGTTCATTGCCTTTATGATTAGGATAATACCTATGACAAAATGGTTTTTATTATTTCGACTGACTTACGCTAGATGTTATTTAATATTCAAAAATAAAAAATATATTATGTTCGTCGATATCGATAAAATATTATGATCGTTGGTCTGCGCGAGCCGCAAAGTTCGGTCCATCTAGTTAACTCGGAATCTGAATGTTTACAGTAAACAATCCTTTTGAAGATTAAGACGGAATCGAAACGCCGTCCGAATATTTATAAGGGTTCATGGATTTCTGCTGCCGGATTTTTATTTCCAATAAGAAAATACACAAGTTTATTGGGAAACATTTTAATCAGTCTGAGATGAACGGAGATATCTCGCTGGCATGTTTTATTTAAGTGAGCTTAAAGAGATTGCAGCGAATGGAAGATAAGACGACATTATTAAGGACTAAGATGACTTTCTCAACTTTATATTTCGATACCTACATCTTTGTAAACTTGTAAATATAATATTAATCAATTTTATTTTGCACAGTATTTTTAGTATGTAAACTTTTGAAGCGGGAGTCGTGACTTATGAGTTATGACTGTACATACATTATATTCGTTGCAAAATATCAATTGAATTTATTTGTTACGTGCGTGTGCTTGTGTATGTGTGTACACGGACGAGTCTATAGTTTGTGAAGCTCTCGAGACGATATCCAATATTTGCAAATAAACGTGCCGTGCTGTCGTTGTTGATAATGCACTAAATGGAAACTAAATTGCCCCGCTGCTTGGTGTTCTTGTTGTTCTGTTGTTTAAGTATTTTGTTGTTTAAGTTAATTTGTTGATGTTGTGTTTAGGTTTGCTTGGTTAGCTTGTTTTAGTTTCGGTATCCAACTTCAATCGTGTTGTTATCAATATTATCTTAGTACATTTTTGAAGAATTACTTGTTTTTAAGTATTTGCCAGTTTTTAAGTAAATGTAGCTGCATTTGCCAGCTACATAATTATGTAATTTTTTTTATGTATTATTTCAGGAACATCGTAAAATTTCAGTAGGCCAGTTTTGTAATTACAAAACTGGCCGAATTTCCTAAAGCTATATTATTTTCAAAAACTTATTATATACATGAAGCCTTTAGATACAATTTATAAGCTTCATCTATGCTTCAGCATCATAACATTACTTTCAGTTTTATCAGAATATTTATTGACTTCTTTCTAAAATACACTAGCGTCGTCCAGTAAAAAAAAAAAAACCTCTCGTCTGGTACGTTCGGTACGTAAATTTTAATCACCTAAAACCGGCCCATTCAATTTCATACCCCGTGTTTATATAAACTTTTGAATTTCAATGTTTTAGGGATATTAATAATTTAAAAACGTCAGCTTTTCGGCCAAAAGATTTTCATACATCGATTCACTGTGAATACTGAAATAAGTTTCTATATTTTTAGTTTTTATGTAACTATCATTTAAATTTTTAATGTTAGTTTTAAATTATACTTCAATAGTTTGTTCTTAAGTATCTATTTAATTTTTAAATCAATTTTATACAATTTAAAATAAATAACAATTTCTTCTGAACTTTCCATTACGGGATAAGGCAATACACTCATATCATTTTTTAAGTTATATCGTTATTTATTTTATTAATTTATTTGTCATTTTCATCATCATCCCTTCCTTCTCACCCATAATGATCTATACGTCCATTTGGACCGGCGGCGCTACCTAAGTACAGCAGTCATTAAGCATTCAATTAAGTAAAATGCACCGTCTGTTTACCGAACACTCCAATCCGCTATATTTGCCAACATTCCGATATTGACGTAGCGGGACGGGAGATTATGTGTTTTAATTAAATCACCGTTTAATTTACTAAGCAGCCATGAATTTGTAAGTATTTGAAGACAACGTGATTAGTTATGGTCTTCATAATTTAAATTTAATCAGTGTTTATAGTATAGGTATCTTCATTAGGTTAAACTAATTAACTTTGTAGAGATGTTCCATTTTATCTAATCTCATCATAATAACTATCTTCTAACACAGAAGCAATTGAAAGAAGAAAGTAATTCGTGCCGTATGCTCTTTGTTTTCGTTTGTTAGTCATTTTAATTTTTTTTTTATTTAATAGTATTAAAATATAATGACCTTCCATATTCAATCAATCAAGCCTTTCCAACTGTATATTTAATAATTAATGCGTTTGATATTAGATATGCACTGCTTTTACATAACTTTAGATTCAGAATACCAACAGACTAATAAAAGTATCTTACTCTGTCCAGATACTTGTAAGAGACACACATATTTTCAAATCAATAGTCATTGTAGTAAAAGTGTCTACAATATTTTACCATTGCTCTCCAATTGTCCAACTGGACTGAAATGGACAGGAATGGATAGAAATGGGCAGAAATGGCAGAAATAGACAGAAATGGGCAGAAATTCCATGTTTTGGTTTCGCATCGATATTTGTAGACATCGTTAAAACAGCGACGTAGGCTTAACACGCTCTCAAACGAACGGACAATATTATCTCGGCTACACTCCGATGCTATCTAATGCATCTGTCAAGTTATGTTAATAAATGGTATGAGGCACAAGAGATAGCGATTTTAATTTAAATACCAACAAAGTTTTAAATTTATTTCTGGAGGTCGCTTGCATGCGTTAATAAATACTAGCTATATGACCGAGCTTAGCTCGGCATTCAAAAAATTCAAATACACACATAAAATGACATTTTATGAAAATGATTCCTAGCTAGATCGATTTATCGCCCCCGAAACCCTCTATATATTAAATTTCATGAAAATCGTTGGAGCCGATTCCGAGATCCCAATTATATATTTATATATATACAAGAATTGCTCGTTTAAATGTGTAAGATTTTATGCCTTTTGGTGTTACATTTAAAAATCTATATTTGATTTCCTTTTAAACTCCATTGACATTATTTTAAGGTTGAATCTTATGTCATGTCCATTCTTTTCATTCAGTTTCTCAACTTACAACTTGTATTGATTTTCTAACATAATTGTTAGGTTAGGTTTAGTGCAGTTCATCGCATTAAACAAGTGCTGTATAATTATCTAGTTTCTATTTACAATAATATTATACAGGATTTCCCAGGTAGTCCAGTCCTTGAGATAAGATTGTTGCGAAATGAATTAAACATCTATAATCTATATAAATAAAAATGAATACTTCACTTTGTTAGTATGAACCGATTTTGCTGATTTTAGTCTCAAATTAATCGTGAAAGTCCAGGGAAGGTTTATAAGTGACACGAAGTTCACCGGGATATCTAGTAATATATTATAAAAACACGCTAACGCCTGTAACTTGCGGGTGTAATAATTACAATCTCCAGTACCGAATAATGCAAGTTCGTGATTGCCTTAAACAGTGTACCTGAAGTAGCGCTGTAGGAAATGATTTTACATTTGCTATGAATACAATTTGATTCTGTGTCTGATGGCGAACAGAAACATTTATCTCATGAACTCCATTTATCTGGTATATCTATGGTAGAATTTAAATCTTTTAAAATAATTACATTTACAGACTTACGAGACTGAAATCAACTATACCAGCATATGATTATGACAGTCAAACCGAGACACAAGGTACACAACTTCAAAAAAAGACTTGTTTATTGTTGTTATTATTGCGCCATGACAATTTGCACATTTCCTGCAAGACAAGACAACTGCAACCTGCAAGACAACTGTCGCGAGAAGTGTCTGACAGTCTGTCTGACAGCAGCTTGCAAGTGTAAACCCCGTAGCAAGTGCTGTCGCGACAATTTGTCAAGCGCTTCCTGCGAGTAGTTGCGACAGCATGTCTAAGTATGTCTGCGAGGACTCGCGACAGATCTCGCTGCGGGTCACCGCAGACATGCGGTCTAGTTTCGTATAGCATTTATCCGCGAGCTTCTCGCACAACATTTATTGCAGGAATAAATTGCAGGAATGTAAATGTTAACAGTATTGCAAGAAACTCACGCAAGACTTCCGCGAGTTTGCTTGCAGGTTCACGGCCTTAGAAACCTTTCTGACCGACTTCTGCGAAGCCAAAAGTTATATTTTTTTTAGTCAAGTTCACGAAACTGGAATGAAGTTGAGGAAGTGAAAAATATCGATCGCCTTAAGCTGAGAACGGGGCGATGACGCCACGTGTGCCTACTTAAGCAAATGGAGGGGTATTATTAAATGTTTAATTGGGGTGCCTGTAGAGTTAAGAATGTTAGATATGTGCCTTATAAAAATATTTTCACTGCGAATTCTGCTTGTCTCTTCTGAGGTCTACTACTAAAGGTCTGCTTTTTGTATGACATATTGGAAAATGCACATGACAGACAAACTTATCTAACCTTAAAATATAGTTATAAGCTGCACAATTCACAAATATTACACCCATCGTTATTGTATATAGAATAGTAGAAAATATCGTTATTGTTTTGTATTTTTTAACCGACTTCCAAAAAACGAGGAGGTTATATGTTCGGCTGTGGATATTTTTTTTTTTTTTTTTTTTTTTTTTTTTTTTTTTTTTTTTTTTTTTTGTATGTTCAACGATTACTCCGCCGATTGTGAACCGATTTTCGAAATTTTTGTTTTGTTGTATTAGGTTTCACTCCAATTTGGTACCATGTTCACAAAAGTGGTGACCTGATGATGGGATCCATGAGTAATCGAGGGAACTCCTCGAAATTTATATGGAAACATATGGTGATTTTGGTTTTATGTGAAGTGTACTAAGAATATGCTACCAAAAAGTCAAATATTGGGTCAAAGTATACCATGGTTTCGAAGATGCTGAGAGAACTCCTGACTCCTTATAGATACACGTTCAGGAGTTTCGGCGTTGTTTTAAGAACAGAAAGCATATGCTACTATGCAATTCATATTCATCATCATAATCATCATCATCATCATCATCGTCATCATCATCATTAAGGTCACCAATGTCTCATGGCACAGAATTAATAATAGTACAAGGCATAGGTATGGATATACTAATAATAATAATTATGTACTGTATAACAACACCTGTTTGTTTAATACATGGCGGTCGGCGCCGCAGAGGCGACGGCGTCGCCGCGCCGCCGCGCCGCGTGGCGCGTGGCGGCAGACAACAGATCGAATACTTTACTAATTACTTTATAAAATTTAAATAGACAAATAGAATTAAAATAAAGTTATTTTAAAAAGAGCATTTACACAAAACAAAGTCATTAAGTGTCTTTTTAATCAGTTATACTTATTAATCGATAGATGGCGCACTAAGTATCGATTTGAATTCTTGATTAAGCGCTTATTCCACTTATCCTAGCTAGGAAGTCCTAGCTAGGGTCTTAAAAAATTTAGTCAAGTGGAATAACATTTAGAAGCTAGGATCCTAGCTAGGATCCTAAATCGGAAAAAATTTAGTCAAGTGGAATGACATTTAGAAAGCTAGGATCCTAGCTAGGACTTCCTAGCTAGGATAAGTGGAATAAGCGCTTTACAAGAACAGAGCTGTCAATAATTATGATAATATTAAATATTATGAGTAGCTACGCTACATCCTATGCAAGTTTATACAATTTTTTATCTGATAGATCCTTCGATCGTGGAAAAACGAGACACAATAGCCTTTCTATTGTTATCTCAATCGCCGGTGACCGCTTGGGGCTTGAAGCATTAAAATTGTTAAATTACTTAGCACAATATGTTCACTTCACTGATAATATATGATTTTGTGAGTGTGAGTTGTGACTCTTGACAAATTGTAATAAGATACGTAAAATATACGCGAAGGTTTACCTACTAGTGTAACTAAAAAGAGTGAAATTATTATTATTTTTAACAAAAAATTAAAACCGACTTCCAAGGTAAAAACAATAATAACATTAATATGAACTAAAAAGTATTAAATAATTTTTACTATCTAATGGTGCCTTTTTCCGAATTCGGCTAAACCTCAACTATTTCTGTATTCAATCTTCATAATTTTGAAGTCGGTGCCAGTTCCAAAAGTTTCAAATATTCTGTCAGAGGACTGAAGATTCAGCTAACTGGTACCGACTTCAAAATAATGAAGATTGAATACAGAAATAGTTGAGGTTTAGCCGAATTCGGAAAAAGGCACCATTAGATAGTAAAAATTATTTAATACTTTTTAGTTCATATTAATGTTATTATTGTTTTTACCTTGGAAGTCGGTTTTAATTTTTTGTTAAAAATAATAATGATAATAATACCTATTAGACGTTCGGGGAGGCCTTTGCTAAGCTGTGGAACAGCAAAAGGCGGGTCCACACCAAGCGAGCAGCCTCGTGCGAGGCCCGCCGCGCGCGCGAACGGGCGAGGCAAGGAGGTGTGGCTTTTCTCGCCTTAAGGCGAGAAAAAACCTGCCTGCCACTCACTTTTTTAGGTGTCGCGTCTAAAGTTTTAAAACTCTATGGCTCTTCCTTATCCCATCTGCCTACAATTATCCGTCATTTCGTCTTCACGAGACGTAATTCTTTTAAATCGTTATTTAAACATAGATTTAAGTGAAAAATTATGATTAATTTAGAATGTCGTCGACTTAAAGAACAATTACATGATTTGTTACATTTATAGTAAGACATATTATTTTCATGCTGACAGAAATACTAATTAATTCGCGAAGAGGAGTCAAATGCTGCTTCTAAAAATTCTAAGAGGAAAATAAGGTAGGCATATTTTGCACGGCAGTTCACAACAATCGTATTAATGCCTAGAAAATTTTTAGAATGAAATAAATATAAGAAAGTGTTATGAATACATATTTTAATAGATAATAAATGTATGTAAACCAGTTTCTGAATATCATCAATTTAATTGTAAATGCGGCTGACGTGCTAATTGCTATGGAATGACATGAAAAACATTCACTGTTTGATGCGTTGCAAATAATGCAATTGAACTGACATGAAATGATTTTTAAGGCATCTTCTATACTAAATTTATTATAAAACAAAGTGGTTCCCTCATGTCCCTTTGTTCCCTTTAACCTTTAAAACTACGCAACGGATTTTGATGATTCTTTCAGTGTTAGATAGCCCATTTATCGAGGATGGTTATAGGCTATATTTTATCACGCTAAGACTAATAGGAGCGAAGAAATAGAGGAAAATGGGGAAAAAACTGGGAAAATTATTTGAAAGGGCTAACTTGAACGCGCTGATCTCAGGAACTACTAGTCCGATTTGAAAAATTCTTTAAGTGTTAGATAGCCCACTTATTGAGGAAGTCTATAGGCAATATTTTATCACGCTAAGACTAATAGGAGAATAGGAGAAGAAAAACGGGGGAAATTATTTGAAAGGGCTTATCTCGCGAACTACTGGAGCAATGTTTATGTTATTTGGCACAGATAAGAAGTAAACCACGTGAAGGATCATAATTCATAGGCTATCGATTTTGATCATTTTTTCAGTGGCTATACAATATTTTATACCCGTGCGACGCCGGGGCGGGTCGCTAGTTAGCCTATAAAATGAAACCTCCAAATTACCAACCTGTGATGACTAGTTTAGTTGCGATGGATCGAAACAATACAATTATCGTTGATTTACTGAAAACAAAATATAACTAGACTGACAACTCCGTTGTATCAAAATTCGTTTATCGCGCGGGAACCGTGCATTTTTGCGATAAAAAGTATCCTATATCCTTTCCCGGTACTCAAATCATATCTCCATATTCCGCAATATCGGTCCATTGGTTTAGGCGTGAAGAGGTAACAGACAGACGGACACACTTTCGCATTTATAATAAATTGTTAGTATGGATGAAAATATGACGCGCATCATCCACGCCTGTCGTACTTTGCATTCGATTTTGTCAATTCACGCCGCAATCTTGGCGCGAAAAACACAAATCTGTTATAATTAAAAGGAATATCAAAGGAGTGGTGTTATTTTTACCGTTGACATTTCAACACGTTTTCGAAGTCGGTCCTGACAGCTGTCAGCGAGTGTGGCGCCGCCTTTGGCGCGCGGCCAGAGTTCACACTTTTTAGGAATGTATTCTAAATTCGAATTGTACTGCAGTGTACCATTTTTTTTGTAAGCGGACAAGGAGTTTGGAATATCTAATTGCTTTTTTTAATTGGCTTTAATCGTCATTCGATCATTTTAATCACCTATTCGTTCATGATTCAGTATAATCACTTATGGTTAGATTAGCAAAACCGTAGAGATAATCTACAAAGTTCAATTCAAAGTACAACGGTTTCTAAGTGCTCTATGAAAAACGAATTCAAAATTTCACATCACTCTATAGGTACACAAACACTTTTATCTTTATTTACAAAGACGATACGAGTTGAAAAGCGATAAAAAGAAAATTTCACGTCGCTTTAAGACAATGATGGTATTGTAAGCAATTTAGGTTAGTATAGTTCACTCACCGTCGGCTGAGTCCTGTGGGATCTTCTAACCACTGTTTTATATGCCAAAGTTTATTTCCTATGTCACAATATCCATTGCGTCATATGAATGAACTAGACTCCCACTTAGCGCTACGTACTACGCAATGTATGTTCCATTTGTAAAGCGTTCTCTATTATCGTTGTTAGCTCTATTTCATAGTACATACGTAACTTGATACTGCGGAACCCCATACAGTTTACTCGACAAACACAATATAAAGTGACTATTGACTATTCTTGTTTTTATTCTCATTGATTTTTTTCATAGTATATCGGTTCGTATTTCAAAGGTATTTCGTATAAATGAGGGTCCTCGGTAGATCGAGTTTCCTATTCTACAAATTATCATCGATCAGGCCAAATTACGTTTGTTCTTTCACGACAAGATGTCTCCCTTCAATTCGTATTTAATGTGCGATTTGAAGGGATAAAATAAAAGTACGTTATACGCATTGATATGTCAATGGTTATACGTTACCTTCTTTAAGTCAAAAGCATAAAATATGCTAAACTTTTCAAAATTATTTTATTGTGCCCTTGTCTTACCGAAAATGCGACTATAGTTAAACCATGTTCTTTAAGGTGACGCCGCGTTAAAGTAAAAAACCGTGTTGGATACGTTTTAGATTGCTTGTTTTCTATGAGAGGTCGGCCCGGCCTCTCATAGATATAGATAGAAATAAGCAATGGAACAGAAAAAAATGGAACGGGCGTAAGCGACTAAATGGTTTTTGTTGCGTAATTTAAAAACCACAAATACATTTTATATGCTTGAACCAATCTATGTACAAATTTTGGAAGCTTAAATTACTCTCCTCTGTTGGCAAAATAAGAATCCCTTTTTTACAGAGGTCTTTTTGATTGATTATTCTGTGTTATAACTTATAAAATCTGACCAATAGTGTTATGCTATGGGTAATTCAAAGACAAAGACATGAGGAATACTGACAATGAACTTTAACTTCTTAGCTTTAATCATTGCTGAGAAAATCGATATCACTACAACCAAATTATCAAGGCGTCGCCTTAAAATACATACTTTACTATTAAAATATTATAATAATCCATGTTTTTTGTTTTTAATAGGCAAATTTAGCTGTTACTCTTTTTGTAAGTTCAGTTAAAAATTTAAGTCTTAATTAAAAACGTTTATAATAATTAAAAAGTGCCATAATTGTTAAAATTCAATTATAAATAATGTAACATTGTAGATTAGAGCATTACATTACAATAATACCTACTTGACTGATGAGCATTCGCGTGTAATGTTTATACATTCGATAATATATTCAATATAGATTCGACTTTGAGCTAAGCTACCCACGTGCTACGCATCAAAACGGCCTATATTATCACATGTTTGTCAGTCAGCAATTTCTGAAAAAAAAAACCAATTCACTAAATAAGTCCTTTGACAAGCCATCCCTTCGTTATCGACATGGGTATAATATTAATATGCTACGGAGTTACTAGGAAATGTTAATTTTCAGCAGTCCAGTAATAATGATAGTTAATGCTCTAGCCTCCCGCGCGACCACCATAAAGGCCTGTGACGTACATACGAATCACGGATTGCGTTATTTTGAGGTTGACGTGATTTTCAATGATTTGTTTTGTCCGAAATAATTTGTGAAAAGGCCTTTGTGTTCGTTTCGGATGATAATAATTACTATTCAGATTTCAGAGCGAAATAACTCATCGATTCTCGTCCTTTTGGCTAAGATCAAAGTGTAGAGCGAAGTAACCATTTTTCAAATATTTGGACAAGTAAGTTCGGTCGCCCAAACACACAGGACTTTCTCATAACATAGTTGCCAGTTGCCCTAGTCTAGGATCTTAATTAATAATTTATTAATATCAATGTGTCATCGAGGAAATTGATTCCTAGGCAGTTGACAGACCACCGTCATTTGGTCGGAATATGTCAATTCAATGTTAATTGTGGTATGTCGGCTAGGTTTGACGTAACGCGACCAAACTACGTCCCCCATCTGACTAGGAATCAACTTCTCTGATAGTACATAATACTTATAACCGTATCAGTAACTAGATTACCCATGTAATGGCTTATTAACTTACCTGCATACCCTTTCCAAGATTTCCCTTTGCGGTGTTTAAGTCCCCTAACTCCTGAAGCCTTACATCGAGTAACTCAATACCTTCTTGCAGCTAATAAGTCTTTTTAAATCCTACTTAAGACTCATGTGGTCTACTGGTAACCTGGTAAATGTACATGGATACGAGGAAACTAAACCTTTCCTTTCAAGTAATATCCTTATTGAATTATTATTATGGTTTTTTGTCTACGTTCATTATTATGAATACATATAATTGATGTGGACTTTTCTATCAGACAATTCTTTAGAAATTTGGAGGTTCTAAACTTCTAAAGTAGTAATTGTAATTACGACGTAAAAAATGAAAACATCTTGCTCGGTCGGAAGATTGACTTGACTAATTTAACCCATCTAGACCCATAAGCTCACCGGTGAGCGAGACACAATAGAATAACAATAGATTTCCAAAAATCCACGATCGAAGGATTAATGAAGATTTTGACAAAATCATTATATTATTATACTATCTGCAACTCTTTAATACATAGAAGTTTATTCATCATTATTTAGTGTCCCTGAGTTTGGCCGTTAGGCTTTCAAGCATGATACTACAACGTTTAAGTGGAAAATTAGTATTTGATGGATCAGTTAGTAGATGTTACATCTTTTAAAGCTACAATGTATGTATTTCAGGACTTCCGTATTTGCACTTGCACTAGGTAGACAATAATTCATGCAAAGTCACCAACCAACGTAAGCTAAGTCCACCATGTTTGTTTTAATAATAATATAGCTTAGTGCTTTGCTACATAAGCAGTAGAATACTTAATCACTCGATTTGCATCCATACATAGATTAGAGATAGATCAATAAACTGAGTTAATTATAATTCAGTGTAATTGGTCAATTATGGTTAGAATGCTCAAGTGCTCAAGCTTACATCAATATGTTTAGAACTATATCTATCGCGAAGTATTGTACTAGGTATCAAAGAAATCGATTTATAGCAGATGGTATAAAGCTGCTTTTTTGTCGGGTTTTGTCAATTATAGTCGTGATATTTTGCCTAGGCTTGACATAATCCTACTAAATATGGACCTCCATATCTGCATATGAATCAAGTTATACGATACAAACTATGAAACGAGTCACAAAAATTCATATTCAATGTCAAAATTGTAACTTGTATGAAATATGTTATAGTGCTAAAAGAACATGACTCCCAGCATAAATTCTGACACATCGTCTCCAACCATCCATAAAAAGACTTCCGGCTAAAAAACTTTTCGAATAAATCATAATTATCGAAATATATTTTAATTAGTTACCGGGGCATATATCTTACGTAATTAGGCACGGCCCAATGCCCCCAGAGCCCCAAGTGCCGCGGCAGAACATCTGTCTCCAATTTACCCCAGTAATGATCGTGAGAAATCGGTACTATCATAATTTTTGGGATTTAGAACTACCGTGAAATTAAATACAAATGTTGTGTTACTCGAAATAAAAGTTACAAAAAAGAAGAAATTAGTTGAACTGACAAAAAATTACACTTCTAAAATGTTGGTAAAAGTAATAGCTAAGTAATAAGTGAGGATATTAATACTTCCTCTCTTATGCTGCTAATTTCTGCATATGCCAAAAAAGTGCACAACGCGGTTGTGAAAGAAGTTTTTCCTTCAAAATTGTATCTAAGCCATGCCCAAAATATAACATTATAGTATAGTGCCCTATTAAATGCGTTTAAACCATCATTTCTCTCCAAAAGCTGATCTCCAATCCCATGACATACGATTAACTCACATGACAGATTTAAATTACACCTTAATTAATGCCAGTCTAAAATGTAATGAATTTGACTTTATCATATCAACCAGAAGCATTCGAACAGCTATTGATTAGAATTAATTATTGAACGAACAAGTTAATCCGAAGTTGCGCTTTGAATGTATCTGAATATTTATATGGGTTCATTAGCGATACGATTCTATCGAATTATTCCATTTGTGGGCTGCGGGCTTTACTAATAATTATTGAGATAAAATCTCATTTAACGACACAACTATAAAATATAAAGAATATAATGACTCTGTTACCTTAAACTGAAATTGGGCATGTCAATTTGAAATTGAATTTGGCCATACCAAAAAGTTTGTTATAATAAGATCCTGAATATTAAGTAAGATACGATCAGAGATATTTATTCATAAGCAGATGGGCCTAACTGCTTTAGTCAGATTATTTTACGTTTGTCATGATCTTTCGACTGAGACTTACATGACATGACCAAATCACCTACGTCTGTCTATGAATAAATTTCTCTGATAGTGCATCATGAGAAAAATATCGTTATGTTTAGAACTTCCAACTACAAGACAAGTTCACATAAATTGTAATGATTTTTAAACTGATAATAGTTTTAACAATAAATCTACGTATACTATATCCAGTGGCTACTAAATATCTGATGTCACTTATATTTATGGCAATTGGCACTAGTGGCAATGAAGTATGTGATATATTTATCAAGCGCCATCATCTAAGCGATCGATAAATCGTGTCCTGCAAACGGTGGGACTGAATCGAAAGGTGCAATTAAATCCCTCGAGATTAAATGGACTCCATCCATTTGTGGTCAGCTGTGGTCCAAGTGCTAAGTTGCGATTATGATGGAGATGAGCTAATTGCCGGAATGGAGGCAAATATAAACGAGGGGCATTATTGTAACGATGAAGTTAATCGAATGAAAATTACAAATGTGCAGGATTTTTTCTCTTAATGCTTAAGCAACTAAACTGATGTAGGTGGGTAGGCTTTACGCTAGCTCGGTTATAAGATGTAAAAATTATTATTATTCTAATTCCTTAATACGTTTTAAAAACAAAAGTATTTTTAAAAGATGATAACTGAAAGAAAATAACTGAATTTATTTTAAGCACAACAAAATATTTTAAAATTAATATGAACATAATTGGACAAAAAACTCAAAAACACGTAATAATACATTTCGATCCAACATCAAACTACGCAGAATCTAAATTCCATAACCCTGTACAAAACAATATTTGCACCAACCACGTCTGATGCTAAAGTAATTAATGCTTCAGCAATGCATGCGTAGTGTACGGGAGGAATTTGAATAAATACTGGCGCTGATTCGATAAGCTAATGGCATCCATAATCAACAGATGATAAACAGAGGAAATTGTATTGCACTTTTTGATTGCGCGCATAAAATATCGCTTTATGGCGTAAGATTGCATGATTTATAGTTTTTCTAGTAAGATGGGACTTATTTTAATACATAAGGTAGTTTATTGGTATTTTTACACTATTATGCTACTCCTGAAATGTAACTTGCATTTTTTCTGGACAAAACTATCGTATCCTTTACCAGGACTCTAAGTGTGTTGTTTCCAAAATTCATTACAGACAGACAGACAGATAGATAAACAGAAAAACAAACACACACTCTCGCATTACAATATTAGTATTGATGTTAAGCTATTTCCATTCAAGATGTAAGGAAATCTCAGAGCATATTTATGTGGTCTCCATCCAATATTCATATTGCGTTTGAGAAGCTTACATGTCCTGACAGTTTGGAATCATTAGAGCATAATATTTGAGACCTGTGGACTAGCGAGAAATACGAGAGTCCTGAGGAGAATTGGTGTTGTGTATTTTGATATCGATAAAAGTAAATTGGATAATTGAAATGATGGATTTTTGCTAAAATTTCAAGCAATTACATTTTAAGTTTTCTCCCACCTTAATCCGCCTCCAAACTCGATAATGTATATTATGATCTATAACAGAAGCTTTTAAACTAGCTACGATTATTTAGCTCTTCTGAAAGTTGATTTAGGATATTTATCAGAATTATCTTATACAATGTGTCCCGACACCGGTGTCCGATCCTTTAATATCATGATCTATGGCATATTTTATCGACAAATTGGCTTTAAAAACTTTTCTCTCTCTCACGGTTGTAAAATGTAATGAACTATCTGACTTAGAGCATTGAAGTAAAAGAATTTTAGAAGATGAAAACTTCCTCTATCTTTTAAAAATAAAAAAGAACCAGTTTAATCTGCTAGATTTCCTATGTATAACATATTGCCTATGTAAGCGTAGTCCACAAATTCAGCTATCAAATGAGACCTTTTTTATCTTCATAGGATATTTACATGAGAAGTACTGGTCAGATTAGTGTGAAAGCCCGAGAAAAATTAAAATGTCTGCCACTTTACAACCTTGAGAAAGAAAAAAAATTTAAGGGCCAATTTGTCGATAAAATATGCCATAGATCATGACATTAAAGGATCGGACACCGGTGTCAGGACACATTGTATATTCAGTCATTTATAGTATTTATCTAGGGCTCGTTTCTGCGTAGGTATTCCATGTAAATAAACCGGGAATAAAAGGGAGCCAATATTAAATTTTAGTCAGTATCCACCAAAATCCTTTCTATAGTTTGAAGAAGTAACAACTAACCCTTTTCGCCTTAAGGGTCAATTCAGACCGCAACGCGACGCGATTCATTTGTAAATTTGTACTGAATTGACAAATTTCGATTGCGTGAGACTTCTTGCAAATCTGTCAAATCCATACAAATTTAGAAATGCATCTACGCGTCGCGCTGCGGTCTAAATAATTTAGACCGCAACGCTAGACTCTAAACAATTGACCCAGCGATTAGTTTAATTCAACATTCAACAAGTTTCTTCCAAACTTTTCCTTCTACTTTCATCGATATACCCGTCACATCCCTAGGGAACAGCGTCAGGTTGTGTGACGGCACACTCGAGGTAATTGCCGTATCACCACACCCGTCTCGGATCTCATTCTGGTCGCGGTAACTAGTTCATTACTACATTGTTGCACGTGGTTAAGAAGAACATGGTAGTGAAAAGGTGAAAAAGTAAGCAAAAATTTGAAAAATTAATAAAACAGTGGAGACAAAATCAAAAGAAGAGGGTGAGTTTGATTGTAGAAAGATTTAAAAAGAGAAAATCAGATTGACCTGACCACAGTTATAGTCCAGAAAAGGTGAGAAAAAGAGTAAATTTTTGGAAAAAAATTAAAAAAATTGAGGTGCAGATGGAGCCAAAAAAGGGATGCCATGGACTGAACAGAGGAATTAAATGAAACAATGAAATTGGCCTGACTTTATATATCTGAATTCTTATCAAGATTAAAATAAATCCAATATTATATTAGAAAAACTGCAACATTTTAAATTTTTCGATAAAAAAATATAAGTAAGTATCAAAAAGATACATATATTAATATATTTTAGATAAAATAATATGTGTTTTTTGTATACTTTGTTCAAGCAAACAGCTAATTTATAAGTAAATGTACTATTCGTGTAAATAAGCTGTTGCTTATTTATGAGTAAAGTACATTATGCTAAACACGCAGAGCCAAGAATAGCTCAATATTATTGAATTTCACCAAATCCTGCGGTGCCTGAGCTGTGGTGTCGTGAAATTAATTGCAGGTGCTAATGCCAGCGACATCCAGACCAATCTCGTGTGCTATGGGTAATGGGATTGTGTATTAGTTATTACATTCCCAAATCCCAACATACACATTGGAAATAATATGGTATTAAGAGATAATTTAATATACGTCCTTAGACTTCTTAGCTTAAGATGAAAGTTTTTAAACGGATTGTGTAGTTCTGAATTTGCGATTATTGTTTAAGGCCAAGTTACGAAGACTTTTTTTTATATTATTATTATCTGTTTATTACCAAACATTATTTTTGCGATTGAGTGTAAGTCAAAAGCCAATTCTGGTTATACAATATTATGCATGTTTAATCCACGGTGGAGCCTTAAATATTTTTTTTTTATTAAATAAGAGGGCAAACGAGCAAACGGGTCACCTGATGGTAAGCAACTACCGTCGCCCATGTACACTCGCAACATCAGAAGAGCCACAAGCGTGTTGCCGGCCTTTTAAGAGGGAATACGATCTCTTCTTGAAGGTTTGCAGGTCGTATAGGTCCGGAAGTACTGCTGGTGACAGTTCGTTCCAGAGTTTTACAGTGCGCGGCAGAAAGTTACGCGAAAAACGCACGGTGGAAGACTGCCACTCATCAAGGTGATGAGGATGGTATGTTTTTCGCGTGGGACGATGGCGAAAAGTTGCAGGTGGTATGATTCCGAACAATTCCTCGGAGCAGATTTTAGTACTTACCTACTTAGTGTCAATAGATAATATAAATCCTAAGTAATATAAGCAATAATATGATATTAGGTATTCAGGTTATAGTTTTAAACACTTGATTATTAAAGTAAAAGAAATGCCAGCAAAAAGGGTGTTGGAATTTCAAATAATATTCCAAAGAACAACTTCTGAAATCACTTTTAATCATTCTCCTTGATCTATTGACCTGTAAAAGTTTAATATTCAAGGCGTATCCAATACTTTTCAATACAGACCCGCGCCCAGTGAACCGTACCGATTTAGATTACACGATTAATATTAATAGAACACGAAAATACAGGGCACAAACTAGAAGATATGCTTGGTTGGAAGGCTGAAACACAAAGTGAAATAATTTGGTTTTTGGTCGTTAGTTTTAAAATAAAAGGTTTTTCAAAAAACAAAATATTTTATTTTATCATTTTGAACTTTTCAGTCAGTCGGTTAGTTATGACTTTTCATTTTCTTATAAGTTTAAAAAAAATATGATTTCGGTTCAATTAATACAAATCATGAATCATGATAGATCTTAGTTCTATCAAAGATCCGATCTATATGTATATTATGGAATTATTTAAACCTTCAGACTTTTAGGCTTCATTTGGGAAATTTTAATTATTGTGACATAATACGCATAATATTATATACCTCACTCGCGTCGTTAGGCGGTTCAAAGCTTCTAATGATGTCTTTCTATATAAATCGCCGTGCACAGTCGTTATTCAAATCATTCATTTGTAAAAGAAAAAAGGTAAAACGAAAAAGGTTCGTTATTTTTTGTAAGAAAATCCGATCTATTATATCCTCCCGCGATCTAATTTCCCATTCATCGAAAGCCTTGTATCAGGATCTTATTTTTAATACAAGGTTTTTGCTAAGCACACCACTTTTATCACCTTGTAATAGAGTTCCAAATCTCTCGAAGGGATGCGAGAAAGATAACAATAAAAACTCAAAATAAAAATTCGAATGCCATTCCTAATCCGAGGGCGTAAATTTTTAATTGTATTAATAATTCTCAGCTGCTAAATGAGATTGAAGATTGTATTTTAATGTCTTAAAGTTTAGAAACACATTTTGTTAGCATTCAAACATTTTACATCAACTTAATGTGATTCAATTTTCAAGTGATATTAAATTGATAACGACGAAATTAATGCAATATTATGCAATTGCTTTTCTTTTGTTTTGTCTTTAACTACGCTACATTCAAACCGGTAACAAAACTTTCTACATTTCTCTTCTTTTTAAAAAAGTAAACAGAGTATTACAATGAAAAAAAAATTAGATTCAAAAATAACCCTTGCAGTTGTACTGAACCAAATAATGAAGTTTCATTAAACGCCTGCAACACTATAACAAGAAAGTTGCAAGAAAAACAACTCGGTCGCAACTCGCAACACGCAGTACGTTCTGATCCGGCTAATTAAATGATCACTCACCCCAGATTTACGGAGTTTCGGACTTAGAAACTACCGTGTACTGTAATTACTTTCAGGAAAAAGGGTTGAAATACTTGTGGGTCAAAGTTTTAAAAGGTAAACTCAAAAACTCAAGCCCGAACTCAAACTGTATGTGTTTAACCCTTAAAGGCTACAACGGTGTTTTTACACCCGGGTCACGAAATCTTTTGGCTATAGTTTTTTTATGCGCAAGCTGATCGCTTCGTGATTTCGTGTATTCATCTAAAAGGTAAGTAGCCTCCGAATACGCAGGAAAAACAGTGACTAGTACACGCAGATTTTGATATACGAAGGTGGACCGGGTGTTTTTACACCCGTTGTAGTTATAGTGGGGTATTAAAATTTGTCGAAAGTAAAATGTTTATTTTGATGCCTATGTGTTATCATTAACTCATTATTTAAAAATTCGTTGTTATGTTTCATTTAAGATCATAGGCTGTCTCAAAAACTACTTTGGACATCGACAAGTCTGATAAATTGGACCACATACAAAAGTCAATCGCTAAGTGATTCATAAAGTATTGTCGCCAAAAAAGGCTGTCAAGCTGAACTTTCTAAGCTTATTTCGATTTTGTTTACGCTATTATGATATAAAATTGTATTTTTTTGCCTTATGGATTATTTATTTCGTGACATACAAACTTTTTACTCTACAAATTTTATGGAAGTTTCAATTACAAAAATAATATATTTTTTTATGAGTTCATAAATATTTTTGTGCGCCCTAATATTATCTGTTCTATGATTATATAAAAAAAAAAGATTTTTAAATAAATTAAAACACTTTTGCATACACATTACAGGTAGTAATATTTCTTCAGTTTTCAGGATTCTGTTTAATTATCATGGTAGAAGGTATTTTTATAATAAATATGAGGTTTTTGCGAATTTATTTAAGGGTTAAGAGTCCAAATAACATTTTGGGCCCATTTTGGCAATGTTAAGATTTTAATTAAGTCAATAATTTCCAATTTTAAGAACCGGGTGTTTTTACACCCGTTGTAGTCATAATAGTACACGAAATCATTGTAGCCTTTAAGGGTTAATGAAGGTTTTTTTTTTAATCGTCAAAATATATTGATCGTAAGCTTAACCATAGGCTTAATCATAATTTTTAAGAGTTATCTAGTGGGCAAAACATGGAAGAGACTAATATTGAGAACTTAGAACACTCTGAGTTACCTGGTATCTGAAGTCTTATGATAAGAATTTGTCTATTCAACATAATTATTTTAAGGTTAGTCCACCAAAATTTCAAGTAATGTAGATAAAGATTTAAAAAAAAAACAGAAACAGGGCAATGAGGCCTATGAGGCTAACTTTCAATACCTCAATTTATCCTGGTCGTAATTAATATAAAATTGTTAACTAAATATTCATTTTAATAATCGATTTATCGATACCGTCACGAGAGCCTCATAAAAAATTCAATAAGCTCGATACCAAATCGCTCAATTTTAATAATCTCCAAAGGATTCAATAAAAGGAGATCAACTCATTTCCTTTATAAAAATGTCCAATTTCTATCCGAGGGGTTTCTTGTCAATCACCTAGCTAATTGAATGAATGCTTGATCGAGTTTCTCCTTAGCGTCCCTCCCTCGGGAAATGAATAGTTTCCTGGATTTTTTGTACCCCACTGTCAGAGCTGTTTCTATATCTATTGCGGTAAATATACCAAATTGAGATTCTCTTCAGCAAATAATATTGTTGATTTCAATCTTGTTTTCAGATTTGTCGAAAGATAAGATTTAAGATGACTTTAAAACTAGATTATTTTCCGCCTAAATGTCTTTATGTGGAAGTGATAACCTTGTAAACAAAATATCTGTACTGTAATTTAATTTTTACACAAGTACACAATATAATATTTGGTGTTATTTTCTTAATTTAAAATCCTTGGTATGACTCGAAGGTTGGTATTACAGGTATTGCACGATAAGTACTTACTTCCACGTTCCCGGCTTACCATAAAAATACCCAGGAAGTTAATTTATTTACCCGGTCCAAACCAATTGACCCGGATAATTTCAATCGGACCAAATCCGGATATAGGTGGGTCTCAATCATATATTCAGCAGTTGGAAATTGGGTTTGAGCCGTATGGAGATATCAAAGATTTTGGGTGCATTACAATTAATAGGCCGCAATCGTTTTTCTTTGAGCTACTGACAAAGGATAAATTACCGTTTGGGCCTTTGTCTAAGGAAATAATATAAGCCAAGTCATCAAAAATGAGATTTTGAACAAATGAACAAAAAATTCGAGTAAATCGGAATGTACCACTACAAATAATAAAGAATTGGTTATTATTAATATAATTATAAACATAATATAAGCATCACTTTAACAGAAAAGCGAAGAACGCCACTTCCTAAATTACCTAAAGTTCAAATCGAAGAAATTAAAAAATAATAAGGGAATTACAATGTAGGTTGAATTATTATAACAAAAAATAATATAATAAATGCCACAAAGGATTTTTACTGGTAGAATAAAGTTTGGCAAGGACAAATTGTAGTCCTACGGGAAAGCGGTGATTGGAATAGTTTGGAGCCTTGTTTTACCTGTTACCTGTATTTTTGTACCCCAGGGACCGTATACATTTCATAAATTGATAAAAACAAAAATAATGTTTTATCTTGGGTTGGTTAAGAAATCAAATTGAAAGAAGTAGTTTAGGCGCAACTGTAATAAGTTGTTGATATAAATAACAATGTTTCATTAATATTTTTAACTTGCAATACTCACCTGTAAAGAAAAATAAATACTTAAATGTTAAGTAAGTTATTTAAATAAAAAGTAGTGGCAAAATAACTATAAGAGAAATTCTTCGTGTTTTGGTCGTGAAGTCAACGTTTTATTGGTCTGTCTGCTGGGCCTGACGAAACCCGACCAAGTATCACAGGACCACCATCTGAACCAATTTATCGGATTGTACATAGCTACTTTGTTGTATAATATGTGACTTTGTCTGTATGAAATGCCAAAATGTATCATCAAAAAACTTATTACAGATAGCAGAGAGATTTTTATGAAAATTAATGCACAACATGAGTACACCGGCCAGCGCAAGTCTGGGGTACTACAAACAAAGTACATGTAAAAACATGTAAACTACGACGCCCGGTGTACTTGGACCGTGCTGTTCGTATTCAACGATCCTCCTGCAGCGTGACCTGAATTAATGAAGTAAAATCCTTGTCCAAACAATTTTGGATCCTTCCTTTATGATAATAGAGTTTACTTTCGCTGTACGAGTGTTTTCACCTATGAAAAGAACGGCTTCATCTGTTTCCTGCGAATATTTTTCGTTGTTTTTCTAAACCGGGGTGAGTTTTGTTTTGGGAGTTTCCCCGCTTTCCCAAATGGGATTGAGTTGGAGCTAAGAACGAAGTGTTTAGGGCTTTAGAATAAGGATTATGATTTTGTGATTATCCTTTTTAACCTTTAACCTTATAAACAGTATTTTTAGAGAAATCAGAATAATTTGAATTTTCCGTTGTATAAAAACAATGCTTCAATATATCGTATTAAGTGTGAGACGCACTTTTACCCCTTCCAGTGGTGCTGATGACTTACCACCAGGGAGTCTTCTTTTCACTTGCTTGTTTCTCTTTTACAGAAAACTTCTGGAGAAAATCTAAGTCTTTTCAGAAAAACCTAAATTGAAGGACATAATATTAATGCTGATGACGCTTTAACTAATTTCACCTTTAAAATAATTTCCAAGTTGTATTAAAACGATTGGACGCGGAATAGGACTTTGAACATTTATTTCAACTGAAAAGAAAATATAGAAGAATTTCAACGGCGCCGTACGAGTTCTTGGAAAAATAGAGTCATCGAACCAATTTTCTACAATTTACTTTACTTCACCCACCGTGTTATTTTCCTAAACGTTTCTTTGTCTTCATTTAATGACACGTTCCCTGTATGATTTGCTTTGATCTTATCATTAGACACTATTGGAAACGGCATAATACTCGCCACAAAAAACAGATGTTTTTAAATAATGAGAATCTTAAAAAAAACTTTTTTGAGGGGAGATTTTCGTAATAAAAAGTAATTATATTTATAAATATCATGGTAAAAATTTAAACAAAATAAAAAATCAGTTTTTACTTCTTGAAAGCTATTATAGTCAGAGAAATGTACTGGTTATAATATTATGATTACGTACCTAATTACGGAGGTACTAAAGCAACATAAAAAGATAACATTATTTATATCACCGTTATATTAAGCTCAACCTATTCCTGCGTTGATAAGACGTTAGAGGATGTTATGCAAGTCTAATAACTAGGTTAATGTAGTGTACTCTAGCGGTATATCAAAGATAATGATAATGTCAAAAATATGATTAAGTTAGTTATATTTTACAAAAATAATCATTTTAAAATTCTGTTCAAGGAAGTTTAGTATTTCCGATGAAACAAATCATGATAATTACTTACTATATTATATTTAATAATTTTAAAACAATTCATTCGTAACTTTAAAAAATAATATAAATTCATAAAGAATAATTAATACCCTGGCCAGTTGAGAATAAAAACTATTCTTTCCTTAACGAAATGAAATAACTTATAAAATATTTAAAAGTCACTCATAATTCTATGATAAAACCTAAACTTTTGTGTTTAACTCAAAGAGGAAACTCAGTAACATCCCTGACTTTAATTATTCACTTGGAGTTTCATTAAAAAAGTTTCGTGAAATAGATTGTAGTTAAACGTTTAATTTTGAAGGTTACTCGAGTATAAAGACAAAGAACAGGACTCATAAAATAGAAGCAGCAAGAAGAACCAATAAACTATCTAGACTAAAGTTTAATTAAATTTTGTATTGTCTAAAATATTGAGGTGCAAGTGACAAGCTGTAGCGAGAATATGTATCGAGGAAATTGATTTCTAGGCAGTTGGCGGACCTACGTCATTTGGTAGGCTTATGTCAGTTCAATGTTAGCTGTGGATCGGTCGGATGGGTTTGACTTAACGCTACCAAAATATTTAGATCCGCCATCTGCCTATCAACTTCTCTAATATTATATTATAATATTATGTTTACGGAGTTCAAGGTATTGCTACATTGAGATAATATTTTTAGTCGACAATTAAACTTTCAATATTTTCTGACATTACTAACAAATAGTTAATTACTGATAAGAAAGAAAGACGGAAACTAGTCGAAGCTATAACAACGAGTTAAAAAGTCAACAAGTTAAAATTTTTTATACCTAACAACTTTACCAAGACAATCGATAATTATAATATCCATAAGATTTTAAATTTAAGGCAACCGTTTTAAAATATTTTGTTATTGACAGAAAAGTACGCTTCAGCTTATCACACACACGCGTCTGTAAGTTATCGCTATAATTTAAGAAGTTTGAACAAACTTTGAGCTGGCTTTAACCTGACAACGGGACGCTTTATAATTCAACTATTGTTATCGTCCATTTAAATAAAAGTGGCCAGAGTAATTAAAACTTGTTAATTGCTTCCCAACTCCTCTAACGATGCAATGTCCTATTATAAATATTTGAAGTGGTTTTGATGTTGTTGTAACAATACATAGTGCGAACATTGTCAATTAAGAAAGTTTTATTTTTCACTCAAAAATTGTTTTTGGGTCTACGTAGCCATTAAAGGGAGTAGATAATAATATTATTTTGATTCGCACAATGGGGCATATTTACATATTTTTTGAAAATATTGTGAAGTTAATTGTTTATCATTAGCTTTGAAGTAAATTATTTTCAGTTGTAGAGGAATATTTTGTGTATCTTTGTAAAGTATGTTATTTATATTAATTTTGTATTGCAATAAATCTTGTAAAATACCAAATACTACAAATACCTTTTTTTATCGCTTCATATTTAAAGTATTACATTCAGACACATACAAACATAGTTTTTAGGGTTCCGTACCCAAAGGGACCCTATTACTGAGACTTCGATGTCTGTCCGTCTGTCCGTCTGTCCGTCTGTCCGTCTGTCTGTCTATCTGTCTGTCTATCTGTCCGTCTGTCTCCAGGCTGTAACTCAAGAACGGTAATAGCTAGAGAGTTGAAATTTTTACAGATTATGTATTTCTGTTGCCACTATAACAACAAATACAAAAAACGAAATAAATTAAATATTTAATATTTTCCCATACAACAAACGTAATTATTCAAACATTTTTTGCTCGGTATCAATGATGACAACAAGTAGGCACTTGAAATTTTCACAAATACATCACAGATATAGCTGACAATGATCAGTACTCATAAGATCAATCATAGTAACTATAGATAAAGCTATATTAGATGTCTCGGTAATTTCTGAAGGTGGGTAGTCGGGTAGGGTTTCAAAGAGCGAGTCCTCAAGTCAAGACACAAAGACTATTGTCCTCCCAGACAGGCGTCAAATTGTACTATGTTCTACGCCATTCTGTCGCTAGGATCTATTGGATTTTTCACTACTATGGAACTACAGAGCTATGGTAGCTTTATAGTGGAGTAGTTTTGTTATATTATGATATATAACACAAGTTTTTACTTAGTATGGGATTAGACGACGTAATGTACGCTACTTAGAGTACTTAGTTTTTATACTATTGTATATTATTGTATGCTTAATAAAGAATTTGAATGACCAATGAAGAATTTTTAGATGCTTAATGATGTTTGGGATGTACAAAAAATCTGTATAGTTCTCTCAATAAATTTTACGCACTTTATTTAACGCATTTTGATAACGGATTATATTAATTGTTACTGAGTCGTTTCCAATAAATTACCAACCTCGGAAACTTGTCACAAAAGTTCGAAGCTAAATTTGAACCACCAGCTTCCAAAACAAAAACTTAGTAATCCAAGAACTTCGCAAATTCCAATTCCGTTTATTGGACATAAACGACATTCAAAATCCTTAAGTTAACAGTAAATATACAGAAAAACACGGAGACATATGTCACTGACAGCCCACCTCATGGCAAATTTATTCCGGGTCCAAAAAGAGTAAATTACAAGAAAATATTGTCAACCGCATGTTAGGGGTGAGATTTTAAAGCGAGTGGAATACTGATGTTTTGTTTTACGTCCCATGTATCTATGGCATGATATGTGAAAACTCTTTTTGGAGAAATGTGCAAAATATCTTGACTGCTATTTTTAACTGAATATCTACATACTTTTTCTTTTTACAATTTGTTGATTCTACTACTATAATTTGTAAGAAAACCAATGTTGATAAGTCTTTTTCAAGCAATATCATTGCTAACATTAAAGCTAAAAGGTAACTAACACCTGATGATGATTTTATCGAAACCGGTCGTGTGACACATCTATACATATTATAAAACAAAGTCGCTTTTTTCCCTCATGTCCCTTTGTTCCCTTTAATATTTAAAACTACGCAACTGATTTTGATGATTCTTTCAGTGTTAGATAGCCCATTTATCGAGGAAGGCTATATTTTATCACGCTAAGACTAATAGGAGCGAAGAAATAGAGGAAAATGGGGAAAAAACTGGGAAAATTATTTGAAAGGGCTAACTTGAACGCGCTGATCTCAGGAACTACTAGTCCGATTTGAAAAATTCTTTAAGTGTTAGATAGCCCACTTATTGAGGAAGTCTATAGGCAATATTTTATCACGCTAAGACTAATAGTAGAATGTGAAAAAACGGGGGAAATTATTTGAAAGGGCTTATCTCGCGAACTACTGGAGCAGTTTTTATGTTATTTGGCACAGATAAGAAGTAGACCACGTGAAGGATCATAGGCTATCCATTTTAATCATTTTTTCAGTGACTATATATTTTACACCCGTGCGAAGCCGGGGCGGGTCGCTAGTAATTGTAATAAAATAAATTAAATAAAGTGGAAAAAGTGCACGAAAAGTGTATGTTATTACTGAGAAACACGAATTTCCACCAAGAAGTTACGGTACATTCAATATCATATATCTACTATTTCTATCGGCTTTACGCACATCCTACATTTTAAAGATGGTTATACAAATTCTTACAGGCTAGGCTCAGAAAAAATTTAAAAATATTATAAAAATGACCAATTTGTTATCTGCATTGTATCTTTCGGTTATCTGTATCTTTTATCTAATAAATTTATCTAAAAAAACATTAGCTGAAATAAGAGAACTTCTTTAAGTGGGTGCGAAGAGAGAGCGAGGTGTAGAGAGAGTTACACGACAATTTAAAGGTCCAACAGAATTAGCATAATCACAAAAGTTCCAAATGAACTTCGCTCTCCGGGGAGGGATCAAGAGGAATTAGTATATAAAATTTGTGACTTTGGAATTTGCATCATCATCATTATCTAGTATTGAAAATAAACTTTATTTAGGGGTTCATATTTTTAAATATTTTGAAGCATGAAAAAGTATACTTGGTAAGTGGTGCAAACGCAAGTCACAGCTAAGTAAAAGCCAAAATACAGGGTGTAACAGAAGTAGGTGATAATACTTTAGGGTGTGTACGTGTTCCTTGTAGAGAGTTCACTGTGAAAGTAGCGGTGCTGAAAAACCAAATATTTTTTTCACTTTTGTATGGGCAAGCACCCCAGCATCACCTCCGACGATCTCCGTGGTGCAGTGGTGAGCGCGTTGGTAGCTCAAGCCGGAGGTCGCGGGTTCGAGTCCCGCCGACGGAATAAAAAAGTTTATGAAGTTCCTGGGTCATGGATGTGTATAGTATAAAAGTATTAAATATATTTCCGTTGTCTGGTACCTGTAACACAAGTCCTTGAGGTACTTACCACGGGGCTAGACTGACGTGGTGTGAAGCGTCCATAGATACTATTATTATTATTATTGTCACGATTTTCCCCACTCAAAATAATATTATAGATTGCATTTACAAATCATCTGTCATATTTAGTCGTGGCCACGTGTCTCTATGCCATCGTTGGCAGTCTATTCTTTACATGAAAACCGCAGTCTTTTTGTCGTATACCAGGGGCACACACGAGCGGTATCACAAAAAGAACATTTTTAATCAGAAGGAATCTTTTAGCGTTGACAGGAGTGAGATATTAAAGTATCCCCCACTCCGCCCCCTTACATTGTCACGGTTTTGTTTCGTAGTAATTACTGAGCATAAATGGAGAAGGGAAGAAAAATATTAACAGCCTTTTGGAGTTTTCCATGCGAGTACTGTCTTTGAGCGCGCTGCGGGGGTTCCGTTGGCAGGGAAACAAAACGTTGTACCGGGACCACACTAACGGGACGTTGTCTATTGTGATAATTAGACATCAGATTATAATATAATCCGATATATAATATTTTTTATGAACAAAAATCGCGACAGAATTTAAAAAGTAAGGAGATTGCATTTATGCAATTATTAATTCTTTACTCACGACAATTTAATGCGATGTACCTATAAGAACCGTACATTTATTTCGGGATAAAAAGTATCCTTCATCCTTTCTTCACCGATTTTCATAAAAATGGTTCAGCGTGAAAAGGTGACAGATAGACTATTCTAATATTAGTATAAATTATTACTAAAGTTTAAATTTAATAAGGTACATATTTCGTAAATATTTCAAACACCATTGCCAGTTTGCCATTATTGATGTCGAGCAGAATAGGCCTTAAAAATGCGTTTTTGTTTTGAATATTCCGCCACTCTTAAATATTCATTTTATTTTGTTTCTATTTGTTGTTATGGTGACATCAAAATTCTTGAAAATTTCAGTTCTCTACACTGAGGTAGTAAGTACTAACATACTATGTGAGTGGTTCTCTAGCTACCGCGTTATGCGCGTACACCTTGGAGACAGACAGACGGATATCTCTTTTGGGAACAGATTCCAAAAAATGACAAAGAAAATATGAATATGATCTGCAAAACTATAATGAATATAATTTACTATTCATTAAAAACTTGTAAAGCGGGTCAAAAACATTACCTCTACTGCAAGTGGAGTTATCGTTTTTGAAACTTGTGGAGGGTTTTATATTGATTCCTGGTGATGCTGCAGCGTCAGATACAAGTGATCATCATGGGTCTACATCTTATTTATTAAAGCTATTGCAATAAATCCAAGCACAAAAAATATTTGAATCCTTCTCATTGAAGTCATAAAATAAGCTCCATATTTTCCAGCAGTGAGCGAGCTGACTATGATGAAATTATTGTAGCTAAGAACTTTTGAACTTGCTACTTCGGTACTAATACTTTGGGGTATATATTATATGTATCCTTCATAATATAAAATTCACTGTGAAAATAGCAGCGCTAAAAGAGTTACTTTTGAATTTCATGATTCTATGAAAAATACGCGCCTATATCATGAATATTATGGTATTTCTTTATAACTATTTTATGGCATATTCATGATGTTGGCGTATTTTCCATGCATAAGTATATTATGCAATGAACTATATATGGGTAATACTTTATTTTGGTATGTATTATTATGAGGAAATACTTTTTTTATGTTCGTGAGTATAGAACAAACATCATATTTAAATACCTAATTTATAATTTTATTATATTACAAAATTAATTATAGATTTCGTTCATCAAGTTGTGAACATGGCCTCTCTGTTAATCATTACTCTGTATGTCGAGTTTACCACGTGATTACAATATTTCTGAAAATATTAAAATCGACGACGGCTTGGTAAATATTATGTACCTTTCGAGCGCCATCTATTGAGCTAGTTTGTCTCAAATTCTAAAATGTCAGTGGCCTATAATCCTGCCTTAAGGGGTTAAGGATAGTTGAACGTGACACCGTCATACGTTGTCACGTTCAACTATCGTCAGTAAACCGACTTTACAGACAACCGATTTTTTGATTGATTATTCTGTGTTATAAAAGTTGACTAATCGTGTTATGCTATGAGTAAATCAAAGACAAAGACACGATGAATACTGAACATTGATTTCTTAGCTTTAGTCATTGCTGAGAAAAATTGATATCAATACAGCCAAATTATAAAGGCGAATGTATTCTTCCTTTCAACAGTGTAACGAAGTAGTTAAAACATATTTGAACAAACCACTTAGAACCCAATTAATTTTGAATTACAAATTGTCTTTAATTACAAGCTGCAAAGTATTGCCGTGGCCTACAGCAAACTAAATAACAATTATATCATTATCCAGTATCGTTTTCCATTTATTTTAGTTATTAAGAAACTTCCTATAATGATTACAGAAGATATAAAACTCACTTTCCTAATTAATCCTTCAAGCCCCATAAGATCACCGGCGATCGCGACAACAATAGGATACATAATAGCATTTCCAAGAATCGAAGTATTAATGTCTTAAAATACATTATTTAATTTTAAAATCAATTTTAATCTCTTATTTAACGTTACGGTAATCTATTGTATGCTCAAGTATGTTAGACAGTAGTGGGCAGAGGAGTTTCTTCAAATATATCTATGTAAAGCAAATTCTACATTAGACAAAACTCAGTTGTTAAAGATAATGGAAAATTACAAAATAATATTTGATACCCAAATCATCTGAAAAGGTTGTTATCCGTAGGTAGAAGTAGGATTGGTAATGTCGTAACTCACGATTGGTAGTGGTAGTGGTAAATATCAAGCAACACTTTTTATTATTTTCCCTATATTTTATTATCATGTACAGCTTATACTTAGATGATTTTCGAAATGATTTTATCCGGAGACGGTCCTTTATCCAGTCACCCTTTCTAGTTATCCCTTTAAAAAACATGACAAGCCCCGCTTGTACCACGTCAAAATTTCTACTTAAATTGTCAATAGGCGGTCGCCGAGATCGATTTATCACGTGGCTCTCAATATTTCCCGGTCGAGCGGAGTTGAGCGACGGAGGTAATGGCGCGAGCTGGCCGAGGGAAAATCCCTGGATTTTTGTCTAGGTCAAATTGATCTCGAAATAGCTGATAGCTAGGCCAAATTAACCAAAAAATAGCCAGGATCCTTGAGCTTAGATCCTAGATCCTTTGCGTGGATAAAAACTTTTCGGAATCACCTATTCCGGGATAAAAACTATTCTATGCTATTTTCCCAGGAGTCAGCATATCATCATGCCAAATTTCATCATAAAACATCATTTTCTTACTTATTTATGATTTTTTTATTTAATTGTGAATCTACAAATATTTTTAACAAAAAACTAAAAGTAAGTTTGTAAGCTGCCAAACAAACAATGATTGCAAAAACCCTACTGCAATCCATTCCACAGCGTCGCTAATAAGGATTAACAACACTATCGAATGTTTAAAAGGCGTGTGCTTTTATCCGACTACTGTGAAGCCTACACAAGAGTTAAAGATTAAATGAAAATAAAATATTTTAAGTTTAATTTAATAAAATTAAACGTCATACGTCGTCACGTTCAACTATCGTCAGTAAACCGACTTTACAGACAACTTACATCTCAATGCAGACAACCGATTTTTTGATTGATTATTCTGTGTTATAAAAGTTGACCAATCGTGTTATGCTATGGGTAATCAAAGACAAAGACACGATGAATACTGAACATTAATTTCTTAGCTTCAGTAATTGCTGAGAAAAATCGATATCAATACAGCCAAATTATAAAGGCGAATGTATCCTTCCTTTCGGGAAAAACCGTAAGTTTAATGAGTAACAGTGTAACGAAGTAGTTAAAACATATTTGAACAAACCACTTAGAACCCAATTAATTTTGAATTACAAATTGTCTTTAATTACAAGCTGCAAAGTATTGCCGTGGCCTACAGCAAACTAAATAACAATTATATCATTATCCAGTATCGTTTTCCATTTATTTTAGTTATTAAGAAACTTCCTATAATGATTACAGAAGATATAAAACTCACTTTCCTAATTAATCCTTCAAGCCCCATAATATCACCGGTGATCGCGACAATAATAGAATACATTATAGCATTTCCAAGAATCGAAGGATTAATATCTTAAAATACATTATTTAATTTTAAAATCAATTTTAATCTCTTAATTTCAATAATTTAAAGATTAAGTAAGTGATTAAATATAATCACTTACTTAATCTTTAAATTATTGAACCCATAACTGATAACAGAGTATGTCAGGGTTGATATTCATAATATTGTGTATGTTTGTAAGCTCGTAGAGTCGATACATACTGGTCAAATTCTAATAAATTAAGACCCGTATTTTTGGTCAGTACTTAAGATGCGACCCGGTCTCAAGACGCGGTTCGGCTCTGTGATTGGTCAAAATTTTGACAGCCAACCAATCACAGAGCCTGAACCGTGTCTTGAGACCGAGATGCGTCTTGAGTACTGACCAAATATACGAGCCTAAATATCCTTTAATAGGATAAAAGTACACCTATACTAGCTAACGCCTACAAGTCGCAACTCCGTTGCGCATGAATTAGCTTATCGCCCTTGAACCGTACATGTTTCCAGGATAAAAAGTACCCTAAGTCACAGATTATTAAATAGTTACTACGTAACCTAAGCCCTTTACCAAGACAAACTATCTCCATACACATCACAATCGGTTTAGCGTGAATGACAGACACATAGAAGGATAAACATACACTTTCGTATTAATTATAATATACTAGACGTTCCGCGTGGCTACGTCCACGTAAATTATATATTTCACAGATAAATAAGTCTGCAAAAAAATTCTGTGCCAAATAACAGAAAAATTGCTCCTGTAGTTCGTGAGATAAACCCATTCAAATAATTTCTCCCCATTTTGCCCATATTTTCCCCTATTTCTTTGCTCCTATTAGTCTAAGCGTGATAAAATGTAGCCTATAGCCTTCCTCAGTAAATGGGCTATCTAACACTGAAATAATTTTTCAAATCGAACCAGTAGTTCCTGAGATTAGCGCGTTCAAACAAACTAACAAACAAACTCTTCTGCTTTATAATATTATTAAATTAAATTAAATTATTATATAGATTAGTATGGATTATGTAAATTCGTAAAAGTATGACAAGGTAGCTTTTTTGTTGGTATCTCCGCCATTATTGTCGTCTAGCTACATACGAACTACGAAGGTACTAGAGCTTTTTATTTTGTTTGCACCTTACTCTGTGGGTAGGTAATAAAATGTGCATAGTACTAGTACACCACAATAGAAATAGAAAAAGGTATACCATCTTAAAACAGGTGAACTCACAATATTATTTTATGTACGATTTCAGACTACTTTAACGAGCACCAAAGCACACAGTATCACGTCACTAGATTGGTGAAATGACGTCACACCTGGTGCCCTCTCTTTTGTTCTTTGGCTTCAGCTTTGCTTGGGGAAGGAAACTGGAATACCTCATATTCTTTTTACCAAATGAATAATTATTTTCCAACACAAATTGAACTTGTCATTCTGGTGCTCTGAGATTTTTCAGGTTTTGATGGTACTTATAGTTAATTTTCCCGTGTTAATCCCTCTTACAAAAGGTTCAGCTGCAGTAGGAATGTAACATACATTCCTCCGTCCAAGCCCCGTTTTAAAAAATCAAACGCGCGTGTTAAACTATATTTGTGCTACGCGAATTTAATTTGGGACAATAAGCAGGCTTAAGCTACTCTATATATTTATATTGTGGCACTATCGTTTAATATACGAGACGCTCAGTTTACTTTAATGTGGTGGAGGTGTGAGAGTTTTCTCTTATTTTCTCAGCTGGTTTTAATATTATGGTGTGTCAAAGTGGTTTACCAGTGTCTGCTTTGTTAAATTCAGTAGTCCTTATTATTTATCTCATTTAATACTGTTTCTATACACTGTTACTGTCACACCAGACGTATATCTTGGGAGGAAATATAAACAAAATTAAAGAGACAATATTATGGCTTTACCCTTTAACATATTTAGGTATCTTCGATTTTCGATTTCGATATATTTACGCATCGTCCCAACTCCCTATGAGAAGGGAAAAAAGAACAGATTTTTATCTCCTACCGGTAAAATAGGATTTCTTTAACTTTCATAATACAGGTTCTCTATTATTATTATTATTTTCTCATGAGATAAAATTGGCTATTAATGCTTGTTAGTTGTTTTATCACATTAACTTTCAGTCCCTTTCGGAACCCTTTCCAAAGCTATAGAAAAGTACACCTGGTTTGTTTGCTTGGTACACGAACTTCCCCTCGCTAACATTAATAATAATTGGAAATAACAACAGACAAAATCGAATATAATCAACAATAGTCAAACACAACTGATTAACAATTTCGGCAGTGTTTACCTGTCCGAATACTTTGTATAACATTTACTAGCTAGTAGAGATACCAGTAAATATATAACCATATTGATAGAAAAGCAATATTATAGCACTTTATAGTATTGATATAGACATTCACAGTACATCCATATCAAATAATTGCAAATAATATCTTATTTTTTCTTTGTCTAAATCATAAGTACACTTTTCAGCAAAGTACTTGTAATACTAAATTCTGATTCAAGTAAGAACTTAAAAGAAAATTCTTAGAAAGAAGAGAAGAACATGAGTTGTTAGAGTGATATCTTATCATCGGAAAAACGCGCGTTTTTCTGGTGATATGATAGCTCTTATTAGCTAGATCCTTGATTCCCAAAGCCATAGAGGGTTATAAGTAACTACTCTACAAATAAAGTGTCATTAAAACACGTCTTGAAGTTGTTACCTCGGAACCGAATATAATATTAGTATGTACAAAACGTACAAGAATTTAAAACAAAAGATTCTATTACATCCCGGGTACTAAATACTAATATTATACACTGCGAAAGTGTATCTGTCCATACCTCTACACGCGAAAACCGCTGAACCAATTTTCCAGAAATTTGGTATGGAGATACTCGGAGTCCCAGGGTAGGACATAGGATACTTTTTATATTTAGTACATGTGATAAAATCATCACATATTACGAAAACAAAAATTACTTTTATGTTCATAATAGAGGATGATGATGAAATAGATTTGATGGCAAATTCATAATTACAAGTCTGAAGGTTGCTGGTTCCCTCTCGCAGACACACAATATATTTACCCCTATTTCTTGAATATTCATGGCTGAAATCGCATAATGCCGTCCCCTTTCATTACCATCCCGGCTTATGCCTTTGTATTTTTGTGTCACATTATTGCATTTTCACTTAGCTCCGTATTTTTGTATTCAAATAAAGGATTTTACTGTTGAGGTCTGTCTGGTTTGTAAGGCGAATGCTTTTACGTAGATATTAACTTTGTCGTTTTCCAGTCACATTTTTGCTATGAAATTCATTACCTATTGTCATATCGAAACTTTTTCTTAAGGTTTTATGAAAAATATTATTTTAGTTTTAAGTTCAATACGCAGAAAGTGACAGCAACGACTGCATTCATGGTTAAAATATGTGTTTCCACTTTCCACGTTATTTTTTGCGCTAGCGTAAAACTCAATAGTACATTCAAAATATTAATAATGCGACTTCAATTCGTTCTGTTCTTAACGTCTACCTTAAATAATTGAACAACACTTGGCAAACAAGATAGCTGAAATCAAATAAAACGATCATTTTCACAAACGGAAATCCAAGTGATGACACTTCAATCGAGGATGAACATTTAAAATTACCGAGAAATAATAATGGCGGACGAGAATAGCTCAAATAAAATTCCCTTTGAGTGCACGCTCAGACGGCGGTCTTAACGAACTGCGAAATTACAAACAGTCTATGTGTTCACCTCATTTGAACATATTCTACACAAATCTGGCGTTACATGCATTTGATGTCGACGGAGATTTAGGTGAGACGAAAATAGGCATCCGTGACATTGTGTTTTTAACTTGGAATTTCCTTCTACTCGGGAGAACATCAGTTCCTGTCGATGACTCTTTTAACCTAATGTTTGAATTCTAAAATCTTAGTACAAATTTTTAGGTAAGGCAGGCAGGCATAGTATTTATTACTCGATTTAAAGGACGTTACATAATTCTTGTTCGCTTCCAGAAAAGGCCTAATTTTCTCACTACTGTTAAGCAAAGCGTAGTGACATTTAAACGTACGATACCTAGGTTTTAGTCACCCCTGAAACCTTCCATATCCAAGGACAGAAAGGTCTGCACTAACGATCAGACATCAATCCTTTATCATATCAATAATGATGAATTACACAATGACTTGCTATTACCAGCCTCATCATTTTTCACCCCGCCCAATAAGTGACAGTCATGGCATAACGAAGCGAATAAACGCTGATTATGATCACCAATGATAGCCGCATCGAGAGATTTGGGAATCTTTTCATCTCTTTATTCCGTTATTGCCTTAATTCTATCATTTTCATACTTGCTACAGATATTATGATCATAGACGAGTTGAAAGGAAATCAGAATCAGGTTTATCATCCATTTTTTAGATGTACTTTTATGACTTCTGATTTCACGTTTTAACCCTCAGAAAATATAAGTGTAGTATAAAATATTTTGCATTTAAAATTTAAATTTTCTTGCTTAGAATAATTGAAGACGTGAGTGGAAGAATCGAACAAGTAACATTTCGTAACATACGGACAATAACTCATTTTTTTCCTTTTTATTTTCATAAAACTTGTAACTTATCCACTTCATAACCTAGCTAATATATCTGGTTTCAAATAATTTTTCCGGCCGTAAAGCCTCAATTTAAGCAAAAAAACGGGAAGTTTTTTCATGTTACTTACCTTATTCTTCCACTCACGTCTTGAATTATATTTAAACTCATAAAGGGACTCTGGCACAGATCTCTATCTAATCTAGATCTTATTTCTGTGGACTCTGGTCTGAAAAACTGACAATGCATTTCCGTGTTTGTATGTTCGGTCCTATTTTGCGCTGACCGCAGAACGCAGGTCGACAAAACCGTCTATCTATCGGCCTCCCCGTACACGGAAACCCTTTTTTTTAATGAAATAAGAGGGCAAACGAGCAAACGGGTCACCTGATGGAAAACAACTTCCGTCACCCATGGACACTCGCAGCATCAGAAGAGCTGCAGGTGCGTTGGCGGCCTTTTAAAAGGGAATAGGGTAATAGGGGAGGGTAGGGATGGGAAGGGAAGGGAATAGGGGGGGTAGGGAAGGGAATAGGGTAGGGGATTGGGCCTCCGGTAAACTCACTCACTCGCCGAAACACAGCGCAAGCGCGGTTTCACGCCGGTTTTCTGTGAGAACGTGGTATTTCTCCGGTCGAGCCGGCGCATTCGTGCCGAAGCATGGCTCTCCCACGTATAACATGGCTCTCCCAGCCCTAACTGTAACCTCCTAAAATATGGGTGAATCTAAAAAATGGAATGTGAAAATCAAACGCAATTTTTCATAAAATCGTCTATGTAAAAGGTCATCATTTGCATTTGTAGGTACATCACAATGCGACACTGCTAAAGAGATTACGTTTTTAATCCCCTCATTATGCCGGGGATGAGCACCGACATTAGCACACAGGGCTGACGGGTTTCCAGTATTTGTCCAATAAATTGTATTGATTTTTGCGATGTTTGCCTCTAGTTTTACGATTTGGTCTTCAAATATATTATGTGAACGACCATCATATTGTGATCTAGCGCATATTTACAGAATAGTAGAAAATAGCACATTATGTATTTTCAAAGTGTTAATCATATTAAGATGATTTTCTTCTATTTCTTTACATAGCAATTGATCAGTTGCTGATATTATTGTAGCACCAATAGACATAAGACTGTTATAAGAATGAAAAACTTGAGAGGTGTCAAAAGACACCCGAATGGAACGAAGTTATTTCTTATGTTCAAAAAACCTGTACTTACTATCAACGCCTTCTCCCTACCATGCAGGTACTAATAAAAAAGTGTCGAAGTAAAATCAAGGTCAAATGTCGTTCTGTCTAGCCTTCAAGGTTTACGCCAAATGCGAGATAAGGAACTTCGTTCCAATAAAATGTAATGAAATGATTTCGCCCATGTTATTCTACATGCGAGTCAGCTTAAATGTTTTTTATAACATAATTCATGCAAATTCCCTCCTTATTGCTACATTGCAAAAACAAACAGGCGCTTTTTCAATAGCCACTGATAATACCGTAAAGTGGAGATTAAAAAAATATTCGCTTACTTGTCACATTCACTGCACATTCATCGGCAAAAATTATTTTATAACTCGAGGAAAATTCAACCTTACGCTTTTGTGATACTGGCTACATTTGGGTGGCAGAAATATATAGGGGTGGGTATCAAATTGAGATATGACACGACACGTGCCCTTTATTACTTCACAAGTATTTGTACAAACTATATCACTCGAATGGAAAATCTCTTGAGTCACGATGATGTGGAAAAGAGTGGATGAGAAATACGAAAGAGATAATGAAACAAGTAAAAATGTGTAAGAGTTAATGACGTTATTAATAAATGATAGTTAATTATAAATTCGGTAAGAATTCCCCCATAGCACAGGCTGCGCCTAGTTTGGAGGACTGCCACTTTTTAAAACATTGTAAATTAAATTATGACAATAAAGGTTTGTATTTGTATTTCAGCTAGTAAAAATTCCACATTACAATATATTATATTGGATTTTCGATTAAATTCATTAAATAAGTTTAATTAATTCATATTTCATAGAGAAATGGTGCCCTACCTCAAAAATATACAAACAGAACTGGGGTCCTGAAAGATTTTATGTCATACATTGTAAAATTACAAATAAAATCCAATCAGAAATGAAAAATTTGACCTTATAGCTACAGCTTTAGCTATAAGATCAAATTTTTTTGGCGTGTGAATGAAAGGTACAAGGTATCATGCTGATATCACGCTGTCATAGCTAAAAATTCGTGTTTTCTCATTAAAGTGAGGCATGTAACGATGGATCAATGCACTTTCTACATGTTCGTTGACTGGACTATACATATCACTTATCTCAAATTAATAGGCAAGGGACAATTATGGACAATCAGTGAGTTGGAGCATAATTAGTGAATACATTAATTAGACAATGTTCTATGCTGAGATTATTATTGATCAGAACTTACTGGTTAATATGCACATTGCCAAATTCAGTGTGAACACTTGATGTTAATTTGACAATATTATATTATACATTAGCAGGAGTTAGCAGGTATAATTTATAAGAAGGACATGATTATAAGCATCATTACCTATCATGGGTAAAACAAAAATTAATTTTGAAAATCAGTTAAGAGATGAGAGAATGTGCAAAAGAAAATACGGTGAAAAAATCCTCCTCCATCTTTTGGAAGTCCAAAAAAATACGGAATCTTAAAAATTTATGATTAGGTATCTCTAATGGCTTCGGAGTCACAATAGATCCTCAAGGGTCGTAGTGACATCAGGCCTACTTGACCTACCTTCAGCGAAAAAAAAAAACTCTAATGGCTAGTAACAAATAGGTTTATATCAGTTTAGTAGATAATATAAGTATATAATAGTTCAGCTCTAAATATTTAGGGAGAACGGTATTTCAATATATAATAAATATTTAATACAACAATAATTCGTGCAGAAGAAACACTGCATCGGCATAAATCATGATTTGTAACGTTGCCAAGTCCGAGCCCGCCCGTAAATAACGACCCGCTGAGAAAATTAAAATGCATTTTGTATGTTTAATGCCTGTTCCCTGTTCACTTTATATAAAAAAAGAAAAAATATTAATTATCGTCCGTCGTGAATGGCGTTTCATTTAATATTTTGATTTTACTATCTTAATAAATATAAATGATTTAAAAATACTGGAATTGAATTGTTTGGGACCAGTTATATTAACAAAGACGTTACGAACATTGTTCTTGGGTTGTTGGGACAAAATAGTTCTTTCTTTACTTTTAAAAAGAGCTTTGAAACCTGTAATTATTATTTAGGTACATTTGCTTCCAATTTTCAAACTTCCTACCCCTGTTTCAACCCCTTGGGGGTAGAGTTTTGTAAAAACCGTTATTAGCATTAGCTAATATTATTGCTACATAATATTTAGTCTACAGGGTGTAACAAAACTAGTGATAAAACTTTAGGGTGTGTATTAGAGCAATTTTTTTGTAATTTGTATGGGCAAAACTAACGGCAAAAGTGGGGCAAAATGACAATCTGCCCATACAAATTCAGAGAAAAAAAAAATTGCTCTTTCAGTGCTGCTACTTTTACAGTCAACTCTACATGTAAGACACATACAAAGTGTTATCACTTAGTTTTGTTACTCGCCGTATAAAGAACCTACCGGACAGAAGTTTGTACGTGTTGTAGGTTCTGAAGAGTCATCATTAAGTGAGTAGTGAGTACTAGAGTGGTTCTTTACTCTTGTATATTTTAGTAGATTTTAGTAACATTATTAGTAAATTAGGTACTTAAGGGCATAAGTCATAACAGCTAATAAGCTTCCATTAACTGCCATATTACTCATCTATTATGTTATTGTTATATTAATAAAAACAATGAACCCTACCAATTAATTAGGTGTGAACTACAACCATAACGAAAATGAACCACTAGCATCCCGACCGGAAGTAGTGGGAAAATAAAAACAAAATGGCCGCAAACTCGATTGAAATGTTTGGCGGGTCATTTGGGAGAAATGTAGTGTAAGATGAAATGGGCCGAGCTCCCCCGACCCGAATCACGGGCCTTAATCAAGTGGAAAGATTGCGATGTCCAGGAATAAAATCAAAGGTATGTTTAGTTGGATGTTTTGTTGAATTCAACGGTTTTAATTTATTTCAATGTTTTGTTGTATTTATGTAAGCAGATAAAATAAGAAATTATTTTGATTGTAATCCATACTAATATTATAAATGCGAAAGTGTATCTGTATATCTGTCTGTCTGTCTGTCTGTCTGTCTGTCTGTTACCTCTTCACGCCTAAACCGTTGAACCGATTTTGCTGAAATTTGGCGAAATCGGTTCAGTGGTTTGGGCGTAAAGAGGTAATAGACAGACAGACAGACAGACAGACAGACGGACAGACAGACGGACAGACAGACGGACAGACAGACATTAATAGTATATGTTTTTAAATTCGTTAAATATAATAGGCATGCAAACGTGCTTCATGATATTAAATCCAGGGTTAACTTTAAACCAGATCTGGGCTTTAGGGTGCCACAGAACTATTATGTCAAAGCATGTGTAGTAAGATTTATTGTAAAAATTCAATTTGTATGTAAATCTCTATGCATACCTGAATATAGCTAGCCCTATGCTGGATCGAACCTTTACCGTAACAGCAAATTGGCATTAATCAGCATAACTCGACTATACAGCTGTCATTAACCAGCGCATGGCGGCAAGAGCTTCTAGACGAGTTATTGCCTATTCATAAGCCCAGCACTAACTTATTTCAACGGGTATTTGCTGGCGTTGAACCCAAACACATCTATCACCACGCATCAAGGTTGATATTTCTGTGGCAAGTGCAAGTTCCATGCAAAGCCTGCTGGTTAAACGGTGCTAGATGCAAAATTGATTTGCAGTTGTATACCCATTTGCTGATGGAATTTTAATCTTAATGCGGGGTATTAAGGTCGATTGCTGTTTGTCTGATGGTGGATCATGCTGGTGATTCGCTAGTGAAGTGCAAAGACGCGGGTTAAACATGTCATTAGTGTTAGCGGTTGGGTAAACTCCGAGTTAAACGTAATTTAGAACTCTCGACTGTTCCAATGTCAGGCTCATATGTGAGGTCTGTATGCAAATTGCAGTTACAATGTTAAATCATCAACTGTTTTCACTTACGAGTAGTAATTAAAACTTTTAACACAGTGTAACGAAAAGTTACGACTTACGATGAAGTAACAAAGTCCACAATAAATTAAAAAGAAACTAATGCAGTAAATAAACTAGTAAAAACACTCCTAGAAGAATTCAGATATTATATTATGTATAAAAGTAGTTTATAATAATAGAAGACGTAGATTACAATTATTCTTTAATAGATGACGCCCGCAACTCCGTTGCGCCAAAACTCGTTTATCGCGCGGGAACCGTACATTTTCTCGGGACAAAAAGTATCCTATGTCCTTTCCCGGGACTCAAAGTATCTCCATGCCAAATCTCAGCAAAATCGGTTGAGCGGTTTGGGCGTGAAGAGGTAAAAGACAGACAGACAGACAGATAGACAGACAGACAGACAGACACACTTTCGTATTTATAATATTAGTATGGATTTAGCATCATCTAACCACTTACAAATCTTACAATAAAAATACCACTTGAGCCACAGATTTGATCTAAATATATTAATTATGATTTATTTAGATCAAGTTTAATGTTTAGTAAACCCAGCGAATAAGAATAAGTTATAAGAGTAAATTAAATATAGATCAGCTTTAACCCAAATCTGCGCAGGTAGGCCTAATAAGCCGTTAAGAAATTTTACCTCCTTAGCTTCTCAATATTTAGGATGTTTTAAAAATAGCTGCAGATATTTTGACCACATGATTTATTGTTTAAGTATAGACGTTTATAAAGCAAAATAATAATAAGCTTTGAGTTTCAAAGCAAAAAATTGTGTACATTCTGTTCTTGATTTTAAAACATCGTATATATAACTTGATAAGTTCCTGTTCTATTATGAGGACTTAAGTCAATCCGTCTGCGGCAACATCGATAGCTCTGCAACAACAAACACTGCTGTAATTACTGAGTTTAGAAATATGCAAATCAGCTGCAAATCCGACCCTCATAGATTAGTTAGTGCAGACACGATAAAGGAATCTAATGTTTGTACATATTGGGTAAGGCCGCCAGTAGTCAGCCCCAAACCAGTAGTCAGCCTTTTCCACCTAAAAACCTATAGAAATAGCGTTCTATTGCAAATTAACCAATCAAAACACTTTTAAAAAAAGCTTGGCCTTCTTATTGGTCAGTTCAGAACGTCACAATGACGCTATGTGGCTGCAAGAAATGGCAATATGATTCCAATCCGACGTTGTCACTAATCGAGCCAAGATGCGGCGTGCGCGCCAAAATTTTCTTAGTGGGAAGTGCCCGACAAAAAGGTGAATTATTGTGATTTCCTATTAGCTTTTGTGTCATGTTTTATTAAAATATATTATTATTACATTTTTCACGTCAAAATCAAATGAGTTATAGAACAGTTTCTTTATAGTTATTTAAATAATGAGGTGGCTGACTACTGGGTATGCATTATTTGTACATTATCCAGTGTTCGGCCACCCCCGGCTGAGTACTGGATTTTATGTTTTTTTTTATAAAAACCAGTAGTCGGCCGCCTAACTAGACACGGTCAAACCACGGCTGAGTGCTGGTGAGGTATACCCAGTGTTCAGCCAGCAGTAACTTACGCTGCTTTATTTATTCATTTATTTATGAAGCGCCTACCTGCCAAGTAATTTCATCCAAGTAATTGGTTTTTTGGCATTGTTTATTTGTTTCAGTTCCATAGGTCTCTTTGAGGCCCATCTAAGGAGAGGCTGACTACTGGTAGCTATTTGGCCGAGAACTGGGGTGTGACGGCTGAATATTGGAGAAATGTGCCTTATTTTGAAAAACACTTTATTTTCAATACTTATTAAGAAAAAAATATCTTATATGTTAATTTCATAGCAAAGTTTAATAAATAATTAAGCGAATGAGCGCAAAAGGCTTTTGATCACTATTTTAAATAATTTTCTATCCACATTTAAACTTGCGCTTTCCACTAAAAGGCTGACTACTGGTGCCCGTACCCTTTACAAATTTCATTTGGTACCATCGAGGAAATTGATTCCTAGGCTGTTGACGGACCTACTTCATGTGGTTGGCTTGTGTCAATTCGTTCAAATTACTGTCCGCCATCTGCCTAGGAATCAACTTCTCTGATAATACCTACTAAAACTGTAGCACTAATTCTGGGTGGAGCAGGGAGGCGGCTTTCGCTTACCTTACCTTACCTTTTGAATTTAGTGCAGATATATACCTAAGATACTTTAAACTAGTCGAAATGTTTCTTTAAAGATATTGTTCTTGTAACATTTGATATACTTGACATAAAGCTTCACAGCTTAGATATGGACTAGTGAAATCTTAGCACCTAGTCTTACTAACGACGAAAGCTATTCCTCATACCCACTGTTTCTTTCATCTTACAGATCAGGAAATTCTCTTATTTTCCTTTTACCCATCTGTTTGCTGTATCATCTTAGCCTGTCATTGCTTTTAATTAATATTTCTGCTAGTATCCGAGATGTGAAATATAATATTGGAGGTAAAATGGTAATGAGGTAGCCGGCAAGCAGATGTCTTTGCCGTCGTTTCCTTGGAAGCTGGCAAGAGTGATTAATATTTAGTTATTGACGTTAATGTAACGATTTATTAATAGAAAATGTGAACGGCATTTTCCTAAAATATTATGAGTATCTAGATAGATTTTTGCATCCACGCACGATCGCGTCATTCAAGTTTCTTCATAGTTATTTGTTTGTAGGTCTAGGCATCTCAATATGATATCTCATGACGTTATATTCAAAATTTTATATTTTTCCTTATTTTAAAGCTTGACACAGAATTCCTTATGATTTAGTAAAACTTTCGTCTCATCTACAACCAACACGCTATCAAAGGAATATCCTCAGATTTGCACCAAACTTATCTTGTAAATCGCCGATAAGGGTGCTGATGTTTTAATAAATTAAACCCATCTCCCTCTTTTTCGCACAACGGAAAGAGACAGAATGTGGAAAAGCAAACAGAATCGCTCACGTACGGCCCAATGATCCCTAAATGTAAACCGATTCCTGCGCCGCCGTCCTGAATGCACAAACAACATGCGACAGTTCCACTCCTCAATCTGTTTATTTTTCCGAGATGCATTATAAATATTAAATACTTCTTATACAAATAAAGTAAAAATCATATACTTTGAGTTTTCAAATTAAAATTAGCAACTTAAGAATGATTGTGTGTATCATTAACAAGTTACCGAAGTATCAGTTCTAGTGAATCTGTTAATGATCATTCGACTATATATACTCCGGTTTATTTATTGTAGTTAAGATAATACATTCTGTTAATATTATAGAAGCTTTATGAACCATTTTTTATTAACAGCAACATGATGAGGGTACGAAATTTGCTTAGCAAAAGTAGATCATACAACGCTATACAAAATAAAGGTATGATATTATGATATTTTTATATAACGAGGTAAAAAGAAAATTAATATACCCTCCAAAAGATTAAAGATCCAACCGGCATCAACATCTCACAAAAAATCAATCACATATTCACAAGAGCTCAACGCCTCTTTCACACAGAAAGTGTCAATACCCTGCCGATTAGCCCTCGATCCCCGTTTAATAACGGTAAGTCCCGGTAAGTCTGGTAAGTCCGGGTAAGTCCGCAGACTGTCAGTATTCAGAACCTCCGAGTACAAATATTAAACTTGCTCCAAAGAAATATATTGCGCGGTAACCGCTGGATTAAGTCAATGTCAACATAGGCGGCTTACTATGAATACACCGCCGTGCAGAAATACTGGGCCTGCATGCATATTTATAGAAAAGAATAGCGATTTACGAGTATTAATTTTCACTGAAAAACTTGCAAGGAGCAAAGTGATTTTCCAAAACAATGTCATAAAATAGTTCAAAAATGAGAAAATAATTATGTAGGTATTTAATCTTTTAATGTTTCGTATATAAGAAATTGTAAAAAGACGCCTATTCTCGCCTATTATTAATTTAAAACATATAAAAACCAACCGGTATTAGAGGTTAAACATAATTTCAATGTTATTAAAATTATTATCAAAAATTTTATCACTACCTTGAAACTGTAGATTCCTGTTCGATAAAGAATTACTTATAACAAAAGTGTGTACGGTACTACAAAATAAAAATATGAAACATTCCAAAAATTTAAATTTAAATTTTGAAGGTCTTCCCTATTTTTTGGCTCGACAGTGCTCCAAAGTTTATACAAGGAATTAGTGGAATGACGGCGTAGATCACGATTATGTGGCTGGTTGCTGATGGTAATTAAAATTGATATCGAATGGTAAGAGTATAGTATAGTTTTTCTCCCTTATTTTGTGGTGATGTCACTCATTCGCCCTTGCAGAATATCAGTGCAGCGAGCTTGCTTGCTGCGTATAGCTGAGCTTGGGCCAATTTCGACATCACACTATATGTATGTATTGTGTTCTACATGATGTTATGTGGTGTCAAAATAAATATGTTCTTATTCTTATTCTTATTCAACAGCACCAGTTTGGTGTTTGTCCAGAATTCTGTACTATAACTAAACATCGGCTTACGATAGCAATATAGTTTGGAATAAAGTGTATCCTTTATCGGCCTCGTATAAAGTAGCTTTACGTTCCATATAGATATGTATATGGAAATTATGATATACCTTAGACGTGTAACATAAAATGCGAACAATATGGCTGTTGTGAAATATATTCAGCTTTAGTGGAAGTAAGGCTTTACGAATAATTTGTTATTTTTAAAATTACTCACGTAAGTAAGAGGAATTCTGATACCTCTCAAAGGCAAATTAAGAACGCCTAGTATCTACATTCAACAAAAAGAAATACTAATAAATACATCACGTAAATAGAGGTGATAACAAGCTCATCAAATTAATAGTCTAATACATAGTTGCTGATGATAATACACCAATCAAACAATTCGTCTTGTACACAGAAGGATGTTTGTGATCACGCAATAATTGCTGAAACAGCGATCAAACACGCGAGATATTACATTATGTTATAACGAGCCTTGTTCTACCAGCGTGAGGTTTCGTGAGCCCAAATATTTTAATTACTGCGCCAAAATTATATTAATCATCATCATCTGTAGACTCTAAGTCTACTGGTAAGGATCATGGATAGGAGGACTAGGCAGGAAGAGCACACACGTCCTTTACTTTTACAAATTTATATAATACTAGCTGTCCCGATGAACTTCGTGTCACTTTAAAACCTTCCCTGGACTTCTACAAATATTTTAAGACTGAAATTAGCCCAATCCGTTCAGCCGTTATCGAGTTTTAGCGTTACTAACACAATTTAAAATCAATTTTACATAAATAGATGAATAAATGAAATGAATCTAATTATTAATTTCAGTGGAAATTTTTTGGCTCTATGTCCACTGTGATTGTTTTGGTATCTCATCAAGGGTGAAAATCACAGCCTAATTTAAATGAAATATTTCCATCACACTTCTGGGAATAATTTAATATTATTTTTATTTCATCCATTACAATGTATAACTAGTGAAGGGGTTGTAGTTGTTGTAGTTGCAACTGTCGTCTCTCCAGGCCCAGAGATTAAACGCTGAATGCTCCACGCAACTACGCATCTCGTTTCTGGAACAAAAATGTATGAAAAAGTTAACAAAATTGTTTGAAAATTATTTTAAGTCATATAGATAGGTTTTTGTTTAATAAGGAGTGTAGTGATATTTAATTTTGCAAGTATTTTTATCTTTGATTTAATTATTTTATAACATTATGATTTTTGTTTCAAAAATCTATTAGTTCTTAATTTAAAATTTTTACATTGTCTTAACCTCCCTTCTTTTATGGTTTATACTTTTCAGTTTCTCTGGTGTAGCTTATATTATTCATTCTTCATATTAGCGTTCTTTGTTTTCCCTGGTGTAAATTTATTTAGTATCTTTTCTTCTAAATCTACCGTCTACTCCACTAATATTCCTTTACTCACCCTGGTCCAGCCGCGAAGAAGGGGTACGGCTGTATCTGCGTGACGGTGTCGCCGACCGCGCACATAAACTGCGCCATGGTCATCTTGCGGATCTCGAGCAGTTGCTCTATTGAAGTAGAGATCGATAAAAATGGTTAAAGTTAAATATACTATCATATAAATTGATCCATAATAATGAAGATTCTTTGTGCGCCGGGAAAGGTTAACGCATACTTATTATAACGGAAAAATGTGCGGTTCCCGCGCGATAAAAGATTTTTTGCGCAAAGGATTTGCGGGAGTTATCTAGTTGCATAATAGTTTTCTGTTTACAAACAGGAAATAATCAGTTGGAATCATGACTAGCTTTATTCCCCCAGAACTCTTTGAATTATCGACAACGGTCATAAACAAAATCTTTGTAAAATTTAAATTTTCAAGCAATTTTTAACATTATTTCACGCGAAAATTACATCGTTAACGGAAGTCAGTTAACCGAAGAATTATTCTGCAAATCACAATGTTAAAGCCATCAGCGAGCAACCGACCGTTTTTATGTAACGGGAGTCATTTCATCAGGTTTATTCTTAACCGAATAATTTCACGGTACGATTACTTACCGAACGTAAACGCGTTTGGTCTGTTCGGTCTCTCGTACCAGTGTCTGTCTGACACTACCGTACGCTTCATCTGCTCTATCATGATGCAGGCCAGGGTCCCAGGTATCCTTCCACCAGAGATGTGCTTCTCCATCCATATGCCAGGCATCAGTTCTATGTCTTCTACGTTCTTGTATTTCTCCCTCAGCAACTGGATACGCTACAAAATATATTTTATTTTAAATTAAAATTTAGTATATTATTATTTTTGGCAAATAGTCGTAACGCCTGATTCTATTAACTATTTTAAAAATTTATTGTTAACAAAAAGTTATTATAATATCTTGTTCTTATGAGGAAACATGATGCTTTTTTGGTTTTATGTAAATATTGTTTCTTAAAGAACTTCAACTGCTTTAGCAAAATTACCAAACCATGGCAAAATTATGTCTATTAAGAATAAATCTTATAAAATATTTTACCTTGTTACAGTAACGGCAAATGATCATTAATTTTGATTAAATCCAAAATCATAACCATAGACAAAGCATATTATGGATACAAAAAGAAGCAAAAATGGAACCATTTCTGTGTAGTTAGGGCCATATTGATATAATTTAAAGTATTACACTGATGTTAAAAGTTAATTTTTTTCTTGAATTTTTAACTCTTTGTTAATAATGCTTTATTCTTACCTCTGGGTCAATAACATTCTGCAGGTCCTCAAAGGTCCTATAAGTTCGTCCTGAGCAAATCTGCAGGTATTTGATGTAGGGTGCGAAGCCGAAATACCGGCCCTTCTTTATGTCATTGGTCAGAATATCTGACATCGCTTGAAGACCACCGAGGCCAACTTCTGACATCTAAAACATACTATATTTTGTAACAAAGGAACTAAAAAAAGCTGTTAGAAAAACCTAAGGAAGTCTAAATAAGAGATTTTAAAATTATTAAGTATATTTTTTTGTTTTACAAAATTTAATGATTTCAAAAATAAATTGTGTTTTCAAACTATTGCATGACTCATTTTAATACTACTACTTCAAAACTATGATAAAATGAAAAAATATGATAAATATTTATATTTTACTTCATGGAATATTTCTTAATTTAAAGTATTTAAGAAATTTTATGATAATTATGTGATTTTTTGTACAACTATATTTTAACAAAGGAATTTTGTACTAAAAAGTAATTACTTATTATGTTTATATGAGTTAAATAATTAATCTCCAAAAATAAAAAGATGAAAACAAGAATTAGATATCATATAATTGTTTATTAAATAACCCAGGGTGTGAGAAAAGAAATTTATCTCCAAACCGACTAGTAACAGACTAGTTATAGCCACGATTAAACTACCATGGTCTTAACCAGTTAACTTTTGAAAAAAAGAAAAGAGAAAAAAATACGTATTTGTATAAAATCAGTTTTGCCTATTCTTTGTGCTGTATAAAACTACGGCATTATCATAATATAGTATATCCCACAAACTGAACATTTTGTGGTACACTTTACGGGAAAACCGTCACGCCTATGTGCCTAAACACACTAGGCTGAATTACGCCGGCGTAATTTACGCTGCAAATGTCAAACGTATACAAAACGCGACGTAGTGTGTCACCTCTAGTATTCGGCCTGTATTTTGTATGCAATTTAAACGTGGCGGAATTTACGCCGGCGTAATTCAGCCTAGTGTGTTTAGACCCTTAAATTGATTTGTGCTTTTACATAGTAAATATTAGTCAGCCAAGGTGTGCGAGCGCGCGAGCCTTCACAAAGCTCGGCTTTGTAAATACTACGAGAACTTATTATTATATTACTAAACTTACATCTGGATCCACAATATAATCAGGCTTAGAGGTAGCTTGCCTGAAAGATCCTTGGGTGATCATTTCCAAGTTGTCAACCAAATATCCAGTTCTTAGTGTGATGTCTGTTACTTTAGCTTGCTTTACTTCATTACCGTTGGCATCGTATAATCTAAAAGAAAATAAGATATCAATACTTTTTTTGCTTTCTTGAACTTTACTTTAGAGCATATTTTTACAAAAATGATCATGACGACAAAAGAATATCTAGTATTATATTACTGACACTAGAAGCTAGAGTGGTACCACGTTAGTTACATTATTATCTTGAAGTTTTCTATTCATACTGAAAAGTAAGCATAAATAATTTGGTTCGAAAAATATACTAACTTTAGAAGTGCCTCTTGTATGGTGTGAGCCCATCGCAGCACGTAGGGGAACTCCAGAGATATTTGGGGAATAACGTTCTCATCATATAGATCTCGGAAACCCGGGGATTGAGAGATTACTCCAGTTCGTATGAGATTGTCGCGACCTAAAAGCATTCAAATAGGTAAAAAAAGTAAATCAAAGAATGAAAAATATGTTTATAATATGCCAATAACTTAAAAGAAAGTATCTAAGGAGGAAATTTACGGCGTATTAAAATCTGCTTAGGAATTAGGATTTCTGGTCCTTATCCAAGTAGGCATGCTGTAACAGCGAGTAGTTTGTATAGTCCCATTTTAGTGTTAAAATATTATTGCGCTATTTTATCATCGGCCATACAGCCTATCCATTATTGTATGACATGAACCATAATAGTTTTATATTATTGTTCTGTGTGATATAATATATTTTATCAACACCTTCAAGCTAAAAATCTTATCCAAACTTGCATTATGTTATCCTTTTTTATGGGTGCCCTGGGTTGAGGGGGTGGGTGCCTCAGCTAAACTTGCTTTTCTTTATCTGATATCTAGTAATCTAGTGGTTCTAGTAATAATATTAAAATGTGAAAGTGTGAATGTCTGTGTGTTACCTCTTCACACCCAAACTACTGAACCGATTTTGCTGAAATTTAGTAGTGATATACTTTGAGTCCCGGGAAAGGACATAAGGTACTTTTTATCTCGGAAACGAATTTTGGTGCAACAGAGTTGCGGCCGTCATCTGGTCTGCTATAAACTTACCAAACAGAGCCGGCATCAGCTCATAATAGTACATCTGTGTGACCATAGCGATGGCGATCTCCCGCGCCGTGTAGAACAGCTTCTCATCGCCCCAGCACGGGTTGAGTCGGCCGAGTATGGTGGCCAGCCGGTTGTGCATCCTCCAGGACCAGATCGAGAAGAGGTTGAGACCGAGCACGCTGTTAATGGCGTCTTCCGCTAAAAAGAGAGATTATGGAATGGTCTCTAATCTCTATTCAAATCAGGCACAATATTATCTATAACTGACACACTGGCGAAATTCTGATCAATTCCTGATCAACCTTCTTTTGCACTCGGATTCCTTATTGTAATCATAGAAGAAGAAGAGGCCTTGGCAACTGTGGTATGGTACAGCTTAGTGAGGAGTATAATGTTCTAGCTTCCAACTAGGGTTTTTTTATATTACTGAATTGTATGAAATTATTGTTCGCTTAAATAATGTATATTTAGACTAAAAATCCAGTTGGCATTATGTAAAACATAATATTCGAAATATTATTTACTTAATGTCAAAATTGAATAATTTGTAGAGATTAACTAAGATAACTTGGCGCGCCCCTCCATATGACTGTTTCAGTGTGTGTTGTCACATCCTTATGAAAGAGTTTGTATGTAGTAAGTATTCAACCAATCACTGCAGTACACGTAATATTTCACTTAATGTCACTCATTACCAAGATTTGTTGGTTAACTAATCATAACTAGCCTACCGCGCAAGACAACGCACTTCAAACGTTTTGACAACACACTTCAAAAGTTTTGAATTTTGGAGGGGCGCGCCATGATATCGTAGTTGATCTCTAATATTCATAACATCTCAATGTATTCATAGATAGACAATATTATTATTGTGGTACTGAGTCACCCTTTTTTTGAAATAAACTGGCAATAATCTTTGTATTAATTATTAGTTCTTAAAATGCATTAATATTTTAATGTCACGATCACTTACGTAGAAACGCTATAATTTCACGGAAATGTTAACGATTGATAGGTCCATTAAATATTACAAACACTGCATCTAATTAGAATGAGGTATATATTACATTTGGTTTATCCAATGTGTGATTCACAATATGGAAAAGTACTTTGAGTAATCAAAAATCAAGATGAAAATAAGAACAGAACTCTGATAACTAGATACGGATAACGGAGATGTAAATAGGTAATATGTATATATGGCTAGAAAATTATAATTCCTTAAAATTTCCTAAACAGGTTTTTAAATCCATACTCAATGCGAAAGTGTGTCTGTCTCTCTGTTACCTCTTCACGCCCAAAACACTGAACCGATTTTGCTGAAATTTGGCATGGACATACTTTGAGTTCCGGAAAGGATACAGGATAGCCCGGGAAAATGTACGGTTCCCGCGCGACAAACTAATTTTGACGCAACGGAGTTGTGGGCGTCATCTAGTCCTTATTAATTGTAATTAAAAATCCTCTAAATATGTTTCTATAAAAATTGTTCTGTCCTCTTTAAAGGTTAAGAATCCTTTAACTACCTATGTTTTAATAGTGTCTAGATCAAGTAAGATATACCACAAGCAACACGAATCCGGCATGCTGGGGGTTGCTTACACAGCCTTGATATAAGATGTATCATCTACTTACGTGTATCATGGCATCTGGTCTCCTTCGGAAGCTGATTCAGCACACACACGGCAGGGATCTTGGCGCTGGGTGGCCAAATCTTGCCTTTCTCTTCCTCGACCTTGAGCAAGCCGCCTCGGAAAGCTCGCGCCTTCTCGTAAGATTTGTTCAGCGAGGTTCCGTACACTTGAGACAAGTCGAACAGCGGTGTCGCGGTTACTATCTACAAATATTTTAATGCATTTTTTTAACCATGGAAGTAGAGATAAGCTACGATAACATGGCGCGCCCCTCCAAAATTCAAAAAGTTTGAAGTGCGTTGTCAAACGATTAGTTAGACCGACAAATCTTGGTAATAAGTGACATTAAGTGAAATATTACGAGTACTGGTTGATTGGTTGAATACTCACTACGTACAAACTCTTTCATAAGGATGTGACCACACAGTACACACATTGAAACAGTAGTTTGGAGGGGCGCGTTAATGTTATCGTAGTTTATCTCTAAACAAAATTAGCCTTGTATTTGGCAATGATATTGACTTTCCTTGAAATGAGACAAATTTTTGAGTATAATAAGTGAACGATTACTACCTCTTCCGCTTATAATCATTTTTCATTTTAAAGCATACGTTTTTACGAATAATTAGCACACTTAACGAGAGGTATACTTTGTGCACAAACTCCTTTAAACAGTCAAAAATCTCGGGGTAGTGCGGAATAATCTGACAACTCCTCATACGCCAATTCCTCTAACCTCACATCGCACTCATATGCAGTGGCGACCTTACCCATTGCGAGGCCCCGGCGGCAGGTCTTTGCGAGGCCCCGGTCAGCAGGTATTTGTGAGGCCGACTGTCCACCGCGGCGCCGCTAACACCGGGACCTCACCGCCAAAAATTCAAATAAAATGCTACTTTATGACTTTTTGCTTGACGCGAGGCCCTTGCAAGAGCAATGCCCCGGGCGATTGCCCTGTTCGCCACCCCTTAAGGCCGCCACTGCTCATGTGGCTTGGAGTGAAACTATGTCAACAATTACCCGCTCGGGGACCGTGTCGTTTCTGAGACATCCGATGGACTGGAAGCTCTCAGGCCGCGTGAGATTCATGCAGCGAATATTCGAGAAGCGGTGGACGGGGTCGTCTTCGGGAATGCTGGTCGGTATGCAGACGCGGTCCGCGCGGCCCCGCTCCGTGCAACAGTACGGCTTCCACAGCACATAGTTCACTGTAATCCGGGTATTGGTCAGAATTTGGAATTGTCAATGGTAGACGGTAATGTTTGGGTACTTGGATGTAAGAACGACGTCTGCGTCTATATTACTTATAAAGATTAGGTAGCCAAAATGAATTATGCATAAGTAAAATTGTTACTGAAGGTAAAGTTGTTACTGAAAAGTAGACATTGGACTACATGCACAAAATCGATGTAATATTATGCTCAAAATAAGCACACATTTTTTTAAAAAAGCTGTATTTAGTTCCCACGAATCTTTTGTGATAGTGAATTCAATCAAGTTTTACTTTGTTCGTTCAATATTTTGAACGCAAAAATCGCAATGAAAATTTCTTTTTAACTTACCAGTATCATGAAGAGACAGCACATCAGAGGATATGAACACCCAGAAGTAAGTGAGGAGGTGTGTGTAGTACCGGTCTGGTACTCTGCCTTCTGCCAAGACGTTGGTTCGGATCGACCGTGGGTTTGGTAGGTCTTCACCAGTGATCGATCTTCTGGGCTCGAAGTCTGTTGAAAAGAGAAGAAGTTGAATATTAATCTACATGAAGATACTTGTCATTCTACACAAAATGACAAAGGAAGCACATAAGACTTCTGAATTGTATTTAAAGAAATGACCACAAAACTAATTTCTTTAATTTCATCAAGAAGCCACTATGGTTTACAGTCGTCAGTTTTCTAAGATTTTTACCTAAAAGATGTCCATTAATCTTTAAGGCGATAAACCACGTTTGTAATAAAAAAACGTACTAGTAGATATAGTACTCACTGGTATCATATTCAGCAGCTAACAATCTAACCAGCGGTGTATGAGGAGCGCCTCTGTTTGGTGCGCGCAGGTTGTTGCAGGTGCCGTCCAAGCGGCGGTACTCGTTAGGGTCACATGGAGCTACCTCATTTAGGCACCAACTGAAACAAAATTAGAACAAAATGAACGTTGTATTCTCATTTTGAAACAGAAGCCAACAGCATTGATGAAGGCTAATAGACAATGATACCTCTCAAAAGAAATGCGGCTGTGCCTATAAGACTCTCATAAAACATAACGCTAGCGTAGTCTAATAAAACCTGAGTAAAAACCCTCTCTTTATTGCTCCATAGAACAATACATTTTTTGATTCCTAACAAAGTATAAAACATAACACAACATATTCAAGTTTAAACACCCTGTCAAAAAGTGCTTATAATCCCACATAAAAAACTCACAAAGTAGTATTCTTCCGGACATGTTCCCGGAACTGTGCGTCCGTGATAGGCTGGCCGGAGTACGCTTCGTAGTACCGACTCTGCGCGCACACAGATCCAACCAGCAGGAGCAGAACCAACATGATCAACGACCTCACGTACACTGATCTCGGCGAATCCAACAATTAAACAAGTTTTCATACACGCCATTTAACATTAGCAAAAAGGCGTTCTACTTTTATGATTTTACATCGAGGAAACGGACATGAATATTCATGATTGAATCATTGTTCGGGGTTTGGAGATTTTTGGAAAAACCTTGGTAATGCTACCGCAGAATTGGTGGTAGCCTTCACCTTCTAGAGATTTCCCGGAAATCCTTGTCTTTATTCTTTGCCGGCGCTAAGATGTTTCCACCAATTTAGCCCTAAGGCCGACATCAATTTCAGCTACGTCTTAAACAGATTATACGGCCAACTGTTTTACAAAAGAATGCATATTTATTTCTTAGATATACTTCTGGCGAGAGATCAGCTGCAATACTGACATCATTTTGACATCATTTTCGGACATTCAGGTGATCAGCATAATCCTTACCAAACATTTTCCAGCAACAAAATTCTTCGAACTCACAACCTCCAAAGATCCACGTTCTAAACTACTGAACCACTATCAACTATGTAAGGGGTGCATTTAATAGGACATCACCACGCAGAGGAATGCAAAAAATTGTGTCCCATTAGTGGTCAGTAGACGTCGCTCGCCGGACATGTATTAGCACGTCCAGATATTCGCCGCGCATACTAATGTCACATCTGATGTTCCCAGAACATTAGGTTGCAGAATCTATGTGATTATGAGAAATTCACTATGAAATATGTCGTTTGGATCCGTGAGGTTTGATACATAAGCTTAGAGGCTAAAGCTTGAATCTCAATGTTTAAATTCACGAATATAATATGAACCAGGATACCCGCAAATTCAAAACTCAATTACTGTGCAAGAAGGAGCCTTTTTTCAGGGATTACAAACTGTGATATGGCTTTCCCGGGACTCAAAGTATAACCATGCCAAATATCGGCATGAAAATCGGTTTTGTAGTTCGAACGCGACGTGATGAATTTTGAAATAGTGATATAATATAATGCTATTACGTTAAATAAGTGTGTTGTAATAATTACAATTGGTATCAGAAACAAACGTTAAAGAATTTTCTAATGGGCGTTCCAAATCATTACACTTAACTTTTTCGCAGCAGTCGAGTAAAAAGGTCAGTTTCGCACATCGCTACGCACGAGGTACGTCTAACACATTATAACATTCGTTTGTTACTAGATAACAACTGTTAATACTAATTAGTAGGAGGCAATTTACTAACTGCCGTTACGTTACGTTACCCTCTAGTTAAATCTTAACGTAAACAAGACTCTGTTTCTACCAGTGCTACCAATTTAAATATTCTGTACCTAAAATTATAAAAGCGAAATTCAACATCCATACTAATATCATAAAGTCGAAAGTGTGTCTGTCTGTCTGTTATCTCTTCACGCCCAAACCACTGAACCGATTTTGCTGAAATTAGGCATGGAGATACCTTGAGTCCCGGAAAGGACATAGGATACTTTTTATCCCAGAAAAATGTACGGTTCCCACGCGATAAAATAATTTTGGCGCAACGGAGTTGTGGGCATCATCTATTTCTGATTAATTACGAAATCTCAGACACAATTTCTCTAGAAACTCAAAATTTTGTAAGTACGCCCCTTAAAGGATCAGATTTTACAAAACTGCACCCCTAACTAGGGGGTAAGGCGGGAGCGGAAGTATCAAAATCCTATGTTTTTTAAAACAAGACGGGTTGCACTCCGGGAGTGCCGGCAGAAGTGAAAACTTGATTATTAACGTTGTGCATTTTTTTTAAAACCATTTTAAATTAATCGAAACCCTTACAATCGATTAAAAAAAATATCGACAATCGAAAAAAAAAACCAATCGACTGTTCGATTAATCAATTTTGATTAAAATTAATTTTAATCGTTCCTTAATTTTAATCATTACTTAATTTTAATCATTAGTTAATTTTAACCATTACTTAATTTTAATCATTACTTAATTTTAATCATTATTTAATTTTAATAATTACTTAATTTTAATCATTACTTAATTTTAATCATTACTCAATTTTAATCATTACTTAATTTTAATCATTACTTAATTTTAATCATTACTTAATTTTAATTATTACATAATTTTAATCATTACTTAATTTTAATCATTACTTCATTTTACCCATTACTTAATTTTGATTATTACTTAATTTTAATAATTACTTAATTATTTTAATTATTACTTAATTTTAATCATTACTTAATTTTAATTATTACTTTATTTTAATTATCATTTAATTTTAATTATTATTTAATTTTATTAAATCCATATTTATTTTTAAATATTATTTAATTTTAATCCATATTTTATTTTAAATGTTACTTAATTATTATAATTATTACTAATTTTTATTATTATTTAATTTTAATTATTACTTATTTTTCAATTATCACTTAATTTTAATTTCGATGTTACAACACTACTCTCCGGAACCGTCTTACGGTCTTACGCGTTTTGTATGGTTTTTCGATCAACACGAAAATCTGACGCGAGTTTCACAGTTTTTACCCATCCCACAAAAGTGCTCAACGCCGCTAAAGAAGTTTTCACTTCAAAAATTATTATGACTAAAAAAATGTCGTCAGACATGGAGGAATGCCTCAGTCCCTGCCTGAAAAATATCAATTTCAAATACATTATTGGCCATTGTTGTGTCGAGTCCATAACCACATCCGCTACAAACTTTTGGCTCTAGGCTTGTTTCTCACATTTGCCAATATGTATGTCTGCTGGTTTGTCCATAATGTGTCAGGTAGATCGTGTCCAGCATAATGATCACATACCTGATTCGTGGGACTGATCAATGATTTATCGAAGGATGTGATGACTGCCTCATCGATATCCGTCCTGGGTGATGATTTAAGCCTTAATTTACACTGTTGCAATAGAAAAGTATGATCAGCATGAGTATTAGCCTTATAATATTCGTGACATAATCGAGGAAAGTAATGCGCTTGTACTTTGTGAAATAAAATCCTTGCAACCTAGATATAATTATACATTTTATACACAACGTGACACTGCACTGTATCGTCTATGTATAATATTTAAAAGTTATCTAAAAATACAAAGCTTTACTAGTCTAGTATAAAAAACACTTATTTATAATGCTGTAAAATAAAAAATGATATTTTATATTAAACCATTCAGGTAAATATAGTTTGTCACCTATAAATAATTTTCTATGAATTTTAAACTAGCCTTATACAGAAGCCTACGTGTAATTTAAATTTAAATGAATGTTAGTTAATCTAAAAGTTTATGATTTATATTTACATTATAATTTTATTCTACAGTACAGTCACAAAAAAACGACGTGATCTGGTTTTTCTTTATCAACACTAAAGTAACCTTTGAAAACCACTGTTCCGTAAAGTGACGTCATATACGTCATATTATTATATTTTTGGATTTTATGTACAATTTCCGCACTTGTTTTAATTTCAAAGTACCTAAACAATATCTTCAAGGCTGTTTTGGCACACGTACCAAAAATCTGAACAAAAAGGAAAGAACATCACTCATGAATCAAGCGCCAATGCATCCGTAAGCTGCAGTTGTAGGTATATTGTTTACCTGCAACTTTTCCCTCATTCTTGCAATTTATAGAAAGGAGTCAAATTTTATGTTTTTAAATAAAATTTAATGTGCTAATTTACTAGGTACTATCAGAGAAGTTGATTCATATGACGGATGATCTACGTAGTTTGGTCGCGTTACGTCTTGGAAATATTTTGTTATCGCGGCCCACTTGGGCCTTACGGGGCTTGATGGGTGACATGATCCGACCAAATGACGGTGATCTGTAGACTGCCTAAGAATCAATATTCGATGGAATTTACAATATTTGCACTGCGAATGACCATAGAATAAGTATGGCTTGTTCTTGTCTGGCACATTGAAATAGTCATTTGACGGACAAAGACAGCAGACCTATTGGAATACGCTGCCTAAATAATATTTTTATTTGTAAAAGGGAAAATTCATATTGCGTATCATCTTTATGCCGATGACCTGCAACTTTATATCCAGGCAGGATTGGAGCAGCTATCAGCAGCCATTGCGGAATTAAACCAGGTTTTGAGAACAATAAAAGACTGGTGCAGTAACTTCGGATTATTAGTAAATCCCTCAAAATGCCAAGCAATTTTGTTAGGTAGTCCGAGATTCTTGTGTAAAGTGAACATAGGCGCTCTCCCACCGGTTATCTACAACGGCTCTGTTATTACTTTTAGTACAAGCGTAAAAGACCTTGGTTTACATATTGATTCCTCCCTGACTTGGCAATCCCATATTTCTAGTGTGTCGAGTAAAGTCACAAATACGCTACGATCCCTTTATCGACACAAAAATTTCCTTCCTACTCCGGTCAAGACTTTGCTGGTCCAGACTCTCATTTTCCCTATAATCGACTATGGTGACGTGTGCTGTTTTGATCTTAATGCCGACAAACTCAACAAACTCGATCGATTATTTAACAACTGCCTTCGATTCATATTCAACCTTCGGAAATACGATCACGTTTCTTCGTACCGCTCTAAGCTGCACTGGTTACCAGTACGCCAGCGCCGCTCGGTGCGAGCGCTATGTGTGCTATATTCACTGCTGCATCATCCCCATACTCCCGAATATCTCGCCCCTCATTTTCAATACCTTTGCAGCACGCACGATAAAAACCTCCGATCCACTTCAAATCAGCTTTTAAGTTGCCCTTCCCACAAATCTAATTCCGTCCACTCTTCTTTTAATATCCAGGCTATTCTCCTCTGGAATGCTCTTCCTCCGGAAATCAGGATGTCAAAAACAAGAGACACTTTTAAGCGCCGAGTTCGTGACTTCTACTTGAAGCAATTGGCGGACCCTTAGTTTTTATAATACCCGTTATATCTTGGCAATTAATAAATTAACTTTAGTAATGTATATATTATGTTAATAAATATTTATGTAATATATGTATATAAGTATATGTAGTTTCATTTATATATCTTATATATCAGTGTATTTATGATAAGTATAGTTTAATATATTATAATATTTTATTTGTATAATTTATAATTTATATTTACATGTTGTTAGTTTTTTTTTTAGTTCTTTTTTCTTAATCTGGTAACTTGACTGGCACCTATACAATTTTGATCCTGTATCGCCCAAAGGTTGACTGGTAGATAATGCCATTAGGCATTAAGTCCACCTTTGTACTTGTATGTGCATAAAGTTTTTAATAAATAAAAATAAATAAATAAAATAAAAAATGTATTGCATCATTTCAAATGATCTCCTTATATTATAGGGTGTAACAAAACAAAGTGATAATATTTTAGGGAGTGTAGCAGTCCCCTTTATAGAGCTTACTGTGAAAGTAGCAATTGGCGAAAAGAGTAACTTTACAAAATATATGGGCAAATTCATGAGGCGTGCGGCGCGCCCTGGATACAAATATCTAAACAAAATGTAAGCTTTCAGATCTGCTACTTTTACAGTGCACTATATAAAAAACACAATAAATACCCTTTTTTTATGCGCAGGGGAAACCCGTCATTGGTCCCCGGGTTGGGGATGTGCCTCAGTTAGCTGAAGTACCCCGGGGGTATGTGGGACTCTTACCCACTAAAACCATCTGCGGTTTGCCTTCAGCCGTATACGGAGGGATGTCCCGGATCTGTCTAACGCAGGACTCCCTCCACGACTGGCCGGTCTACCTCAAAAGGGACCGGACTTCCACCAAAGTTAGGGAACGCTCCGGCAAACTGAAGCGTTCCCCTCGGCGCCGGGACTAACTAAGCCGGGCAGGTTTGGAAACCAAGGATGGATCCTTGCCCGGAGCCCCGGATTAGACGGAAGCTTGGAGTTCGCGTAACGAAGCCTCCGCACTCCCGTCCTACGCCGGCGGAGCGGAACAGAGGATGGGGCAACCTCTCTGTTCCGCTCCGCGGCCTCTTTCTGCGAAAGGACGGTTTCGCAGAAAGAGACCACCGCCTGCCAGGCCTCATCGCTCTCGAGCATGCAGCGAACCATGCTCGAGAGCGAGAGGGCCCAAGCACCGCCATGAGATCATGGCGCTGCACGGCCCAACGATCACACACCTCGAGGGTGTGCTGAGCCGTGTCCTCTGCAGCGCCGCACTCATGGCAGGCTGGCGTAGGCTCCCTCCTGGACAATAAAATATAAATACCCTAAAGTATGTATCATTATCATTCTGTATTGTGCCTGTATAAAAGTACCCAAATATACCAAAACGATGATGAAAATTGTACAAAGAAGATACTAGGGAATTTACATAATAATATACTACGCTGCAGGCACAGACAGCGATACGAATTGAAAATATTATATTCGTGTTATTGTTTGTATAACATAAAAGGGTAGTAATAATATAAATAATAATAAATATATTTATCAACACTTTACCTACAAAGGAATATAAGCCTTATAAATATTCCTTGGATTTCTACGAATATTTCAAGACTAAGCCCTAGCAAATCTGTTTAACCGCCCTCGAGTTGGCCAGACTAACAAATTAAAAATTCATTTATTTAATCTGTAGACTTATTTAAATAACAATAATTATAGTTTTCTTAGAATTGCCTATTAGCAACTTGGCTATTAAAACAAAATGATTCAACTCAAAACTATGAACGCATAATTAAATGACTCAGAAGATTTAACAGTAAGCGGACCTTATTTGACCGTGAAACAATTAATTAACCGTCAAAAACAATAGTTATAATAAATTAACCCTTCAGTGTGACTGACAGGTGACGGGTGTAGTGCTAACCCCTCATCAGAGTCGCAAGAGTTGAAATGAATATTCATAAGCAATCACAGCGTTACCATAGAGATGTATGATATATCATACACATAATCTATCTATATATCTGATCGGGCTGAAATTTGGCATGCAGGTAGATTTTATGACGTAGGCATCCGCTAAGAAAGGATTTTGATCAAGGGGTTAAAATAGGGGATGAAAGTTTGTATATTATAATACTTCTTAACGCGAGCGAAGCCGCGGGCAAAAGCTTGTATAATATAATATTTTGTTCACAGGTGTACAAAAAGTTTTCTAACTAGAAAATAATTATGTACCTCTATTATATAGCTATTGAAATACAACGCTTTTTAAATTAGGTTTGAAATTTTCTTTAAATTACCGTTATGTATATCAGAAATCATAACTTAGGTCTTAGGTTATTATCTTATATATATAATTCTTGTGTCACAATGTTAGTCCACGAACTCCTCCGAAACGGCTTTACTGATTTTTACCAAATTTTATATGCACATTCAGTAGGTCTGAGAATCGGCTACTCGGTACTTTATATATTGATAAGTGCATTTGTTGAATAAATAATAGTAAATTATTACAACCTGAGACTGACGGCGACCATTGTTTGTGCGACGGGATAGCGATCGACGTTGCCATGGCGACATACTTATTTAGTCACTTCAATAAAATAATATGGGCAAAATACTTTATATTATGGCAAAGCAACGTTTGCAGGGACAACTAGTAATAATATAATATTATATAATAATTTCTATTAAGTACCAGTAGATTACAATTTTTGACTGAAGTGTTGCGTAAGCGCATTTCTTTTGCATAGTTTTATGACGTAGTAGTTATCTTGTTGAATGTAGAGGTTAAAATTTTAAATCGTCATCTTGACATAGATACAGCTAGCTCCATTTGGATTTTCGGTAGGTATTCTTAAATAACCATTTTTAAAAATAGCTAGTTATCCCGGTGAACTTCGTGTCACTTAAAAACCTTCCCTGGACTTCAAGGATTATTTTATTCTAAAATTAGCAGAATCGGTTCAGCCATTACCGAGTTACAGCGTTACTAACACAATTGGAAATCCATTTTTAAATAAAAGTTGATGTTTTTAGTATAAATAATTATATTATGATTGATATTAAATCTATAATTATAGTTATTTTAATCACCTGGTTTTATTCGAAACTCAACTTGGCTAGCAGATGTTTGAGTGGTAATAGAAAGTTCCGATACTTGCAGCCCTCTACAATTGAAAGCGTTTAAAAGTTTAAAGAGCTATAAGTATTGGGGTGGCAACACTGCGATTAAGTATGAAAAAGCCTATTAGTTTTTAAGATCACACATCTGTCTCGGTTTTAAGGTTTTAGCTAGAATCAGTTTTTAGAGTAGTGTTAAGTATAGGTATTTACTTTTAAAAAAGTTTGTTTTAAAGTAAATAAAACAGAAATTTTAAGTTAGGAAGTAAATGAAACAAAAATGTACCGTATAGCTTATTATAATTATATTTTTGGTTTATTTACTTCCTAATACTTCGTCGTCCTCATCCTTCTCTCTTCACACTCACGCCCGTATTTCTTAAGCCAGGTGAAAAAGGACGACGCGGATTCATCGCCAAATTAGTTTTTTCTCAATAACTCGATAAATATACAACATTTTAAAAATCCGCTAGGTCGATTTCTCAATGACAGAATTTTATACAATGTGTTAAAATATTAACTTAGTTCAATGCACAATTGTGGCAAATGAAAAATTCGTGAAAATTAGATGCATCTTTGTGATTTCTTTCTATCAAGAAAATTTTAAGATTTCGTGTTTTTGCTCAGATCGAATTCTTGGAAATATAATGTTGTATCTAATTTTAGAAAATGAAACAGTTCGGGGCTTGTTTTCAAGTATAAAAATGAATTATAAAATCGAAAATTTTGGGTTAGTCGCCCACTTAAACACCCTATGCAGCCGCTAGTACCTACTCGAAAACATTTTTTTAATAAGTACATATTTTTTTATGAAGTAAGGGGCAAACGAGCAAATGGATCACCTGATGGAAAGCAGCTACCGTCGCCCATGAACACTCGTAACATCAGAAGAGTTGCAGGTGCGTTGCCGGCCTTTTAAAAGGGAATACGCTCTCTTCTTGAAGGTTTGCAGATCGTATAGGTCCAGAAATACTGCTGGTGCTCGGCAGAAATTTACGCGAAAAACGCACGTCATCTGCCGTTTACATAGAAAAATGAAGATTATTTTGTGCAATAAGTGAAATGATCGAATAACCTACTAGAAATTGCTACTCTTCCCCTGAAAAGGCAATAATTAACACGTTTTAAGCATGGCCGACTACCGTGAGCACCGCCAAAAGTGTCAGTTATGTACGCGTGGCCGGTCACCCTACATCTGTTACTAATGGCATCACTTCATTACCAACTATTTGAGCCTGATAATGATTGATGGCATATCAAGAACATGCATAGTGTTTGCATAAGTCAGTACCCTGATTTGACTAATTAAATGCAATTTTATTGCAGCTTGAGCGATCCGCTTTCTATGAAACTTTTTTGTAGCATTTTATCATTCTCAAATCTCATGTCAATCGTTAGTTTTTAAAAATGTAAAAATTATCACTGGACTGAATAAGAATCGAAGATGCATTAATGTTAAATTGGAATATAACGCTGGATTTACACGGGTGACTAAAGCCGCACGATTGACGCCGCATGCTGCTAAAGCCGCAAGCCCTAAAGTCGTGCGGCCGATGGCCGCATGCGGCTGGTGACTAAAATCGACCATGTAAACGCTCAGTCGCAAGCGATCGCTTGCTGCAAATACATAGTTTGTCGGCACTAGTCACAGGCTATTTTTGTAGAATGTGTAAATGGGGTGGCGATTCGGGTTGGACAGGCGATTCGACTGGTGACTTGCCGCGCGACTAAAATCGACCGTTGGTCACCCGTGTAAATCGACCATTAGAGATTGTGGTTGTGGGGTTGTAATATTTTGCGGTTGGGGCACCCTTATAATTTTTGTCGATACTCGATAGTAAAATTAATCGATAAATGTTAGTGATTAGCTTAACATCGGAAAAATTGTAATGCAACTAATTTCAAAAGAAATTCTCTCTGCAAAAGATTTTCTTAACTGTCTAAAATATTATCTTTCAAATTAACTATTTATACTTAGGTTAAGTACAACAAACAATTAGCTTAGGTCACACTTAAGAGCCCGGGTTACCCTCGAAATTATATATAAATAAATAGTAAATTTACTACAAAATATTTCAACTCTAAAAAATATTTTTTAGTATTAAAGTATTTTGTAGTAAATTTACTAATTATTTATAAATTTTTGAGTGTTTTACTCTATTTTTTAGTGTTTAAATATTTAGTAGTAAATTTAGTAAAAAAAATTTATACACAAAAAAATTTTTTTTAGTGTTTAAATATTTTGAAGTTCATTTTTGTTCAGGAACCTAGGTAATTATTATTTTAAGCTGAAAAATAACTCAAACATGTTAAATATTTTCGTATGACAAAATGATTTTGGTATTACATATTATGTATGAGAATTTCGAGGGTTACCCGGGCTCTTAAGCATGGCTTACTAAGATTTCGTCTGCCAATGCATTCAAAATACCAGGAACACATGAAAAGCGTAGCGGTTAAAGTTTCACACTCACGTATGAGCATAACTCCAAACAGAATTACCTCGTAGTGTTTAGTAAAGCAAACGATTTCCCGCGCCGTGCCGTCACCATGGCAACGCCGACCTGCCCCAAACGGAAAATCTAATAAAAATACCCCATAGCGTCTATGACAAGGCCATAAGTGTTATTTCGGATAGTTTGAAGCACTTTTATAAAGTACTCCAAAGTAAGGTGGTGGATTTTGAATAGATTAGATAACACACGTTTGTCTTTAATGCTGTCGAATGTCGACACCCTATACTCTAATTATGGACTTGCTTAGTGTCCGTTTTGCAGTCTGCTTGTCACGAAAAGATACTACAGTAGTACAATTCCAACTCCAATCTTTCATATTTTTAAACAGTAATAATTACTAAAATATATTTTTTATTCTTTCCTAATTCATTATTTTCACAAATGAACCTACAGAAATCCATCTTTATACTAGGCTGTCCTAATCATTTCTATTAAGGGCGTTCCTTACGGAGATTCCGTAATTTACCGTATTTGAAGCCTTATAAACTCATAATTTGAAAGCTACAAAGTTATAATAAAAATACAGCAATAATCTTCAGTATATCAACATTCCTTTCCCCGTTTTAAATTTTCTATTTTTGTTTATATCTACTTAGGATTTACACATTACTTTTATTTGAAACACACGCCAATAGATCGACAGTATCATAAGCTACATATTCCCCGATTTCATTATTTTTTAGGAAAATTTTGAACTAAGATAAATAAAAAAAATTGGGTTTTGGTGCGATCTCGGCAACGCGGCAAACGTGTGCCATTGTATGGAAAAGGTCGTTTGCTCGGGGGACGGCCTTAAATATTCAAAATGCACACCAAAGTTCTAGTTCTAGTTAGTCTTTATCTGTTATACTCAGGCCGGTCGAAATTTTCTTTGCTCTAGCTACATAGATAGGACAAAGAAAAGTGAAAGGAAAGTGTTACCAATCCACGATCAAGCATGTGCAAGCTGGGAACAACTTTTGAGCGGCCCATTATATTATGGGAGTTATCCTTCCATTGGATGATATTTCGATGGTCATTACTAACTAACTCAATCCACTAATACCACCACTAATATTTAAATACTTACACCGCCGGAACCGTGTCGCCGGCGCTTCCGTCTCTTATACAGGCCGCTCCTGTTTTGTACCGCACGCGACCAGAATATAATTACCCTGTGGCGCCATTTCTTTGGGATAAAAAGAAATTATACCTAACTGTGCTAGAAGGGTTATGTTTTTTGAGGATATGAATGTAAGTTTGGCGAGCTCTGCAGCCTAAAGATCTATGAGGTGGCGTGAGATTCGTGTTTACTATGAGATCGAAAGTGTTACGTATTTATCAGTAGTTTCTTATGTCGACCAGAGTCCAGTCATGTCCAGTCCAAATGTAAGACCAGAGTCCTTATCCTGAAATCGCCTTTATATTATACATGGGTCGACATATAAAATGTATGTCAACCGTTAACATCGACATAATACGAAACGTATTCCGACACGGATCGACATTTTATGTGTCTAAACACACTAGGCCGAAGTTACGCCGGCGTAAATTACGCATGATTACGCCCGCAATGTATTTGAAATTACCGATGACACCTACGAATAATAAAAATTATATTATTCGTAGGATGACACACTATTCCGTGATCCGTCGCGTTCCGTCCGTATTTTGTATGCGTTTGACATTGCGGATGTAATTATGCGGAATTTACGCCGCGTAACTTCGGCCTAGTGTGTTTAGAACTTTAGACACAGTCGCGTTCTTGGATTCTGATCGAAAAATGCGACACCAGAGACAATATAACAGTGACTGGTGACTGCTCTGTTATTATTAGTCCCGTAAAAGAATATAGGACAGCTTTTTTGGGCAGCATGATTTCTCATTTTTCTAGTTTATTTAATTATAATTCTACAATCTACAAAATACAAAGTACAAACAATTACATTGCGGTCAAGATCTTCACTCACACCAGCTGTTACATTTTTAAATTTAATCAAATATTCATTAGCGGTCCCTTAATAAATCAAAGGTACGGAAATACCAATTAATGGTGATTTCGTATACATGGTGCTTCGGTACACCTGGTGCGCGAATTAATTCCAGCGTACCTTACGGCGTGTGGCCGGCTTTGAATAAAATTATCAAAATATTTGGCTATCTGTGAAAGGCGTGGTTAAAATTTTGGTAATAACATGGCTTAGTTTGCACTGACCAAGTACTAGTAGAAATAGTCTAGAAATTTTTACCCAGCTAATAGATCCACCTGCACCTGCAATAATTTAACCCAGGTGTAACCCAAATATCATGTCATCATCCATTTTTAAATATGAAAATACCTATTAATTAATCCACTATTGATTTTAACCCACGTCCGGGCAAGTGGTCTCTTAGACAACTTAAAAATAATTAAAAATACATGCATCACTTTTTCGGTTTAAAATAACGTTTAAATTTTGAATCCCTAATTGTCATCGACACTAAAGTGTTTGCATTTAAATAAATCTAGTGCTCGGGTTTCATTCAATTGTGTGCTCTAACAAATTAGAGTTTTGTTTTACAATTTACACTGAGGGTGTAAAAAAATAGACCTGAATGTGTTGCGAATTTTAAAATAAAGATTTTTTTATATTGAGTCATGACTCATGATGCCGAATGGCCGTTGTTGGGAGGCTGTCTAATGACAACTCAAACTCTAGAGGAGACTTAATTTTCATACAAAAGCTATTGAAACAAAATAATAAAAATTACCAAACTTTTCTTAACACCTTTACACACTACGCAACACAGCCAGTTCAAACTGGTGCTGAAATTCACGAAAGATTACCGAATATCGACTATGAAGATGACTATCTGACATTATGAAGTTGACAGGCTATGAAACTGACACTATGAAGCTGACACCGGCAACACCGACAACTGTTAATTAAGGCTCTTCACGTCTGCCACTAATACTGGCGGGACTAAATTTAATTTCCGAATTCGCAATTAGAAGTGTCATTGCGTTTGCATTTTGCAATTGATCGCAGTTTGGACTATTGGACTTTATATCTGTATTTATTGTGCTTTAGTTAAAGTTATTTTGTGTGAGTGTAGAAATCAGTAAGTTTTGGATGAAAACAAGAGTACTTTAAGTGATAGAAAAAATAAAAAAAAATATTGAAGTAGACATATAATTAAGGCCTTTGTGAAAATATAAAGTGCCTACCGGTTGCCATTATTGATATCGAGCAAAAAAGGCCAAAAAAATCACTTTTGCTGTATGGGAGCCCCCTATAAATGTTTATTTTATTTTTGTTTTTGGTATTTGTTGTTATAGCGGCAACAGATATACACAATCTGTGAAAATTTCAGAACTCTAGCCATAGAGGTTCCTGAGATACAGCCTGGTGACAGACGCCTGTCTGCCCGTCCGTCTGGACAGACAGACATCTAAGTCCCATGAATAGGGTCTCGTTTTCACCCTTTGGATACGGAACCCTAATAAGCATAATATCTGAACCTACCGTGTTAACAGAACAGCTTACAAGGAAAATAAAATAAAGTACTTAGCTAAAAAGTGTTTTACAATGGCTTTAGTGTGACTGTGAGCATAAATATTTTTTTTACAATGGGCTGAGTAATTACGATGATAAGTTTATCTCTTTACTTCAAGTAGACCCTTACCTACTACGTACTAATCTTTTGTAATATAATATCACTTCCGGTAAAGTTAAAAAAGTTAACTTTGTATTTTTTAAATTTACCGGACTTAACACCAAGAAGTTATTTTTAGATAAAACAAAACTACAAAAGAATGATATATCCAAAGGATCTCAAAAACCTTTGTGAACCATTCAAAATAAATGATAGCGCCAAATATGAGTGAACTAAAGATACATTTAAAACAGGAACTCGCATGTGAACTTCCTAGAAGCGGAATTAATAACTTCTTCGAAATTCGAATAACTCATAAAATTCGAGAGTAATGTTCTCCAGTACCATCTAATTAGTATTACTCCAGGAAACACGCGTCCTACACGCCGTTTTGATCTTTATTGCCTCGCCTTAATAGCCATAATCCTTTCCTAATTGACAAATGACACATTGATAATTTAGGAACTTTGCATGTTAAATACTGAGAGAATTTATAGTGAAACGTTATAGTCTTGATGTTTAGTATTTTAGTCAAATATAATAAAATCTAATCACAAAACATATTAGATTAACTTTACTGTAATTAAATGAAGAGTTTGACAGTTTGACAGACAGATATGGAGTATAAATATGTCAAAATCTACTCAATATAGCTACAGATAAGTAAATAATATTCGTCTCCGAGTGGTGGTCACGAGTGGACTGAGGTGACAGATGTCAAACTCGCTGAAGTTTTACAACTACCCGAAAATTCATTAAGTAATTATTATTATGTGTTTTCCGTTCTACGCAGAACGTACTTACAGTTACAGCATCTGGAACCGAAAAAAAATCTGTATCTGAACTAAAATTTACATATAATATTATTAATATTACGAATCCTTGCCTTATCAGAAATACTTTTTTTTTTCGTACACAGATTTTATTGTAATTTGGCTGCAGTCGGAAATTGAAAAACTAAGTAGGTAATAAATCTCTGGAGTGCGTATTGACATTCCGACATAAGTAATGTTTAATTTGGAAATAAAATTATTGAGTGCTTATTTTTATGACTCCATAAACATGGAATAGGCGGCGTCCGCTACGAATTATTTGGATCATATCCAAAATATATGAATACACCATAACATATTCCAATATCTGACTAATACGTACACGCTGATATAATACTTATGTTTTTAGTCTTATACGGTATTTTCCCTTGAAAGGTTTTCGTAGGCGTGTACGTAAGGATGTAAACTGCGATTTTCGCTACGGAAATGTTGTTACAAATAAATTATCTATGAGCTTCGGCATGTTAAAAACGTGTTATGATTTTTGTATATTTTGTTGGGATTATTTATGTGTTTTTGAATTAGGAAGATTTTGGTAATAAATAATTTGCTGAGTCGTAAATCATAATATTACTGTAAAGCCCGCTGTACACATTGGCCCAACGTATGGAGCCAACGAGTAGAGATGTCGCGGTCGCTATCAACTTACCGCAAAGTAGTCCTCTACATGTTGGCCCAATACGCTGGCTCCATACGTTGGCCCAATGTGTACAGCGGGCGTTATAGATTATGGTAGTAATACTATCAAGCAAGCTTTCATTACTGGAATTAGAAGTGCCCGTCACAGGACTAAGCACTTCCAATATTTTTTGGCTTAGCATGGACTGAGCTTTTGTCATTTAAAAATTAATTTTATTAATTTCTGCTTACATAGATAGCAGATTCAATAAGAACAGTAAAATGTGTAAAATTAACCTATGAATGATTATTATTTTAAGGAGGTAATCTTTTATTATCATTTAATATTTTTTGTTAATGTATTTGATATTTGAATTATTATGACCATTTGTTCGTTGTGTCTTAGCTTATATAAATGAGCCCTGTATTCGCCTTGAGGCATACAGGGTGTTCAAATCAAACAACTTGTATAAAACATTGCGAATCTAAAAAGGCCTGTTTAAAACTGTATTTCCACCCCTGTTATTTCAGAGGGGAGGGATTTAGACAAACTTTCATATACAACAAATACAATCTTCGTAATAAAGCGATGCATTATTGAGTTTGTCAATAATGTACCGGAATAAATAGAATTTTAATGGATTTTCTTGTTGAAATTATGTCCCTTAAGCAGGTTGCTTCGGGCTATTAGCTTAAATGCAAAGAATTTCAATTTAACATTCAGTTATCTTTACTAATTTACAAATAAATAAAAAAGTAAGGTATGTACATACATATACTCTGTTTGTCTATTATTATGCTTTTTTTTATTAAATAAGGGGGCAAACGAGCAAACGTTTCACCTGATGGTAAGCAACTACCGTCGCCCATGGACACTCGCAACATCAGAAGAGCTGCAGGTGCGTTGCCGGCCTTTTACGCTCTTTTCTTGAAGGTTTGGAGATCGTATTGATCCGAAAATACTACATAATATACTGATGATAGTTCGCTCTTCTTCTAGTTATCACGAATAAAAATATTTAAACAGCGGATAGCTTTTTCAATACTATTTTTACTTGTATCCTAGTCGTATAGGTCCGGAAAAACTGCTGGTGACAGTTCATTCCAGAGTTTTACAGATCGCGGCAGAAAGTTACGCGAAAAACGCAATGTGGAAGACTGCCACTCATCAAGTTGATGAGGATGGTATGTTTTTCGCGTGGGACGATGGCGAAAAGTTGCAGGTGGTATGATTCCGAACAATTCCTCAGAGCACTCCCCGTGATAGATAGATAGATAGATAGATAGATAGTCTTTATTCACAGAATGAAGTAGTATTACAAGATGTTACAGTCCAGTGTCCAGTGCTTACATTCTACCATTACAATGGTGTGTGAAATTTATTTTTAATTATTAAAAATTAATATTAAATTTTCCTCATTATACAAAAAGATAATCATATCAAATACATTAAGAATTAATTTTAAAAACAAAATAAGAATTATTTTAAATACGACATTTTAATATAATGTCAAAATAGAATTGGGTAATATGTCAAAATTCAGATAATAATATGTAAAGTTAGGATTAGATAAATATGAGAAATATAAATTTATTGAATTATATATATTATTATAATGTCGCACCATAGTCATATTAAATACTGTTATACATAATTAGTCAAAAAACTCGTTTAAATTATAATAACTTTTAGTCAAAAGCCATAGTTTTAACTTATTTCTAAATGCATTTATTGATTGTGTCTCTCTTATGTCTCTTGGAATGTTGTTATAAATTTTTATTGCCATATAGTAACAATTTTTTTGAAATAGAGAACTGTGACTAAGTGGTACCTTCAGCTTAGATGGGTCCCTAGATAAATATTTTCTATTTTCATCAACTTTTGGAAACAGTTCCATTTGTTTTTTTATGAAAATACAACACTCAAGTATATATAAATCTGTGACAGTTAAAATTTTATATTCACTAAAAAGAGGCTTACATGTTTCTAGCGGTCCGGCCCCGCGTATAGCTCTTACACATTTCTTTTGTGATATAAATATCCTGCTAATGTCTGTGGTGTTACCCCAAATTAATATGCCGTACCTAAGCAGAGAGCCCACGTACCCATGATAAGCTGTTAAAGCAGCTGCTCTATTAACAGTTTTTTTTTATAGATTTAATAGCATATACAAATTTATTTATTTTTTTGGTTATTAAATCAGCGTGAGCTTTCCAATCACAATAGCTGTCTAGCATCATTCCTAAAAATTTAATTTCATTTACCTCTTCTATACGTTGATTGTCATACTCTATTTTTAATGCTGGTTTTTTATTTTTTTTGTTATAGAATTGTATTATTTTTGTTTTACTTAAATTTAATTTAAGACCATTTTTGTCGAGCCATTTTTTCACTAGTTTGAGTATATTTATAAGTTCATTCTCATAATTTGTATTTTCTCTATTGTTAGGAATAACTATGGATATGTCATCAGCAAATAGTGTACACTTATATTTCAAAATTTTAGGTAAATCATTAATATATATTATAAATAGTAGCGGTCCTAGAAGGCTACCTTGTGGAACGCCTTTCTTATTCAATTTTACGCGTGATCTGATTTTTTTTAACTCTTTTTTCATAATACGAGTAATTTCAACGCACTGCTTACGGTTTTTCAGAAAACTGGCAATCCATTCAAGAGGTTTACCTCTTATACCATAGCGTTCACATTTGTCTAATAGTATTTTATGATTCACGCAGTCAAAAGCTTTTGATAGGTCAAATAATATCGCAGACACTTGTTTTTTGTTATCAATATGTGTTAGAATGTCCTTAATCAAACGAAAAGTAGCGAGTGTTGTGGTTTTATTTTTTTGGAAACCACATTGTTCTGTTGTTATTATATTATGTTTGTCTAAAAAATTACTAATTCTTTTATACATTAATTTTTCGAATATTTTGGAAAATATTGGCACAAGAGTAATCGGTCTGTAGTTGTTTGGATCAGTCCGATCACCTTTTTTATGTAGTGGTTTGACTATTGCTAACTTAAGTAGCTCAGGAAAAGTGCCTTCCTCAAACGAAAGATTTATAAGATAGGTTATTACTTCACAAATATTCTTAGCACAGTTTTTTACTATATGTGTTGATACTGAGTCAAAACCTACAGCATTGGTATTTTTTAGATTATTTATGGTTCTTTGTACTTCGTCCAATGATACTGGATTCAGGAACATTGTATTGCCGACAGAACCCATGTCATTGTTATTAATGTTTTGTTTTGTGTCATCATTATCATTTAAAAAGTTTTCATTAAAATGATCGGCAATTTTCCAAGCATCAGTTACCCCTATACCGTTTATATTTATTTTATTTATGTCATTGTTGTTACTAGCGTTGTTGTTTTTATTTTTTATAATGTTCCAAGTTGCCTTGCATTTATTTCGTGACTTATTTATATATGTACTATTTATATATCTTTTTGAAGACAAGATACATTTTTAAAAAATTTTTGTGTACTTCATATACATATATTTTTGTTCGATAGTCTTATTCTTATAATATTGGTATTTAAGTTTTCTTTTGTTACGTGATGAGATTTTAATTCCTGACGTTATCCATTTAGGTGACGTATTATCAGATTTTATCTTTACTCTTATAAAAGGAAAACACAAGTCATAGAATAACATAAACATTTCGTGAAAGTTTTTAAATGCGTTATTACAGTTTGATTCACTATATACTTCCATCCAAGACAGTTTAGATAAACATTCATTAAATTTATTTATATTTTCTTTACTATAATCTCTTCGTTCAGTATACCAGTAATTAACTTTTTTTTCGGGTTTACCTATGAAACAAAGGGTTTGAGCCGTATCATGGTCTGAAAGATGAAGGTAGTGAACCTCACCGATTGCTCCTTCTATATTGCTATATATATGGTCAATAGATGAATTTTTTCGAGTAGGCACATTTATGTATGAACACAAATTGTAGTTATCTAATATAGCATTTAGTTTTTTAGTTTTTTCGTCATTTTTTAATCGATCTATATTAAAATCGCCAACTATTATTATTCTCTTATTCAAATTTAGAAGCAGTCTATGCAGTAAGTAGTCTAGTTTTTCAAATAAAATCGATACATTTGAATTTGGTATTCTGTATATACAAATTATAATACATTGATATAAAGGTATAAATACTCCACAACACTCAAAATTTAATTCAATTGAAATTTCCTGGCATAATTTGATTGGTTCACTAGAAAGATTTTTATTCACCAATATACAGACCCCACCCCTTTTGTCATTTGCCCTGGAAAAAGAAGAACCTACATAATATTGTTTTAATTGGATTAATGTTTCTTCTCCCGATTTTACAAATGTTTCAGAGAAGCATAATATTGATAGTGGCCTATTTTTCTCTAAAAACTCATTTATACATATCTCTAGTTGATCTTGCTTATTAATTAACCCTGCTATATTTTGGTGAAGTAAGTAGTAATTATCATTATTTATTATCTGTTTTTCAAAAAAAGTGTTGTACCTTTTCTTCAGATTCCTTTTTTACTTTATTTTTATTTATTACGGGAAAATAATACAATATAGTTCCTTTTTTCGCAAGGTGCTCTTTTATGATTTCCGTTTTGTTATTTGTATATACTTTGTTATGAGAATAAAATGGTAAAAATTTGTTATAATAATATTGCACATCAACTGTCTTATTAATACATTTTATAATTTCTTTTAAATACCCTTTCTTACTGTAAATATGATTTATGTCTAGTTTTGTATAATCTATAAAGTAGCAGTTGTTATAATTACAAGATACATTTCTTATACAATTATTTAACATATTTTCGTTCAGGTACTTATTACTATTTACATTTATAATGATTATGTTAGTATTTTTAAAGCGAATTAAAATTGAGACGAGGTTGATTATAAGCCTATAAGGATTTTTGTCGTTTTCGCCAATACATAGAACCAGGTAATTTCCGGAACAGTCCTTTATGTTGCAAGAGTTCACGAAATGTTCAGAAGATGCAAATGGTGATACAACCGATAGATCTGTTACGGGTTACCTCTTCACGCCCAAGCCGCTGTAACAATTTTGCTGAAATTTGGTATGGAGAAAGTTCCCGGGACAGGACATAGAATATTTTTTGACCTGAAAAAAATGTACGAATTCCGCGTGATAAACGAATTTTGACGCAACGGAGTTGCGGGAGTCAATTAGTCATAGATAATATCGTTACAACATAGAAGTAAGACGTATCCTCACTAATATGCGAAAATATATTTTCCGTCTGTCTTTTAGCTAGTCACCGTTAAAAGGCTGAGCCGATTCAACATAGGATTGCGTTTGTTGAGAAAAAATTTGTATGGTTACCCGCGGCAAATGAATTTCATCGGTACAGAAGTAAAGTAAAAGTACCTGTGGTGAAAGTTTGTAATATTAGTGTACCTTTATAAAGTTACTGTAATTTTATTGTTTACTTGTAATTGTTAGATTTTACCGTTCTTTGTTGTTACACCATGCATAAACATTATACATACTTGTTAGAGCTGTTGTAGGGAAACTGCAACCGACTTTCTCATAACACACAGCCGCTAAATAGGACAAACAATCGAGACGAAATTGTCAAGTAATAAACAGTCAAACGCAAAGAAAACACTGCCTTATGCAAACAAAAATAAACGCACACAAAAGTGATTACAATTCCGTATGTCTTCCATTGCAATAAAGTGCATTTTCCGTTGGACAATTAAAAGCTTCTCAATGGTTATTATGCAAAGGTACTGTCATATTAGCGCTGTACCACGTGAGTAGGGCTGCCATAATCTAAAGTGCCGTCGCCGGTCAAGCACGACAAAAATCCCGGGCATTTGGCCGAAATGTGGTTATCCCCCGGACACCCCTTAAAAAGTGTTACGCGTTGCCAATTTTTGCTACATCTTTCTTTCGCAACAAAAATTTGTAAAAAAATCTAATAAACTCAAGTTTTTGAAATCGTACCTGATTTTGATCATAAAGAAAGTGTGTATGCTTACTAAACGAAAGATGAAAATATTTCGTTTATTGGTATTTGGTACACGACAAATAAGTTGTATATCTCTCAACAAAAGTGTCCAGATTTCACCTGGACACTTTCCAAAAACCCGGCCGGATGGTCCCCGGACGCCCTTCAAACTAGGACAAATCCGGGGAAATCCGGACGGATGGCAGCCCTACACGTGAGAAACAAAATGGCGGACACCTGTTATTGAGTTTGTTATCTGTGGCCCACGCTTGACATTCTTGCTGGTATTTGCTACGCTAATTATTGTAAGATGTAAGTATTGATAATTCGTTAATGTGGAGTGAGGCCCACCATGCTTTACCCCATAAATAACAAGTTCTGAAGAGAGTGTATTTTTTGTAACGAAAATGGCGAATAATTTAACTTAAACTAAAATTAAACTTTTCAGTTTGTATTGTGGTAACTGGTACCCAGTCAAAAGCGAATAGTAATAAACCTTATAGTAGGGGAGGTCGCGCTCAGTTTAAAAAGTCATTTCATACCGAGCGAAAATCGTTACAATAATAGTATTTCATTAATACATAACAGCTTTGATCGTCAGCCACTTCATAATGGGTGGAATAAAAATTGAGAGCATCTCAAAGTTTTTGTTGGGAATCGTATTGAATTGACATTAAAAAGATCCCAATTCGCACCTATTAAAGGTTCATATCTAGATTATACACGTTTGGGTTCGGTAGGTGTTATTTTAGTTTTAGTGTATTATAACAACAAATGGCGATTTTAAAGTAAAATGTATATAATTCTTCTTCACAAATATCATAACTTATATCGCTGGTTGACGGTTTTTCCACCATCGTATTAGCGACTGACGGTTTTCTTTATTATTTACAAAGTAGAAACATTCACCTGTATAAATTTTGTACGGTATAAAATGACTTTATATTCAAAAAAATTTTACATGTTCAGTAACACGACTGACGTTGAATCCCCCGTCTGCAATACGGGTGACGGTGATTTTTTGGTTAAACATGACCTCAATAATCATCCATCAAATTTCATTCGGTATAAAATCACTTTTCGCTTTTTTTACAGCTTTGAAATACTCTCAGTTAACATTCCACCACGGGTGCGGCGACTGACGCCGATTATATTGATTGATAAATATTAAGCTACCGCTGGACAAAAATTTGGTCGGTATGAAATGATTTAGCGAACGCTAGCACTACCTCCCCTACTATTACATAATATTATTAAGTCGGTACTGTCCTAATAATGCCTGACATCTTTGATGATGGTTCAATACACCAATTCGTCAATGTATACCAAGAAGTGGTGGTAATTTATCGCGACGCACGACTAAACGCGACGTCTCGTCCGCTCGCGCGTCGCATTTGTACGTCGCGTCATGTCGCGCGTCTAGTCGTGCAACATCACTCAAACCAAACGGTGCGTCCATACAATTACAGTTCGTATTGATGAGCCGTAATTGAAGCCATGAGTGGAAGAAACAGACAAGTAACTGTTAAAAATTGCTGTTTTTTGCATAAATGGAGGCTTTAGGGCCCGGAAAAAGATTAAAATGTGGATAATAATATTATGTATAGCCAAAAATACATGCCAGATCATGAAGTAGGTATATCAGTTACAAGGTTTGATTAAATTATAAGGTTAAAAATGTGTAATGGTCCTTAAGTTAATTAAGAACGTCTAAAACCGTAACTTTGGTAAACAGCTCTAGCCTCTGCAATTCCAGGTTTATAAATTAATTCACAATAAATCAATTGTAAATGTGTTAATATGAAAAGTGAATAACTATAATTAATAACTATGTAGACGTGCTTCAAAATCGTTATTAATAATAATTAGTGTCCGACCGAAGCTATTTTTGGCCGAAGCCGAAGCCGATCAATCGGCAATCGCCACAACCTTCGGCCGAAGCCGAAGCCGAAGGCTTATAATCTTAATCTCTCGACTCTCAGTATTTATACAAGCTACAATTAATTAATATTAATTGTAGCTTGTATACATATTGTCTACAAGCTACAATTAATATTAAAATTATTTCAAAACTTCAATATTGAAGGTTTACCACTATATTGACTGTCTCATTAAATAAAAGTTGATTTAGAGATGGTAATTTTGTGATTTATTTTTTATATTTTGTTATTTGTAAAAAAAATCTTTATTGTTTCACAATTAACAATAATTAGACCAATCAATCACTTTATGTTTTACTCTACTAGATTCCAAAAATCAATATAATAAACAAACACTAACTTATTAATATTAAAATGTCCTTAATAATATATTAATTATGAATATTATTAGAATATTTATTTTATGAATAATCTTATATATTTTATTAGTAATCTTCTTAATTAATAATTTAATAAATAAGTTAGTGTTTGTTTATTTGTTTATTGTATTTGACAGCGACTCCCAGGCCCCAGCGGCCTCTGCATACACGAACGGTCCCTCGTCGCTCTCTCACTACTCACTCAGTCTTTCGTAACAGTTCGTTCAATTTTGATGGTTGCTCGAATCTTCGGAGAAACCTTCGGCTTCGGCCGGATCTTAGGCCGAAGCTGAAGGTTTTGCCGAAGGTGGTTTTTTTGGCCAAAGGCGGCCGAAGCCGAAGACGAAGCTTCGGTCGGACACTTTTAATAATATTATAATTTTGAGGAAATTCATAAAAAAGGTAATATGGACACTAGGACAGTTTTTGCGAGCGATCAAAATTATCAACAGTATTAATTAGCTGTTTTATTATAAAACGTGCCGTTTACCAAATTTAAACTTACATTCACATTTTATTATTTTTTAAGTAACCCCATGTTTCAAAAATTCTCCTTATCCAAGTTCAAACATCTCAAAATAAACCAAACTGAGTGTACGGCATTTGTCACTCTGCCCTTCTAATTGGCAACAGACGCTGCGCCCGCGCAGAGGAAATCGCTGAAATTGATATTTCCGACTCGTTTGTCACTTGCCCAGGTAATTGGGATTTTGAGGTTAGCTTTTGACTCATCACCAAGATTCTGCTGCTGCAAAGAATAAGAATTTGTATTTGCAAAAAGTTTAATCCGATTTTTATTAATATTTTATTCTAGACCGGATCATTTGGAACGACAAAGAATTCTGTTATTAAACTAACAATATATGATGAGTGTTGACGAAATTTTGATTTACGATCAAAATTTCGTCTCTTTATGATTTTATTGTTTGTCATTTGTGTTGTTTATAGCTTGATAATACTATTTATTTTTTTATAGTATTTAAGAGGAAGACTAACGCAAAAATCAAACATCGTCCTTCTCTCTTCACACTCACGCCCGTCTTTCATATGCCAGGTGAAAAAGGACAACGCGAATCCATTGCCAAATTAGTTTTTTTCTCAATTTTAAAAATTCGCTAGGTCAGTTTCTAAATAATAAAATTTTATACAATGTGTTAAAATATTAACTTACTTTAATGCACGGCTATGGCAATATATGAAAAATTCGTGAAAATTAGATGCATCTTTGTAATTTTTTTCAATCGAGAAAATTTTAAGATTTTGTGCTTTCACTAGGTCGGATCCTCGGAAATATAATGTAGTATCTATGTTTAGAAAATGAATCAATTCGGGGATTATTTTCAAGTATAAAATCAACAATTTAGGGTTAGTCGTCCCCTTAAGCATACAAGCAAGCTTAGAGAACATAATATGAAATATTTTCTTTCTTAAACTCTATATATAACCGTACCTGAAAACGTAAACGTTTGAGGAATAAAATGAAAACTGTACGACTAAAGGTAAAAAAGAAACCGAAAAACGAGTTTTTAAATAAAATCCAACTTCACCCGGATGGGTTTAATCTAGATTCTAGACCTTAGAGTAAATATTAAATCACACGGTACCTTTGTGAACGTTTAGACCACAACATAAACTTGCTTATCAGTAGATCATCTTTATACTAGACCGCCCGGTCAATCGCACATATTGGGGTGATTTCCTATTATTTCGAGTATTTAAGATTAAATATTGTTACGTGCTAGGGTTCGAGGATTCGGAGAGAAAGACCTGGTGACTCTCTTGAAGACTTTATTCACAAACACTAGCTCACACAAATCACTAAATCCAAACACTAAGCACTAGATCCAAATCACTGAGCACTATCACTGTCCTAGGTCGTAGCCGAGTCTTAGGTCACTATCACAATCACTCACTATTGATCACTTGTTCCCACTTCGAAGTCGCCTTGATGATCGCTTGTATCAAACTGAACTGATTGCCGGCTTGTTTACCTTTTATATGGCCCGCCATACTTTCTGGAACGTTCCATTCTGGATTGTTTACGTAAACACGCAATTCACATAAACAAGGGTTGGACTTTTCTAGAAAGTACGCGCAACTGTCGCGCACAGGTAAACAACTGCCCGTATCCGTAACAATATATTTTTTTGTTACTAAAAGTTATCTTAAAACCGAACTTAATGAACAGTGCTAAAATCTTGATTAAAATTCCAACGTTCATCTTGGAGTAAATAGATGCAAGTCTAGTCATCTAAGTAATCGTAATGTCCAAATCACATTAACTCATAATGATAATTATTGTAGTTACTACTAACTACAATAATTATCATTATGAGTTAATGTGATTAGCAGCAGCAGGCTTAGCACGGCCACAGTAAAAATTCGAAAGAATAGAAGCGTTGAAAATTTTAGCGGACAAACTGACAGATTTCTTGTTAATCCACCACTTTGTCTACTTTACCATAAGCACAGAATAATATATTATAATAGTACTCCGTATGCCGTAAGAATAAACCTTTTTATGGTAGCCATGCTAAGTCTGCAGGAGTCGAGTCGTATGACGTATCACATTCACATGGGTAGAGATAAACTACGATAACATCGCTTGCCTCTCCAAATTAGTGTTTCAATGTGTGTAGTCACATAATAATATCCTTATGAAAGAGTTTGTATGTAGTAAGTATTCAACCAATCAACCAGTGCTCGTAATATTTCACTTAATGTCACTTATTACCAAGATTATTTTGTTGGCCAACTAATCATAACTAGCCGACCGCGCAAGACAACGCACTTCAAACGTTTTGAGTTTTGGAGGGGCGCGCCATAGTGTTATCGTAGTTTATATCTACATATCGCTCGAAATAAACTCAACAATCGCTCGTCGCTAACTGTCTACAATCACCGGCAGTCGCTCTTTATAGATCTACTAAATAGGAAAATAATTAAAAGCCAGAAAAACATTATTTTAAGTTCGCGTTCAAAACGTTTGTTACATAGCGAGTTTGATATCATGGTTCAGTTACTTTACTGTATGATATTCATACTGTGCTTAGAGTTTAGACTGTCTTTTTGTACACAGCCACTGTGCACTCTGTCACCAAAAAATTTCAAACATTCTCTGTCAAACGCTTGTTTTTAATTAGCGTTTAAACAAAAAAGTTTCAGCCCTGATCCGGATTTAATTAAAATAAATTGCGACGTGGCAATTTTTTATTATTCCTTTATTTGTCTGGCTTTATTCTGTACCTCAATTCTACAATATTAGTCCAACATCGATAAAATTTCGTTCTTTGTTCAATGCAGACGGTTTCCTATTTATACCACAATAATATTATTATGATGTTTTCGTGAAATGCCATGAAAACTTAGATATGTTGTAGTTTGGTAGAAAACTTTCTTGATCAATGAATAAGCTGTATTTATGTTGTATTGAAATATAGAATCGAGGTACTATATTTTAAAACCCGATGCATTTTATTGTTTTAACATCAATTAATTAAGCTTCTGGAAATTTTAAGAGGAATTTAAGAACGTTTTAAGCACTGGAAGGTTGTAGGGGTCTCAAAGAAAAGATTTAGACGAAGCAATTGTTGAAACATCTGGCAATTCTCGTCCAAATCCAAAATCGATAGCCATTATCTAACAGTAAGTATTAGCTATAGGCTCAGACTGCTGAAGAACAGTAAAATGGCGTTGTTAGACTTGTAGACGATGCTAAAAGCCCTCTAAAGTCCCCTTCGATTTCCAACCAAACAGATTGCGATGTCCACTCTCCGGTACATAAGTAGTTGAATGCCATTCAAGCGATTTTGGACTTTATTGCGATAGATATAAGAATGGTGTAAACGCAGGGATATCAGTCAGTCCGTTCGTGACGTTGCCATGGTTACATATTGCGTGCTATAATTGTCAATTTATCGACTAAAATGATCCTTTCCGAGTTGGAAAAATATGCATTTTCCGTTGGAAACGATAGTGGGCTTTGTTTAAAACATGATTGTTTTGTATTGGCACTCCGAAAAGTACTTATAATATTATAACGTGCAGGCAAATTGAATGGCCCATTACGGGAATGTTTGCGGCTGTTTTGACGTTTGACAAGTAGATTATGGACTTTTTCTTGCATAATTCATGAATTTAATGATTTCTATCATATTGTATGTTTTGTTTATAATGTGACTAGATGATGCCCGCAACTCTGTTGCACCAAAATTCGTTTTGAATTTAGAACCGTACATTTTTCGGGATAAAAAGTATCCTATTTAATGGAGCTTATATAACCTCCATGTCCTATCATTCCCGGGACTCAAAGTACTTCCGTACAAAATTTCAGCAAAATCGGTTCAGCTGTTTGGGCGTGAAGAGGTTATAGACAGGCACATTTTCGCATTTTTATCATTATATTGGTATGGATGTAATGTTTCTATCAAAATGAACATATCACATGACATATATTATTATTTATTTATTTTGAAATCATTATTCAAATCAATTTGAAATCATTCACATTTCTTACTTTCTACTGCATAGTTTACAAAACTGTAATCCCTTTAAGTCCATTATTTCATAAATTAGTTCCAAAACTACTTCTAAAAGAATATCCCATAACAACCCTTTAGTTAATATACTCAGACGTTTATGTGTTGAGTAAATTTATGGAACCCGCTAGATGCAGTTGACTTCCCAACAAGATTTATAGATTTATTCTCATACAACTTAAAAATAGAAAACACAAGCTTCTCTACAATTCATAAATAGAATATTTCGCTGCCCTTTACAGTGAAGTGTGGATACTTTAATTTTTTTTTTAATGTGGAGGGGTCAGATTTTACAAGATGATTATTGTAATTTATAAATTTTGTCTTGTAATTGACAAAAAAAAAACACGTTAGACGTAGCCGCACTATATCTAGCCGTATCGACTTATGGATCAGATAATATAATATCAGGCAGATTACCTTTGGCTGCATTTGTCAAGCCAAACATTAAAGGCAATTTTTTTTCGTTCCGACGTGGAAGTCAAGTCCATCTTTATTAAGTCGAGCCAAGCTTTTAAAGTTCAAACCACTAAACCACGGAGGCGTTAGGCCTTTGCCTATAAGTGACTACCTAATACTTATAGAGCCCCTAAGTTTTGTTTTGTCAAACCCAGCCGACAGGGAGCCAATTCTCAGGATGTGAAAAAAGTTCATCTTCGGAAAAATTACCCAATTATGAGATTTTTACGAACGTAACACAGTTTGTGTATTCTCAAAACTTCACATTCGAAATATTTCGTGCAAATATCGCTCGAGTCGAACGAGTGGGACGATCACGATTAACATTTAATTGACATAATCCGACCAAGTGACGTAGGTCCATCATCCGCTTATGAATCAATTTCTTCGATGGTACATTCTACTTAAGCCGCTTTTCACTAGGGGACATTTGTCTCGCGACCCAGTCGCGCGACACGAAATGTACGTGTCCCGCGACATGTCGTCCGATGTCGCAGCGACATTAAAGGGTTGCGGGACTTGTCGCTGGCGACATACTGTTTCACCACTGACTAATATCAACAAGTCAAATGTCGAGAGACAAAGTTGCAGGGACAAACCTACGTGTTGCAGGGACAAACTACGTAAATGACGGACGACTTGTCTCCGCGACATGTCCCCTAGTGAAAACGGGGCTTTATTCTTAAAATAGAATAAGAAGTCTGTTGCAGGTCACTACTCAATAAAATGCAATTCCAGAATAAATATTTCGCTGTATCAGATAGATTTAAAAGATTCCTAGAATTTCATTCTTATGGTCTCCACGATTTCACAATACTTTATTGAAATCTTTTATTCTGTTACCCACCTCCTGTCCGAACAAGGTTCTATATTAAAATGTACATTCTTATCTTCCACTCTATAATATATCTGGACGTCTTTTTTACTGACATACAAAATCGCTACACAATATTTTATTGTACAACGAGCTTTTTCCCGCGGCTTCGCTCGCGCTAAGCAGTATTATTATATGCAAACTTTCATCCCTCTATTTTAACTCCTTGGGGGTAGAATTGGTCAAAATCCTTTCTTAGCGAATTCCTACGTCATAAAATCTACCTGCATGCCAAATTTCAGCCCGGTCCGTCCAGGGGTTTGGGCTGTGCGTTGATAGATCACCATGTCAGTCAGTCACCTTTGAGTTTTATATATTTAGATATTAGTATTGTTTTTATTGCGTTAGCCGTCAACTTACTTTGCGTTTTTAGAAAAAGTGTTCAAGTATTTTTAATTAGGTATCTAAATGAAAAGTAATTATTGGGTTTGTTGTATTGTACGATTTTTTGTTTCACAAAGATTACTGTATGGTGGTGTTTTTTTTTTCTTTTATAAAAGTAACAAACGAGTCACCTGATGGAATGCAACCACCGTCGCCCGTGCTCATTTGTGCCGAAGCATGTCTCTCCCACGGTAGAAATGTCTCAGAATACACATCCGCTAGGCGTCATTTCTTCTCAGAACGAGCTTTATCTCTAGAACAATGATCTTTTATATCTTTGAATTTGATATCTCTGACTTTGTCTTTTATATCATGACTATATTGTACTCGGCGAAACAGGCGGTAGCGGTCATTGAATCCCTGTCAAAAACTTGTCATTTTCTATACAAAGTCGCGATAGACAACGTCTGACACTTCATTGTCAATCGCGGTTTATGGGTCGAAACGCGAAAAATTGTACTTAATACTATTTTTCGTTTGTCCCAATTTTATTTGTTTAATAGTTTGATAGTTTTTTGATAAATTTGAGTTTTTGTACATTGTTCTAAATAACGAGCTTCTTATGTTTAAATTAAATCTCCACGAAATGCAGTATCCCTTAACATTTATTTTTTAAATTTGTTTTTTCTATAAGTACTGGTTTTACTTTCATATAAAAAGGTTTTGTCCAACTGCTGCTTTTGTATGAAAAATTGATAATGTTTCCAAAATTGAATTTGTTTCTTGTATTTTTAAATTGTTATTACACTTTACGATATTTTTTCTACGTGTCCTAAACGAATTTATAAAAAATATCGCTTTAGTTATCATTTCAGTCGATTTCAAAAATGTGTCCCCTTTTCTTATGAGTGTGTAACGTCATGAATATATCGTTTGTTTCTTTATGTTCAATGAGTAATTTGTCAGTTTTTGCTATGTTCATATAATATCAACACTGTCGAGCGAGATGCGAACATTCAGAAAAGAAAATCGCCCATACTTGTTCGCCAAGTTAAACTAAGACACAACTAAGATTTGTGTTCACTTCAAGATTTGTCGCCAAAAAATATTGTTTATTGAGTGTTTGATTAAAAGGTAAGTACGGCTTATTGTGTTTTATTGTTAACAATATTTAAAAGATCCGTTATTACTGAATACGTTAAATTTACGTCCAAATCTGTAGTTGATTGGAATAAAGTGATATTTGGATTTTAGGTAATGTCGCACGCTTTTTTACGTCATGAATGTTACAATGTGTAACAAATGTGTAACGTTACAGTCATGACCAGTTCTAAGGCGGAGACTACACATGAAAATACTTATATAACTGTTGTATTTATTAATAACCCATAACGGTATTGAAAAGTTTCGTAAATCACTATTAAGCTATTAGCTATTGAAAATTACATTCTCAGCTGAAACATCAGCAATCACCTTCGGCTCGTGCCCGATGTCAGCCACGTTCGTAGATATATAGAAGCATACTTACTTGTATTACAATTTACTATAATTAAAATTTTAAATCTTGATATATTTAACCTTTTTTTCCTTTTCCATTAGCCTTTAATAAAAAATTGGATATACAGTTTATATTATAGACTAAGCTTTATGATGGTCATGTACGTAACATTCGGTCATGTACGTAACGTGTGTTACGATGTCATGAATGTTTAGTACAATTTTTCGCGTTTCGACCCTTATATAGAAAACTACAAGTTTTTGACAGGGAGTCAATGACCGCTACCGCCATGTTTCGCCGAGTACAGTATAATAATAATAGCTCCCACACCGGTTTCGGCGACGGTGGCCGGTTTAATTGAAACCAGGCCAGCTACGCAGGAGTAATTTTATAGTGCCCAAGTGTGTGCAGTACACAAGAGCACTCTCTATTCCTTTACTCTCATAACCCAGTAGGACGGCAGACCGACACGACTGACGAGAGATCAGGCGCAGGAACGACTTTTTACATGCCCATCCGACGCATGGATCATCTTACTTGTCAGACAATCGGGTGATCAGCCCGCATTGTCCTAACCAAACTTGGAAATATCATGTTTCCAACGTGGGAATCGAACCCACGACCTCCGAGTTAAGAGCCGCGCTCTATACCACTAGACCACGGAGGCGTTACCATGACTGGTGTTATACTGGTGACATGAAAACAACGCTTATATTTAATTACAACTTAAGCTTTCGCTATTTTGAAACCTTTCTTTATAATAACTTGCAGTTCGGCAAAACGTTTTGCTCTATTATACCTTGTACAGTGTACTGTATAAGACTGTATTATACAGATTATATTATATTCAAAAGAAAGGTAAGGGGGCGTCCACAAATTACGTGAGGTGTTTAGGGGGGGGGGGGGGGGGCAGGGGGTCGAGTCAAATCTCATCTAATCTCACGTTGGGGAGAGGGGGGGTCTCGGCAAATCTCACGTAATTTTTTCTCAACAAAATAATACTATTTTGGTCCATTTCATCCAGATTGTACGTATGCTTAAGATTTAATCGTAAGCGTAATCGTTATACGATTAAGATCATTCACAAATTCGTTTAAAAGAATATATCTACTGACTTTCAAACCAAACGTTTACGTAAGAAACTCACATTTTGAAAAATCTCACGTGAGATTTATGGAGGGGAATAATAAGGAGGTTGAATAAAATCTCACGAAATCTCACCAGGGGGGAGAGGGGTCAAAAAATTCAAGAAAACACCTCACGTAATTTTTGGACGCCCCCTAATACCTTTCTTTTGAGTCACTCTATCTATTAAAATTTAAAACAAAATTACGTAGGTTTAAGACAATCAGAGAAATTCAGAGAAAAATCAGAGAAATCGTTTTGAAAACAGAATTGAGAACCTACGTAATTATAAAGGATTGAATAAACCTACGCGACCAAAGCGACTGTGAAGCGGCAGCGTCTACCGCGCGGCGGACGCTGCCCATGTAATCTTATGGCGCTGTGCACACCTGCACGACCGCGACGCGGAATGTTCGCGTCGGCAAGCGAAACGTGCGCGTCAAGTTGTCAGACGCGTGTTTTGAAGTGTACATAACTAGACTTCTTTTTTAAAACCTTTTTTTTATTATTTTCTACAACTCTTTAGTTTATGATTTTTTAGTCGCGCAGGTGTGCACGGAGAGTTTCACGTTGCAGACGCTCCCGTATCGCGTACCGCGTCCCCTGTCACTGACGCTTAGGTTTGTTTTAAGCTTTAAGCTGTGTCAAATCAATGTTAGATGTGATCCGTCAGGTTTTGATATAACCCGACTATATTGCGTAGGTCCACCATCGCCCAGGTCCACCATCTGCCAAGGTATCGCCAAGGCAACTTCGACACTGATATTACATAAAAGGCAGAGCAACGTAATAAAACATACAAAGTATTATCGCAATAAGCTCGAAGTGGGACCTAGTTCAGGTAATCTACTTAGCGGCTAATCGTCATATAATCCCTTAATTGATACCGGCCCTAAGCCGTTTTGTTGTTGTTGTAAAGTGGAATAGGACTTAGCTTGATATGGGCATTAAAATTGTTGTTACCTTGTTGTAGAAAATGTTTTTTATGATTAGAAAAATTGAGTTGTTAGGCCACGTTTGGAATAAGGTTACGTGCCCGTGATACGTAAAGATCGCTAGGTAGATAGGTGTTTGAGGGCGATACCGGTCCGTCCACGTCGTGTCCCTGGGCACCTCCCCCGTGCCATTGTGAGCTTTTTCACGGTGACACGGGAGGGGTGGCTGAACGCCGGTATGGCGTGTGTTTGTGTGCGTGTTTGTTTTGTGTGTCTGGCAGAGCTCGCTGTGTGACGAACGAGCCCGCGACCCGGGGTGTCGGAGTTAGGTATGATGGAAACACGCAGCAAGAAAAATAATTTCCGGGTGGGTACCGGCTCCGAAGGGGCCGGAGAATCCCATACGTCGCCTTCAGGCGGCGGGCGGTCCATGTATACGGAGAGGCCACTTACTGCGAGGAGGAAGGGGGAGATAAAGGAGGAGGAGAGGAGGGGTAGCGCTAAGAAGCGCGCGGATCCCGAGCCGGTGCTCCTAACCGCACTGGAGCGGGATCCGCCTACCGATGAAGACAGAGACAGCGAGGTCTGCTACTCGGCGTCCAGCAGCAATCTGTCGCTGGACTCCGTGGGGTTGCCCGCACCATCCGGACGTACGACTCCTTTAAAAAGGAGACTCCTGGACGAGACTGACGAGGCGCCGTCAACTAGCAAGGCGACGGTGCCGGAACTCAAGAGAAGACGTGGCCGCCCTCCAACGACCGGCCAGTACGTCAGCCTTCAGGCCGAAGAAGAAATTGAAGAACAAGCGAGCAACGTAAAGCTTGCGCGTACGTGGCTCAGCGCCGCCTTCAAGGAGTCCGACCTCTCCACCTCTTCTCCTTCGGGAAAAGAGGCCAAGAAGGAATGGACGGGCGCTGACATTACCAGGACGGTGGCGGCGTCATTGAAGACCATCTCAATGATCGCCAACAAGTTCACGAACCTTAAGGGAACATACCAGAAGTACCTTAAGGAATCGGTAGCGACCGTAGAGATGGTCTTCAACAAATTGGCGGACATCAGCACGTCTGAGCAAGTGAAGGTGCTGGAGGCCCAAAACACGCACCTCGAAGAGCAAGTGGCGATGCTACGCTACGAGCTGAACGAGGTGCGCAAAAAGGCCTCGCAACCTAGCGGAGACGACATGCGTGAGCCGTTGGCCGAGGTCTACCGTGCGAATGCGGAGACCTTCGGCAATATGCTGAACGCCAGGCTCGCCGGGCTGGAGGACCGCCTTCTGCCGGAGCCGAGACGCAGGCCACCGCTGGCGTCGGACGGAATTCGGGATGAGCACTTTCCAACCGCTCCCGCGAGCGTCGTTGCGCCCATAGAAGAAGAGGTGCCGGGACCCCCTCGGCCGAAAAAGGCAAAAGTGAAACCGGCCAAACCGGAGAAGACGCAACCGCCCGTCACTGCAGCGGCCCCTACAAAGGCTCCTGCTGCACCAACGGCGCCCAGGCCTCCAAAGGCCAAGAGGAAGAGAAAGAAGAAGCGGCCTACAATGGCAGCTCAGGAGGCGGCACAAGGGGGAGCGACCATCGGCTCCCCTGATACAGAGACCCCTTGGACCATGGTGGGTCCGAAGGGTAAGAAGAAGGGGGCGGCTAAGCCATCTACAGCCGACCCGAAGAAGAAGAAGAAGCCGAGGCTTCGCGTCCCCGCCACTGCAGCCGTCGCTCTCACCATAGAAGAGTCGACCGTGAAGGCGAGTATGACGTACCCCAAGGCAATTGAAACGGCCCGGCGGGTGATGAGCATTGCGGAGTTTGATATTCCGGAAGTCCGTTTCCGCCGGGCCCGAACTGGAGGGCGCCTCCTCACTATAACTGGTGAGGGTGCGGAGAAGAAGGCGGACGCCTTTGCCGCGAGGCTGAAGACCGTTCTGCCTGAAGAGGTGAGGATCGGACGGCCGGCTGCTTGTGCTGAGATGGGCATCGCCGACCTTGACGACTCGACAAAAAGGCTCGGCAAAAGCCGAAGCCTAAGGGCGCGCGGGCTCCGCCCGTCTCTGTCGCGATGGAGACGGAGGCCTAGACCCGCGGGCGGCGATCGGGGGATCCCCGCCCGCATAAAGGGTCCCGAGTAGACAGCCCCCCTATAGCCCGGGGGGCTCTCGGTGAGGTCAGCGGCCGAAGTCGCTGGAAGAAGAGGCCAGTTGCGGCTGGCTGCGCGCGGAAAGGGGCGGAGTTGAATTGCTCTGCAGCACCCGTTCCTCCCGCACAAGGCGCATAGCGGAGGGCTGGGGGGGTTTTAGTGGGTAAACCTCTTGTAGGGAGTCCCACATACCCCCGCCCCTTCCCCCGAAGGGGTGGGGGATACTTAAAGTATTTCCCCTCCTCAAAAAAAAAAGGTAGATAGGTGTTTGTTACTCTTGTAAATAAAAAGTACTCAAAGGATTTCGATGACATTTGGTTTGATACACTTACCTTTACCTTTTAACCTACCTTAGGTTTGATCCAATTTTTATACGGGAAACTAGAAAATGTTAAGTTTACATAGTTAGGTATAGATGTGCTCATGACAGTGGACACTGGACAGCCTATGTTCGATGTAAATTTTTATGCAAAGTGGAGAAGGGGCCTTTATAATTTTTTTTTTTTTTAAATATATGTTATAACAAAATAATAAGTCAATGAAGAACAAGCTCGAATCCAACCTCTTCTCTGTAGACGAGTCGATAATACATTCAGAAAATATTTTAAAACTAATAAAGTGCGTTGTCCGTTGTTTAAATAATATTCATAACTATTGAGGGTATGCAATTGCTATTTATATAGAGCAGGTGTATAATTGTGATAGTTTGTCTGTCGGCGTATCCGGGCCTCATCATAAAGGAGCACGATAGACCGGGAGCTATCAATTACTGCGACATGGAGTGTGGCCATGGAACAGACGAGTAGCGACAGCGTCAGCTAAGCTGGTCGCGACTATAAATGGGCCTGAATAAAAATAAGGCCTGTATTCAATGTAGATGCCATTGGCATACATAATATTATTATAATATTATTGTTATGTCAAAGTTATTTTTATATTAAAGTTGTATAAAAGTTAATTAAATGTTGTTAAATAATTATATTGTTATATTAAACTTATTATATTAAAAACCCAAAAAATAAGAAACATTTAGTGATTAATTTATATTTTTAATGGATTTAGCTTTTACAGCGTTAGGTTTTATAGAAAAGTCAAAATTAACAAATGATTGCATAATTTATGTAAATAAAAGTATTGCAGATGTTTTTACCTCAAAAATAATTTAAATATAAGGCATCAAGACTCTTCATAAAGTAATACTTCATTGGATAATAATTTTCGAAGATATCTCTTTGCAAGTGGCCACACACGGACTAGCGCAGTGAACGTTAATTAGCATCAGTTGCCAATTTGCGATCCTCAAATTGTCTGTCTACTCTCTACTCCTGTTTTAGCCGCTTGGCCACAAAATCTAGACATCCCGAGCCTGCTGGCATTCCATACAAATAAAACGGTTTGTGTTACTATTCTAGTCTATACGCGTTTAGAATTCAGTTAATTATGGATATGCACTGTTATACTTTATAAAAAAAAAAAAACTTACTTCAATGACTTATAAATTATAATGAATACTGCAGCTCTTGACAGGTTAATAGACCATACTTAAATAAATAAAATTTATGTTGTGAGCTATTTATCCCTTATACAATTTAATACTTTATTAAAAACTGTTTGTTATAATGAGTAATAATGATTATTTTTATTGTTAATAGTAGAATATTATTTAACCCATCAAGCCCCATAAGCTCACTGATGAGCGAGACACAATAGAATAACTACAGATTTCCAAGAATCCACGATCGAAGAATTAATTAAAGTTCTAAACTCACCCTAAGGAAGGCATCATTCACGCTCGACCTAGACTCTGCCGCAGACGCCGTAGTCGTCGCACGTTTAGTGGCCACATCAACTGCCCGTAGCGAAGTAAACGCCGAAACATAAGTGTCATTATACTGACAACTCGAGGCTTGTAACAGTAAATGCTAGTACCCCTCGGCGATCAGTGCCTTATGCAATTTTTCAGTGGCATTTATGAAATTAAATATAATTTTGTAATTGCAAAATTATATGCAACCAGCAACCATTTTAATTCATAATACAACTTGGTAGTATAGTTGTAATTACAATTCGTATCTTACTTAAGAGCCCGGGTAACCCTCGAAATTCTCATACATACGTAATACCAAAATCATTTTGTCATACGAAAATATTTAACATGTTTGATTTATTTTTCAGCATACAATAGTAATTACCTCGGTTCCTGAACAAAAATTAACTTCAAAATATTTAAACACTAAAAAATAGAGTAAAACACTAAAAAATATATAAAAAATAGTAAATATACTACAAAATATTTCAACTCCAAAAAATATTTTTTAGTATTAAAATATTTTGTAGTAAATTTACTAATTATTTATATTTTTTTTAGTATTTTACTCTATTTTTTAGTGTTTAAATATTTAGTAGTAAATTTAGTAAAAAAAAATTATACACAAAAAAATTTTTTTTAGTGTTTAAATATTTTGAAGTTAATTTTTGTTCAGGAACCTAGGTAATTACTATTTTATGCTGAAAAATAACTCAAACATGTTAAATATTTTCGTATGACAAAATGATTTTGGTATTACGTATGTATGAGAATTTCGAGGGTTACCCGGGCTCTTAATGCGCTTTCCCCATATAGGCCAATGATGGCCAAAAAAGTGTATCTATATTTAGGCTTTTAGAGGATATTTAAACAATAATAATATTATGATTGATGTTGGTCAACAAGATAGACGCTTAACTCAATTTTTTCGTTCTGTTACAATTAAAGCATTTAAAACGTACTTTATATTGATAGCTATCGTTATAATATTAACACATCACAATGTACAATTGATTCACAATTTACACGGAACCCAGGGATTGTTAGATTGGGGATCGGACAGGGGTTCCAACAAAGAACACCCCACGCGACAAATATATCTATATATAACCTGATTGTCAAACTCAAACATTTCAATGAGAAACCAAAATAAACAGTTTAAAACCGAATTCATCACTACTCCCCTCATTTTTCACCCTCCAGCTTTGTTACATAAGCAAGCAGAAATCAGCCTTATGTGCTTGTAATAAGGCGATGCTGGAGTGTGCTAAAAAGGGAGTTTAGTGAAAAATGAGCTTTATTGTCACGGAATTGTTTTGACGGGTGAAAAACTCGCACGCGTTTAGAACGTCGCTGCGATTTGGACGTGTCAGTTTTGAGTGTCAGTAGAACGCAATGTAGGGCCATGAAAATATCGTACTTCATTATATTTTTTAGCAAAAAACGAACTGAAAACAAAATTTCATCAACTCTTCTCGCTGAGCTAGTTTTATGCCAACAAGCTATATAAGTAGTATAAAAGCAGGTACACGTTGGGCGTTTTGAAGGGCGCGTTTTGCTGACGCGCGTTTTGAGAACCCCGAATGTGTACGCTTCAAGAGAATCCGGGGTTCTAAAAACGCGCGTTAGCAAAGCGCGCGCTTCTAAACGCCCAATGTGTATTTGCTTTTAGTTTTTACAGTTATGGTCAACAAAACTTAGCACAATTTAAAAAATAATAATATTTTTTTATTTGCAAAGCAAACTTTTCATTTGGCTTCCCATCGGTAACCTTAGACGGAATAGAGGAGATAATAATTATAATTTTCGTACTTTTGTGCGTGACAGTTCTTGATAGCAGATTCTGTCCAGTCTCAAAGTAAACTTGAGCTGTCTTAAACACTACAATAGTGTTGTATGCTACGCCACATAACAGCTCAATATAATTATAGGTATTTTAATATTCCATTATATTCTATCATAATTTTAATTCTGCTATACCAATAATATTATTTGACGACCTCTGTGGCACAGTGGTGAGCGCGTTGAGCTCAAGCCGGAGGTCGCGAGTTCGAATCCCGCCGACGGAACAAAAAGTTTATAAAGTTCCTGGGTCATGGATGTGTATTAAATAATTATGTGTATCATATAATAAATAAAAATCCCCATAAATATCTTAAATTTATGTATAGTATAAATATAAAAGTATTAAATATATTTCCGTTGTCTGGTACCCGTAACACAAGTCCTTCGGGTACTTAGCACGGGGCCTGACTGACGTGGTGTGAAGCGTCCATAGATATTATTATTATTATTACGTTACTTCATGTTCTAACTAGTGGTTTCCTCGTGTTGTGAGTTGGTTTGATACTCGTCGAAATAGTAAAGTGTTTTTTGAAAATTTTGTCATAACAATTTAGGAAATCTCTCGTCGCGTCGTAGGTCTCTAGGATACAAGTAAAAATAGTATTGAAAAAGCTATACGCTGTTTAAATATTTTTATTCGTGATAACTAGAAGAAGAGCGAACTGTCATCAGTATATTATGTAGTATTTTCGGATCAATACGATCTCCAAACCTTTAAGAAGAGAGCGTATGCCCTGTTAAAAGGCCGGCAACGCACCTACAGCTCTTCTAATGTTGCGAATGTCCATAGATGACGGTAGTTGCTTTCCATCAGGTGACCCGTTTGCTCGTTTGCCCCTTATCAGGGCGAGCAAAGCGAGCCCTAGTATATCCCACAAACTGTACATCTGGTGGTAGCTTTTAACTTGTATAAAAATATATATTATATTATATTTTATTTACCTGTTCAACGCTCGTTTCGTAGCCCCACACGTATCGGGTATATCGAGGCGGTGTTTGCAGTCCCGTGTACATTAAACAGTTTCCAATACGTCAAGTTACCGTCACTCTCACCGCGTGTATTGTGGCGGAACGTCTGGGAGAGACATCGCTCTTGCGATTTTCAGGGTTCCGTATAACGTATTAAAGAAAAATGGGAGCTACGACACCATATAAGACATTTTTCTTTTGGTTTCTAGGGAGAATATGTAATAGATTATGCATTTATGATGCAGCTTTAAACCAACATTTACTGAACTCACCAAAATTAATACAACATTAAAACAGCTGAGTCCTAATAAAGCTGTCTTCAAATTAAGCGTGAAGAGGACACTAGACATATATATTTTTGGATTTATAATAACAACATTCTGGCAATAAAGATATATTTTGTATCTGCATAATAATATGAAAAATATTGTATCAGCAAAGACATAAAACTTCTCTACTCGCTACTATCATTAAACTCCTCAGTACTTGCTACTGTCATTATCACCCAATCTACCGCCTTGGGTCCAGTAGTTACGCGCTAATAACTGCCTGCAGATAATGGATATACAGACACACAGACACACCCTCCGTCGACGATATTATTTGCTTGTCCGTTGCGGGTGCGACCACTAATAGTGTGGAGTTGGGGCGATTTATAGAGAATTTGCATGAAGATTTTTCTGTTTATTCTCGAGTAATATGATTAGTTAATTTGTTGAAATTAGCACCTGAAATTGCTTCGCCAACAGAAAAATTGATTTCATAGGCAGTAAAACAACGTAATTTGGTCGAGTTATATCACGCCCAGCTGAAAGATCAAAACCAACAACCAACGTTTATTTGACTTGTCTCCTGAACAAAATATAAAACCGCCACTCTAGACTACATAGAGCAAAATTATTGTGATAAGGATATTGTTGGATGATCTGACACGTCGTGGATGAATTCACGTTTATCGTTCTCTTAAACAAAGAGTAGCTTAAAGTTTTTTCTAATTCGAATAAAGAAAATCAAAAGTATAATAAGCTGTGGTCCCAAGTGTACGTACCGACAAACCCAACACCGATGGGGTAAATCGGTAAATTACCCGCAGACTCCCCACTATTTACCCACCTCTTGCCCTTTTTGTTGGGTGCACGAACCTTATTGATTAATATCATTACACCGCAACCCTACGGGCGAAGTCGATATGAGAATTTTTAACTTCGTTTCAAAATTACCGCAGTTCGTGTGGGTGAAAATCATTTTCGTATACGTTTTGGTATTATCTATTTTTTTACTTTAAAGCAGAATAGTAATTATCATAATATTTAAATACCTACGCGACATGCGTATTGGTACAAAATATGATTTGCCTTCTTAGCGCGAATAGTTTACACTCTTATCCACGTTTCAATCACTGTTATTTACAATTGTAGAGCTCTGTTGTTTTCGTAGTTCTGCTAAGATTTAGGCATGAGTAAATAAACATAATTATTATTATTTACACGATTGAAATTGATGAAATAGCACATGTAAAAATTCTAAAAAAATCCTGCAAGAAACGTACAGTATATTTTCCGATAAAAAGCAGTGTTTTACCATAACCACTGTCACCTTTAGCTAGTTACTAATATTTTTATTAGTAACTAGCTGAAGGCGAGATTTGTCAGGGCTCGTGTCGTTATCTGATACACTTGTCTTATTTTAAATCAAATGCGTGATATTTTTCCAAGGGGTTTTACCACAAAAGTGCTCAAGTTGTGAGATATACTACAGCTCGCTCTGATTAAAAGGCTTAGTACAGCAATCAAAATAACAAATTAAATAAAGGGACACAGAATCATTAAGGCGGCAAACTAAATAAATGCAAAGTTATCCATTTTCATGTTAAGCGAAATCCCAAATTATGGGTTGCAAGCAACCCTCCCCATTTGTATACGCGGATACGCCACCAAATTATTGGTTGTGGTTTTCTGTAGAATTAATGTCTATTCAACCCCATGTTGCCTTTTCCGACCCTCAGTTTTCACAAAGGCTTTCCACTTGGTTTTCATTACAAAATATTTGATGTGAAAAGTTTCAATCAAGGAGCTTTCAACGCGTCATTTTAAAGGATTACAAGTTATAACTTTCAAAGTATATATTTTGGTATTTATATTTGCTTTGCAAAGAGCGTAGTTTCATTTTAAAATGGTGTTCATTCCTGAGGCGATTATAATTCGTTATAATTTATTTACTTTTAAATTTAAGTATGAGCAGATATAAAGGTGTGCTTCCACCGAAGCGTAGCTATCTGCTACGCTTTTACGCGTTGCGAAGAACAATTTATTTTTGAAGAACCAATAGATTGTCTTCGTTCGCCGTGTCTCGCCCAGTACAGCTATTCTATTGGATCCCAAAAACACATTCCTCGAAACGCAGCATCAGCGCAGAAACGCAGATTTATGCTCCCAAATATAATGTCACTTAATATAATTTACAAAAAAATACGCCATTCTTGCAATAAACATTTCTATAAGCTTCCAAGCTCTTCCTACATCTAAGTGCCCACTAAACGGCACGGCCCATTTGACGTGGTTTCACAATTAAATACCAAGCACCAATTGTTACGGGAGTACGATAATATAATTAACTAGTACTGCACTGCCACAATTTGATTATCGTACAGTATAGTAACATTGTGAAACTACGCAGTGGGATGGGTTGCATTTTCCATACATTTTTAATGATCGAGCGAAATATTATGTATGAAAACGCGGCCCCCTCTGTATCGTCGTAATGTGTGCGTATTTAGTCACGTCTTTATCAAACTCTCTTAACATAGAGACAAGTTTTACAATGCTTCATTGACATTTGCATTTTTTTTTTTCGTTGTTTTTATTCAGAATATTTTTCTACAAAAATATTTTATGTAGACCTCATTAGTACTACTGGTGCTTACCACCGGTTCGGGAACCAACGCGACGAGTACTAGAGTGAATATTTTTTCTAAAACCATGCTAATTATAAGTGTACGTGGACCCATCATTCTAGAAGTTCAGTATGAAGATGGTCTACTTTATATTGTTTATATTGTGGTACAATATAATGAATCAAAAATTACTAAATACTTACCGATGGTAGAAGTATCATAATTGCTGTATAACGGCGTTCTTGTTTCAAACGAACGTGATGCATCATACGAAAGAACAGTTCCAAAAAAATCCGACATAAAATATCTCTTTCAAATCGGGTGGCAGAAAGTGGCATCGCTTTGCTGAAGGAATTGAATTTTAAATGATAGACATTGTAATATAATTTTTCGCCCTTACAAGAAAATAAATAATATAATTAGTCTTTGAAACCCTAAAATCTTAGTTTGACTGTCGGTGCCGACGGTCAACAAGCGTTCTGTGCGATACAAAAATCTGCTGATTTTTTGGCATAACACACAGGCATTGAACTTCTTTAAAACGATGATGATGATGATACTTTAAATGAAACTGTTACATCTTCTGTGTCCATACAAAATTGCATCATGAATAGTCATTGTGGCTCACCCTATACTTTGGCGGCAGTAAACTTGTGGCGACGTGTTACTTTGTATCTTTGACTTCTGGACGTCTCGAGAATTCCATACAACATAAATCCATCAAAAGAGATTGCTATTTTGCGGACAATAAAACGATTGTTTTTAGTTTGTTCGCTTTGATGATGTAAATCGTTCATGTATTTGCAAAATATCTTCCTTTAGCACTACAAACATTTTAGATTAATATAAGAAACGAAACAAATAACTTTGTGGGAGTTATCGGTATAAACCTAGGTGATTGACTGCCAACGCCGCTGTAAGTTGTAACATTTACTATATACTTTTTTCACGTTTGTTTACAGAAAAGTCTACATTAATAAATTGTAACATTGACTGTAAGTAATTAACAGTAGCTATAGCAATGAATCATTTATGAATGAACTCAAAGCAGATAATATATCATGTTACTACCGCGCGCGTTGTGAAGACTCAAATACGACCCAATTGGGTCGTCTTTTATTTAGTCTGTCCCTTTTATGTAAATGGCATATCGTATATTTGTTTCACTTATCTGTCAAAGTCCAATTTTGAATTTGAAAATTGTTCGGAAGAGATTTAAGCCGGAAAATAGTATGAACGTAACAAATCTGTATAAGTAGAATATCATTGCAATGAATATAAAGCATAAAACAACAATTGCAAAAAAAATATATATGGTGTTGTAAATTGTGATTGCTATAATATTCCACATTCACAAGTGTCTGACGTCTGTACGTAACTGTTATTATTTAAGTAAGTATTCCAGATAATAAACGTTACTCTTACAATTTTGACGTACCCTAGGGAACAATTTTGACGCCCATCTTTTTTCGCATTCATCTTTAACTCTTTAGGCATTTACTGAGGGTCATATAAGATGCTCACTGGACAGTGTTCTGAGAAGAGCCGTTTCCTCGCCGTAAATCATTTTAACATCTCTCAGGATTGCTACTGCAATGATTCGCAGTATCTGAGTATTTCAATCTATGGACTTGACAGTAAGCGTTTTACGACATATCACATAAAGAAAAGAAAAGTAAGGTTATCGTTGTCTTATAACACTTTGAATATTGTTATAGTAACTTTAGGCAGAATAATATTTAGATAATTTAAAGGTTTCTTGTTTAAACTATACACTTCATTATAAAAATTACATTCATGACAAAGACTACTGGATTGACAACAAGTATGTTGATAATAGGTTCTTTCATTCGGCTTGAAATCACATTCTTTGATGTTAAGGACATCAGCAAAGTTAACTATGTTTAGCATAATTATATTATTCATATATGCGTAGTATATCTTCATCTGAGCAACTTACTAAGACACTAACTACAAACAAGTTCGCTCGAGTATCTATTACCCTCCCCTTGCCTAGTTCACCACAATACGTCATTACAGAAATTACCGCCTCAGATCAAAGTAATTCCACGTATCAATGACAAGAATACTTGATTAGAGGGGTGACAGAAGATAGCCCTTTAAGTATAGGATTAGAAAAAAGCATAATGACAGTATACTGTATCTCTAAAGTCGATACAAACTTATTATAAAAAATTAAAAGCAAAAACGCTACCTGTTTTTTTTTTAATTATTTGAACTTAATCATATGAAAACATCAGCGTAACAAATAAATTAAAAACTATATTAGAAAATAATGAAATTATTAATGATACCAGTAATGTTATACAATAGTTTATGATGACTGACGTTGAATTAATGATAATTTCTAATTAAGCTTTATGGCTGCTACTACAAATTCAATACAATAATAAGGCTTATTAAATGAGCAATAAAGCTACCACCTAGAATACAGATAGAGATCTCAACTTCTGAACATTCGTAAAACGCACATAAAAGTATTGACATACATGCTGGGAGGCCATTTGCAATTTGCACGACAAGATGGCGGCTGACTTATACGAGCAACAAGTGCCAAATGGAATTCAATATTATAGTAATTTTATAAAAACTCAACCTGTTTGCGACCCTTAACTTTCTTAAAATATAGACTTTGAGGTCGTCTGGCAGTAGGAAGCAACTGTCAGAAATGCCCGGCAGTAGAAGATGAGATTCTTACAGTTACTCAGAAGAAAATGAGTTAAAAAAATGAGCTTAACTCTTTATGGAAGGTCAGGCAGACCATCAGAAATTTATTCCTCCTAAAGTATATTTTCTTCCGGTCCTGGCCTTCCGGTTCTTTAATTGTGGGTAGCTGGACATCATCGATCCATTTTCTTCTTGGTCTACCGGTGGTCTCTTTCCCGGAAATCTACCCTCTATGAACAATCGTATAAATTCGTATTAGGTCTCCACCTCTTTGTAGGTGATTGAAAATAAAGTACCCGCAACCGAAACTCCACGGTTGCTAGTCCTTCTCACCTCTATTATAGGAGTCATAAACAGGAACATTTTCAGCTTTATAAATTGACAAAAGTCTGGCTGCCGCTGGCTTAGGTTAAGCCTTACTCCGGAAACTAATTCGATTTCGATTACGAGTGTGTTCAGATGTCCATTTTGATTACTTCCGAAAAAAACTCGAATCACGTTTACCAAAGGTCAAACTTCCCGATTCTGATTAGTTACAAATTGAGCCACCGCATTATCTTGTGCTAGTAATGATGCTGGGAGTAGGTCCTACTGAGATCAAGTTTTTTCGATTCTTGATCGTCTCAAGAGTGAGGGCAGATCAACTCCTTTTAGCCAAGACGTTTTCTTTGTCGCTTCTTTATAGAATGCCTAAGCTGTGTCCGCGGTTTATTAGGAAATAGTACATTACGCATCTAGGGCAGGAAAATAAGAAAATTTCTTATTTTCCTGTCCTAGGTGCGTATTAATGTACCACAACAACAATTACATGTGATCTGAGGCTTTCTTATTTACTGTCCATGGTGCATATATCTTATCGACGGAGGCGGAAAATAGCAACATCGGTAAGCGCAGCGGGAAGAAAGTTGACGTTTTCCGCTCGGAGGTGAGAAAAATAAATTGTGATATTTTCCCGCGATAAAAAGTAGCATAATATTATGTTTTAATCCAGCGTATTAACTAACTCCATACCAAACTATATTAAATCGATTCAGCCGTTTAGACGTGAAGAAGTTACTAACATACAACCTTTATAATATTAGTATGACAAAATGTTTGGAATCGACATAATCTTTCGATAATATGAAGTTGACATTCGATTAGTGTATTTATCAAAATGTTAGGAATTTCCCTTATCGGTTTATTGATCTATAAAGAAGCGATAAAGAAAACGTCTTGCCTAAAGGTCCAGAATATCAGAGAGTGCTGCAGCAATTGGTATTAGCCGACAAGAGTCATAAGTCTTTAATGAGGTCTTAATATTTTATGAGGACTTTTATTTGAATATTTACTGCTATATATAATATTTACTGCTGTATGATACGCGAAGCTTATAGCGTTTCTAGATTTATAGTGCGCACTTCTCAAATTAAAATTTAATCGTTTATAGAGGTTAAGTGAGATGTCAAGTCCTACGTAATCTCGGATTACAGTACAAGAAAATTATGCAATATATTATAAGGTATAAGAAAACTAAGTGATCATGTACTAGTGTGCGTTTAATGTTTATAGAAATCACTGTTTAGTGTTCACACGATCACCTTATATGAAAATCACTGTAAAAGAATTTTGAAAGTTAATTTGACTTCAACGTTTCTATGAAAAATGAGCAAAGGTTATGAATTTGCCCCTATACAGTATACAGTTGATAAGAAAAAATAACTCGTCCAGCGCTACTTTTAACAGTGAGTATACAAAGGGCACTTACACAATGCACTATTGCACATCCTGAAGTTATTACTTTTAACTATGCTATATTTAGCATAGTTTTATTACAGCCTGTACAATTTGACGTAGGCAGTGTGTAAAAAAACATTAGAATCATTAAAGAAAATAAGACAGGTAGGTATATTTTTTGCATGTTGAGTTTGAGATTCTCATAGGAGTGAATAATTTCTTCTAATCTGTGGTCATGTTGAACAATGAGACAAGTAGGTAGGTAATGAGTCTGGATAAAATAATGATTCAGACAGACGCATTATCTACTTAGAAGCTATTGTCATCTGTAGACTGTAGTCTTTAAAACTTCTAGTACAATAGAAGTTATATTACAATATAAAGACTTTTTGTACAAGGAAATGCCTAATCCTTATCGTGCAATATAAACGTATTCATTTTCAAACTAAGTATAGTCTTCCAAACGCAGGATATTATGATATTATAGCTACAATTATAGACCTGGATCCCAAAAGGATAAGATATAACTTACTTTCTGATGGATGAAACCATAGATTCTTGGTAGTGCCTCGTGAACTTAGAATACCTGCGAATTTGTGTAGCTCTAAGTGTGACCCCTGTTCAGGTACAAGGTACATAAATATAAATGGACAGTTATGCTATGGGCAATTCAAAGACAAAAACATGATGAATACTGACAATGAACTTTAATTTCTTAGCTTTAGTCATTGCTGAGAAAAATCGATATCGCTACAGCCTACAACCAAATTATCAAGGCGTCGCCTTAAGCTAAAAGTTATAAGTATACTTTAACCCCAGGGCTCAAAGTATATCTGTACCAAATTTCAGCAAAATCGGTTAAGCGGTTTGGGCGTGAAGAGGTTACAGACAGACAGACAGACATTTTTACACATTATGAGTGAGTGAGTGAGAGTGAGTATAGCTCCATGTAGAGCTTCACAAATTCGAAGGTATTCTAAGTACATAAGGAACTACTAAGAACCTAAGGTTTCATCCATATTGTGATATGTCATAATATGTGTTATCGCTCTGGGATCTGGGTCTAACAGGTAGGCACTTGACTAGGTATATGACCAAAAAATACTAAATTGTATCCATACTTTAATAATATTCACTACATGTTACAAAGGGGAGGTACAGTCTAGATATGGACAGACAGACAGACGGACAGACTGAAATGTCTTTGATATCGGGTCCCGTTTTTACCCTTTGGGTAAGGAAAGAGGGGAAAATTATCCATCTTTGTTATTATACTATGCAGTATGCTGACACGGACAAAGTCGCGGGCAACAGCTAGTAGAAAATAAATTCTTGCAATATCGTATTGTTTTCTAAGGTGTTACATTAATTTATAAAATAAAAACAAACACCTTTGAAAAAAAAAATAGCAACAAAGTTATTTTCAAAACGTCTGATAATAATTTTGGTCATTGAAAAGTGTCTTACACTACATGATACTTGTTCAGAACAATAATCTACAAATTATATATAAATATTAGCCATCAGAAAAAAAGTAAAGTAAGGCTCATTTTTTATCCACTTTGGTACCTGGTACCTGACCAGGGGTCACACTTAGAGCTACACAAATTCGTAGGTATTCTAAGTTCACGAGAGACTACCAAGAACCTATGGTTTCATTCATCAGAAAGTAAGTTATGTCTTATCCTTTTGGGATCCAGGTCTATTAAGAGCGCCTTCACATTACGTCGCAAGCAGTGCGGCTGCAGCGCGGCTGCAGCGCTGCAGCCGCGCGACTTCATACAAAAGAAAGTCGCGCGGCCGCTGCGCGGCTGCCGCACCACTGGCGACGTAATGTGAAGGCAGACATAAAATGTTTTTTTTTTTTTTTAATTAATTATCTAGCCTTAAGCCCTTTGGTTAAACACACTTTTAATGCATTTACATGGCATTATATTCATTGCACACAAAGATCTAATCACCAAAAAATTCTATGCATTAATTTCACAGTTTACCAAACTACAACCTCGTGAGAACTTAACATTTAATATCAAGAGCTAATCAACCGAGTGCTTTCCTAGCTTAATTATACGGTTATAAAGTAAACCGTATCCAAGATGCCAGGCTGCCAGACTTGCCAAGCCTGCCAGACGTCAACTACGCCCAGTATGTCCTCGCATGCCAGACTAGGGACCCTAAAATGCCCCATGACCCTTGTTAGCGTGAGACCTTATGATTAATCATTAATTAAAGTTGGATATTTCGCATGCAGTGTTGAAATATCCGTTGATCTTTGTTTTAATATCTCTATGGTTGATCTTATCAAAATTATATTTGCAGCGTGCGTTTTCTGAATATCTTCAGAAAGATTTTATCGAAATATTGCGTTGTAAACCCTATCTGATTTTAATATTACCGGATGTTTTCTCTAAATAAAATTCAATATCCTCTTTTGCTGCCAACAATAATGCTTAAAGGGTTTTATACTACTTCTTATAGAGCAAATTTCAGGTACCTAAGTAATTTTATAACCTCTTCTCTATCATTTTGTTGGTTATTATTATGCAGATATTCTTTGCCCTTTGACTAAGTCCCATTTTACTACAGAAACTCTAATTCTAAACAACTTTATGCTATCTAAGTTTTCTTAGCCAAGCAAACATCTCATCTATGCTATCCTAGTACCCGTTCCACTCCAATGCTATCAGTGGGACATTTTAGCGTCTGACATCCGATTCCGGGCTAGACGTATGCGGGAATGCCCGGACATCTCCCGTGAATGCCCGGACATCTCCGGGGAATGCCCGTCACATTGCCCAATATCACTCTGTACATACTGAAGCGGAGATGCTCTTACTTAGAGGTATTCGATACTTGAGCGTGCAGTTTAGGGAATGATTTTAGGTTGACTTAAGTTGTTAGGTAAAATGAATACTTAGCTACTGAAGATTACTTTTTCATAATATTGTGTCTCTGTCTGTTACTTCTTCACGTTCACCTGGTATTATATTGTAATTCTGAGAGGCCTGGGAAAGGTCTATAGGTTTCAACACGGGAAAAATTAGAATTTGTTTGGGTTGGAATCTGGATCGACCGTATAAATACGACGATAGAAAACCAATCATAATATTGTGTGTCTGATTGTTACTAGATGTCTAAGTATGTAAGATAGATACGCAAGTAAACAACTTATCCTGTAATCTTAGTAGCGTTATGACTGTAAACCTTTTCCAGACATTTGGAAATCGAATCCACGACCACGTCAAGCTATAAGCCATTAGACCACGGGGTCATATTTAATCAGGCATAGGACGGCTAGATCACATGCAGCAGTAATTAAGCGCAGACACTGGACTGTAACAGATTATCCTAATGAATATTCGCCTCCTACACCAGATGGGGGTTCAAATTTATTTGTCTAACTCCTATGTACTGGTACCATCAGAAGTGCTACGTTTGTAGTGGTGAATTCGGTGATTATAGTAGTGACATAAATAAATAAATAATAATAATAAAATACTTCATGGTTAGTCTTTTCTATATTATAACTTCACTCCACTTATCCCAACTTATTTAAAATCCAATGACAGCTACATAAAGTTCTGAGGGAAATAATTATGTCTAGCAGCAAAAGAGGACATTTTTGACTTAAATACAAATGAAAAAATAAATGTTCGATGAATTAAGCTGACAAAGAAATGGAAAAGCCTACAGAAAATGAAGTATTTCGTTCAATACAAATAATCTGATGTATTTTATTAATCCTTCAAGCCCCTTATGAGCACCGGTGATCGCGACAGCAATAGAATACAATAGCATTTCCAAGAATCCGCGGTCGAAGGATTAGAATGCAAATTTTATAATTTTGTATTTCACAAAATATATTTACACCAAATCGCCATAATCGCCTTAATCAAGGCTATCGATACTATCACTATAATATTCTATACTCAATAGCTGTACCCAGCTATTAGTATAGTGTACAGTGCGGAAACCACATCAGTGCTGGCAGTGGCGGGTAATTACGAATCAATTAACTAATTAGTACCCCGTGCCCGACGCGACAGTCTGGGTATGTGATTCAAAATCTATGTTTCATGCCTGCACGATTTGGCGCAGTGTACCTGAATTTAAAATCCAGTACAATTATTTGAAGCTATATTTGTACGTATTTAGTTGCGTTATTAAGAACTTTATATTTTAATTATCGAATGTTAAAAAAAGTCCTAGGGACTGCTGGACTGGACAGCTGCCTGATGGTGCCTTAGCAAACCTGGCTATCCTATTGTTATGGGATAGCCATTTACTATATTTAGTAAAGCTATGGTATGATAAATAATATAAGAATCGTTAAGAATGAATCAAATAGAGTGGCAATTGTTTAGAGGAGGAAAGTAGAGACTGGCAAGAATTCGAGTACTAACAATTTTTTGTAAGTCATTAATTCATCCATGTGTTCAATAAGTTCATTACGATATCCATATGCTTGCAAAATAGTCTTGACGAGCAGTAAATATCAAAAATACTCCTTGGCTTGGTACGTCTATCAAAAATACTCAGCTTATTCTTAGATCCAAAAATTGTCTTACCCAGAATCTCCCAGTTATAATTTTAGGGCATGACTCATGTCGCTTGTTTATTTGGAGCGTCTGACTCAATGTTGCCAGAAACCTAGATGATACAGGAATATGGGGGAGGTTATCTACCGTGATGATATTAATATTCCGATGTTGACAGCCTTCGATGTATCGAAGGCAAAAACTACATAAAATACGTGTACGCATTTTTTTTTAGAGTAGTTTTTGCATTCTCTTGTATTTTTTAAGGTCTTAGAGGATAAGGAGAATTGAAAGGAATCATTTCTGATTATTATTAAAATTATTTTGTCACTCCCTTACTAGATAACATATTTTTGCAGCGATAAAGCAGACCATGTATACTGTATAGTTATTTGCAGTGTAAAAAAAAAAATATTAGAAGAGTTTCTGTGGTTGGTAAGTATTACGTGTAAAACCGGCTTTACATATTGGGCCAAAACATTGGGCCAACGTGTAGAGGTGTACTTGGCCATAAGTTGGGAGCGACACGACATTCTGTATTCTACAAGTTGTCCCAATGCACTGACTGAATGAGTTGTCTCAATGACGTGTGTGTACACGTACAGTGTCTGTAGAAGCCTACTTGGTTATAAGGTTGGAGCGACATTCCGTACTCTATAAGTTGGGCCAATGCGCTGGCTTAAGGCTGCTCTTTCGAAAAAAGCGTGCAGATGAAACAACTTTTCATCGGCATTAACAGAGAAATTATATCTGAAAAAAATAATTGTAATCTACATGATATGATACGTCATTTGGTTTTGCCATATTTTTTCTATCGGTATCACATAATAAAGAAATAAAAAACCAAATCACCTCCAAATCGTTGAATGAAACCACTTTACTCCTTCATTATTTATCAAAAGAATATATAAAAAATATCTACTGCTTTGCAATACATAAGTTCATAATTTGTTTTTTTTTTACTTTTTTGAAATTTGTATTATATTAAGCCTTAAAAAGGTTTTTTCTCCTATTTCGCCCTATCATGGACGCGGCGAGCATCGTAACCGCCACCGTACAAGGCGCGCTGTTATCAATGTTATTTTAATGTCATTTACGTCGATATTCGCACTGCTAATTTAGGGAGAGAGGGCCCTTAATGAGTTTGTTCAATGTGTACAGCAGACTTAACATTATACAAGCTACAAATACGCATTCCCCAATTACTTATGTTAACTGACAAATGGATCCCACCAAAACATGAAATGTAAAAGGAGCCAAGCAAAATATTGCATAGCTATTCAATACTCTGTCCTAAAAAGTTTTCAGATCACATTTAAGCCAAGCCTTCAACTTATTTTGTAATTTAAATCAACATTCAGTAAAAGTATCAATAGATTTCTTTATTTTGTAATTATTATTGTGGCTTGGCAATGAGCACAAGAGAAATAATCAGCTACTAATTGGATTTATTGGGTACCATCAGCCACATGTGTCGTTACATATTAAAACACTTTACGCTTGCCGTCTGTGTAAGTATGAACTCCTCCTAATATGCAGTTTTATATTTGTTTCTCAATAGGAACAATGAGCACAATATAACAAATAGAAACAATGGCAATGAGCACAATTGCTCATTGCCAAGCCACTATAATAATTATAAAATAAAGAAATATATTGATACATTTACTGAATGTTGATTTAAATTACAAAATAAGTTAAACGCTTGGCTTGAATGTGATCTGAAAACTTTTTACGACAGAAGTATTGAATAGCTATGCAATATTTTGCTTGGCTCCTTTTACATTTCATGTTTTGGTGGGATTTCATTTCTTTTTTGAAGGTTTTTTCTTTTCTTTTCAGGTCATGTTATAACTTTTCTGTACTTAGCTTGGCACCCATTCCGTATCTCCTTTAATATATTTTTTCTTTGAGGCTTCGTTAGTTCTATAGGTGGACATCGTAACGTAAATACTTCTGAGTTCTGAGTCGATTATTATGTTCATAATATATAATTGACTCTTAAGCTAATACTTGAAGGTGGTCATTACCGTTGAATACATAGCAGCACTGTTATAAGCGTCTTGACGTTCTTCGCAGGAAAGAAGCACACCTTATTTCATGCGATAACTTAAAAGTTAAAACTCCCATATTATATCGAGCAAGTAAAGAGTGTATATCTCAGTACTGATTAGTGATTACATTTATAGTATTAAAATCGAATTTAACTATTATTTCATTATTAACGTTGTTAATATTATTTTTTATTTAATTCATACCATTTCATTAAGTTCATGACTAACTTAAAGCCTTTTGTACGTCAAACAAATATGCAGTCGAAACTCATAATGTTCTTGCAAAGTTACAAACATAAAAATATTTTATTTTATTTACTTGTATTATTATTATATTATTTTTCAATTTCAGTTTTTAGGTTTCCCTGCCCAAAGGATGAAAACGGGGCCCTATTATTAATAAGTCTTCGCTGTCTGTCCGTCGTACATCCGTATGTCACCACTCACCAGGCTGGATCTCGAGAACCACAATAGCTAGATAATTGCGATTTTCACAAATTATGTATTTCTGGTGTCGTTATAAAAGCTAATAGTGTAATCAAAATAAAATAAATTATTAAAGGGGCGCCTCATACAACAAACACGATTTTTTTTCCTATTTTTGCTCTATGTCCATAATGGTAAGACTACGGTTTTTGAAAATTTCAGGAAACGCTCAATTTTACGTTAACTTTAATAATTAATAATAAAAATTAAATAAACTTATTATCAAAGGGGGGCTCCCATACAAATTTACGGTACGGAACCCTATGCACGCCAGTCCGACTCGCACTTGGCCGGTTTCATAATTTTTCCTTTCATTGTGAATAAAGATCTATCCGGGTACCAAATTTCAAGGTTCTAAGTCTGCTAGAAGTACCATAGAATTTTGATGATCTGTCAGTCAGTGACAAAACGTAGTAACTTTGACCATCCGTAACTACTAAACTATTTATCGAAATTTCATGTAATTTGGAGGTTAAGCTAGTTTTAATATTTGCTCCTAGTGACCGAAATTTGAAATCCCTAGCTTTGTTAACATCGAAGATAAAGGGGGTGTGAAATAGCCGCGAACCGCTTCGAGAAAAGTATGGTACGGCCGTGCCTTTGCTAAAAAGCTTGGTTCAGTTTTACTCACATCGCGGTATATCTGGATTCTTGTAATACTGCGAAAGACTTGCACAGACTACCTACTACAGTAAGATACAGAGATTTCGCGCCAATTTAAATATTACGACTTACTTGCCTAAGCATTATTGTTCTTATAGTTAGCTAGATGGATTTCTAAAAAGTTGAATAATAATGTACATTTTAATGTAAATAAATAGAATGAGATTATTAGTCTATTCTTAAAGAAACTTAATAGTTTACTGCAAATTATTAATTTAAACTTAAATTATTTTCAGGTCTTCCTGCCGTTACTGAAGTCACAAGTAAGTAACGTAAATATCATATCCTTTAAACATAAATACGTCTTTATGTAATATATATGAAGGTCAGATGACACCAAATAATCAGTGGCATGCGTTACTATTATAATATTTAATACTTAATTTTAATTAAATAAGTTCATCGCCAAGTTTAGCTTCGTCTCGTCTCGTTTCGTTCGATGTAAATGGCCCTAAGTCTCTATCGGAAAATACTCTGTATATTTGACTAATGAGTTGATACAGAAATAACACTTTGATTTGTAACTTACAGTTTTAATTACTTCTGACGACACGACTACGATACTATATTTACAAATTTCCTGCAATGTAGAGCAATTTCAGTGGGGTCTTTCAGGCCCCGCGTGAGCACCGGTGATAGCGACAACAATAGAATACAATAGCAATTCCTGGAAATTCCGACTGAAGTATTAAAATATTCATTTTCGGAAGTCTTTTTTAAACTGCAAATTGTTGTTTAATGTCAATAAGCAGCGACATTACTCTAACTGCCAACTAAATACTTAGGGGTGAATAAAATTGAGAATAATTTTAAAGTAAATAATGCAAATAGTAATTATTAAATGCCAATAAGCATTTACATTATCCTGACTGCCAATCAAACACTAAATTTAATTTCTAATTTATTTCTGAGCTGAAAGTCACATTTCTAGATAGAGAACTCTGATGACAAAATTATAGGGCTCTATCTAGAAATTCTAGAAATCTTCATAAGACTAACAATAATCGCTTATGAAATTATTATTAGTATAATCTGAAAGCTTTAAGCAGTACCAACGATACATCGTACGACAAATCGTCCCTTGTAAAAATGAAATATTTTGATGAGTAACCAAGGTTTAATTCTATCGGGTGGTCTGGCGCGATAATGTCTTTTATTTTTACACGCACTTACACTCGATAGGTCAAGTATCGGAAATGGTTTACAATATTGATAAATTTTATTCCCGGTCGATACTTCAGACACTTTTAATATGAATTACTCTAAAAGCTATATATAAAAACAGATGGCTATACTCATTTATCAGTGAAAGTATTAAAGTAGTTACTTTTATAGATTGATACTTCGTCTTTATCTTTTACTTTTAGAAACTAATTGCTGTATTTTAATAGAAGCGTAACAACGTACTCCGTTCGAGTGAGGGCCAACCCACACGTACCACAACCACACCACGTCGCAACGACAAAATGCCCTCAAGCAGTGGTTACGTGTGGACTGTGAATGGTGTCGCTGCAGCTTTTTGTAGTTGCGTTGTGGTACCGACAAAACGTCGACGTGGTTGCGTTGTCGCCAGTTGCAGTAGTATCACACAAGTTGTCGACAACGACTGCAAAATGTGGTACGTGTGAATAGTCCAGTTCATTTACAATACGAAATATGCGCCCGACCACGTGGTGTGGTTGTGGTTGTCATGTGGTTGTGGTACGTGTGGGTTGGCCCATAATAACTCAGTAAAATAAATAATAAGATCTGTAAAACAGATCTAAAACGTACACGGCTGTTTTGGTGCATGGCCAAATATGAATCTCATCCAAGTATTATTTAACATGCAGCCTCAGATCAATAAAAAAGAAAGACGGAGTATTTACAGGTAATGGGGTGAAGTCGCTGTCGATCAATGTGTGCGTCACGCCTAGCATAAATATGCTAGGCGTGCGATTGTGTGCAAAAAAATAATGTTGCCAACTCAGGGTTTTAGATTGTCAAACTCCCATCCTGTTGCAGTCTTATTAAACTACTAAGTAATGACTACAAAAGTTGCTATCAAACTAGATTGTTAATCATCATTCATTAGTAATTGCTGAAAAAAGTAAATACTTAAATATCTATATCTAATAAATTATGTGTTTCAACTAAGAACAGACAGACAGACAGACAGACATACATACAGACAAAAATTGTAAAGAATGTTGTTTTGTGTACGCAGTATGTATCGTATACAGATTAATATGCAAATAGTAAAAAAATCTTTCAATACTACAAACAGACACTCCAATTTTATTTATATTAATACTTCAGGCCCCGCGCGAGCACCGGTGATCGCGACAACAATAGAATACAATAGCAATTCCTGGAAATTCCGACTGAAGTATTAATAGATTTTAAATGAATAACGAATTTTAGGTTAAAAATAAACATTTGTCAAGATAATACAGCACGTAATATTTTTCCCCTATTATGGGGAAAAATATCTTGCGACCAGCATGCAGCACTGGTTGAGGTTCTGTTTTCCGAGACTCCCGAGACAATTTTTAAAACTAATAAATTAAATTCGTTATTTCGGTGGTAATACATAAATATTCAACTAATTGTGAAACGTAATCCCACAAGGTTTCTTTTGAGCACAAGAATTGTTTTTGCACCATTTAACGATGCAGGACGGCATATTTTGATATTTCTTGACACAGATGAAAACGACATGTGCCGTCACTCGTTGAAAACGGAATGGCGGGCGGCCGGCTTCCTATGGCCGTTTCGGCTTCCTATTGCCTGCCTCACCGCGTAGCATGGATGGCTCTGTCTATCTTTTTTTATTGGTCTGAGATGCAGCTGAAATTTTAAATTTCCTCTGTCTTTATAGAGTAAGAGTCAGCGGCAACGTTCGTCATTTTGTGAAAGCTGAAAGTTTTTTATAGAGGTAAGAACGATCAGCAACTATGGAGTTTTGTGTCGCGACAGCTTTAGGAGGTATCAAGTAGTGAAGGTGTACCTTTCTTCAAAGTATAATATTAATCTCAATCTCGTCTTTCATCATCAATGTAGTTTTCTACTAAAGATGATACGTTAAAGGTTATAATGCTCTTACTTCTATAATGATAGGGTTACAGAAAAAAATTCAGCTTTTATAAAATGCAGACGAAGCTCTGACTACCCATGGGTATTGGACCATTACGAAATATAATGTCTATTAAAATGCATCGCTGTTCGTTTTATTATGTGTCCGTGACCATGACATTTCAGAGTAATGTTTTGAATCAACTGCCAGTACAGTGTACACTTGTACAGTGCATAGCTAAGGGCTGGGACACCAAAACACGATACGACGTCGCGTCGTGAGTTTGTGACGTGACACGATATACGGCACGACGTCGCGTCGCAGAAACTTCTTTGAATTTTGAATAACAACTGTCGTGAGTTTCTACGACGTGACGTCGTGCCGTGTACCGTGGCACGTTACGATGTCGCGTTGTAGTTTTTTACGATGCTCGTGGTGGATTCCCAAGACACGACGTCGCATCATGAAACAACGTCGCGTCGTGGTACGACACGACGTCGTATCGTGTTTTTGTGTCCCGACCTTACGCAAGTCACAATATTGTGTTACTTCTTTATATATAATTTTCTAGTGCCATTTATTATTTTGGCATCAATAATTAATGAAATCACGGGAATCGAACCCGTTATGAATAAGTAATTTCATATTTTTTACCATGATAGCCGACAAAAATTATTACGACGAATCAATGCTAATTCGACTTATTTTTAATAATTTATTAATTTACAGTCAATTTGGTTAGTTATGTAATAATGATGATAAATTTATTTATTTTTGTATTTTAAATGAGGAAAATATAAACAAAACACTTTTTTCATATAGACGTTTAATCGTTTGAAAAATATCACAGTTTTAAATACAGTATTTACACTTTACACTAGTCGTCATTGGCAGTTGTAAATGCTAGGCCGTAGCTCGTTGTTCAGTCTTCGGGATGAGTATAGTCGGGGCTTAATATGTTTATAATGAACAAATAGGAGCACGGTCGACAGAAATGTCTTCTGCCGTTTGAATAAAGACTCTAGCATACATAAAATATAGTCTTCTTTGCCTCGAAACTTGATTTTTTATGAATTCACGTCATTTTTGAAGTTTGTGGGAAATTATACTGTTTTTAGGGTAAGTACACTAAAATATAATTTGAGTTAAATTACATTTCTGTCGATAATGCTTGAGGGGTTATAATTATGGTAGAACACATATTTATGGCTAGAGTTTATAATATGTAATGCAAGTAACGTAATATTATTGTTAATAGTGATTAACAATTGCCATTTTCGATTTAGGGTTTCCGGTCGAGCATGTGTGTAAAGGAGGCTTAACGTGTTTACATTTTACAAATAAATTGATACAACAGCTAATTTATATATTGTAAATATATCGGCTTATGTTATGAAGGCTTTTTACAAATTGCATAAAAATGAGTACAGGCTTAACAATGAGTTTACAGATTTAAAATATTTCGTTTTTTTTATTAGGAGGTAGTACTATTTGAGTACATACTACTAAATAATAGTAACAAGTCGGTTTACACCTAAATATTTAACAGTAATTTTATTAGTCAGTTTAAAATAGATTTGGTCAGTTTAAAAGTAAAATAATAAAATCAGGCGCTTGTTAAATGTAATTTTTTAATAACCTTATTTCGAAAGTGTTGCCAAAACATTCGATAACGTAATTTACTGCAATATACAGGGTGCAATTAAACCTACCTGTCAAATTTTTTCCAGGGCTTAGGTATCATTAGGAGATTCCATTTAACCAAAAACAATTGGGTGTTATTTTTTTAATGACATATTTTATCCCATTTAAAATCGTTGCAGAACGGTCACTCGCGGCGCACAGAAATGAGCGGGGGTGACGCGGGGTGAGGCGCGCGCGTCGTGTCCATTAATTGTAGTTAATGGACTCAACATGTTAGTACTGAATAATTAAAAAAAAGGTGTATTTTTATTTTTAACAAGGATCAATATATATCAAAAATCAATAAATATATCAGGTAGGTTTAATTACACCCTCTATTTTAATATAGCTAAACGCCAAGTGTATTAGGTTCGATTTATTTGCATCCGCGCGACTGAGCTGTACGACCGCTAAATTGCGAGCTCACAAGCAATAATTTTATGTAACGATTCATATTAATAATATTATTAATAATAACGGTTCAATCGCGCCACTATTTACAAATGATTTCATTTGTTGTGATTTTGTTGTGTAGCGGGCAGCAGCCAAAAAGCGCTGTCGCGCGGACGCAAATAAATTAAGCCTAATATTATAGATGTTAGTATATACAGTATATTTACAGTAAAATATACAGGGTCTTAGTATCTAAGAAGTGGAACTCAAGAGGATTTTGACACTAACTCCAAGGCACAGTAACAGTTCTACATCGCTTCTAAAGCAAAGCAATCTTACAAAATAGAGTCCTACTCTTTGCTGAAAAACTAATAAATGTTCAAATAATTATAATATTAAAAGTTCTATCAGATAAATGAATTCATAGGCACCTTCGTAATTTGGTCGCGTTATGTCAAGTCTAGCTAGATCAAGACTTTGAGGAACATAACGCTACCAAAAACCTAGATCCACCATATCTGCCTATAAACCTATAAATTTTCTCTGATACAATAAGATTATTATCAAAAGCATCTAGATTTATATTAGGAATTGACATTAGGCAACCAAGTTATTCTAAAAATATTGGATCGTTAACAAATAAACCTAAGTTAAAGTCTTATTTATAATTTGGAAACTAAAATACGTATTAGGTATGCTTACAGCGAAAAGTGTTAACTAAAAAAATAATAATAATTTAATGAATTAAATTATTGATAACATAAAATTAGTACTCATACGTCATTTGTTTGTAAAGTGTCTCTCAAATTATAATTCCATACATAGCTGTTAGTATCTTTGAAGTTTTAACTATACCAAAGGAACTCAAAGTTACTATAACTCTGATGTACTAATGCCGGCTGCTAAGATTTTTTGACAGAAGTTTATCTATTCGCTGCCGTTTTTGGTTATAATGTCAAAACATTAACCAATCAACAACGAATATATAAACTCCTGTCAAAAAACTCACAAACCGGGCTTAAAGGCCCCGCTACACAGGAAGGCCAATCTTATCGGACCGACTGCAGGCTGATCTGACCGGACGTTTTTATGAATTCCTGTTTCTGTACACAACTCCTCAGGTCTGCGATCAAACCGATCAGCAAGACAAATCTTGTGACAGTTATGCGACAGGCATTGACAGCAAAAATGTTTTGTAATTTTATTAGCCTGTTGCTTAATTGTCGCAAGATACGTAATCAATTAATCATCCTGCATAACGATTAGGCTTTCCGTATATGAAGGTACTAGATTATTTGACTATAGTGAGGCAGATTTTGTCTCGATAGCTGTCCGTATGTCCGGGGGGTAAGGTCACCGCCACGTCCACTTTGGACAAAGATGGTGGCTGTGACGTCATCAGCTCCGCGAGCTGCGACGACGAGCATTCGCTAGAACGTGACGTCATCGTGCGCGCTGCAAGAAGTTGACACATGACTACCCTTAAGTCCTAGAAGTTATGTAAAAATAAAATATGGTAAAACACCAAATCGTAGGCACTATAAAAAACCTGTTATAGAAAATGCAAAATTAGCAGTTACCAACAACTAGTTTTCCCTGTTTCTTTGTAGTGACACTGTTTTTAGAAATATTATATTTTCTAATATTGTAAATTCTAATTTGAATTGCAAAAATTTTTGTAATGGTTTCACGAGAATTGCTGAACCAATTTGCATGAAATTCTGTATGTAGATACTGGAAGTACCTACCCAAAAAGACATAATATGATTATGAAGGCCGTTATCACGGAAAAATACGCGCTATAAAAGAATTTCCACGCATTCATAAAGGACAAATTATTTCACTATAAACACAAGAAAAGGAGAAAACAAATTGTATTATCAAAAAAAAAAAACAGAAAGAAAATTTTTATATTTTATTTTTACAACTTACTATTAGTGTAACAACTGGAGGCGGAGTCACCGGACGGACTGTACGGTTTCATCTCATAGTGGTTGCTCCCGCCGATAGACTGCTGATGGCTGCGAGTGCCGAACGGTGAGGCGTAGCTATAATAAAAGTTTAAGTTACTATCTGTTTTGAAAGATAGGTAGAATATTGCGGTTTGTAAATATAACGTAGACTGTAAATCAAATTTTCTCTAAAAATTTTTGGCTTTGACTGTACTTTTCAACACATTAAAGTAAGTATTTTTATTATATTTTTGTCATAATTTAACAGTTTAGCTCGCCAAAAATGGAAGAAGAAATCGTAATGTTCTCGCAAGAAACCAGAAAGGTGGTGTCAGTTAATTACTGTTAAGGCGCTATATTGAAAAAACTGTCCTCTTTGACGTAATACTATAGGTCCCTCAGAAATGTTACAAATCTGGTAATGAGATAATATATAGGTCTACCAGAATCTGATGGCAATTTTTGTCATCAGATTCTGGTAGACCTATACATATCTTCATAGCCTTATCTAGAAACACGATTAATGTATTTTGCATCGATACATATTTTAATTTTCGAAATGACCTCTTAAAATACGAAATTTGAAGATTACTTTTAAACGAAAATAGATGTATTGTAGGAAATTAGTCTAATTGATAGACACCTTTACAACTCAAAATCGTATAGAAGCATTTTGCTTAAATGCTCCTAGTTATTTTTTAAATAATTATAATTACGTTTTGTCGCATGTTTTCTGAGCGAGCCGATAGCTTCTGGCCGCAGCGTATTCACGACTTTATAGTCATACAAATTAAGTATAAAATTGCCCTTGCGGTATAATTTATTTTCGATATATCGCCTTAATGGCGCATGAACATTTTTCCTCCTCCAGTTTCACCGAACGATCTAAAACTTGTGTGCGGCCTATACAATAGTTATGCATGAGTCATGACGTCACTAACCTGTCCCTCAACTGTGGCATATCATACGTGTTGTCGGGTCGCTGCATCCAGTACTCGTTGCAGGTACGTGTCAAGTCCGGCCCGCTTTTATCCCGAGTGTGCGTCTTCGGGATACCTGGGTAGTGGAAACGTGAATTATTTTCAGATTTACTATTTGAGGATTAAGATGGGTTGAGTTTTTAACTGGGTTCTTAACGATCATTAGCATACAGATATTGGGTAATTGTATCTGAAGTCTGAACACAGGGCGTAACATAACTCAGTGATAACACTAATTAAGAGTTTGGGGTGTGTATGTGTCGACTGTGGAGGAAGCAGCACATAAAGAGTGACTTTTGTTATCGTAATTTATTGTCAAATTGGCATGTTCATGACTTTTGCACATTCCTGAAACTTAGAATTATGGTCACAGCACACATATCAACTAGGAAAGGGATCGTCACCGTATCGCCTTCGCCTCGCCCTCAACCAGGCGTCAACCAGGCGTCAACGGTCAACCTAACGTATGTATGCACGTATTAGCAAAGCGTATCAGTAGCGCCTGTACGTCAACTCGGCTACGGCTAGGCGACGCCTCGCTTACGGCTCGCCGACCGCTGTCCCCTTTCGAGGCGAGGCGATTACGTTATGGTTCCGCTTAGTGTGCGTTGCAGTATCCCTAATATTTCATACAAACAATATTGAACGGCTCGAGGCGATACGGTGCCGATCCCTTTTCGAGTTGATATATTATGTGCTGTGATCTTTAAGGTGCTGGTTAGCAGCGGGCGACATGAAGTAATCGCAGACGACGTGTCGCAACGACACTACTGGTTTGTACTTTGTATGTGTTTCTATATTTCATAGAAATAGCCGCAGCTAGCGACCGTCGACACGAAGCTAGCGACATTTATTAACCCATCAAGCCCCATAAGCTCACCAGTGAGCGAGACACAATAGAATAACAATAGATTTCCAAGAATCCACGATCGAAGGCTTAATAGAAATACGTCATAGAAACCAGTAGTGTCGCGACGACATGACATCGTCTGCTGCAACTTCATGTAGCCGGCTTCCAACTTGTATCTTTAGTCAAAAGTAAATTCTATACAGAGGACTTAGACACACCCTAATAGACTACAGGCCCACTTCGATAATGGATGGGTCATATGAACCACCTGGGCACGTATATAGGACGATATAAGAGCATAAAATAATAAGATTTAGCACTATGCCGTCACTTGTAACCTGTCCAACTGAGTGCTGGTGAGAATTCAAAAGTGCATGTAGGGTGAGTACATTTTGGTCATATGTTTCTGTACGGCATTTTTACCATCGATAGACACATGAAAAATAATAAGAAAACACGCAGTGCCGTACAAAAATGATGCGCCACTAAGCCGGTATTTTTATTTTATTTTCTGACAATTTCCATGGTAAATTTGGTCATTTGATTCAATGCGGCATAAGTTTCATACTGTTTAAATACAGCTTCGAATCAATTATTCCACAACGCCGTACAAAAATAATGCGCCAGTGAAAAAAAATCGAGGGTTACAACCCCCTCTTTTCCAGGGGGGGGGAGGGGGGTGATTTGAATCAACATAAAATTAATTAATTTTGAAAGTAGTCGATTTTTTCCAAAAAACAGTTGTTTTATTAGGGTTACGTACCCAAAGGGTGAAAATGGATACTTTTTACTAAGACTTCGATGTCTGTCTGTCTTCAGGCTGTAACTCAAGAACGGTTATAGCTAGAGATTTGAAATTTTCAGAGATTATGTATTTCTGTTGCCGCTATAACAACAAATACTAAAAACAAAATAAAATAAATATTTAATTTCCCATACAACAAACATGTTTTTTTTTAATTTTTTTGCTGTATATCAATAGTAACATTTTTAAAAAAGAAATAATTAAGGGGGGCTCCCATACAAAAAAACACAATTTTGCTCTATAATGGTACGGAACTTTACTTATTCTGCATTAAAATGTACGGCATAATTTTTTCCTAATTTATTTATCTTAATACTAGTTAAGACGAAGGGAAAATGTAGAAAATTGCTTTATTTTATTAATACTTCAGTCGGAATTTCCAGGAATTGCTATTGTATTCTATTATTGTCGCGATCACCGGTGCTCGCGCGGGGCCTGAAGGATTAATCTATGAATATTTAAAATTTCAGATTTTGTATTTCTGTTTATTTTTATTAGAACAGTTTCTTTTGAATGGCAATACTCTATAACAATTGTATTTTACAATATCCTATAAAAAATAAAGTCGCCGTACAGAATCAAATAATTTTACAGCTTAAAAAATCAAGTATACCATGTAATTAAGATTATTATTAAAATGGACAAAAATTTTTTGACGGCATTATTTTTAATAGTACTTTTGAGTGCTAAAATAATGTTTGGAACCGAAGCCTTTCTGTTTCAGATGACCCCCCGGACCCCTGAAAAACAGGGGTTTGTAACCCTCGATTTTTTTCTATTGTCGCATTATTTTTGTACGGCGTTGCGGAATAATTGATTCAAAGCTGTATCAAAACAGTATAAAACGTATGCCGTATAGAATCAAATGACCAAATTTACCATGGAAATTGGCTGAAAATAAAATAAAAATACTGACTTGTTGGCGCATCATTTTTGTACGGCACTGCGGGCTTTCTTATTATTTTTCATGAGTCTATCGATGGTAAAAATGCCGTACAGGAACATATCACCAAAATTTACTCACCCTACATGCACTTTTGAATTCTCACCAGCACTCAGTTGGACAGCTTACAAGTGACGGCATAGTGACGGCAATCTTATTATTTTATGCTCTAATATCGTCCTATATACGTCCCCAGGTGATTCATATGAGCCATCCATTTTCGACGTGGGCCTGTAGTCTATAAAATATTATCACTTCATTTTGTTATACACGGTACACCGTACATATTGCTAATTATATTGTCTCTATGTACACTGCAGTAGACCATTGCATCAAATCGCTGCGTTAATACGCAAATGTATATCACTGAACCTAATTTACATTGACCCATTTAGAGCTTATGTGACGAATACCTAATTAGGATTTAAATCAGGAATTTTGGTGCATTCGGATTAAAACTGATTCGAATTTGGTGGCAATATAATTTATCTAACGATACTGCGATTCGGTGAACGAATAAATAATGCTGCAGTTTACACAAAACTAGATTCAAATTTATTACTGCTTTTGGACTACGATAATATTATAACATGGCTCGATTGCCTTAGTGCACTGCTGGACCATATCTAACGACATGGCGCAGAGGTGATGCATAATAATTATTATAATAATTATTGTCATAACTCAAAACTTTTCATTTTGTTTCAAAACAACACATTTTAAGTATATTATTATTATAAGCTCATAGCAGTCATAGCACAACAATATCGCGAACCATATAATATTGTGAGCACCGCCAAAAAGGCGTTTAACTATCTTATAATTATTATTTTACATACCCATTTTATTACGTACATACTCACGTTGGGTCTATCAGACCCCTACTCACCAGCTCTAGCAGCAGTGTACCCCGGCTGCGCTCTATACCGGCACCATACGTACAGCACAGCTGCACCAGCTAACAACATGAGCACTGTGATGCCCACACCCACGTAGAGACTGACGTTGGGCTTGTAGAGACCTGTACGATAGAGCGGGCTTAGCAGGGTTAAATTCGGATTTCGGACTTTAGGCTTTAGAATATAGTAAGTACATTTTAAAAATTCTTAACCATGACCTCCATGTGATTATGTATTTAGAAACCAATTAAAAAACCCGCAACTTTTTTTATACATACAGGGTGCAATTAAACCTTCCTGCCAACATTTTTCCAGGGCTTAGGTATCATTAGAGGAGTCCATTTAACAAAAAAAAAATTGGGTGTTAATTTTTTTTCAATGACATATTTCATCCCATTTAAAGTCGTTGCAGAATGGTCAATCGCGGCGTGGGGGAATGATAGGGGGTGACGCGGGATGAGGCGCGCGCGCGGTGGCACATCACGGCCGACGCATCGTGTACATTAATTGTAGTGTTTTTTAGGATAACTTTCGGAAGCTATTTCTCAACATTTTAGTACTGAGTGACTATAAAAGTAAAAATACGTGTATTTTTATTTTAAACAAGGATCAATATAACAAATGTTGGCAGGAAGGTTTAATTGCACCCTGTATTACATGATACAACACAAAACTATATATATACATACATATACATATATATATATATATATATATATATATATATATATATATATATATATATATATATATATATATATATAAATTTGAATAACTTTTATTTTTTTATTTATTTATTTGAGTCAGGCATCTTGACCAATATTATAAATACCTTATAGACTAACATACATACAATTATACTAAAACTAACACTAACACTAAACACGTATTGTCTGCGACGTGGATCTTTTATGTAGTACAATATAAAAGTTTTCAAAGCACGGAAGCTTGTTTATTGAATCGATAAATAAACTTCACACATAGGCTTGAACGGCTTAAGAAAAGTTTCTATCAATGATGAGAAAATGCGCAATACATACAATAAACAGTTTTTACAAGGCACTCCCATATATTGTACGTATTCATTCGATACGTGAGAAGTAGGCTTCTATGAAGGTTAATTATCTTCATTATTCCCCGTCGATTGTGATTAAATTGTATTCTAATGTTTTTGTCGAAAAAATAAAGGTAACATGTCGATAAACTTTAAACGCCACATAGTTCTTTGCTAAAGCCCGTCACAGACTTAGCTATAATATATAATATTTTTATAGCTACGCATATTACTATATATTTTCTATACTAATTTTCGCGTGACCGCACACTCAGATATAATATATATTTCTGTGACATGTGGATTTAGTATAGAATATATATATATATATATATATATATATATATATATATATATATATATATATATATATATATATATATATATATATATATATATATATATATATATATATATATATATATATTAATATGCCTAGCTATAAATATATTAATATATATTATAGCTAAGTCTGTGACGGGCTTTATTCACATAGTCTAACGTCTGCTATTCATATTTCAAGGTAACCATCACCAACTTAATGAAAATATTTACAGAGCATTTATCTATAGATGTCCTATTTATCTTTTTTTTATTATTAAATAAGGGGGCAAACGAGCAAACGGGTCACCTGATGGTAAGCAACTACCGTCGCCCATGGACACTCGCAACATCAGAAGAGCTGCAGGTGCGTTGCCGGCCTTTTAAGAGGGAATACGCTCTTTTCTTGAAGGTTTGCAGATCGTATAGGCCCGGAAAAACTGCTGGTGACAGTTCATTCCAGAGTTTTACAGTGCGCGGCAGAAAGTTACGCGAAAAACGCACTGTGGAAGACTGCCACTCATCAAGGTGATGAGGATGGTATGTTTTTCGCGTGGGACGATGGCGAAAAGTTGCAGGTGGTATGATTCCGAACAATTCCTCAGAGCACTCCCCGTGATACAACCGACAGAGGATGCAGAGTGAAACTACATTTCGGCGTAATTCCAAGGGGTCCAAGCTGTTTGAAACACTATGGCAGTCAACAATTCGAGCGGCCCTTCGTTGGATACGATCCAGAGGGAGCAGTTGGTATTTTGGCGCCTCTGCCCAGAGATGAGAACAATATTCCATATTATGAGGCCGAACCTGCGCCTTGTAGAGTTGTAGGCGTTGGTCCGGACTGAAGTACTGTCTCGCTCTGTTAAGAACAACAAGCTTCTTCGAGGCTAATTTGCCCTTACCCTCTAGATGATATCGGAACTGGACTTCGCTCGATATGTTGACGCCAAGTATCTCAATGCTAGGGGAGATGGTTAAAAATGTGCCCTCGAAACGAGGATATACGACCATTGGTGACTTTTTAGTGGTGAACGCGCAGACTTGTATCTTGGCGGGGTTGAATTGGACCAAGTTACGTCTACCCCATTCAGAGAACCCCCCTTCTCCAATGAATTCTCCACCTTAGACACAAGTTCGTTTCGACTCTCAGTGACATTTTGCCGAGAAATATTGGGGGAGCCGGTATATACAGCATCACCTGTACTGTACTGTCATCCGCATAGCAATGAATGCCGCTGGTCTGCAACATGTCATTGATATGCAGTAAGAATAGAGTAGGCGATAGCACACAGCCCTGAGGGACACCAGCATCAACAGACTGAGTTTCCGAGCATTCGTCGTCAACTACGACCTTTATGCTTCTGTCTGCCAAGAAACCAGTTACCCACTTACACAATTTCTCAGGCAGCCCGTATGATGGAGCTTTGAAAGCAGCGCTTTATGACAAACCCGATCAAATCTTTGTCCGGCCGCGGCAATTTGGATAAGCCACATGATAGACAAAAACAGTGAACCTAGAATAAGTTGTGTACATATTACATAACATAATATGTATTAGTAAGAGGGTATAACATACATCTTACCTCTTACCAAGTAATCCCATAAACTCAATATTATAATAACTCACCCATCCCCGATGTGCAGTCCCCATCAACACACGCGGCATGCTGCATCGTGGGCCCCGCGCAAGTACCCACACACTGCCGCCGGCGCACCCGCACGCACTCCGCGCTACATTCTGACCATGGTGACCACACTGACCACGATCCTACGATCACAGAGAGAATAGATATAAACAATATTTTGCTTAAAAAAATGTAATTTCTATGATTTAATTTTGTTGAAATAGTGGAAAAAGTTACAATCGTTGGTCTGACAGACCTGCTCGCAGTGATGGTGTAACATTTAACACTGTGGTGGATATAGCTCCACAGTCCAGGTATCTTCAGAAGCAGAAGCACGTCATTATTAACTATTTATATATGACAGCTTAAAGATAATAAAGGCTTCAGCCTGACCAATCATACGACCTCGCGCTGTCGGAAGATCTCTCTTTGAGGCACTTAAATTCCCACAGCAGTATAAGTGTTATAACCACATGCTTATAATATTATGGTCTAGTATCTTAATAGCTTACCATTTTGGCACCTCAGACAGTCTTCATCAGTCTGTGACGACTGTCCTCTGCACGGTGCGCCACCATTTGCCGGCGCTGGCTCTGTGCAGGTCCTAGTGCGTCTTCTACCAACAGCTTGGGACTCGCACCGGCACGGTATCCATGGTGACCAGTCTGACCAGCCTCCGTTTACTGGGAATTAAGAAGTGATTGTGTAGTTGCAGGAAAATGGAAAGAGAAGCAAATTAAGAATTTCGTAACAGATTTCATAATAGAAGGAGGTTCTACGTTTGGCTATACACATAGATGATTTTTAAACTTGCTTTATTTAAATATGTAACTCAGTTAAAGCCGCAAAAGACAAGAGGTCAATAGATATTTTGACTTTATAGTATCTTCAATGAATAGGGAATAACTTTCACTCATGGCAATAATTGCTATCTATGATTGCGACAATCAACAAAGTGTCAGCCACTTTGGCCTCAGTGTTAAGTATGATCTATTAGCAATTGTAGAGAGAAATTTATAGCAAACAGACATTTCCTAGTTACATAAACACTATTGATAATTGACTAGAAAGAGTCTCGACTAGCACTATGTACAAATAAGGCTTACCATATACAGACAAAACAGCAACATCGGACTCTCTCCGACCAGCTATGTTTTCAGCCAAGCAGGTGTAGTTTGCCATATCCTAAAGAAATAAAATTGATTAAGATTCAAAAACTGCACCAGAAATTAATCCATCAAACACTTGGTGGACAGGTTATTAAAATAGAAAATGAAAAAGATGAGATATAAACCCAAAATAAATGAGTTTCTTAGTGGCGACTGATGGAACATAAAATATAGCAATATAGAAGACCTAATTAAGTATGACAAGCCCAGTTATTAAGATGAGATCGCTACCAGCATCATAATCAAATTGGACGTTGAAATATTTCAAACACGAGAGATAAATTTTAAAAACTTCAGATGTTTTAAATGTAGATTAGAACCTATTTTTAATGAACAATTTCATCAAAATTAAGATATGCTGAGATCTAAAGACTGAAATAGTATTGAGGGTTGAAAGGTGTTTAAATAGTATTTTTACAGATGTTTTGATTTTTGAACAACGTGACGTGTTAGGGTAAATTCAGACCGCAACGCGACGCGTAGATGCATTTCTAAATTTGTATGGATTTGACAGATTTCAATTGCGTGAGACGTCTTGCAAATCTGTCTAATCCATACAAATTTAGAAATGCACGTCTACGCGTCGTGTTGCGGTCCAAATTGACCCTTAAGCCACTTTACACTATTCCTAAATATTATAATGACGAATATAGTCAAAAATTTATTATAATTATCGTATATCTATTTAAATACAAGGCTTTACAAGGCAAGGCTGAGCGTATCTTTCTTCTACGAAAAGTATTTCAATTTATAATGATCCTCGGGCTCCGTAAAATATGAACTCACATAGTCTGTTGAATTTAGGTACCCTAGATAAATACTGGCCTCTTGCAGGTGCACTTGGCTCTCATCCAGGAAAGATAGCGGCCTGTATAATCCCGCCATAATGTATATTGTTCTTGTACTGAACTATATTTCGTGAGGAATTTCTTAATTAAAAATTGTTCCTCTAGGAGGACTTTTATGGTTATTTCGCTAGAATTTTAAGATTTTGGTTCAGCAGTAGTATCAACTACGATAGGTCATTTTTATTGGGACTAAGCTCAATCAGAGGCTAGTAGTAAATCTCTCAAGATTAGGTGTGACTTTTTCTTATAGTGTGGACATAAAATAAAATTTATATTGCATTAAAGCAACGCTTCTAGAAGTAAGCAATGGTGTGGCAATGGTAACTGATTCGATCCTCATACTTAAAACTCAGTATTGAAAAGTAAATATTGTCATATTCATGTCTGTAACCTATGTGTGAATTCCTTTGTAACGACAACGTGAGAATTAACAAATTATTGCACTGTTAAAAACAGCTTAATCTTCATAAGTCATTCTTAAAATGATGCAAGTCTTAAATCCTGTTTAATTACCTTATTACCGTTGATGTTTTTATTAGCTTGAACATATTTTGCAGCTTTTGTTATATTGTTTTAGGGAAGATATTTCTTAGTCCTACGAGTCAGACATTTAACCTGAATTTTGTCGTCTATTAGCTAAACAACTTACTTCTCTCTATTTTGCTCACTATTCAATCGTGTTATAGTCCAAGTTCAATAGTCCAAGCCACAAGATAAATTGTGCCTTACACTTAAAACAAATTTTGAATTTAAATGATTTAATGACTCCAGCTGGTTATGACCATGACTTTAACCCTAGAAGCCCAATCTACGTCGTTTCGACATATACGCCGAGGAAAATTTGCTCTTTCTTTCTCGCGCAAGATTGGATCGCTGCAAACTCCCGAACCAACTCAGTAGCTGCCGATACGAAACAGGGGACGATGGTGTCGCTTCGGTAAGTGTCGCATTTTTTTGTTACACACATGTTGCACGTCGATTCGACGTATGTTTGGGCTTTTTGTAACTTTTGGTAATAGCTTTGATGATTCGTTTTTCTGATTTTTATTTAATTATATTTTGTTTTAAGTGGTTTTTCATTCGATATTGACTTTTTAGATCCAAATACACCATGACGACTGGACAGTCGGCAGCTCAATCAAGTTGAAATTGCTGCTATTTTGGCTAATGAAGATGATGTTTTGGCACTTGATACAGTATCTGAAGATGAAGATTGTGTTACTCATGACGATGCCATGAGTGACGTAGAAGATGAAGTGGTGGACTAATGGAAAATACAAGTCCAGAAAATGGACCAGAAAACCCACAGAATCCTTCATCTTTTCCGGAATTCGTTTAGTTCTAATAGGAAAACTAATAGGTGGCCAATGGCAGTCTTCCATGATATTTTAAACATGGCTTTTGTGAATTACTATATTATATATTATCATAATAAAGTAAACAAAGGGAAAAACCAGTTAATCGTAAAGACTTTGTGAAGATATTGAGCACACAGTTGACGGAACAGGATGGCAAAACGTTTGGAGACACCTACTTTGCAGAAGAATTTGCGACAAAATATAATGAATATTGCACCACAGACAACACCAGGGACATCATGTGATGGGCCTGAACCAAAGAAACGACGATATTGTGGGTTTTGTTCTTATAAAAAGGCGAATGACCAAATCGCAGTGCTCGAAATGCAAAAAAGAGGTTTTTGGAGAACATAATATTAACATTTGTGAAGACTGTATTTAAAGACTGAATCACATAAATTTTCTTATTTAATATTGATAAAAATTGATTTAATTTTTAGGAGATATTAAAAAAACCTGAGAGGATCTCATTTTTGATATTTTTTGTTGTTCTTTTGTCTATTGTAGTATAAAAGTATTAATAAAAATTATATGTTTTTAAAATTGCATATTTTCATTTCATTACAACATACTTTAAATAAATAATTTAAATAAGCTGCATATTCTAAAATAAAAAGGTGAAATCGAGTGACTTAACTATATACACGTCGTTGTGACGTATGATTGGGCTTTATAACAGGAAAAACATGCTTGGGCTTCTATGGTTAAATAGAAAGAAGATCTCAACCTGCAACCCTACTCTTGGCAGCACCAGTGCTTCATCAGTAGCCTCAATGGGGCTACCGTTCCTCGCCCATCTGATGGTAGCTGGTGGCGCTGCAGGTGGTGGACTACAGCGGAAGGTCACTTGACGACCAGCTTCCACCGTCACTGATTGAGGGTGCTGCGCGAATTGCTTCTTTAAGTCTGAGGGAAAAGGTTTAGAGTTAGTTGAGCATGAACATTGAACATACGTAATAAAATAAACCATAGGTAAGTCAAATACTTTTTGGCCACATAAAATACGCCACATAACAATACTTTAAGGGCATGAGAAACTCAGCTAATATTTTTTTTATAAAACACAAGCTAACGGATCCCCTGATGGGATACTTCCTATCAGGTGATACGTTAACTACAGTTACCGGTATTTAATAACATCTGCAACAAAGACAGGGCCACAAATATGTTGATATCCTTTGACTGCATTATGCATATAAAACTAGTGCTATGGATATATATCGTGTAGACAATTAAATTTTAACTTATTCATAGTATTTTCGGCGCGATAACTAAGCCCAAAATGCCCCATAATCTAAAATAGTAACATTATCGTAAACGTTTTAGGAAACATCCCTTGAATTATGTTAAGGGGAAACACCGGAACGAGAGCTAGTGGGCATTCGTCAAATAGCAGTTTTAACGAGCGGAAATAATGTTTCCTCCACTTAATGGTTTCACCCCCTTTTGCCCTTTAAGATACAAAAAACACTCGTTAAAATTATGACTTTTAAAAATGGCTAGAAGAGTTTAGCTGGTGTCTACAAAGCAAAAATAGGGAGTTTTTGTAAAATTTTAAAATTTTGAATCAATAAATATGAGATACTATTTAAAATAAAAATTAACAACCAATAAGTAAAACCCTGCTAAGTTATTATCTTATATTATAGCAGGTGCAAAAAAAATCTATATATCGTAACAGCCCACAACTTTTTTTTTTATAATTTCATACTTTTTCAATTTTGAAAACTGTTCTTATAAAGGGAACACGAATTATTTTCGAAAAAACCAACCGCACACTAAATTAATTTTATCGACTGTATCATAGCTGGAGACAAAAAATGAAAAATATTCCGTTAAACCAACTCAGATCTTTTAAAACCATCACTTTTCCCTGCCTCTCGTAATCCGTAATCATTAAGGCAATCACGACCCTACGTTGGACAAATAAAAGAAATATTAGAATAAGTATTGCTCGAGCCTCGTGAGTGAAGAACACTCCACATTTTCACAACCTCACAGCAAACAACTTGAGAAAGTGCAGCGAAAGTGTTTTGAGTTTTGACACTGCCAGGTGTTTCAGTTAGCTCTTCTATTAACATTGCTACTGTGACTTTAAGGCGCTATATCGAAAGTAATTTTACCGCAAGGGCAATTTTATACGTCTTAATTTGTATGACTATGAAGTCGTGAATATGGCTATGAAGATATGTATATCTCATTACCAGATTTGTAACATTCCTGAGGGTCCTATAGTATTACGTCAAAAAGGACAGTTTTTTCAATATAGCGCCTTAACGTATTAGTAGTTTTATATGAACTCTTTTTATTTTTTAGATAGACGTTTATTGAATTCCTAAACCAAACGCAACAAGATACATGAAACATAGAAAAAAATGTGTTTTGTTGTATGGGGACTCTTTACATAATTTGTAAAAAAAAACAATTTTGTAGCTTTTTGCAATTTTTTAGTCGTAGTTCTTGAGATACAGACAGCGAAGTTTTCTAGATACGGCACTCTAAAAATTTACCCTAATTTTGTAAGCGAGATTAAGTCCATTTATGTGTTAAAAACAACTAAATCACAAATGATTACATAGAATGTAAAATTATGGGAATGATTTACGCTAACTTTGTTGAATGGCGTCACATAAGACATTAGAGCAATTTTCGCGCTTGTGAACGGCTGCCCTTACTTTAGTTATTAGGGTTTTGTACCCAAAGGGTTAATATATTACTTAGACTCAAATGTCTGTCCGTTTGTTTGTCTCCAGGCTGATCTCAGGAACGGCGATAGCTAGAGACTTAAAATTTTCACAAATAATGTATGTATTTCTGTTTCAGCCGCAGCTATACCAAGAAATACTAAAAACAAATTAAACTAGCTAAAAACCGAGCTTTGTGAGGGCTCGCGTCGTCACACCTTAACTGACTGATGATAACACATCTAGTATATAAATAAAAATTACTACGTTAAAGCACAAATCATTAGGCGTGATAGTTTTTCCGTAAAGTTTACCACAAAATATACAGGTTGTGGGATATACTAGGGACCGCTTTTCTCGCCGCTCGCTGATTAAAATTTTAAGGATATCCCATACAAATAACACTGTTTTTTGCCTATTATATTTGCTGGTACGGAACCCTTGGTGCGGGAAGGCTCGCGCCTCGCACTTGGCTCATTTTTTAGAGATATTTGATAGGGCACACAAAAGTTCATGTCATATCATTGCAATTTAATATCATTTTGAAACTATAGTTTTTTCGTAACTTTATATGTTTCACATCAATCGGTTTCTGATAGATATCGTATTATGAGTTATGACATAATAATTTAGTAGAATTAGCACAAGTGTGAAGTATGTAAGTGATAACTTTAGTATTTGATTACTTGTCACTTTGGACTGTCAAGTCTAGTCGTGGTCTAGTCGTTCCTAAGGGTCAAATCAGACCGCAACGCGACGCGTACCTGCGCGTTGCGTTGTGGTCTGATTAATTCATACAAATTTAGAAATGCATCTGCATTTCTAAATTTGTATTTATTTAACAGTGTTCAATTGCGTAAGACGTCATGCAAATCTGTCAATTCAATACAAGTTTAGAAACGCATCTACGCGTCGCGTTTCGGTCTGAATTGACCCTTAGTTGACAAATATTTTATTACATGTTTATGAAGTTATGGGGTGGCGATAGTTTCACGTAGTGCGAGCCCTTAAGACGCTGACAACTGCCAATGACCTTGATCTCGCATCACTCTCGCACCTGTGTCGATTTTCATGCCAGAGAGACAGAGATGTGAAGTGTTCACTCGGTAGCGTGGATACATTTTTCGTTAGTTAGAGGAAAAAATAAATATTATGGGTAATCTAGATCTCAGAACCGAAAATTAAATTCGGAAATCTTTGGAATTTTGTAAAAGGTATCAAATAAACAAATTTTTAAACCATAGATTGTATTATTACTTTAGTTAGAACTGTTTAAAGTTCCTGAAAGATGTGACTTTGGTATTTTTTTTCATCTAGTAGGAGAACATTATTTTATTATTTAAATTCGACAAGCTTTTCCAAATATAATCAAAAATCACATATATTTTTTGTGCCAATCAATGAAATACATACGTCTAGAAAAATGCACAAAGATGTCGAATTGGCAGTTGTCATCCCCTTAAAAATGCGATTTTTAGGGATAAGCGAGCCAGTTAGGTGTTATAATCGTCCAAAACCACTTTAAATATACAAAATTTCATGAAAATACAATATGCAATGGTAGCTATTACAAAAAGAAAGAAAAAAATATCTTTTCTAAAGTATAGTGATTTATTCGGCTAACTTAGCGGTTATTATTAATACCTAATAATATAACAATTCCAAAGCAGATGTCCCATTGTCCTATTTTCCCATGGAGTCCCGAGATGGGATGAGATAAGACGGTAGCAATCCGACACCGTCAACACACGTTAATCCACTCTATGGGAATCCAATGAGGTTGAAATCTGAGATTTGATCAGATCTAACCACCATGGAAATGTCAGTTCCCATTTATAACCAATTATTAACACATAATATTAATAATTGAAGACATGAGTAGATAAAGGGCCCAATCCGTAGGGGATTCCCTATTCCCTTCCCTTCCCTCCCCTATTCCCTTCCCTTCCCTTCCAATCCCTAGCCTCCCCTATTACTCTATTCCCTCTTTAAAGGCCGGCAACGCACCTGCAGCTCTTCTGATGCTGCGAGTGTCCATGGGCGACGGAAGTTGCTTTCCATCAGGTGACCCGTTTGCTCGTTTGCCCCCTTATTTCATTAAAAAAAAATTCTTCATATCTTTAACAAACCATATCTACTTCATTATCAGGATAACTTAAGTATCTGGCTATTTATAAAATCCTCAGTTTTTTTATTTCAAATAACTTTCCCATTCCTAAAGCCTCTATTTATGCAAAAAAGAACATTTTCAAAAAGTTGCTTACCCGAAGTAGGTAAGCAACATTTTGAAAATGTTCTGAAAATCCACTTACGTCTTCGATTAGTATAATTATATTATTATTATTGACATTCTTTAACATGGATTAATATGATTGTTTGAAATAATTGCGTTTGCAACCACATCAATTGTATTGTCTTTTAATATTAAATGTTTGAATTGCATTATTATAAATGCATTATTTTAACATCAATTGGAATCAGCGTTGGGAATTAGTGGATATTTTATTTAATAATAAATAACGCTAGAAGTATTAAATAAGTGCTTCTATAGTTATAACGTCTTATTCTTAATTGTACTACAAATAAAACAGTCAGTTCTTTAATTACTTTAATATGAATATTAACAAAAAATTAAAACCGACTTCCAAGGTAAAAACAATAATACAATAAAATGAACTAAAAAGTATTAAATAATTTCTACTATCTAATAGTGCCTTTTTCCGAATTCGGCTAAACCTCAACTATTTCTGTACTCAATCTTCATAATTTTGAAGTCGGTGCCAGTTCCAAAAGTTTCAAATATTCTGTCAGAGGACTGAAGTTTCAGCTATCTGGTACCGACTTCAAAATTATGAAGATTGAGTACAGAAATAGTTGAGGTTTAGCCGAATTCGGAAAAAGGCACTATTAGATAGTAGAAATTATTTAATACTTTTTAGTTCATATTAATGTTATTATTGTTTTTACCTTGGAAGTCGGTTTTAATTTTTTGTTAAAAATAATAATAATTTCACTCTTTTTAGTTACACTAGTAGATAAACCTTCGCGTATATTTTACCTAAGTATCTTATTACAATTTGTTAAGAGTCACAACTCACACTCACAAAATAATATATTATCAGTGAAGTGAACATATTGTGCTAAGTAATTTAACAAGCGTAGCACGTAATTTAACAATTTAGCGTAGCTACTCATAATATTTAATATTATCATAATTATTGACAGCTGTTCTTGTAATAAAGAATTCAAATCGATACTTAGTGCGCCATCTATCGATTAATAAGTATAACTAATTAAAAAGACTTAATGACTTTGTTTTGTTTAAATGCTCTTTTTAAAATAACTTTATTTCAATTCTATTTGTCTATTTAAATTTTATAAAGTAGTTAATAAAGTATTCGATCTGTATATAAAGTAGTTAGTAAAGGATTCGATCTGTCGTCTGCCGCCATGCGCCGCGCGGCGGCGACGCCGTCGCCTCTACGGCGCCGACCGCCGTCATGTATTAAATAAACAGGTGTTGTTATACAGTAAGTACATAATTATTATTATTAGTATATCCATACCTATGCCTTGTACTATTATCTAGTCTGTGCCATGAGACATTGGTGACCTTAACACGACGTGGTAATGATGATGATGACGATGATGATGATTATGATGATGAATATAAATTGCATAGTAGCATATGCCTTCTGTTCTTAAAACAACGCCGAAACTCCCAAACGTGTATCTATAAGGAGTCAGGAGTTCTCTCAGCATCTTCGAAACCATGGTATACCTTGACCCAATATTTGACTTTTTGGTAGCATATTCTTAGTACGCTTCACATAAAACCAAAATCACCATATGTTTCCATATAAATTTCGAGGAGTTCCCTCGATTACTCATGGATCCCATCATCAGGTCACCACTTTGGTGAACATGGTACCAAATTGGAGTGAAACCTAATACAACAAAACAAAAATTTCGAAAATCGGTTCACAAACGGCGGAGTAATCGTTGAACATACAAAAATAAAAAAAAATAAAAAAAATATCCACAGCCGAACATATAACCTCCTCGTTTTTTGGAAGTCGGTTAAAAAGTAATATACACATTTTTATACTTTCCCTTCAAGCTTCTACAAAACTGATTCTTATGCTCTTGGCTTAAGGGTCTTTCAGAGGTAAACCAAACCTGAATGATATGCCCTCCGGGTGACAAAATGCTTATGGCAGATGTAACAGTACTGACAGAGGGCTAGTCGGACCGGTGCGAGCAGTTTTTGCGCAAGGATGGCGAGCATGCACGTGCGAATCACAATTTGCGTAATTAGCACCTGTATTTACTGCATTACACGATTAAACTTGTGAGCTCAACTGTACAAGATTATACGGTAGCCAGTGAAATGTAAGATGTGCTCTTACATCTTTTTTTTATAAAAGGCACCAAGGCGGGAAACGAACAAACTGGTCACCTGATGGAAAGTAACTACCGTCACCCATGGACAAGTACCCAACATAAGAAGAGTTTCAGGAGCATTGCCGGACTTTTAAGAGAAAATGCGCTCTTTTCTTGCCTTCAAGAAGAGAGCGTATTTTGCAGGTCGTATTGGTCTGGAAATACTGCTGGCGTCATTTCGTTCCAGAGTTTTATCGTGCATATCAGAAAGTTAGTCGAAGCTGTTAAAAAGTTTTCTTTCGTTTCAATTTCCAAAATGTTCTCTTTTAGGCAAAATACAGACTGAAATGAAAATTATTTTCAATATTTCAGTAATTACCTGAAAATTCTTCTATAATTATAATGTTAATGATCTCGGCAATTAGGTGGCCTCACAAAAAATTATGAAATTAACGTGCTCGAGGTCTTTTATATTTGACAGCACTTCCCTGACAAGGGTCGGGACTAATCTAATAATGTCTTCGCCACAAATCCGGATTTAAAAAATGTATTTTTTTTTTCTTAAATTATGAAAGTGTATTTAACCGACAAAATGTCGGTTGCTATTAAAATTTTAATTACAATAAAAATTTTAATACTTAGTTTTTTTTTCATTTCATATTTTGTTGATGGGAACCTCCTATCTACCAGTGGCCAAGGCTGGTAATCCATACTAATATTATAAATGTGAAAGTGTGTCTGTCTGTCTGTTACCTCTTCACGCCCAAACCGCTGAACCGATTTTGCTAAAATTTGGCATTGGCTTTGAGACCCGGGAAAGGACATACTAGGATTTCATCCCTGAAAAATGTACGGTTCTCACGCGATAAACGAGTTTTGACGCAACGGTGTTGCGGGCGTCGTCTAGTTTTAATTTAATGAAGATGAGAGTCTGGATGAGTTTAATAAATTAAACTCATTAGAATCTGTACCAATTCAACCTTCTTTAAAAATAAGGTTAAATTGGTACTTGGTACTGTTACTAACAACTGTGCCCTGAAGAGTGAAGTCATTTGCAAGTTTATTTGTTTCCCCGACTGTATCGCCACGTTTTTCGATATCACAACCGTGACGCGTGGGGCTGTTATTTCTGTTAATTGTCTCCAGACTTACTCCTAAATGTGTCCTCATTACCAACTATGTCTGTGGGGTGACACGACTTTTGTAGCTTAATAAGGTGAAGAAAATGAACACTGGAAACAATAAAAGTGAGAGCTCACACGATATTTTTAAGGATGTTCCGTCGATCGCCAATTCTTGGAAATCTTTTGTTATCGCGGCCCATATGGGCCTGACGGGGCTTGATGGGTTAAAACTAAAGTATATTTTTATTTATGGCTGCATTAAAAGGATTATAAGACTGAATATTATTTTGAGAAGGTTTTCACTTCTGACACATTACATACAGTAACAAAATATTTCCCGAGTAGTTTTTCGGGTTAGTTTCTATGAATCAGTAAGTATCGCGAAGGCTACAAGTTCATGAAGAGATTCATAGAAATATAAAGAAAATTCTACATAGACAATTAAGTAGTTAATAGTACTTAATATTTCCATAACACAATGTCATGAAATGTAAAATACGATGATGTGGCTATAATCGCCGGATACTTTTAAAGCTCCGTAGTTCAACCTTTTTATGCAGTTGTATGAAAAACGCAGGTATATTAGACATCAACTACGATAACTTGGCGCGCCCCTCCAAAATTCAAAACGTTTGAAGTGCGTTCTCAAAACGTTTGATGTGCGTTGTCTTGCGCGGTCGGCTAGTTATGATTAGTCGACCAACAAATTTCGATAATAACACATTAAGTGAAATATTACGTGTACTGTGATTGGTTGAATACTTACTACATACAAACTCTTTCATAAGGATATTGTGACTGCACACATTGAAACAGTCATTTGGAGGGGCGCGCCATGTTATCGTAGTTGATGTCTACTAGTTGATCAAAGTCATAATCGCTATATCTCTATAAGTACTAAAATACTTTGTAACGAAACAAAAGCTTATTTAACTGATGTCTGTAGCCAAAAGTCAACTATCACTTTAACTCTTCGACGGCTATAGTCAGCCAAAATCATCATCTACAGTCTCTGAACTAAAACTCCCAAAGAAACAAGAGCTTGACTGCCTTTGGCTACTGCATATTGTAGAAGCCTGCTATCGCCATCTTATTCAACTGTATGAATATTAAAACATCGTATGCGATCCACGTTCCGATCTTGTTAATTATTCAGCCGCTGTCTGCCTGCATTTGTCCGAATTAACTATTTATAACTGAAGAATTGATTGCCAGGACTTAATTCGCCGTTTGTCAGCCATTAATGATTCATATGATCATTGTTATGTTATATTTCGCAGTGAAAATGAGATGTTGGTCGATGTATGAGAGTTGTTGCGAATTATAGAGTGCTAGATGACGCCCGCAACTCCGTTGCGCTAAAATTCGCTTATCGTGCGGGAATCGCGCATTTTTCCGGAATAAAAGTAAGTATCCTATGTCCTTTCCCGGGACTCAAAGTATCTTCGTTCTTCATACCAAACAACAAAATTGGTTTCCAAACAGACAGACACACTTACGCATTTATAATATTAGTATGGATAATTATAGTAGTTAGAAGTAGTTATAAATTATGACAGACTGCAGACATATTGTTGATCCATACTAAAATGTAAATGCGACAGTGTTTCTGTCTGTTACCTCTTCAGGCTTAAGCCGCTGAACTGGTTTTGATGAAACTTGGTATGGAAATACTTTGAGTCCTGGGTAAGGACATAGGATACTTTTTATCCCAAAGAAATGTACGGTTCCCGCGCGATAAACGAATTTTGGCGCCACGGTGATCCTGCATCTCCTGCAGGTTATCATAATAAATCTTGAATGTTTCAAGTGGCATTGGGTAACTTTGTATGGACCTGTGGCGTCATTTTTTTTCCAGCGGCCAGGGATAAAACCATTATTATTTTGTAGCGCTATATTAGAGAAACATATATTAGTAATAAAAATTGTTCTGAGTAATATCGGAGCTGAGCTACGATTATTTTAGTATATTTATTTTTGCACCTTATTTTCACAAAATCAATAGTAATTAACGTTACTTTATAGAGTTATCCTTAACAAACAGGTGTAGAAAGGGTATATTTAATCTGTTGGATATATATTTCTCACTAGCTATTGCTCACGACTTCGTCTGCGTCAAATATGAATAATTTTTCATACATATTTTCACACTGGGTTTAACTCTCGTCCGACTAAAATATAGCCAGATTCGAGACTATATTTCATTAGACAGTGGTTTTCAAAGGGCCGAATGCAATTATAATTATCGTTGTTAGCTGTTAATTTGTTGTGGGTAAAGTGACTCTAGAGTATTGTTCCCATAATACTTATAATGTCGATTATTTCCACTATTTAGTGAATTTTTGCTATCGTGCTGTATGACGGTGGCGTCCTTTCGACAGAATTTTCAGTCTAGCTTTTAATCTACTTCCCGGCTCATTATATTTAGAAGTACAGCTGCAGTATGTATTTTTTGTGTACGTAAATATACATACTTACACAAAAAATACATACATAATAATATATATTATTAAGTGCCCCTGGTCCACCATGATACACACCTTCCCACCGTGAGTACTGAGAACAATGAGAGCGATTTGTTGGAACTTGGACGACCCGACTATAACACTCGGCGCCATTCGGTACCCAGGCCGGATGGTGTGAAATATTATATGGTACCGAAGCTCCACTTGGAGGATTTATCAGCGTATCTACCACCTCTAAACAATTAAAAAACATCAATTCGTAAACGTCATCGTATAGCAGCCTGGAATGTTAGAGGATTACTCAAACCAGGCAAACTGAGCATCGTAAGTAATGGACACCAACAAAATCTATAATATGCGAAAGATATACTGGCTGTAAGTGAGACCCACATGCGAAACAATGGCCATTTTAAAACATCTTCTGGGAACACGTTTTATTTCTCTGGATCGGACGACTCCAGCTTGAACGGGATAGGCATCTTAATACCCGATAAACTAAACCGCTATGTTCTTGGTTACACTCCAATATCAGATCGAATTATGACCTTGAAATGAAATACTAACCCCTGCGCTTTACACATCATATCAATATATGCTCCCACCTCACAGTCATCGGAGGAAGAGATAGAACAGTTTTGCGGAAAGGTGGAAGAAACACTAGCCTCTATACCAAACCGAGAAATTAATAGTTGGGGACTGGAATGCAGAGCCTACACGAGATTATGGGGCGTCATGGACTTGGTTCTAGAAATGAGAAAGGCGACAGACGAATCAGTTTCTGCATCAGCCGACATCTTGTCATACACATCTGCTTTCAACACCATCCTATAAGATTGTATACATGGAAATCACCAGGTGATAGACACAGAAATTAAATTGGCTATATCCTTATCAGTTCCCGATGGAAATCATCCGTGAGCAATGTTAAGACGTTTCCAGGAACTGAATGTGGTTAACTAACGACGACGGTAAACTACTACATCAATGTGACGAAGTGACTGAAAGGTGGCGTAGATACTGCGAGCGCTTGTACAGTGATAACTCTATTGAACAACAACCTAAGCCTGTGAAGAACTGGAACAATATAAGTTTGGAGCCAAGCATCCTACGTTCCGAGGTGCTGACTGCTATAAACTCCCTTAAATTAAAGAAGGCTCCAAGTCCTGATGGAATAATCGCAGAAGATCTTAAATTACTAGGTGTGACCGGTGTAGACGTACTGCATGCAATCCTCAATAAGATCTGGACCACTGACGAGTGGCAAAAAGATTTGACCGAGTTAACTGTGCTACCTTTACATTACATAAGAAAGGCTCTACAAAGGAATGTGAGAACTACCGCACATTGGCCCTAATATCACATGCAAGTAAAATCCTACTCCATATCATTAACAGACGCATTCGGAATTACTTGGACTGGCAAATTCCTCAGGAACAGGCAGGCTTTGTTAAGGGAAGGGGAACTCGCGAACAGATCTTAAACGTTAGGCAGGTCATTGAAAAATCATATGAGAATAACAGACCTGTAATAATGTGCTTTATCGAAAATAGCCTTCGACTGCGTCAACTGGAATTTCTTATGGCAATTGGCAGGTACTAAAAGAACTTGGGGTTCCGGATCATCCAATATAATATCTCATCCAGTCTCTCTATTGCAATAGCCGTGGCGTAGTAAGGATCGAGGATATGACGTCCCATTCGTTTAAGATTGGCAAAGGAGTACGACAGAGCTGTATTCACTCACCAATTTTATTTAAAGCATACGGCGAACACATTATGCTAAAAACTCGTGACCGATGGAGGGTAGGCATCAGCATAGGTGGAAAAAAGTTAAATAATCTCCGATATGCTGATGACACTACTCTCTTGGCTTGTCGAGAAGTCGAGATGCAAGAATTGTTGGAGGGAATGGAGCAAATCAGCAATACTCTGGGCCTCTCAATTAACAAAGGGAAAACCAAAATAATGGTCCTAGATAGAGGAAACACACTACCATTGACTGGCGCTCTAAAACTAGAAGTGGTTAGCGAATTCGTATACCTTGAGTCCACTATCACGAACAACGGCTCCTGCGAACCAGACATACGTAGGAGAATTAGGATGGCTAAGAGTGCCATGTCTCAAATGCATAAAACCTGGCGTGACAGAAAGATTTTGCTAAAAACCAAGACAACCAACTTGTGCACACGCTCATATTTTCCATCTTTCTTTATGGATCCGAGACATAGACTCTGAAGTCTGCAGACCGTAGACGTATCGACGCCTTCGAGATGTGGTGCTGGAGAAAAATGCTCCGAATCCCATGGACTGCATTCAGAACCAACGCATCCTTTCTAGCTCAACTTAACATAACATAAAAATAAGGCTCTCTACCATCTGCCTCAAAATCATTTTAGAATATTTCGTACACATAGCCAGAAAAATAGGAGACAATCTTGAAAAACTCATGGTAACTGGCAAGATTGAGGGAAAAAGACCACGAGATGGAAGTCCCATGCGTTGGTCCGATCAAATCCGCACCACATTTGAGTCCACCGTCTACGATGCTCTTCGAGTGACGGAGGATAGGGCGTAGTTGGCGTAAGACCATTAGATGTAAGGAGGAAGGTCATGGAAGGGGGAGGTCACGACCCTCAGACATAAGGAACACGACTGGAGGAGAAGGAGGATGTGTCCTTTATAAAGAGTTCACTGTGAAAGGGCAGCGCTGAAAGACATTTTTTTTTGTGATTTGAATGGGCAAGCACCCTGGCGTAAAGAGTTTCCCCTTACAAAAGTGAAAAAAAAAACTTTCAGCGCTACTACTTTTACAGTAAACTCTATAGACGGGACTCATGCACAGTTATACACACCCTAAAGTATTATCACTTAGTTTTGTTAAACCCTGTATACTAATATTATGAAGCTGAAGTGTTTGTGTGTTTGAAAGCGCTAATCTCATGAACTACTTGTTCGATTTGAAAAAATATTTTTGTGTTGGATAGCCCATTTATCGAGGAAGGCTTAAAGCTAATAAATAATGTCGTTTTTTTGTATTTTCTTAAATATTCATGCTATAATTGAATTTACGTTTAGTTGAAAATACGAAAATAAAATGCCTTATATCTCGGCTCCGATATAGTTTAGCTATATGTCCCCCATAATAAAGTTTACTCCCCTTGATATATTCTTTCATAATATGCCGGTTTGGTGAGTGGCCGCGGGATTTGAAAATGACGCCAATATTACCCAAACCCCTTTCTATTCTTGTCGTTTTATTGAACTATCGCTTCACTATCTCAAGACGTACAATGCAGTCGGGTACACCGTACAGGTTTTACCCCTGGTGTCAAGTACACTATATCCATCACAAGCCACTGGAATTTCAATCTTAACCCCTTGCAATAAGGTGAAAGTTGAAACTCAAAGACAATGCAACCCCTATAAGAAAGGCGGGGGTATCTAATTTCACACAAAAAACGGCTTAACCCTCCACAGCTGCAGTAATCCTTTGACGGGTTAAGCCCATTATGTTTATTTGACGTCAATTACAGGAGTCCCGCATATTCCGTAATTAGGCGTAGGGGCGTAGGTGTGAAGCCCACATGTGCTTTGTGCTAACAAATGCCAAATTAGAACGAAGATGGAAGATTTTTTATCGTGCACCAAGAATTTTAAAAAATTATTTCGTTAATGGATTTTTGTGTTGTTGAATGTTGATACATTTTAAAATGTCAAAGACCAAGTAAGAACCTAGAGCTCAGGCGTATAATGTGGAAGATCTAAGTAACCATGTATCGGCATTACACACAAGCATAAATAACAAGACTATGCCGTTCTTAATATACTACGTAGTTATAAGTCTATATGACTGGCCATAGACGGACCGCAAGTTGCAGTTGGGACCAACTGTTGTAGAACGGTCGAGTTGAAATTTGTAGCGACCGCTCTTAAGAGCCCGGGTAACCCTCGAAATTCTCATACATTCGTAATACCAAAATCATTTTGTCATACGAAAATATTTAACATGTTTGAGTTATTTTTCAGTATAAAATAGTAATTACCTAGGTTCCTGAACAAAAATTAACTTCAAAATATTTAAACACCAAAAAATTTTTTTTTGTGTATAAATTTTTTTTACTAAATTTAGTACTAAATATTTAAACACTAAAAAATAGAGTAAAACACTCAAAAATTTATAAATAATTAGTAAATTTACTACAAAATATTTTAATACTAAACAATATTTTTTAGAGTTGAAATATTTTGTAGTAAATTTACTATTTATTTATATATTTTTTAGTGTTTTACTCTATTTTTTAGTGTTTAAATATTAAGTACTAAATTTAGTAAAAAAAATTTATACACAAAAAAAAAATTTTTTAGTGTTTAAATATTTTGAAGTTAATTTTTGTTCAGGAACCTAGGTAATTACTATTTTATACTGAAAAATAACTCAAACATGTTAAATATTTTCGTATGACAAAATGATTTTGGTATTACGAATGTATGAGAATTTCGAGGGTTACCCGGTCTCTTAAGAACTGCTCGAGCGGCCCTTGTATTGCGGATATGAATTTGGTATGAAAACTGCAGATTTTGCAGCCAGTTTTGATTGCGAAATGCGGGCTGTCTATGGCCGACCTTACACGTACTGTATTACATGCATAAAAATTGCCCTTAGTTTTTGCTACACCAAACTTTGTCTAAACTTTTTATTTCGTCCGAGATTAATGCGCTAATCTTACAAACTACTAGGCCAATTTTTATGTAATTTGGCACAGATATAGAGTAGACTACAAGGAAGGATATAGGCAAAAAGTGGGAGAGCATTCGGTTTATATTAAATTTCTTAAATATGAATTATTACTCACAAGCAAATTCAATATATACCGCCTGGCTGCGAATCTTCCCTTTACTGTTCCACGCGTAGCACTCACAGCTGTATTTCCCTCCGAAATACTCATCTAGCTCATTCCTCGTCACATTGAGCTCGGCTTCCACCACCCTCACTCCATTCTGAGGGTCTACATGTTCCAACTGGACAGTCTTATCTGTTCTAACATCGTTGCATTTGAAGAAAACCTGCAGCGCGTTAGCCGCTCGACACAGGAGTGTTGCTGGTTTCGTTCGCAGGACATAAGAGTTCTTTGGCTCCAGCAGGAATATTGGAAGACCGTCTATGGTCTCGTCGTTTTCTGGTAGGGGGATGTAGTCGTCCTCTTCAACGACCGGCTTGAAGTCGGAGAGGTAGGGGTCGAAATTGAGTAGACCGTCCGGATGGATGTATTCCGGTCTCATCTCTTTCTCCGTCGTTTGGTCCGTACCTGTGGAATTGAGTATGATATTATTTACAACGAAGTAAACTCTACCCTAGTAAAAAGTAAGAACTACTACTATTCAGAGACATTTAATTATGGTTAAACGTCAATTTAATAAAGAGTTAGGTCAAAATCTTCATATTTTAATTACAGTTAAGGTCACGCCGCGTTAAAGTAAAAAATCATGTTGGATACGTTTTAGATTGATTGTTTTCTATGAGAGGCCGGCCCGGCTTCTCATAGAAAACAAGTAATGGAACAGCAATTTTTTTTTTAAATTACGCGAGAAAATGGTTTTTGTAATAATTTAAAAACCATAAATACATTTCATATAAGCTATGGGCAAAGTACAAATTTTGGAAGCTTAAATCACTTTCCTCTGTTGCCAAATAGGAATCTCTTTTTTTACAAAGGTCTTTTTGATTAATTATTCTATGTTATAAAAGTAGACCAATCGTGTTATGCTGTAGGTAATTCAAAGACAAAGACATGATGAATATTGACAATGAACTTTAATTTCTTAGCTTTAGTCATTGCTGAGAAAAATCGATATCGCTACAGCCAAATTTAACAAGGCGTCAATGTTCGTCTCTGAGTGCGCCAGTAGGACAGGTAATTTTTCTCATATTTTGCATATTTCACGTAGGTGCCGCGTGTACTAAAAATACACTTTGTTGCAACATGACGAGGACACTAGGCAATGTTATGCATTTTTGGATATGTCATTCTTATTCCTTATGATAAGACTAGGGAATGCAATACCGGGATACCAGGATCCCGATATACCGGGATCCCGCATGCATTATGCGGGACTAATCCCGGTCGAAAATTTTGCGGGATCCCGCGGGACTGGCGGGATTACAAAGAAATGTGATTCATATGCGTAACTTTGCGCGCAGGGTGCGTGAACTGGCTACAGGTAGCCCGCTAAACAATTTAGCTTCAATTCACACTTTAAATGACAATTGAACTAACCAGCGTGGATGCTGAGTGAGCATTTCCAGCTGCTAGCTACCTTGTGTCGAATATCAGGAACCGTTTTGGAATCTTTGGGCACTATTTTTACCTATATTTCGAAAAAAAATTCGATAAAAGATGGACATAAAATAAGCGATTTTTTTTAGTTTTTCTTAACTACATATTATTATTACGAAGCCATTTACAAAAAAAAATATTAGTTTTTTTTTCATTTTTTTATAAAGTCTGAAGTATGGAGGTGCTAATAATTAAACCCTTGAAAAAAGTGTCGGACAAAGTTTGTTTTATTTCAGATTCTAAGAATAAAACGGGGTCTATCAAGTAAAGTCATTATAACGATTTATTTTAAAAGCTTAAATACACCCAGCGGGATCCCGCAAATACCGGGATCCAGCGGGATTGTGATGGTTCAATCCCGCAAATACCGGGATTGAAATTCTCTTGCGGAATTGCATTCCCTAGATAAGACGATACACATTGAATTGATAGAATAGTATATTTAAAAATGCATTGCATTGCTTTGTAACACTGCAATATAATCTGACCTTTAGAAACTAGAGTGAATAATCACTGAAGTAAACCTTCACGAAACAATGGATTAATCAACCAGCTTCCAAAAAATGAGGTTATGGATGTAAAACATCTAATGGGTCGTCAAGATCATCTGTAACGAGCCACGCATGGCAAAGTGACGAATAAGTGATGCCACGTAAATTATGAACAAATTAATAGTGCACATCTGTGCTTTACGAGTTACAATATTTTATTATCTTTCTTATATATAAAATTCTCGTGTCACAATGTTAGTCCACGAACTCCTCCGAAACGGTTTTACTGATTTTAACCAAATTTTATATGCATATTCAGTAGGTCTGAGAATCGGCTACTGGGTACTTTATATATTGATAAGTGCATTTGTTGAATAAATAATAGTAAATTATTACAACCTGAGACTGACGGCGACCATTGTTTGTGCGACGGGATAGCGATCGACGTTGCCATGGTGAAGTATGTCACTGTACTTATTTAGTCACTTCAATAAAATAATATGGCAAAGCAACGTTTGCCGGGACAGCTAGTTTAATATAAAATTCTTTAACTATACAAGAGCCTCGTTAATACTAAAAATTAAAAAATCCGCAGCGTAGTCCTTATAGTTTTACAATATTTTGGTCCTTCTCGGAAGCGTTGGAAAAGTTTTTGATAGACGGACAAATCATGCGATATTTATATGCGTTAAAGATTCTAAAAATACATTCTTTAAACATCATTGAAAAGTAAACATAAAAATGTTAAATGTTACATGATAAAAAGCGAGCGAGCAAGTTTTTGTGATAAAAAATAAGATTATGAAGTGCGAGAGTGTCTCGGGTTACAAAAGGCAAAAAATTGTGTACCTTTTTTGCTTACCAAAGTAAAAAAAGTGAGATTGTATGACTTTTAGAACGAATATGGAGCAAAATATAATATCCATTATAATCTTATTGTTACGGATACGGGCAGTTGTTTACCTGCGCGCGACAGTTGCGCGTACTTTCTAGAAAAGTCCAACCCTTGTTTATGTGAATTGCGTGTTTACGTAAACAATCCAGAATGGAAAGTTCCAGAAAGTATGGCGGGCCATATAAAAGGTAAACAAGCCGTCAATCAGCTCAGTTTTGATACAAGCGATCATCAAGGCGACTTCGAAGTGAGAACAAGTGATCAATAGTGAGTGATTGTGATAGTGACCTATGACTCGGCTACGACCTAGGACAGTGATAGTGCTCAGTGATTTGGATCTAGTGCTTAGTGTTTGGACTTTGTGATTTGTGTGAGCTAGTGTTTGTAAATAAAGTCTTCAAGAGAGTCACCAAGTCTTTCTCTCCGAATCTACGAACCCTAGCAAGTGCGTGTCGGGCCACGCGCAATATAGGGTTCCGTAATACCGCTAGTTTTTTTTTTTAATTTTTGTGTGGTCAATGAGTGTACATTTATAACGTATTTTACACTACTAACAACATCATCTCAGTTACTTTCAAAGGAATTTGAACGAAAAGTTCCTTTACACTTCGCCGAATACATTTTTTTTAGTTGATCGACTATTACTCAATAATTTACAGTACCCGGCAATAAATATTGCACATCAACCTTTGGAAAGTGACAGTCGGCTAATTTCGGTTTTGTAGAGCGTTATCTCTTACGCACGAAATACTAAAAGTCCGGTATATATTAGGAGCTGTTAAAACAATTAAGGTTTGCTTCTTTTGACAATTTTATTATTCTTTGTATAGAATACACCAAATTTTCTATAAGTTATGGCTTTATATTCGGGTAAAATAAAATAAAAAAGGGTGTTCAAATTATGTTTACGTATTTAAAATTCTTTTGGAAAATTACAGCTGTAGCAAATTTAGGGGTGTTAACAACTCTAGATATATATTTTGAACTGGACGCGACTGCACTCTATTTAATTTGAACAACGACTGACATAATGTCAAATAGGTGTGTGCTACAAAGATAACGCTCTATGAAACCGAAATTAGCCTAATGTCTCTTTCCAAAGGTCGATGTGCAATATTTATTGCCAGGTATTGTATGAAGTCTTCTTAGCTGTGATAGTTTTCTTTTTAAATTCAGCATATTTCCTACTCCCGTGAATTTTTTCACATTTCTAGAAGCAACCGTTTAGCTGGTAGAAGGGGGGGACACTGGACTCTAACGATTTTTTTCACTTTAAAACTTAATATTTCACAAACGGATCCCTAAATCAGAAAATGATCTATGAATACTCATAATAGTTTAAAAAACCTATCCAACGGCACCCCACACGATGGGGTGGACACAAAAAAAACTTTCATCCCCGCTTGATGTGTATAGAAGGTACCATAAAAAAATGTATTTTTTTAAGATTTTATGTACCATTTTGATGCTATTATTAATATGTGCATTCATGCCAAATTACAGCTTTGTAGGTCCTATAGTCTCTGAGCAAAACCGCGGACAGACAGACAGACGGACAGACAGACAGACGGACAGACAGACGGACGGACAGACCGAAACTATAAGGGTTCCTTGTTGACTACGGAACCCTAAAAATTGATTTTCAAATGTGTTAGTCGCGCTAAAACGGCTGAACGGATTAGGCTGATTTTAGTCTTAAAATATTCGTAGAAGTCCAGGGAAGGTTTTAAAGTGACACGAAGTTCATCGGAACATCTAGTAATATTATAAACGCGGAGGCAAAGTAGCCACACGATGGACAGACGCGATTGTTAAGGTTACTGACTGCATGTCAGAAGGCACTGAATCAGGCCAATAAAGAGAAAAGTGGAGAGCCCTATCCCGGAAAGCAAATATTGGTGGTCACGTCCCTTAGCCATGAGGAAAGAAGAGAGATTATATTGAATTTATCGTTCAAACGATTTAGCTGGGTATGGATCACTTGGAGTACCGGGAAAGGACATAGGGAAATATGTACAAATTTTGGCTCCTACGGAGTCGCTGGCGTCATCTAGTTACTTATCTAATATTTTTAAGTATTCAATATTTTACTCATATGGTAAGGGAACAATAGAATAACTGATTACAGAAAATGACTAGTTCCTGATTTCTGGGGTTTGACAGTAGTTATCTAATCACTATTGCTTTCATTGATATTCATCCAATCTGATAATTGACTATAGTACAAAAATCTTGAAACCAGGCAAAATTCATGGAAAGTTCATAGGAATCCATACTTACTATACTAATATTATAAATGCGAAAGTCTGTCTGTCTGTCTATCAGCTCTTCGCACTCAAACCGCTGAACCGATTTTGCTAAAATTTGGTATGGAGATACTTTGAGTCCCGGGAAAGGACAAAGGATACTTTTTATCCCGAAAAAATGTACGGTTCCCGCATGATAAACGAGTTTTGGCGCAACGGAGTTGCGGGCGTCATCTGGTATATTGTAACTCTGTCATTTACATTTACATACTTAGGTCTACATAGTATCAGTGAGCTATTTTCGTGTGTCAAGGTTTGGGGAGGTGTAGCCACCCCAAACGTATGATAATTCTGTTCCAGAATATCGATTTTCATTTTGATTCAGAGTCCCGATTCTCAACTCGAATGTCGTTTCGATTGTAGGCTTTCTTGCAAGTGAGATATTGAAGATTCCTGTAAGAGTGAAGAAGAGAGAATCTGAGATCGAACAAATTTTGACGTCTGAGAATTGGGCCTCACATTTCATAAAATATGTTAAAAATACAACAGCGAATTTTCTTCAATAAACAAAGTATCATCTTTTAATAGCAATATATTTTTAACGTTTTAAGGTTCCGGGGGAGACTCCGGGACGAAGCATCGAGTCACGTCGCCGGCAACAATAATTAGTGACAGTGTTAGTTCATAAGTGAATATAAAATATGTATGTTAGTTTTAAGGTATTTATTATATTATTAATATGTATGTTAGATATAAGGTATTTGTTATATGGGCCTCCGATGCCCGAAATAAAGAATATGATTTGATTTGATTCATATCAGAAAACCCTTTTTTGGATGTCAGTTAAAAAAATATATTAAGTTCAATATAATAATATTATTATCATAAAAGCAAGATAATTTGTAAGGCTTACCGTTACAAAATTGCTATAAAGTTTATCAAACAATTGAAGGCCTTGCAACATTGTTGAACTTTCCTATAAATTGTTATTGTCGCAATATTTGCTAAGTAAAGTGATTTATCTTGTACTAGATAGCCTGAACTACGTGCAATAATTCATAGTTTGAGCAGGAACCGTACGTTTTGTCGAGATAAAAACTGTCATTTATCTTTTACGGCCTTTTAATAGATACTATTAAAATTTTATACAAATCGCTTCAGCAGTATGTACTTATAGTAATGCCTGTCAAAGTATTTTGACTTGAAACACTTTTATGTTATGTGGTAACTGGTATCCGATATCCGTACTATTTATGACTTTTAAGGGGGCGACTAACCCAAAATTTTCGATTTTATAATTCATTTTTATACTTGGAAATAAGCCTCGAATTGTTTCATTTTATAAAATTAGATACTACATTATATTTCCAAGAATTCGATCGGAAAAAAATCACTAAGATGCATCTAACTTTCACGAATTTATCATTTATTGCCATAACCGTGCGTTGAACTATGTTAATATTTTAACATCTTGTATAAAATTCTATCATTGAGAAACCGACCTAGCAGATTTTTAAAATGTTGTATATATATCGAGTAATATTGAGAAAAAACTAAAGGCTGTGACAGACAGAGCAGGTAATGTAAAGATGTATATTATAGCACGATACATCTCGATACATCTTTCTATAGAAATCGTCAGGAGACCACACACAACAGCTATAATGTATATTTTTACATTATAGCTGTTGTGTACGATTTCTATGGAAAGATGTATCGTGCTAAAATATACATCTTTACATTAAACTGCTCTGTCTGTGACAGTCTTTATTTGGGTCCGCGTCGTCCTTTTTCACCTGGCATATGAAAGACGGGCGTGAGTGTGAAGAGAAAAGGTGTTTTGATTTTTTAGGTTAGTCGCCCTCTTAATAATATAGGCACATATAAAATAGGACTAAGATCACAAAGAAGGTGCTTCATTGTGAAGCAACATGTACGGTTTTCAGCACTTACTTCAAACGCAACTAAAGTTGCGGGCAGCATATAGTACAATAATTTTATAGTCACCTCAATGCACAGCAACTAAAACCTACCTGATATAAAATCTCGGGAGCTTTAAGTACAGATGTTATCGATCGATAATATCGGTATTACATAGCACCTAAAAAAGCTGTATAAAGCTCCCTTTGAGCTTTTATCACAGGACCGGGAAAACCAGTTCCTATATGGGCATAACCTCGAGTTGCGAACATTTGCCATTTTTATTGCAAAATACTGCAGAAATGTGTTTAATACTTGTCTCGAATATTAATCCTTCGATCGGGGATTCTTGGCAATGCTTTATATTCTATTGTTGTCGCGATCACCGGTGCTCGTATTTTTTTTATGACATAAGGGGGCAAACGAGCAAACAGGACACCTGATGGAAAGCAACTTCCATCGCCCATGGACACTCTCAACATCAGAAGAGCTGCAGGTGCGTTGCCGGCCTTTTAAGAGGGAATAGGGTAATAGGGGAGGGTAGGGATTCTAGTACTAAGGGGTCATCCACATTACAGCATACGAAATTGAGATAATTTAAACCCAGGGAGGGTTTAAATTATCTCAATTTCGTATGCTTATGTTACGCTTTTTACATGGAGTGTCACGTTTGGTATGCCTCCCCCCCCCCTTTTTAGTAGTGACGTAATATGTGGATGAACCCTAATACATTGCCATTTGCCTGTAACTTCGAGCATAGAGTTTGCCGTGATAAAAACTATCCCATGTCCTTTCCTGGGACTCCAGTAGATCCATAATCATTAAATGCGTTTTTCGCGTAACTTTCTGCCGCGCACTGTAAAACTCTGGAACGAACTGTCACCAGCAGTATTTCCGGACCTATACGACCTGCAAACCATCAAGAAAAGAGCGTATTCCCTCTTAAAAGGCCGGCAACGCAGCTGCAGCTGCGAGTGTCCATGGGCGACGGTAGTTGCTTTCCATCAGGTGACCCGTTTACTCGTTTGCCCCCGTATTTAATAAAAAAAAGCAGTTTTAAAGTAAAGAGGAAATAGACATACACTTTCGCATTTATGACAAACATGGATTGGAAAAGCTTAAACGAAAGCTTGTTTATGATCAGTTCTACATAGCGTTAGCCTGTACTCTATAATCCATACTAATATTATAAATGCGAAAGTGTGTCTGTCTGTATGTCTGTCTGTCTGTCCGTCTGTCCGTTTGTCTGTCTGTCTATCTGCCTATTACCTATTCACGCCCGAACCGCTGAACCGATTTTTCTGAAATTTAGATACTTTAAGTCCCGGCAAAGGACATAGGATACTTTTTATCCCGGATAAATGTACGGTTCTCGCGCGATAAACGAATTATGGCGCAACGGAGTTGCGGGCATCATCTAGTAAGTTATATCTCTAGGTCTCTACACCTCTATTAAACTGAAATAAAATTAAATGAATTGTAATGAAATCCTGCTCTTTTATGAATCGTAAACATACATCCATTACATATTTATCACCGGTGCTTTTCAATGCAATCGGGACTTTTCAATAAGTAATAACACGATGAAAAATGAAACTCGATTTTTCCGTTTCCTGAATGTCCTTTTAAAGCTTTAAAAATATCCATACTATACTAATATTATAAATGTGAAAGTGTGTTTGTTTGTCTGTCTGTCTGTCTGTCTGTCCGTTTGTCTGTTACCTCTTCACTCCCAAACCGATGAACCGATTTTGCTGAAATTTGGCATGGAGATACTTTGAGTCCCGAGAAAGGACATATAGCATAGTTTTTATCCCGGAAAAATGTACGGTTCCTGCGCGATAAATGAATTTTGGCGCAACGGAGTTGCGGGCGTCATCTAGTTTAACTATAAATCAGTAATAGGGTCCCGTTTTTACCCTTTGGGTACGGAACCCTAAAAACGAGTAAAGCATCACAGAGGATATCAACATGTGACATTTATTATGCATGGAATGTTATGCATAATATCAAAAAGTGTCACAAAATGCATGTTTTAGGTGGTAAAACAAAAAATCTCACCTCCATTTCGTACACGTCCAATGATTCCCATCAAAACCACGATTTTAACAACGCACATCACTGCGAACACATAACAAAATACGGGAGACTTAGCGCGCGCTTTTGTTTAGCAACCGCGTAACCATCCTTGCCGGTGGTTGGGGACAGACTGGCGACTGGCGTGTGTCTGACTGTCTGCGTGTGTTGTGTGTGTGTCCACAGTGTCACGTTGTTTACACTGAATATGTCGTAATTAAGCTTTTGGGGTTTAATTAACAACTTTTCGTTTATCGTAGTGACAAATTCGTATTCGCGTTTTGGCGTTTGATATGTTTATGCTACATTGAAGCCTAAAGGAAGGGTGTAGAGGTTTCGGTCTATAGTATCATAGTATGTCAATATGTAAATTTCAAACACAGATTATTAACAACTTATTCGATGTTCAATAAAGTGTGATGTTGACAAATTCAAAATAATTAGGGCAGCAAAGGGTATAGAATTTAAAATCAATTATGTAGCTTTACATAATACATTGTGCGTAAATTCTCTTGTATCAGCTATTTCTTGTCTAGTTTTACTAACTACTTTTGGATGTGTAAGATACGTGTCTAGCTAGGCATTTTTCCTAATGTTGCAAAGCTATAGATCACAGAGAAAAACTTATTTACATTATAATTATTTTATTTTCAGCTCTCGCTTTTTTTTAATCATAAATGTAACTTCGTTTAAAATAATATTTTTAATCAATATTAAGTAAGTATCATTTTTCATATTATAAAATTACGAATAATATTAAAGCCCTCTTTAGAAATAATTACTTGTCATAAGCGTACCTAGAATTGAGTGTAATTATTTCACTTTAGTGTCCAAACTCCAAACATTCAAATTTCAACGCATTCGTTATTCAAAATTAACGGTTAAAATAATTTAATCCTTATTTCAGAACAACTAACGTCATCTAGTAGATTATTATTCAAATACGACACAGAAGCTTTCGGCACGTTGTGCTTTGCACTGGGGCGAGCTTATAGCTTACGACCTTCGTTTTGTTATAGTTTACACACGGCATGGTAGATGGCGCTATAGATTTGGCGACATCTAACGCAGGGTGTTAAAACTAAATTGGAGCTTTTATTGTAAAGCTCGTACTCGGATTCCAACCCTGCGGGGTTGAATCTTCGAAAGTAGTGTGTGTTTTTTATGACATCATTTAGGGCATTGATAATAGATGGAGTTACAGTGTTAATTATTTACGACTATATGACTCTGTTAAAACTTCATAGCACTTTCCTCCTAATATAAACTTTCACTGGAATTCCACAAATATTTCAAGACTAAAGTTAACAAAATCGGTTTAGCCGTTATCAAGTTTTTGCTATAGATACTGTGAATTGTGATCACTGATTTGTATTATAAATGCATTGTTAAAGGTAATCATAAAGATAATCAGATACTTATTAGTTAAATTTTAAATTATAGTTTTTTTTTAAGATATAGTACCTAGATGATTGATGATACAAGTAAATTATTATTAATAATTAATTAGGTTTTGTTTAACATTAAGCAGCCTTATATTAGTAAACTAGCTGTCCCGGTGAACTTCATGTCACTTTAAAACCTTCCCTGGACTTCTACGAATATTTTAAGACTAAAATCAGCCCAATCCGTTCGAGTTTTAGCGCGACTAACACATTTGAAAATCCATTTTTATATATATAGATACTGGCATAAGGTTACTAAAACCTCTGTCGCATTACCTGTAAGACTCAGTAAATTGATAATATTATTTAGGTATTACCCTTTTATTATTTTAGGTCCTTTAATATTCATTGTAACATTTTCTTATACAAAATCGCTTAAGGAATTTGAATTTCGAACTCAAATTCTCGAGCGCAGTGCCGCCAACATTGAATATATTGATTGTACAAAGCGCGCCAAAGCGTATTCTCAATTCAAAATTATTCCAAAGAGAACGATTCCTTTTGATGATTCGAAATATGTAAGTAGCCGAAATCGTCAGTCACATTTTTACATTCCATATCATTTTCCATCTCTTTCTCACCGCAAGAATTATGATAATGCCGTCCCGTTCTTATGGAGGTACGGATATTAAAATTTTCCGGCTTGAGTCGCCTTTCCTTTAGTAATTTTGTAGTATAATGAGGGTTATGGGTTGTGCAATCAATAAAGGAATTTTATTTTTTGATTGAACGATGAGGTCGTATTTTTAGACTGTATTTTCAAGCTCTTCTGTTTTCTAGTCTTATCTTCAATGATATTATATAAACTACCACGCGCGTTGTGAAGACTCAAATTGGGTCGTATTTTATTTAGTCTGTCTCTTTTATGTAAATGGCATTTCGTATCTTTTGTTTCACTTATCTGTCAAAGTCCAATTTTGAATTTGAAAATTGTTCGGAAGAGATTCAAGCCGGAAAATAGTATGAACGTAACAGATCTATATAAGTAGAATATCATTGCTTATCCTCACGAGAAAGCTGATCACCAAAATTTCCTTCACCGGATAAGATAATAATATAATATTATCTTAATTCTTGGATCGGAAACGCCTTTTATTAGGTGATACTGTTATGTAATTTATTTATTTTAATACATACATACCTACGTCATATCTATTTCATAATCTGTCAACTAATGATGAGTTAAAAGTTGTGTATTATTGAGACGATAGTACTAATATTATTTGGGGGAATTGGTGCACCTGTATACTTGATAATAGATAAAAATAATCCACTACTTATACCTCATCAGTTTAATATTATTATTCCACTTGATCAAAAATAGCACCTGATAGATAATTGACAGGATTAGGTGAAGGGGAACGAACGAGTGAACTACGAGTGAACGAGTGAGCTGAGTAAATCCGTATTCGTCCGGGCCGCGAACACTTCACTAAGGTAACTCCGCCTTGTTCAAGTGGTTGCGGTTTAGTTTTAAGAGAGGACGATTTGTCGTGTCGGATATTATATTAAAATTAAACTGCAGAAGCATTCCCTTTCCTTCTAAATATTTGCTTCGATGGCCTCTACATTATGACGAAGACGCCTTAAATAACATACTCGTAGGTCATGTTGTTTTCAAATTTCAACAATGCAAGATCCTCGGCTCAACTCACACAAGGGTAGAGTCAAAACGTCGCGTTTCGTTTCTCTACAATATTCATCTCTATTTTTTTTTTCTATAAATCTTAATAAAATGTTAGTAAACATACGAGTAGTAATCGGAAACCACGAATTAAATATTTAAGTAATTAAAACATTATTTTTAACGATGCCAACTGCAGTTGCGAAAACTTGTAATTAATAATAATTATTACATTTGTAATGTTATTCTGCTTTACTAAACTTGTCTTAGATTTAACAGACGATGTTGTACGACAAATCGTACCATGTAAAGGTAGTTTATCAAGTGGCATTCGGCACCCCGATCACGTCGCACAAACGAGCGACGAATTGTCCACAATTGTCCAAATCTTGGAGCCTTCGTCGGCCAGATTAGTGGACGAGAGGCTTACGGGAATTAATATGTGGGAAGTTCGCTTCGTGAGTCTTATCCTGGTCTTACTACTAATCGTACTTAGTTTGTAGTTTCATAAGTAAAAACAGTATGTACTATGGACCCTGAGAAATAAATTGTGGTAAGTTATGATTGAAGAAAAACATCAAAATAGAAATTTAAAACTTAACAAAAAATCATCGTGCAACAAACGTTTGTAAAGTTCTGTGGTCATTGTTATGGTTACTGGTAAAGTTAATCTTAACTGTAGTTATTACTACGCCTGTCATGGTGCTACCCACTAAAGAGGACCGTATAGCAATACAGGCAACTTTATGTTTAGAAGAATTTGACAATATACAAAGAAAAAAACATCAGTAGAAGTCCTCATATATTTTATAAATTATCTGCCCTGTTCTCTGTATATTAATAACGTATTAAGAAGTTAATATTTATAATAAACACTTTATTAATTATAACATCTGCGTCCAAACAAAATGGCCGCCCCGAATAAAAAACAAACGCATCGCCGCGTAAAGCCGAATCCTCTTATGCGACAATGGAAATAATTTTATTTGATTCCAATAACAGATAATCAGATAAGAGGTTTTAATTTTTCGCCAACGAACAAAAATATAAAATAACGGCTGGGAACGAACACGTGGACATAACTTTGATTGGATCGGCCGAGCGGAAGGTACGAACTTTGTGGACAAGGGAGTAGCTAGAGTATATTATTTGAAATCAGTTAGCAACTAAATTAAATAAACTAAAGCTATAAACGTTGTCTAAATCATGGACTTACATAAAATTAATTAGATTGAATAATATAATACTTATTATATTGCCGGCCAATGAAATTAGCCGAAATTTTGCCATGACTGTCTTGCCACTAGAGACTCAATACTGTCTAACAAGGCTTTTAAGAATGTAGTAAATAGGTAATGAATAGAAAAGCAAGATTAGTTAATAAATTAAAGTGAGCTAACCATATCGGATGCGAGTAGCAGGAGATCGGTAATCTTGGCGTTCGTTGAGAGAGACCTATGTCCAGCAGTGAACGAATATAGGCTGATATGATGATAATGATGATGATGATGATGAACCATATCGTGAAAGTTATGTGCGTATCTATTGAAACATTATAAATACAACGTATTTATCGCGAATTATTATTATTACTTTTTTTTTCTTAAGAAACTTCCACATTTCATTCAAATTTACCAAATACTTATTTTAATTCAGGCTCGATAAAAGTTCTTTAAAATAATTAAATTTTTGTTAAGAGTTATGTTTAGGTAGGTAGATATTTTCAATAGAGAATGCATTACAAAAACAAAAATAATATAAAATGATTTAAAAAGAAAATAAAAGCTTTTAAGAAGGATTAGTACGATGCTAAAAGCATTAAATACAAAATTATAATAATAAAAAAAATTACGTGCCACGTGGTTTGTCCGCTATGGACTCCTATTACTGATATTTGATTTGTACACAGTGTGCAATTTTAATTGAACTTAAAAGATAGTCACTGGTTACACGGTCAATTTTCCATCAATCTGATCCATCAATCCGGTAAAGATTGACGAAAATTTGATCGTGTAACCCACGGATTGATGCATTGATCGTATTTTTATTATGAACTTTTTATGACCATAAATATTTCGTCAATCAGATTGATGGATCAGATCTACGAATAATAAAAACTATATCATTCGTAGATTAGATTGATGAAAATTTGACCGCGTAACCGGTGACTATAGGATAGCGTTGTAAATATTCAATAGATGGCGCTATTCAAATTGTGTTGTATAAAAGACGATTGTAACAGAATCAACCCACAACAATCAGCATCGCAATAAGACGGCGTTGTGGCGCAACATAATCTGCCCCCTGTTAATCCGCTGTGCTGTCTACCCTTTAACCAATACGTGACCACTTGTATACTGAGCGGGGATGCACGAAGAGTGGATGTGGTGATGTTTAGTTTGAAAAAGATTTGCAAATATTTTTACGGTTGCGTTACGTCAAACCCAGCCGACAGATCACAATTAACATTGAATTGACATATTCGACCAAATAACGTTAGTCTATCGACTGCATAGGAATCAATTTCCTCGATGGTACAAAGAAAAGTCAAAAGTGCTATGGGTTTTCGTGGAAATGCTATAGTTTTTAAGGATTTATTATGTAGAAGTTCGAGTTGAAAAATAATTGTAATACTAGAAAAATATTCAGTGAGCGAGCTTGCGTTAAGCGGATAGTCATACAATTATATTAAGTTCATACATATAAAAATTCAATGAAACAAACTAAGTTCGCTTTTAAGCGAAGAGAATATGAATTATGAGCAGAAGATCAAACGGTGATCGCAATTATTATGTTTTACAAACTGTACCTATAGGAACTTCTCCGATTAAGTTTGTCAGACTTACCGTAGTAGTTTCCCGTTTTTTATGAAATCAGGAAAATATATAATTTTTACAAACAAGTGCTTCTTCAATTTGAAAAATTGAACTACTTTCCAAATGTTTAAGTTTTCGCTGTAGGTACCTAGACGGACCAAAACCAGAATACCACATCCACATAACATCCCGGTCGCAGTGTCTCACAATCGGCTCAGCGCTCAGTCCGGCGGAAAATTGTGTTGACGCGCTGGGCGGGCGGCTAGGGCGGGGGCGGGGCGGGAGCGGGGGCGGGCGGCAAATTAACGGCTTAAGAGCAAAATCTCCGTGTTATTGTACGGGGTATGACAGGTGTTTTTTATTTGGGATTTACGGGTTTTGAATTTTTAATGTTAGTTAACGCTTTGTGTTAAAGCGTTAACTAACAGGATTCACAGGATGGTTCGCAGAGTATATGAATCCCCGTGTTAGATTTTTTAGTTTGATTTTCTTTTTTTCTTTTTTACTCCACTTTATGTGAGCTAGATACCAATGTTTTCCTACGCGCGTGAAGATCATCAACTGGCAAAAATATTTTTACCTAGCGTCTAAAGACTTTAAAGACAGACATAATAAAAGTTGTTGGAAGATACGTTCTACTGAATAACTGAAAAACTTAAATTTCATCTTCATCTACAGTGCACACTATTTGTCAATGTTAAGGCTTTTATGCTTACCACCGCTACCACAAGAAATCTATTCTTGTGGTGGCGGTGGTAGGTACACAAAACGATACATCAAGGAACTCCATTAAAAAACTATTTTTACCTTTTTTCCTCCCAAATTACTCAGAAAAGTGAATCTAGCATTTCATTATACTCAATATAACCATATTCCCGGTACAGTCTGCAGCTAACCTCAGGGGACGAAAAAAGTCGCTAAAACGTTCGTTGAGCGGCACGGGGGAGAGGGGACGATGGGGGGAGGGGGGAGGGAAATCATATTCTGTTAAACTCGTTATGTGCCCACGCCTCGTCGCGCTGACCCAGCATCCGGTAGAATAGTGGGGATAAGACGATGTTTGAAATATTTGTTAGTAATTTTGTATTTCATCTAACCATGGAAGTCCAAACGGCGAATTGAGCACAAAACTTCATTTCAAATGTTATCATTCTGTACCGTCTCATCATCCTTACTTTAATTAATTAAATCAAAGTCGAATACTTTCTTTTCAAAAGAAAATATACCTTTTTAATGTATAAAGGAGTAAATATTTCCTATCTATAATATTCAAGTTAAAAAATAATTATATAAGGTTTAAGAGTGAAATCGAAATATTTATTATTCATTTATCAATATAATATTGAATAATTTCAGTCCTGATACGCATTTACTTAGTACCTATATGAAAGCAAAGTAGGTATATGAAATTTCAAATTTAGCATACAGTCACAGTATACATATTAGTGCAAGTAAGTAGTAACACAGTGGACAATTACAAAGCGGCCATACTGTGGTCATGTCCTCATATTCTAGCGCAGCTACTTCGCTGTGAAAGCAATACTGTATTGAGTTTTTAGCGGCCGCAGGACTCTCGCGAATATTGGCCTGGACCTTTCGGGAATTGATTTTCTGATTCACTCCCCTTCCATCACCTTAGATGCTATTACCGAATAAATTTACGTCTTATCCTTTGACAATATTTAGGATACCTCAGTCGATACTGTTAGACGGTTAAAAAGGAGCTTAAAGAGGAGCTTAAAAATATCCAAACAATAAAATGAATGACGGCCTCAAGCTCTTCACCTCTATTGGCGCTAGAACCAGAAAAAGGAATAAAAGACTTTGACAATGTTTTTCGTGATTTTAATAAATGTAAGCATAATATCGAAGCGCGTAAGCATAATATTACATGACCAAATACCGTTCGAACGATAGACCGAGGACAGACATGACAATTAACCTATACCGTTTTCGAAACAAATAGATGCTCGAGTAAAGAAATCTACGAAACATAAATTATTATGACCTCCTTTTTGGAAAATTCGTAAAATAAGCTTTATTGCTTAAATAAATTTGAAATCATTACAAGTACACAAATCTTTGTCACATACAGCTTTGTGCCAGCAAGATTGCAGGCCACTCGTACAGTTCTCACAGGAAAGTCCCACAAAGCAGCGGGTATTCAGAAATTAATAGAAAACAATACAACTCCAGAACTCACCGATCCGATATCTCTCAAAGTTTCTTTATTGTTTTGACCGATTTCGTCAAGTGGCTATCGCATTGCCGGGGCTATATTAACAAGTTTATTCTTGCAATTGTGTCCAGAAATATCACCCCTATTTGTAGAGAAATAGGGTTGAAGATATCCTCATTGGGCGAAGCACCCTTGATTTTATAAGTGGCGTAGGAAATATAATTGATTTCAGCGTCGAGTATGATTCGAATATTGAGTGTTTTCGAGTGGTTTTTGAAATCGCGACCCCATAGTCCTAGTTCCTACACCCTGTGTGTTAATATAATTTTATTTACGAAATGTTTGGTACAGATGTCAAATATGATCCCAAATGATTATTTCTGATTATTTATAATTGAAAACTTAAATTTTACTCAGACTTTATAAACAAATAGATATGCTATGTAAACCTCTCTCTTATCAGAAAAACGTAGCCGGTCAGTACATAATTGTAGTATACATTGCAGTATCTTCGTCATATCAACTGTCCAAATGTATAATTGGATATTTAAATTCATTTAAATAAGAAATAGTCTGGGTCTGACTGGGCTTTGCTGGCACTTCAAAGACTGGTAATTAACTAGAACCTTTTTCGCTTCCGAAACCCTTTGAATACCATTTTTATGAAGATGCTTACAGCCGTCGCGTCGCCGAGAAGCAAATGGACGATCGAAGAAGATCTATGTCAATTGGTCGAATTGTGTCAATTCAATGTTAACCGTGATCTGTCGGTTGGGTTTGACATAACGTGACCATTGACCAAGTTACAATACTAGGTCCGCCACTAGCTATGAATCAACTTCTGTGATAGTACAAGATCGTCTTGTATCTATTGAATACAGTTTAAAATACATTGTAATTCGATTTTAATATTTTAGTTTCCTCTTCTCAACCACTAAGTGGAAAACCTCTCCATATAAAATAAGTAACCTAAAATCCGAACGTCAATTTGTCGACAATTTCGCGCGCCATCTTGGTCGCCATTTTTCCGAGGAGATTTGCACTATCTCCAGCGACCATGCTGTGACCGACATATTCTTAGCTGCGATCCTTGGCCTCGGAACAGTAGAATCATGGGGACACCCCTCATGATTTTTCGAGACACTTTTAATAAATTTTAACTAAGTTCGTCAACAGGAGATGCGCTGAAACATACCTGAAGATGTTTCTAAAATAATAACTGCAAATGAAGAAGCTGCTCTGTGGGAGTTTTTAAGACAACTTTTACACAAGCCTGATGGATTTTTAGCCAATTGTAGGTTTACAAAAACATTTAGTCAGAGCCCTGCGAAGGCATAGAATTATAATGCTTGTGATAGGCGCTTGTCATAAAATTAATGTATCGAATAGCATCGAATAGGTAGCAAGTAATAGATATTATATTTAAAGTTTTGCATTGGTGGTAACGAAGTGCATCTTCGTTGCGCACGTTGTTTATAGGAAGTTTGTTTTTTGCCTTAATAATGTATATATTTTCGTATTTTCTTTATAAAAACATGACTTCAGGCGTCTCCACTTCTTTTTCATTCCAGCAAAGAAATATATTTTTACGATTCTCGCACCATCTCACTCGATCCGATGAGTTAGTGTCGTGGCGCGCGGGCGACGTATGCTGTTCTATATTCAAATTGAACGACCCCGGGAAACCGACTGACGCCATTTTGTTATCGTCACGACTCGACAAAATGGCGCACTTTAAGCGGCTTATTGGAAATGCGCAAAACGGTATAAAATATGTTTAATGTGACGTGATTTACGGAAAAGAAAATGCTGTGGATGGAAATTACCTCAAATGTTATGATAAAATAGTCATTCTAAATTATCTTCTTCTCTGCATTCTTCGCTTTATTGTTTAGTGGAAACTAGATAAATCAATATGCCATTGCTTACAGATAATATGGTAAATTTTAAATACAAGATGTTTGTGAAAACACCGTTGTCCTTGAAACCATCAAATGAGCCCGTCAAAATGATCAACTTTTTCTATAAGAACAATGCTGAAAATTAAAAAAAATCTGTTTTCATACCCATACAAATTGCCGATCCGGGCATCCGTATGGGTATGAAGACGGCATTTTTTTTTTGAGTTCCCAGCATTGTTCTCATAGAAAAAGTTGTTCATTTTGACGGGCTCATTTGATGGTTTCAAGGATAACGGTGTTAACACAAACACACTGTATTCTGGAACTCCAATGCAACAAAACTCTGTTATCGCGCGGAAACATTTTTCCGAGATGAAAAGTGTCCTATGACTTTTCCTAGGATTCCAAGTATCTCCACACCCAGAAAAATCGCTTCAGCCGTTTAAGCGTGAAAGGTTATGGACAGACAGACACACTCTCACATTTATGATAATAGAATGGATATATAAACTCCAAATACGTTTAAAAATATGACCGTGTTAATATAAGTACAAAAACAATGTCAGTTTAGGGGCGGCGGGACAATGGAGTCCGGAAGTAGTTATCTGTTTAAACCTGGATTAGCACTCGATAACTCATGATTAATAGCAGCGCCGACGGAGCGGGTACAGACAGCAGAAACGTTTCATTAGGATATTTATACTGTACCTACTCGGCGAAATATGGCGGTAGCGGTCAATGACTCCCTGTCAAAACTTCTCATTTTCAATATAACCCGCGATTAACAATGAAGTGTCAGATGTTGTCAATCGTGGCTTTGAATAGAAAATTACAATTTTTAGACAGGGAGTCAATGACCGCTGCCGCCATGTTTCGCCGAGTACAGTATAGTTGGTTTTGCTATGAGTGTCAGGAAACTTAACCATTTGACTGAAATGCTTAGCTCTCTTTTGGTTACTTGAACTTGGTCTTCTGAGCGAGCGAAAGGTTAAAGTTTGAGAGTCATAAAGACTGATTCTGTCCGAACATGGAGTTGTCATTTAAAAAAAAACTTTGTAATGACGACTATATTTCAGAATCTCCAACTTTCAGACAAACTTTGATAGTGTGATTCTCAGACCAATAAAAAAAGAAAGACGGAGTATTTACAGGTAATGGGGTGAAGTCGCTGTCAATCAATGTGTGCGTCACGCCTAGCATAAATAAGCTAGGCGTGCGCTTGTGTGCAAAAAAATAATGTTGCCAACTCAGGGTTTCAGATTGTCAAACTCCCATCCTGTTGCAGTCTTATTAAACTACTAAGTAATGACTACAAAAGTTGCTATCAAACTAGATTGTTAGTCATCATTCATTAGTAATTGCTGAAAAAAGTAAATACTTAAATATCTATATCTAATAAATTATGTGTTTCAACTAAGAACAGACAGACAGACAGACAGACAGACAGACAGACAGACAGACAGACATACAGACAAAAATTGTAAAGAATGTTGTTTGGTGTATGCAGTATGTATCGTATACAGATTAATATGCAAATAGTAAAAAAATCTTTCAATACTACAAACAGACACTCCAATTTTATTTATATTAATAGATTTTAAATGAATAACGAATTTTAGGTTAAAAATAAACATTTGTCAGGATAATACAGCACGTAATAATATGTTTTCCCTATTATGGGGAAAAATATCTTGCGACCAGCATGCAGCACTGGTTGAAGTTCTGTGTTCCGAGACTCCCGAGACAATTTTTAAAACTAATAAATTAAATTCGTTATTTCGGTGGTAATACATAAATATTCAACTAATTACTTGTGAAACGTAATCCCACAAGGTTTCTTTTGAGCACAAGAATTGTTTTTGCACCATTTAACGATGCAGGACGGCATATTTTGATATTTTTTGACACAGATGAAAACGACATGCGCCGTCACTCGTTGAAACCGGAATGGCGGGCGGCCGGCTTCCTATGGCCGTATCGGCTTCCTATTGCCTGCCTCACCGCGTAGCATGGATGGCTCTGTCTATCTTTTTTTATTGGTCTGAGGTGCGATTGAGGATTGTACTGTCTGTTTGGTCCGCATCACATTATTTCGTGTTACATTAAAATAAACGCGATAAGAAAATTTTGTAATATTAATTGCTAGCGACCCGCCCCGGCGTCGTACGGGTATAACTGAAAAAATGATTAAAATCTACTTCTTATCTGTGCCAAATAACATAAAAATTGTTCCAGTAGTTCGCGAGATAAGCCCTTTCAAATAATTTCCCCCGTTTTTTCCACATACTCCTATTAGTCTTAGCGTGATAAAATTTAGCCTTTCTCAATAAATGGGCTATCTAACAGAAATAATTTTTCAAATCGGACTAGTACTTCCTGAGATTAGCGCGTTCAAGTTAGCCCTTTTAAATAATTTTCCCCGTTTTTTCCACATTTTCCTCTATTTCTTCGCTCCTATTAGTCTTAGCGTGATAAAATATAGCCTATAGCCTTCCTCGATAAATGGGCTAACACTGAAATAATCATCAAAATCCGTTGCGTAGTTTTAAAGATTAAAGGGAACAATGGGACATGAGGGAAAAAAGCGACTTTGTTTTATAATATGTGTAGAAAAGAACTATCCTATGTCCTTTCCCGTCTCTCAAAGTATCTCCATGCCAAATTTTATCTACACCATTTAAGTGTGAAGACTGAAGAGGTAATAGACATACACAGAGGTATAATGTTAGTATGGATTGAATAATACACACATACAAAATACAACTTCCTATATTGTGTAACACCTTTTCTGCGGACGGTCCATCCCGGCGCCGTATTTCGGTGGAAGCGCGGAAGGTTGAGTGCGGCGAACAGATAGTGGACGTGCGCCCGCAATTTACGACCCAAAACTGTTATACTTAATTAGTATGTGTGAATCGAAAATATGAAAATGAAGTATGATTTGAAAATGTTACATAATAATATTATATGACAGGGAAAGTAGAAAATGTATAGTTTCGCTGGCGTATAATAGACAAACGTAGCACAGAAGTGCAGCTCGATGGACTGAATTTGAAGAAGTTAGGGGCAGATGGCTGCCCAAGATTATGCCTATGCTTAGCGCAGGCCTATATTGGGTAAGGCCTACGTTGAGCAATCTACACAGGCTGAAATTAATATATCTCCAGTAGTATATTAATTTTATGTCCATACATCCTGTGTCCATTGTAATTGCATATTATAATATCAATAGCATTATCTTCTTTAGTACCGTACTAAGTTTAGGAATGTAAGAAACAACTATTATATGAGATGTTAACAACCTCCTTGCACTGAATTCCTTTTATTCATGGAAAAGGGTCATTTTTGCATTTTTTTTTATCTCGTTACTTTTTTTTTATAAAATAAGGGGTCAAATTTGCAAACGGGTCACCTGATGGATACCGTTGCCCATGGACACTCGCAACATTAGAAGAGCTGCAGGTGCGTTGTAACTAGTAACTCAAAGTACATAATAATATTATATCAATAAGTTATAATTTTCATCAAAATAGGCTACTAGACCTATATTCAATTTCATCGAACAAATGCATATTTCTAGTAGAATTGGCCTAGGAAACCGTATTTCACCCTTATCATCAAATAAAAGCTTATGATTGATAAATAAAGTCGATTTGAAAATATGATTTTATGAAAATAGGATTTGTACTGACGAAAACGCTTTTGCGGTACTTCCGATTTGGATGTGACGTTATCCTCATACTAATTTAATATATTTTATTTATCGTGCTCGTTATATTATGTAAGTTTATCTGTACATAAATAATAAGAATAAGCCTAGAAAGATTTGTAAAATATATTTTATTGAATAATTCACTTAAAACATCAGTTTTATACATTATCTCCATTTATTGTAGACGGGAAATGAAATGGCCAAAACTTTTCTCCAAAAGTTTTCAACATTACATATGATTTCTAATTTCTTATTTAATTGTTTTATAATTTTTGGGCACTTTTAGACTCGTACATTTAGCACATAAGAAAATGTTCAATAAAGAGAGTTTAAAATACAAAACGTATGACGTCACACTATGGCGGACAGTGTTTTCGGCGCCATTTAAAAGGCGTATTTTTTAATAAACATTTTTATGGGTTTCTACTGTGTAAAATATTAAAATATTAGTTTTTTTTTTTGTGAAAATGAATGATTAAGAAGCGATTAGCATGAAGAAAAAAAGTAGGTCAAGTAGCCTATTGTTTACGCGTGAACATACAGACGCGTAACATACAGACAGGCATAAACGTCGCATTTGATCATACATTTGATCTGGGAATGGAATTTCCAGAACCGAAATACCAAGATCACGAAATCCGCTTCATATTTATGGCGTCTAATGGATGCGTATTATGCAGAACTAATACTGCTATATTCATACAAGACCTCGCCTTAATCCGAATTAGTATCAGCTGGCATCGCATATGCATGAATACAGTTTGATTGTTTAGCATTCATCATCATGAATACTGGTCCAGTGGTTGAAAGCTCTTGACTTCGGTGTGAGTTCGATTTTCACGGTGTAAAAATATTGTGGCCAAGTTAATTATACAAAATCAGAGTATAAAAAGTAAACAGCAACAAAGTCTATGTCATTCGACGCAGGCAGGTAGACTTTGTTATGTGTAAATATTTTTTAATCAGGGGCAATGTTTTTTTTTTTTTTTTGTAGGACATAGTCGTCTATGTAACACAACATCGTCTCAACTCGTATTCCAAAATATGGTCTCCATCTCTACCCCATTTATCTATGTTAATGAAATATTTCATTTCTAATAATTTCTTGCTCTGTACCTAGTTTGTTTTAGAGAATTCCTAATGATACATTTTTGTTCCAATAAAATAATATTATGGTTTCAAGGAAAATCGTAACTGATTCCAAAAGTTTTGGAATAAAGTATATTTCCTTGAGTAGTAACAACTATAATACATTCTGAAGTCATTATCATTGTCGTACCCTCTGCCGTCTTCAAGTGACATACTGAAACTTTTTATTGTTATTTCTACGGGACCTATCAGACAGAGAGCGGTCACACGTTCAAGTAATAAGTATATTTCAACACAAAGAACGCAAATCTGACCGCTTGAATGCTTGACGAAAGTCTACAACACCACTAAAGAAGTTTTTACTTTAAAAGGGTCGACAACATTTTCAACATCTTGTTTATTTTATCTTATACAGGGTGTAACAAAAATAAGTGATAATACTTTAGGGTGTACGTGTTCCTTGTTGAGAGGTCACTGTGAAAGTAGCAGCGCTGAAAGACATTTTATTTTTCACTTTTGTATGGGGAAACTCGTGACGCTCGGGCCCTTGCCCATACAAAAGTGAAAAAAAAAATTCGTCTTTCAGCGCTGCTACTTTCACAGTGAACTCTCTACAAGGAACACGTACACACTCTAAAGTATTATCACTTATTTTTGTTACACACTGTATATAAAATTCTCGTGTCACAATGTTTTTTTTTTTTTATTAAGTAAGGGGGCAAACGAGCAAACGGGTCACCTGATGGTAAGCAACTACCGTCGCCTATGGACACTCGCAACATCAGAAGAGCTGCAGGTGCGTTGCCGGCCTTTTAAGAGGGAATACGCTCTTTTCTTGAAGGTTTGCAGGTCGTATAGGCCCGGAAAAACTGCTGGTGACAGTTCATTCCAGAGTTTTACAGTGCGCGGCAGAAAGTTACGCGAAAAACGCACTGTGGAAGACTGCCACTCATCAAGGTGATGAGGATGGTATGTTTTTCGCGTGGGACGATGGCGAAAAGTTGCAGGTGGTATGATTCCGAACAATTCCTCAGAGCACTCCCCGTGATACAAACGATAGAGGATGCAGAGTGAAGCTACATCTCGGCGTAATTCCAAGGGATCCAAGCTGTTTGAAACACTATAATGGCAGTCAACAATTCGAGCGGCCCTTCGTTGGATACGATCCAGAGGGAGCAGTTGGTATTTTGGCGCCCCTGCCCAGAGATGAGAACAATATTCCATATGAGGCCGAACCTGCGCCTTGTAGAGTTGTAGGCGTTGGTTCGGACTGAAGTACTGTCTCGCTCTGTTGAAAATACCAAGCTTCTTCGAGGCTAATTTAAATTGTTAGGCCGCGTACTCCTCCGAAACGGCTTTACTGATTTTAACCAAATTTTATATGTATATTCAGTGGGTCTGAGAATCGGCTACTGGGTACTTATTATATTGATAAGTGCATTTGTTGAATAAATAATAGTAAATTATTACAACTCCAGACTGATGGCGACCATTGTTCGTGCGACGGGATAGCGATCGACGTTGCCATGGTGACATACTTATTTAGTCACTTCAATAAAATAATACGGGCGAAATACCTACTTTCTAAGGCAAACGTTTGCCGGGACAGCTAGTAATATTATAGTATCAACAAAATAGTTATATGAGCACAAAAGAGTTGACATAATTTAATCCCAACACCCTGTACACTGTCCTGTATAATCTGTGCCGGTGGGAGCCCCATGTGCCGCCACACCTGACGGCCCTGTATAGTTATAATTACTTATCGGATTATATTGTATTAACTAGTTTACTCTCTTGTAGTTTTTGGACTTAGATTTTGTTATTAATTGTACTATATCTATGGACCCTTCACACCACGTCAATCTGGCCCCGTGCTAAGTACCTGAAGGACTTGTGTTACGGGTACCAGACAACGGAAATATATTTAATACTTTTATACTATACATATATTTAAGATTTTTATTATATCATACACATATTTAATACACACCCATGACCCAGGAACATTGAATAACTTTTTGTTCCGTCGGCGGGATTCGAACCCGCGACCCCCGGCTGAGCTGCCACACACTCTACCCATTGAGCCACAGAGGTCGTCTACTAGATAGAGATAATATTATCTATACTTATATTATAAAAAGTTTGTAAGTTTGTGACGTTGTTGGAGGTCTCTGGATCCTCTGATACGATTTTAATGTATTTTTTACCAATTTAAAGACTATTACGAATTTAAAATTTTAAGAATACAATTTTTAAAAGCTTTATCAGGCTCATGGGATCAATTTATTTATGCCAGAAATACCATTTTAGGCAGGCGAATCCGCAAACATTTGAGCTAGTATAAATTGAACAAAATTTCGCTTAGAAAGCACTGGTCCAATTATGAAAAAAGCCACCTCTATTCTTATTATTACTAATACTACTTTTTATTGCGGTTACCGCGATATTTTATTTACATACGAATACAAGAGCAACCGGCGATTTTGTTGTGCCATTTGTAAAGTGAGCTTTATCTTTTACCTATCGGTTGATTATAATATTTCAAATACAAATACAAATAATTTATTTTCCAGAAAAATACAATATTCAAGCTTAGATTAAGACATATCCCCACACTAGGCATAGCCTGTCCTGTGGGGCCAGTAGGAACATTCTCGAGAACTTTGACACTAGGATACTTCTGTTAGTATTCTAAAGTTCTATTTTAAGCAAGGTGACATGTTGTGTAGATCCAAGAACCGATTTGTGAACAGCAAGCGCTACCCTCAATATGTATAGTTTCGAATGCTTAAAATCTGGTAGTCACGGTATATGGCAGTGGTGGAGTATCTGCGACGTTTGTGTAATCCTACCTCGAGTACGGCCCTCTGAGCTCTTTCAGCGGAGATTAGGGTGGTCGAGGCTATACCTCCCTAAATCAGTATACAATAGTTGATTATTGATTGGCACAATGCTAGATAAATTATTCTGAGCAAACGAAAATCCACTGAGTTACGGATGTTTTTCATTATTGGAATTATTTTCCTAATACGAGAGCACAACGAGCTAACGTGCTGCTTGAACGACAGCTTTTCGTCTAGAATTATGCCTAGATATTTTATGTCAGGTGATCTTTGTATTTGGGGACAGTCGCAGCAGACAGGCTTTGCTGCTAGGCAAGAGTGGGTATGCACCTTTAGGGTAGTTAAGGATGTTGAGTCTAAAGCAGATGTTTTATGGAAAAACATGAATTTAGTTTTAGTTGTGTTTAGAGTTAATAAGTTGGCACTTAGCCAGTTCGTGACGAGTGACATTCCACCTTCTGTCTCGCGACAAACTGATTCCACTGATGGACCGTGAAAAATGAGAGCAGTGTCATCCGCATAGCAGTAGACTTCAGCACAAGATAAGGGCAGAAAGGTAATGTCGTTTATATAAATAAGAAAGAGAGTCGGTCCAAGAATACTGCCCTGTGGGACGCCGTAAGAGATAGATCTAGCAGCACTCAATTTGTCACCTATTTTAATGCACTGTTGCCGTCCCGTCAAGTAGCTGGTAAACCATTTTAAAGCTATACCCCGAACACCATAATTATACTTCTAGTTTCTTTAACAGAATAGGTATTGAAACAGTGTCAAACGCCTTTGCTAGATCCAGAAACACTCCCAAGTAGCGTTGACCTTTATCCAGGTAGTCAATAATTTTATTTGTGAGAGCGGCGACAGCATCCTCTGTTGATTTTCCTTTTTGAAAGCCGAATTGTCGGCAATTAATTATATAATTTTTGTTAAGAAATGATACTAGTCTACGGTGAATAATGCGTTCAAGTAGTTTGGAAATTGTTCCCAATAGCGAGATAGGACGATAATTTGCAGGGTTATCCTTGGGGCCACCTTTGTGATTCCAATTCACCTTTGTGATTACACAACTTAAGCTTTACCCATAAACTATAGTTTATCATTGGTAGGTTTAAGGTTACGTTACGTTGGCGGCACTTGACGGACGTTGTTCGTAGAGTCCACATCCTGAGGATGCTCCGGTGTTGGAGCGAAACGCGCGTCGAGGTTTTCAACCTGCATGGTGGTGAGGGGCCTTGCACGGATTTGCCAACATTATTGCTTGTGTGGTGGTGGTGTTTGCAAGTTCTTGCATGCGAGTGTACGCATAGGCAGTGTGGGAGGAGGGAGGTGCTGTACGCATGCCTATGCGTGCACTCACTCATTTACTTAAAGGTGGAAATTTTTTTCGCGGAATATTGCTAAAAATAATAACAAACTAAATTTTAAGCTATGGATTTCCGCAAAGTAACGCCTGATTCTATTAACTATTTAAATTTACGCATTTTCACCCCCTTACAACCCCCTTTTCCAATTAAAAAATAGCCTATGTCCTTTCTCAGGCCTTAGACTATCTGTGTACACAATTTCATTACAATCGGTTCAGTAGTTTTGGCATGAAAGCGAGACAGACAGACAGACAGACAGAGATACTTTCGCATTTATAATATTAGTATAGATATAGATTTAAAACGTGGAAACGAATGTTGATATACTGAAGATTATTGCTGTATTTTTATTATTACTTTGTAGCTTTCAAATTATGAGTTTATAAGGCTCTAAATACTGTAAATTACGGAATATCCGTAGGGAACGCTCTTAATATATTTTTATAAAGCTTTATTTTATCCAACTCTTAAATCATCACATTATACAAACACGATTGATTTTACATAATTTTATAACAATAGCAATTTATGGTCTCCGGTTACCCATAAATATGAGTTTAGCTGTTGCAATCGAATTTTATACAACCGTTACTGTACTCAATCAAGTGAACTATATTTTATGACTTAAACAACTGTTCTATTGGACACAAAAGAGATCCATTCATCTATGTTACTTATATCAAAGATTGATTTAAAAGTAAGTATGTATAATATTTTTAAAGTATACTATAGCTTTGAGCAAATATAATGCTAGCGTTATTAGACTAACAGCGGCACTCAAATTTTTTTTTGACGTGATAACGTCTTATAATTCGATATGGGGTGCGCGCACGAAAAACATGACAGTTCATGCGGCGTTACCTCGCTCTGAGGTGTTCCATTTAAGGCTTGAAGTGCAAGTGAGAGCGCGGAACGAGCGACAAAGAGGCACGTTGTCTCTCAACAACCGTAAGACTCTTAGTCTCGAATTATATTACGTATTTCGATGACTTAGAGAATACTTTTGTACGAAGAAGTTTGGTTAGTTATGACCTTTGATACATTGACCACACTCTGAATGAAAAATAAATAAACAATCTGTGAGCTACTAGTATTATTTCAGTTATTCAAAATTGTGCTCTATTTCCTACGTGTCAAGGTATGACTTGTGCTTTGTTCGAAGATTTTACTGGATTTCACGAATGTATACAGTAGCGTTTTGTATTGCGAATAGTTTATTTTACTCATTATAAATATTTTTAGACAATCATTTGAAAGAAATACATCGAAATAACTTTAGGTTACACTCGAAAAAGTTTGTTTCTATTTATAGAGATTCGGAAACGAGGGTTAAGGGGTTAAGGATAGTTGAACGTGACAACGTCATACGTTGTCACGTTCAACTATCGTCAGTAAACCGACTTTACAGACAACCGATTTTTTTAGGTTTTAACTTTACCTTCATACAATTTTGATCGAACTCTTTAATAATAATCCTTGCACTAAAGTTAAGCAAGGATTAAGTAAGTGTCTACATTTTATAATCCTTCTCGTAATACATTTCCCTATTATTTTTGCTTCTAAAATTAGAAGCCATTTTAAGCGCACAGTTTTTTTGAACTGTACCTCCCATTGTGTATGAATGAACACATAAAATTAAGATCGAACCTGAACCCTCTTGCGACTCAACCACTGACCTACAGCTATCATTAGCATACTTATATTTGTACCCTCGGCTAAATAAATCATATTTAAAAAAGTTGTATCTGTAAGCGCCGCACGCTGAGCGCGATCAAATCTGTTAGGACATAAATTAAAATTTAGAAACCCCTTTCGATCGGATGCCCTTACGATATTCTGCAGCGCTTTTTTCGCTGCACAGTTCTAATCAAGTGCTTTTTAAGGGAACGTAGCTAATACTTAAATGTAACTGTTTGGAGAAATACTTGTAGATGTAGAACAACTAGGTATGGGAAATAAGAAAATAAGGAAAGAATTGAAGATGGAAGTGTAAAATTCTAAAATGAGTTGCAAGCACCTTCGTTACGCCAAAATATTGTGTTGCCTTTCCTATTGCGTAATGAGGTAGAAGTGACAGACCGACCGAGACCTCCTATCATTTTAATATTAAGTGTGTATATTCAATTAACGTGGAATATTAAGAAGTCATATTATATAAAGTGATGCCAATATGACATTTACAACCGTAACTCACTTAATTTTGAAAATATTGTCATAAAAGAGCTGGAGAATCAAGAAGACCAAAATGCTAATGAAGCTACTGAAGCGCTCGACATCGCTGTTTTATTCAGAGGTTAATAGAATCCATATCTCTAATGGAACGCTGGCCATAATGAAATAACTACCGTCAGCAACGCAACCAGTCAAATGATAAATTATTTTGTAGGAGATGCGTGGAAAAGGAATTCTGACCTAGAAATATACTTGACAGGCCGAAGACATGTTTAATTTCAGCTTTAGATACCGCCCAGAAAACTTAGATAGTGCAGGATTGTGGCACTAGATGGTCGGGTTGGTCTTCCACATTTTAAGTGGTAAAAATGTTGAAATCCTAAATTCAGTATAATATTTAAGGTACCTACTCATTGTTTATTGACACAATGTTAGATGTAAAAGGCTGTCACAGTAGACAAGCATTTTGTTTTCTTACCTAATTATATAAAATCTAAATGAATCATCAAGTCTTCGTAGATGTTTTGGTAAAAATGTTGCTTTGACTTCTGCAGACCGTACTTTTTGTTCAACACACTGTTCCCGACGATTTATTTAAAATGTCCTTTTCCAATATGCATCTGATTCTATAATGGATGGCCTTTTTAAAATTTACTTCCCTAATTAAAAACGTTAGGAGGAATGTTGGCATTTCTGGTGATTTTGTCGCAAATCTGGCTTTTTTAATTTTACCATTTTCGTTCCATTAGCCTTTAATTCTATTGAGTTTTTCTAGGTATGACAAAATGAGGAATAAAACACAGCGATAGAATTAAATACTTGGATAACATAAAAGCAGTATTAATTTGATTTTTAGCCTAAGAATTATAGATAATAACAGTATCTATAAGATGGTTAATGGTGGATTATTGCACGAGTAAGGTCACAAGCCCCAAAAGCGCTGCCAAAAGAATTCAAGTCTTTAGAACAAAATATGGTCTGAAATTTAAAAATTTCCATCGGAGCAATTAAGCCAGGGCCGGTATCTTAATCCACTTCCATATACCAACTGTCAGGATGAGAAAAGAGACGACTAAAAATTCTTATCTCCCATCTTTCCACTTCGGGGGGAAGGATATTTAGCATAATGAGTGAAGCCTAACCAACGTTTAGGGGGAGAGGGATAGCAATAAATTTAGAATGGAATAGAGTAGGATGGAGCGCTAGAGAGAACAATATCGCAATCTTGTTTCTGGGCCATTTCCTTTAATTAGTGGTAAGGGACGTTTAGGCCGCGCGTTATGCTGATAGTCACTCAAACATCACTGAAGGGTTATGGATGTTGAATTCATTATCTTTATTGTTTGGTTTTAACTGTAACACGGGTTATGTCCTTCTGTAGCTCCTAATGGTTCCTGGAAAGGTCTCATCGAGTAATGTAATGGAAAAATTAAGCGTTTTGCTTACATTATAATAGCAATAGAAAACAGAAATAGTAAAAATTTAGGCTTAGCATGGGCTTTTATAAAGAAGTATTATTTTTTTTTTTGACACAACTAACTAAACAAACGAAAGAGCCCAATGATCTTCGGCGATGTAAATTCTTATAAAAGATTCCTTTAACATTTTATTGGTGGTTTATATTTCACTACATCAAAATTTGTTTGTAAAATAAGGGGGCAAACGAGCAAACGGGTTACCAGATGGAAAGCAACTGCCGTCGCTCATGAAAACTCGCAACATCAGAAGAGCTGCAGTTGCGTTGCCGGCCCTTATACTCAAACTATTAAAAAATACATTTACTAAAAGTCATTTGAAAATAAATCTCTTGGGTCACATTTTATAGGGCTTGACTAAAACGCTTACAAGCTAAAACTAACCCTTCATTGTCACAGTGGGGTAATTACGACCACTGGGGTGACGTCAGTAACATCAAATGATGACGTTTAACATAATACGTGCTTTTATGGCACCATTCTATACGGTCGTACGCATTATTGTTGATTTAAAATCATTGCAGTGATTAAGCGTGAGCTATAAATCATAACATTACGTTGTTTACATCATAATATCCAGAATTTTTATAAAATACCGCGAAAATATTTTTTACCATGAAATTTTCTTTAAGTTTAGTGTGCATGGCTACGAATAATAAAAACTAAGGAAGAGTAACTCCGTCAAAAAACATGCTCCAAAATACTTGTCAAAAAAGTGTACCTTAGGTACACATTTCAATACATTTGCAATATTTAGGTGGCCTTGAGCGGTATAAAGGCTGACATTACATGACAGTTCGAATGGAACCAAATTTAAAACGGTAATAGTATGGGAGTTAGTTTCCTTAGTTTATATTGTTCGTAGGTGCATGGATTAAAATTTTGCTAAACACTGGTAAGAAGGAAAATAATCTACTCGTAGTTATGATCCAAATAATGGAAATAAATTACATTTAAAGTACCAATATGCTCTCGCATATAGCGAACTTGGCACTATGCTGGGAAAATCTTGGCTCCAAATAGCTAAGAAAAATAAAAAATCTGACATTAATCTTGTCGGGTCAGACGGACCGAGTCATGCTTGGAGCGCTATGAAAATATTTAACGCATCAAAGAGTTAATTAAATTATTGTCTCAGTATTTTAAAGCCCTCTTTAAAAATCATTATGTAAAAAACTTTTATAATATTGTGGTTTCGACTAGTAATTTGTACAGTTTTAATTTAATTGATCATTGTTTTTGAAAAATATAAATTTAAAATCTTGGGAACAAAATGACTTTGTTACTTGTAACCATTCCAAGCAACTAACATTTATAATACCTTAAATTTTGTTTGATATAGCCAAAAGCTCCTAAAATTCGTTTATGAATTATGTAATCGTCATTATAATTTTACAAATACAGGTGTAAGTAAAACCCCCACAAAGACTTATTTCTTAATTTTGAAAATATACCAAAGCACCCTCCGCGCTACAATGGCGGCACTTACTCACGGCGTTTCCTGAGATTTTCCTTTGTTTTTTTTTTCTTTTTTTAACTTTTCTCTTCATTTGTGTTGGCCGGGCAGGATTTCTGAACCCATATTTCACGCTCATATTGTCTAAGATTCGCATGGAATTTTGTTTCTCTCTTTTGTGTGCTCGAATATTTTTTAACTTTCCGTCCGTGTCTCATTCTTTTCAAATTTTATTTACGTAATTTATTTTGTATATAAATAGCAACTGTCTTAATTTATTCACCGTTAAGTGAACTTCATTTTACCGTGAAATCATTATTTTGGTGTCAGTACTTAACAATGCGCCAAAAGATAAAAGCCACGGGCACTAGCTACTATAGAGTCTAGAGCAGTCTGGTTCTTAACCTTTTAGTCACGAGGAACCATTTTACCAAATGTTTGTCTAGCCGGGGACCACCCAGTTGGTTTATCTAAAATAAGGGTTGTTTGATAAAGAAAACAAGCACAACTTTATTATTAGCACTCATTTTTTTTATTTGGCAAAAATCTAAAAGTTACAGATTTTAATTTAATGTGATTTTTGTGACTGCATAGTGCATACCTTTCTCAAATCTTTACTAACTTCTGAATTCTCATAATATATTATTATAAATTATGATGGCTTCCCGGACCACTTGGAATGCCTGCAGGGATCATCAGTGGTCCGCGGACCACCGGTTACGAACCACTGGTCTAGAGTCTAGAACTCTAGAGTTTATTTTAAATTTGAGGATACGGTCTTAACCTATCAAGCCCCATAAGAGCACGGGTGATCGCGATAACAATAGAATAACAATAGATTTCCAATAATCCGCGATCGAAGGAAAAAGACTTTCCAACGTTGTGCAGTACACAAATAACCAGGTCCAATCTAAACGGACGCGCATTTTTGGAGTGTTGAACTTCCATATAATTTAACGGTACCATCAATATAATCTACATGTCTAACTTCTATGGTATTGCAAGTTGCATTTCTCGTCTTTAAAATCCTTAGCATCTTTCTTCGATTCCCTAACTCAGCGACATAATAAGACTCACTCTTTGGAGTGATAAATTACGCTTATTATGTCGCCGTATGTATTAAAATTGATAATTTGTGTAATTTGTGTTTACATAAATTATCAATTTCGAGTTCAAAAGCAATATTTTAACCGATTCTGGAACTCATAAAGCAACTTTACATGATTTGTCACAAAATATTACTTGCTTCCACCATAAACTTTACAGCGCATGCAGCAAGTCTCTACCGAATATTTTTAAAATACAAATAAATAGGGTATTTGATGGCTTAGCACCACATATGTCTAAGTGGGTACTCATAATTAAAAGCTCTACTCGACTTGGGGTAACTTAATGCAATTATTGCTAGAATTTTTCGCGACATATGGCCTTTGAAGCGCTTGCTTAGGGTGTGGTTTTGATGCATACAGAAAAAACGTATTGATTTTTTCACGTAACCAGATATTCGTTTTTCGAATGGGGTTAGCCGCAATAGTTTTTAACCGACTTCCAAAAACGAGGAGGTTATATGTTCGGCTGTGGATATATATATATATATATATATATATATATATATATATATATATATATATATATATATTTTTTTTTGTATGTTCAACGATTACTCCGCCGTTTGTGAACCGATTTTCGAAATTTTTGTTTTGTTGTATTAGGTTTCACTCCAATTTGGTACCATGTTCACAAAAGTGGTGACCTGATGATGGGATCCAGGAGTAATCGAGGGAACTCCTCGAAATTTATATGGAAACATATGGTGATTTTGGTTTTATGTGAAGTGTACTAAGAATATGCTACCAAAAAGTCAAATATTGAGTCAAGGTATACCATGGTTTCGAAGATGCTGAGAGAACTCCTGACTCTTTATAGATACACGTTTGGGAGTTTCGGCGTTGTTTTAAGAACAGAAAGCATATGCTACCATGCAATTCAAATTCATCATCATCATCATCGTCATCATCATCATTACCACGTCGTGTTAAGGTCACCAATGTCTCATGGCACAAAATAGATAATAGTACAATGCATAGGTATGGATACAATAATAATAATTATGTACATAACAACACCAATTATTATAGGCTGTTTAATATACACGGCGGTCGGCGCCGCAGAGGCAACGGCGTCGCCGCGTACGTAAACATCGTATTCAAGTTCTAACTGGAATGTCAGGGCATGCGGCATGCCGCCAGAGTAGACAGAATGATAGAGTATGCCGACTTAGAACTGATGTAATTTTTTTAAGTTTGACGTATTATGACAAAAGTCGTCTCTAGGGTCGTAACCTACAAATTTAGTTGTTTATATTTTGGCACATGCAAAGAAAACTGTCAGAATTCAATTCCAAAATCTTATTTTTAAAATTAAATTATACCAGCCAGCGCGCCAGCCTTTAACTTATCCTGGCGAAACCCGAAAGAAACGACAGATATTAATACTCGTCAGTCTCTTAGCAGTCGAAGTACTGGTAGTTATGTCTATTGTGATGCCGCGCTGCGAGCATTTCGCAGCACGTGTTCACTTAGATCTTTTTAAATGTACCTAATGTTTAAATTTATCTATCTACCTGATATTTGGGCCTTGGGGTATGTCGTATGACTCATATCAGTCTTAACAAATTGTAATAAGATACGTAGAATATACGCAGTACCACCGACGACCACTTATAAATTCGCGGACTATGACGGAGGTCAACTTAAGGTGAACGCAGATTTGGCCGCACCGCACGCAGAAATTCTTTATATGAAGTTATAGGCAAGCTCGCATACCTACCTACCCGCGCCGCAGTCTTCGCAACTTCATAATAATATGAAGAATTGCGAATGCGGCGACTGCGGTGCGTGCGGTGCGGCCAAATCTGCGTTCACCTTTAATAACAATTATACGAGATCAATTACCACTCAATATTATGATTTATGTTGTCAATTCAATGCTCACTGCTCACACCAAGCTCACTGTTGAGTTGTCAGACGTCAGTTGCTTACAAACTTTCAACAACACAACGAAAATCTGTTACAAGTTACAACTACCTATATAAAACTTCTACGTACAAGCGATAGCGCGACACAGGAGCGCCTCAGTGACATCTAGTGAAGACAATATGAAACTATTTTTATACAATTTGAATTGGCACTAACAGTTTACCTACTAGGTAACTAAAAAGAGTGAAATTATTATTTTTAACAAAAAATTAAAACCGACTTCCAAGGTAAAAACAATATTAATAGCATCCTTATAATATGAACTAAAAAGTATTAAATAATTTTTCCTATCTAATATGTAGTGCCTTTTCCCGAATTCGGCTAAACTTCAACTATTTCTGTACTCGATCTTCATAATTTTGAAGTCGGTGCCAGTTCCAAAAGTTTCAAATTTTCTGTCAAAGAAATAAAGATTCAGCTATATCTGGTACCGACTTCAAAATGATGAAGATTGAGTACAGAAATAGTTGAAGTTTAGCCGAATTCGGGAAAAGGCACTACATATTAGATAGGAAAAATTATTTAATACTTTTTAGTTCATATTATAAGGATGCTATTAATATTGTTTTTACCTTGGAAGTCGGTTTTAATTTTTTGTTAAAAATAATTGGATCATTATTTAACTTTTTTACTTGATCTTAGTAAATTAGGAAAAAAGAGACATTTTAGAATTCAATATAGAGTAGTTTGGACATTTCATCGTCATAATATTAAAATGTAGAGCCTAACCTCTAAAGGGCAAAAAAAATATAAATATGCAGTACCTTTACTATTATAGCGCGTGCTATCATTTTCTTAAACAGCGACGCGACGGCTCTACATAACACGTACTTTTCCAAGAACTGCTACAACTTGGACTTAGGACCAAATAGGCCTGCTCAAAAAAATACAATGGTCGTATGGTCACACTTAGATACATAATATTTTTATGATAGCATAACTGTAATTAAACTAAAAATAGCATAACTTAGTTTGACAAAAAATAATATAAGGACCAATGATTAATCTATGGTAAGGACCTTATATCAAAATCAACATAAAATTAAATGTTTATGTGTACCTACGGCAGACATGTCCAACAAGAACTCATGATTACTTGCGTTACAATTTTACATTATTATTTGCGTTACAATTTCGAAGTAACTGACCGTATTATTCGCCTGTCACCCCAAGTTGCGTTTTCATTAGCAACAGTCCCCTGTGCGTTACCCAAACGTACATATGGCCAATAAACTAGTATTAAACTGCATTTCTTTCTAATGACTGCATTCTAATGACGCTCTCGCTATTTATTTCTCATAGCATGATGGTTTGTATAGTAAAATGCAGGACCTAAATATGCTTTGTTTTAAAACTCAATAACTTTGTCAAAAACTGAAGCCTAAAAAGTTGACGCCATTCTTATAATCAGGACTTTCCAGTCCTGATGCCTTATCAACTTTATTAAAAGTGACCGCAACGACTGTTGACATGGTTATACTATTTTCGTGTGAGCGTCTGTTTCTCTGCAATTACTTGTAGGAAACATGTATAAGTATATGTGAATATGCGAATGTCGGCAGTTTTGCGTCTGAAAGGCGATGTATGCTAGAGACGACAGTCAGTCACTGCGTGAGGCCTTGTCAGAATGTAGAAGTGTTAGTTTCGGGATAATAAAAGGCCAAGTTTAATATCAAGTATTTGTCAACCCGGGGACTTAGTAATGAATGACTAAAGAGACTCTTACAGACTGAACCCATTCTCTATAACGACTAAGAAAAATCTCATGATATCTCTCACACTCAAAAGACGCGAACAATTGTAGCATGATATACAGTATACACTATACAGTCAAGATTTTAGAGAAAGTCTTGACTGTAGGGCAAGCTACAAATAAAACATGCACATTGCACAAGCTTGTTAAAACATAACTATCCTTCTGCAGTCGGGCAAAACTATTTCAATGCTAACAACCTGCTGGTTGAAATCAATAACAATGATCACAGTAGAGTCTGATTACAAGCAGATAGTTGTCCGTCTGTCAGTCTGTCTGTATGTGGGGCGAGCGATCAGATGGCAAACTACCGCGAGCGCATATGTTGTGTGATTGTCATTGAGTGTAGATGAATGAAAGAGTTTTGATACTTTAGAATATTCACTGTATAATTTAGGAGGAACGATAAGAAGAAGAGACTATAAAATAGAGTTCCATCATGGATAGTTCAATCAGAAATAAATAAAATTAAATCAAGAAATTAAAAAAAAAACCCCAGCCAAACAACTTTAAAAAGTAATGAAATTATATATTTTACTGAATTCCTAAGTGTAAAGTGATATTTTAGTCCGTAATTGTTGTCAAGGTGTGTCGGGGGACCGCCAACAGCGTCTTTTGCATTTTGTATCGCCATGTCACTGAATGTCTCGATTCGGATCTCTGTAAACTGACCCTTATACTAAAATGTTTAAATGTGAAATCAAACATCTACATTGGCGGTCCCCCGACACACCTTGACAACAATTACGGACTAAAATATCACTTTACACTTAGGAATTCAGTAAAATATATTATTTCATTACTTTTTAAAGTTGTTTGGCGGGGTTTTTTTTTTTTAATTTCTTGATTTAATTTTATTTCATGCTTTTTAAACGTGTGTTGGTTATAGTGCAGAATAATTGCTATCAACAGGATCATATTCTATCCCAAATCCCAATGAATACCATCTAGTAATGTCCTTTTGGATGAGGCCGTCAATATGAGTCCAAACATGAAACTTCCACTTTGGTTTCATATTATGGAGCTCAGCTCCTATAAAACCCAGGTGATGCTGCAGCATTAGTATGCAAATATTTACTGTTTATCTCCGTCTTACTAGTTGTCGCAATTAAAATGAGCCCAAACATGAAACCTCTGCTCTAAGTTGATGAGGAGTTGGGTATCCTATTGATTACCAGGTGATGCTGCAGCACCAGGTCAACTTTCCATTAATGTGTATAAATTCATAAATGTCACGAACTAGAAAGCAAAATATAAAGCCCACCAAACGACTGCAAGTTGCTAATCGCCCCTTCACGAACCAGATGAACCGCGATCTTCCAGCACTGAGCAGGCTGATGATGATGAACTATAGCTAAGAACACTCTTGATTAAGTCAGCTTTCAAACAAAAAAAAACTAGATCGAAATCGGTCCACCCGTTTGGATGCTACGATGCCACAGACAGACACACAGACAGACAGACAGACACGTCAAACTTATAACACCCCTCTTTTTTGTCGGGGGTTAAAAAGGTATTAGAGTAAGTTGCAACATAAAGAAAGAAAAGCATGGCTTACCAAAGAAGAAGTGTTCTTCTTTGATTGGTGAGCCATGCTTTATTTTCTTTACTGGTTTAACAATCTACATTCTTCTAATTTTACTACCATTTTGGTGGGCCAAAATCAAAACGATTGGTTCATTCAACAATGCTACTAAAAAGATAAAATTTTGTTAAAACTCAGAAGTCACGCATAAGTACCAAGTACCAAAATTGGTTGGTCCATGTAAGGGCATTGTCAAATACAATATGCATTATCGAGAGCATTGTGCAAATGTTTGTCCCTTAGCTACTTGTCGATCCGCGAACTACATTTGTATAATGGACATTACGAGAATCCAGTCATATAACTTAATTAGTAATGCTCTTTGGTGATAATGGAAAGTATAAGATACTGATTGTACTGTGGGTAGATAGACATTCATGTTTGCATTTTTGAATGGATGATGGAAAAGATACATAATCAGAAAAAAAAATCTATTATATTCTTCTTCATAAAAGGTTTGCTTCAAGCTTAGGTTTGTTTCTTGCAGTGTATTTTTAAGCAGTAAATGTTTTCATCTCCATTTTAATGCTTGCACCACTGATTACTTAATAGTTAGTAGTGTTACTTACTACCTAACTGCACTACGTAATTGGCTGTATTGTTTATCAGTGCTAGTGCTAGTTAAGTAAGCTGAAAACGTACTAAATTAAATTTTATAATAATTACATATCATTATTATTATTATTGTTGTAGAAAATAACTTTTTCATTTTTTTACTCAATCTTTAACGTTATTTTCTGGAAAGTTATAAGGGTTGTCTGTTTGCATAATCCCATAGGTGATTATAGTAATCCAAGTTCCTAGAAACTTAGACCTAATTCTGTTAGTCTGCTAGCAACATTTGACATTCGAGGTGTAAGAATCGGGACCCAATATTCAAAGCTTTGGTCCATTCGATTCTCTTGAAAATGCATTTAACGTGCCCCATATGGTAATACCGGCATGGGGGTGCATTGTCCTCGGCGGCTTTTACACCATATGGTACAGAATTCATAAACAAGTGTGCGCTAAATCCCACTTACGTTCGCTGATTATGAATACTAGTTCAAACGAAAAATGCCAGAGCATTATAGACTTTATTATATAGACCTTAAATCTAAAATCGATAACACCCTTTTATATTTTAAAAAAAAAATTCAACAAGCAAATAACGACTTTATTTCGTAGCATTAGAACTCAAAGTTGAATGAAAGTAGGCAAGAATTTCTAACTGATTTGGTACTAGTAGTTTTATAATTAGAAATATATTTTGAACTCTAAAACAATGTGATAAAGTTGAAATTTGAAGCTTGGTTGGATTAGTACAAAACGATTAACAGGATGGTTGATTTAAAAGAATTATTGAATAGGAATGATTATGGCTATTGCCCAATAAAGCTGATAACATACGTGGTTATGAGCTTTATTTCTATATGTATACGGGTTATAGAAAGTGTATTAATGTAAAAATGCTATGGCATTGTTAAGCTGAAAGTACCATATGGTATTCAACATCAGCATAGGGGGCACTAAAGATGTTTTAATGGCACGACCAGAACAGGTGCTATTATGATTTAGGGGATTAAGTCATTCAGAAAAACCAATATTTTGACTACGGTTACTATTATTTTGTCGATCACAATGTGATAGTTTTTTTAGTCACGAAAGTATTCTGTTCTGTGTACCTAATGTTTAAAAAAATATTTGGGTTAAATTGTAGGATAGTTTTTGTGATTTTTAATTGATGTTAGATGTAGGAGCATTAAGGATTAAAGCAAATCAGTTAAAGCATAAAAGAATAATGTTTTTTTAAAGAGTGATAGTAATACATAAAGTGAGAATTTTTAGAATTCATTATACTATGTATAATGCATTGATTGAAAGTTATTAATTACGCAATTTACAAAATATAATCTTGGTGTACCTATGTAATGCGGTATGCATCAACATAGTACTTACAATCAAAGAAATCCCCAACATCAAACAAAAATCCATTAAAACAAAACAACGCTACAAATCAAACTTTACCCGAAATAGAAAGAAAACAAATAGTGATGTCGCACGCTCTTAATCATGTGTCAGTTGGAGACAGAGGAAAAACGATATTAGCACCAGCACCGAGTAATCTGTCTCCCAAGACTCCTGGGCATTGTTCAATCTAAGTTGCAGATGCGACCATCGAAAGCTCATCACTCAACCTTTGATCGATCAGTAATTGTGTAAAGAGTTGGGTTTGTCATTTAATTTGTTGATATTTTCGAGAATTTGTGTATTGTTGTGCAATATCTATTTCTCATCGAAAGGACGAGGAAACGCGTCGTTTGACTTCATTTGACATTAAATTACTTATCTTTAAGTGCACAATGTTGTGCAGAAATCACAATGATTTCTTTTATCTTTAAGAATAACCATGAGGGCCAATGATAGGAAGCCCAAGTTGAGTAACATATATCGAACCTATTGACACCTTCTTGAACAAAATCGAACCATTAACATACGAGTTTCATTAGAAAATACAAATAATGCACATACAAAATTATTCAAATAGCCAAAATCTAATATATACATATATTATAGGTATAGCTCTTTCTGCTGCTAAAATCATAGATTGGTAAAGTAATTACTGTTTCTTTTTGCTGCTGCTAAGCATTAGTTATTACAGTACAAAATAGATATAGTTTAAGAGTTTTTTCAATAGTTGTATTCAATAATCTGACCCCTCTCACCACCTCATGCACGTGCGCGATAAGCGACACCACGCGACACAAATTACTTATCAGCCATCTTCCCGGATCAGTCGGATTATACTAATTTATTATTTTTATAGATTTATTATCGGATAACTCCTAATACTGAGGTCAAAATGTTATGGTTTCAATAACAAAAGTAATTGATTTTGAAATTCATATCCCTATACAATATATTAAATTAATTAGAACTTACTACTCTGTACAGTCATAATATTATGACATAGATAATGTTTGCGGACACAAAACTAACTATTTTTTTTTTACAATCACTATTAATATTTTAAAATATCCATCCCATTTGCAATCCCAAGACAGCTTGTAGAAAATTCTATGTCCTTTTTATAGTCGTCTTATTGTTTTGAGCAGAGAGTTTTTAAACGGTCAAACTATTCATAACTTGATTTGTTAGGCAGCAAATATATAAGTAATGAAAGTAATAAAAAACTTCAGTGCATAAATTGTAATAACATTATCACAACGACATTCCTGTTAAATATGTATGGTATTTCACCATAACTATTTTAAAGCACTTAGGAATATTCAATATGGAACGGAATATCTATCACAGAGCGCTGAGTAATGTAACAGATTTCATATAACGCCAACGAATTGCCGAAAAATGACTAAAACCTGACAAATGACTTTCCTTTAACGTCTGCGCCCATCTTATTATCGTTATACCACGAACAGAACTCATTTGAAGATTTTGTACTTAGCGTTCATCGTCAATAAAAAATAAACCTTATTCTTCATCGCGTTTAGTTTCTTTTGCTTCGTCAGTAATTTGTGCATTAACTTCCACTTCGGTTATCGATTCAATACTTTATGAGCGTTATTATTGGGTTCAATTTCAAGTGCGTTTGTTTCGCTAAGGATATCAATTTGAGAAGAAGCGTCTGTGTTAATAGCATTATTCGCAATCTCATCCATACACTCGGGGGTAAGGCCACATCATTTTTTTATGTTACATATAAACCATATTTATTATAATCGTGATCGTCGAGGGCTTTATGTGTGGTTTATTATTTATTGTTGATAGATGGGGGAATTAATTAGGAGTAAAAAATTTAGCGCATACTATTCTTTAGTAGGTATTGGTAAAGGAAAAAACTGGAATATTTTCTTGAAAAGTTATAAAGTTTGAAAAAAAAACATAATATTATAAATAGTAACTTATGTACCTACCAACTTGATGGGAACACGTAATAATCATACTTTGTAATTAAAATACAAATAAAACGACTACGTGGTTCATACTTTTACACTTCTATTGCTAGTTTTTATATCTTGACAAATTGGTGGAAAATTATTAAAAATGTTTTGTAGAAAATATGTAGTAATATTTCATAAAAAAATAAGAATTTTTTAATTAAAAGTTAAATACACTTTGTCGTAACTAAGCTAATTGCAAAAAATAATAAACCGAAACCCACAGCGACAAAGTTGTAAAAATAAAACATACGAACTCGCGCTCAATAGCATGAGGAGCTTTTCGATTAAATATCGTACTGTCTTTGTCGAGCTAACCCTACCACAGCTCAATGCGCTCTCAATTCACGCCAGTTATTATTATCTTGACCCGGTGATTGAGCTCTCCTGCTCTCGGCCATCTGCGGGCCCCGCGATTGGGCCGCCGGTTTCAATGACGCCTCTCGCTCTCTTCTCATTGGTCGCCTCGCCCCGCCTCCGACTTGAAAGCCTCAACTAAGGGTAGCTCGCAGCCCCACTTATATATTTTTACCCTCACATTGCGCTCACTCAAAAAGTTACCGCACAGGCGTACGCACGCGTCGCCGCTCGGTCGGTGCGATATACACGTGAAAAGTTTTCGTTCCGCGCACGATTCGATAAATGTTAAACGATGACAATGGACGTTCAAAATAATTATCAAACTTACAAAGAACAGTCTCCCGATAGTAAGGAGACCAATATAAATATTGAAAGTGCTAAAACGACTCAACAAAAGCCAGAAATGACAACGATCAATTCTGGAAAAACGAAGCGATCCTTCGATGTGGCCTTCCTGATGATGCCCGATGAAAAAGTTCGTCAGACTCCACCAGAACGGGCGCTGCGAGTATCCAAGCAGCTGTTCAATACAGAAGAGTGGGATCATCAACCGAAGAAAGCTGCAGAGTTCCTGAGACACAACGAATATACCAACGAAAATACCGTAGATGCCAAGGAGTTGGAGGAAGAAAGACTTCGTATCAATAATAATATTTCACCTAATTTTGGCTCGGACATTAATATCGACGTCGGGACGGACGAGTATCCAGGCAAGGCTATCTACTGCAGTGATTCCGACACATCGGAAAGATCACGAAGTCGGCCCAACTCCAACGAAAGTGCCGGAAGACATCCCAAATTTTTGCCAGAATACAAAAACAAAATTTTCGATGACCCCACGTTAATAAGCATGCAGACAAAAGCGAGGTACGACAGTAGATTCCTAGATAAACATCACGAAATGTCTCCGAAGAGTGCATTTACGAAAGTTACCAATTTCAATATCAAATCACCGAACCCATCAGTGAGTCCTGATAATCTTCTATATCAAAATTCTATAAGTCCGCCCCTGTCTTCTGCCAGTTCACCGTCGAGCTCATTCAACAAAACTGGCTTCAACAATCTTCTGACACCGGCACATTTACTGAACGGCCACAATTTCTTCAAAAATCAAAACGTCCCATCTACGTCGCCTAATTATCCTGAACCGAGCACGATTCCTCGCCACAATTTGAGAACAATGGAATATCAAGGGAAGCAGGATCCGAAGGCCCCGAGCATGTCACCGAATAAGATGAGCTTCCTACCGTTTCGGCCAGAGCTTCCGTATCTTCAGGCTGGGCCAGCATATCCATTCGGAGTCCAGAACTTCCAGCAGCCGAGCCCAGATTACATGAAGTTTCCCGCTCCCCCGCGAGAACCTGTCAATCCGTTGATAGCGAACCCGGCTGCAGCGATCCTCAGCACTTTACTTCCGTCGACCATAGCCGCGTTCTCGTTGCCGGCTCAAAACGTCTGCGCCAAGTGTAGCATCAGTTTTAGAATGACTTCCGACCTAGTTTATCACATGAGAACGCACCACAAGAGCGAGTCGACCGTTGATCCTACCAGGAGGAAGAGGGAGGAAAAATTAAAGTGCCCGGTTTGTAACGAGAGCTTCAGGGAGAGGCACCACCTAACCAGGCATATGACGGCCCATCAGGATAAAGAAGGAGACCTAGAAGATGTGCCGTCAGCACAAAATTTTAAGAAATCGAAACATTTCTATCCCCACAACGGCACCGTACTCCACAAGTGAGGAAACCCTGAACGTTGGTTCTGTAGAAATTGAATTTGTTTGTTCTGTCGGTATAAACTATCGTTGTTATTTAGTTGTATTCCCCGTGCAATATTAGATATAATGTTACTTTTGTAAATATTTAGTAGAAATTACCTACTTAAAATTAAATTATTTAACGAAATTCCAATTATTTTATTTTTTCCACTAACCTATTTTTAATATTACCTGCTTGGAATAAAGAAATTAAGCAAATTAGATTTTAGTATGATAGTTCTCTTATGAGTAATACAAAACCGTTTATGGCGACATCGTTTAGAACAACATACCGGTTAAATTGACCAAAATCAAAGGTCCCGGTTGAATGCTATATGACCACCGGTTATTACAACTATCGGTTTTTACGACTAAATATGAGTAGTCCCTTCGATGTCGTTATAACAGATTTTGACTGTAATTCGGACTTCCATATATTAATTATGATACCTAGCTGTTCCCTTTTCAAATAATATATTTCACTTGTTTACATTTTAATTTTGTACAATAAATATTGTTTGCAACATATAAAAATCATAAGATGACTAAAAATAAAAAACTAGAACTATAATTATATCCTGAACTCTTATTTATAATTTTTATTTACACTTTTTGTAACACACCAGACAAGTGATAATATGTGTGCCTATAGGTTCTATTAAAATATATATTATTACATACTTTAGTTTTTGGTAGTTGTAACATTATGGTCATTAGCGACCACAACAGTATAATATTATCATTAAAAAATTAACTATAGATTGTATAGTTAATTTTTTAATGATAAGTTTGATGAGTTAATATGCCTAGTCCGATCAATATAAAAAGAAATAAAGATACATGAAATTATTATAACACAATAATATTTATTATTGTTATAATATGTACAATAGGTTGATTCCCGTAGGTACAAGCGTTAAGCCGTTTGTTCAAAGCCCTTAGTTCATGAGTCTACCTCGCGTCGTATTGGCCATTTTACATGGTACCTTGGGTTTGAATGCAAGGTTTATAATATAATTGTTGATAATAGACTATGTTTAAGTGTAGTAAACATATATTTTGTTGATTTTGACTGATTAATAAGATTAGTAGAAGCACAATGTTTATTGTTGATAATTCTGTTGTTGCAAGTAAATAAAAGAATATTTATTTATTTTCAATAAAAATAGCAAGTCACAAAAGTTAAAATTTCCAAATTAGAGTTAGTATAAAATTTGTAACATCTTGGTTTAAATCAAGTCTTTATTATTATGAGCAAATAATTTTAACATAAAATAGTCAGTAAAATAGTAATTTTTATAAGTCATCTTTAATATTATATAATATGCTTATCTAAAATGAGTAGGTATATTCTTTTTGATTTTAGCTGTATACTTCCGGCACGCGTCACTCTGAATTTTAAATCGAAAAGTCACTACAATTCTCTTACCAACGTAATCATTCAAATCACGCCAGATCAGTCATAATTCAACTCTACCACATGGCATTACGGTTGAAATTCAACTGCTGCTTACATCATCATCATCATAACGAGCATATCAAATTCCGTGACGAAACGAACACAAAGTCTTGTGAACTTGTGAGTTCCCATGTGATTTGTATTTGGTTCAGCGGCGCGACTGCCGTGAAGAATCACGCTGGGAAATGTGACACAGATTGGAATTGGGGTGATAATGAACAATAATTAGATGGAAATAGTGTGACGTATTGATAACGAGATAATAAAGAATCAGGAAAGATCAGAAATTATTTTGTGGTGAGCTTAGGTGCTCACTGTACTGTACTGTACTGTCACTACAGTACAGTACAGTACTCGCATCACTATGCGAGTAACCATAACTCGCATCACTCCATTACATGTAATTACTAAGGTTTGAATTGTAAAACTACAAGTTGGAATGAGCGACACGCGACAACTGTAGACGTCGTGTCGTCGCGACACTACTGGTTTCTATGTATTTCTATGAATAAGTGTCGCTAGCTGCTGCGGAGGGTATTTCATAGAAATACATAGAAACCGCTGGGTTCCAACTTGTACCTTACAAAGACAGATATCTTAAGTACTGTAGGAAGTGGTGGAAGTCGCAAAGGAAGAACTTTCGACCGAGCAAGGTGTTAAATGCTTGGTCAGGCCGAAGTCCTTTAGATTGATTTCATATGTGTATACATAGCGTCGTAAAAATACATACCACTATACCGTCGCATTAAAAAAAAAACACTATATTTGCAACGACCTAAATAAAAACCTAAATAGGAACAGGCACCTTGGTCGCCACGAATACTCATCCACAGAGGAAATTCGTGGCACTAACCCCAACCATATCGTTCAATTTATGAGCAGTATTGGGTTGGGGCTGATTCGAAGGAGTCACAATAGATCCTCATGGGTCGCAGTGACGCCAGGGCTATAGCGACCTGCCTTCTCTAAAAAAAAAGACCTAAAACCATAGTAAACTACAAAGTCCTACCTAAACCTACAAGTCAAAACGAAACCTACACCCTTCAAGACTCATGATGATGACACCGATAAAAATAAATGCTTAACCGCTGATCGATATCTATACACATAAAAAGTTGTTTGTAAGTTTGTAGATGTGCCAAGTACAGGGTGGTCTGTAAGTGTGAGGCGAACAATATTTTTGGTTGTCCGCCGAACCGTGAGTAATACAATAGAAAATATTCATATTGGGGACACGGCGACCCTCCGTATTGTGATACACAGCATGTTTGAGATTTGTTTTGTACATTTTTTTTTGTTACATCAAAAGGAATTCTTTTAACATCTCCTGAATGTTGACAAGCACTATAGGTACTGAATGCAGGTGTTTGAGACAGCCTTAATATTGGAATCAGATATTGCGTACGTAATCTAAGACGTAAAAAAAGTATTAGCATACCGTAGTTATTTTTGTCAAGTCAACAATTGAGTTGTAGGTTTAAATTACGGAGTTTTTTAAAAACACTTTTAGTAGATACCTTCCTCAACTTAAATTGGAACTGAAATACCTCATTAGGCTTAAAAATATATAAATATTGTTTTCTATTTGTTATTTTCAGACCGTTCTTCCGAAATCCTTCTTTCAATTCTGATTTCAGTAAAATCATTAAGTGTATTACATAATACTTTTACATTAAATTAATATTAACTTACACTTATTTTCTAAAGTTAAGATTTAATATTACACTCAATCAAAATAAAATTATTTTCTCTATTTGACAAAACAGACACACCCTGTATGCACAATCGCAGACGCCGGCTCATGACGAACGTGGCCCGTAATACAGACCGAGATACATTTGAATATTGTTTAGTTAACGCCGCCGAACCTTGCTCAAGCCTTCACTTGGAACATTTCGACGAAAACTTGTGTGTTTTGGTTTACGAATTGGTTTCAAAAGGTGTGACATTTCGAAAAAAAAATCCGAGTAATTTAGCGAATCATACTAAGACAACTTGCATACTGGGTAAAATAAATGTAGTCGTGTATATCTCTCATTCTGCATGTCATGAAATAAATGGCATAATATTTCGACAGCTCAGACTACCACAAGTGACTTTTGTGCCTTATGTAATAACTAATAAGCCAAGGACCATACTACCAATTATTAGAATGTATATTAGAATGAACACCTCCATCGTGGGTATCGCAGACACAATAGATTTTCAATTGTTATGCGGCAGCCAGCTGCCGCTTGGGGATTGATGGGTGGGATAAAAATAATATCATAACCGCAGACTCAGTACAAAATTTAAAACCTAATCATGTAAATACAACCGTCGCAAACAATCAATGAAAAGCTCAATATTTTCCACTCAAACGAACGCAACGAAATATAAATAATGTATTTTCAGAACGCATTTACAAGATTACAATATTAGTACGTCCTATCCCCGGGGCGACGTCATTACAAATGATAAATAGTCCGCACACTTCGATAATCAAATTCAAATTTGGAATCTGTTCCCCTATTTTTTTTTTGTGCCAGCATTGTGAAGATTGTGGCTTTATTAAGCGTGAACGGAGGTCTCTAGGCCGTCGGACGCGTCCGGAACCGATACGCGTATTTGTATGGTCGTGTGTGGGAGATAGGGCATCGATGATTGAATTAAGTGTGTCGGCGTTTAATGCCTTTATCTGTGTCCTCTCATTCGAAATAATTTGACATCGGCTGGAAGTAATCTTGTTAGAATGTGTAAAACGGTTTTAATTTAGGCTACTTTGAGATGATGTTGGTTAGTTTAGGTTAGTTAGTTATTTCTTTATTTTCTCGAGTCTGAGCCTTAGAGCTATAAGCCATAGTTGATTCAATATCGTTGGGTAGCGTTAAAATAATTGTTGGGTCCTTTTTAACTTTCCGGAAGTTAAAAAGGACCCAACAAAAATTTTGTCCTACATAAATTCATACTAATATTAATGCGGTAATGTTTGACGACCTCTGAGGCTCAATTGGTTGAGTGTGTTGTAGCTCAAGCCAGGGGTCGCGGGTTCGAATCCCGCCGACGGAACAAAAAGTTTTCAATGTTTCTGGGTCTGGATGTATATTAAATATGTGTATGATGTAATAAAAAACCCCGCGATGGAAACGTGCTATTTCTGAACCTTAACCAATTTTGATCAAGACTACGGAAACACTTTGAGTCCCAGGAAAAGACATTGAAAAGTTTATGTCGCTGATATTATAGACACCGCGAAATCAACAAACATGAGGCCAAATCTTTAAAATATGTAAATTATATTTTAATTTAAAACAACTACAATTTAAATATCTCAGTGTGTAGCCACCGTTACCAATGCCTTCCTGCGCTGCCCTATGTTGCGGAAGTGTGTGCTAAATCTTATTGTTCATATTTAAATACGTTAGTCTGGCCCTAGTGCCTCATTTAAATACTAGCATATTTTGCTTAAAATATGCAAGAACATTTATATATTTTCAGCAGTTTATTCGACTTCATTTGAAAGATTTAACCCATACTCACTAGTAGCAAACTGATTTAGAAGGAACAGACACTAGTGTTTCAAATATTCCAATTTTCTTGTTGGAATACTTCCATGTTGGACCATGTTGAAAAAAGGTGAACGCAGATTTGGCCGCACCGCACGCACCGCAGTCGCCGCATTTCGAATTCTTCATATAAAGAATTTAGAAGTTGCGAAGACTGCGGCGTGGGTAGGTGTGCGAGCTTGCCTATAACTTCATATAAAGAATTCGAAATGCGGCGACTGCGGTGCGTGCGGTGCGACCAAACCTGCGTTCACCTTAACCATTGACTGTCATCATGATTGTGAAGCAATTGACGTCATCATGGACAATCATTGAAGAATACACCCCTCTACATGATCGTTATCGGTTGTATCGAGAGCCCGCGTGAATAAAAGCCACCTATTATTATTACTACTTACAAAACCTACTCTACAAAACACCCTGTCCTATTTTGACCTGCATTCGATCTGTCTATCACAATATTATTATGACAGATGACCCGGTGAACTACGCATCACTTTCCTCCTAACCTTCCCTGGACTTCCACGACCAATTCACGACTAAAATTTGCCAAATCGGTTCAACCGTTCACGAGTTTTTAGAGACTAACAAAATTAAAAATATATATCTAAGAATAAATACATCGATGGAAGATATAAATAATTGATAAAGTAAAATCTGAAAATAAACAAAAAGTATGATTAACTAACAACCCTAATATCGAATTTATTTACGAATTTCAGGAACTGTAACATAAATTTTAAACATACATAAATATTACTGAAGCGAATACTTTCCAAGATGTCTGCCGGTGTAATGTATTCACTGAATATTGCGAGGTCGGTTATTATTTTCAACTTACTTCACAATTTGTTCTACTTGGTAACTTTTGATATCAAATTTTATTACTACGACTTCCGTCTAATCTTAAACTCGAGGACGGGTTATCGGAACTTTTGTCATCAAAAGTTGAGTTAAATAGGAATCTAGATACGCAAAATGATATAGATACTGTGGTCTGTGACGCTTCATCCAAAGCACGAGTATTTACTTAGCGTCAAGAGTAGGCTTTATAACTATTTTTTTTATAATTTCTCACCCGCGGTCTATTCCCCTACGTCTCTTCTTATGAATTTTCTATTAACGTGTATTGAGTGAGAAGAAGAATTAAGTTAAACATTACCCATTCCCAAAAAAGTGGTAAATTTACAAGCCAAAATTTTACCCATCCTAAAAAAGAAAACGTCACTAAAGTTTCCATTAAAAAATGTATTACTATGGTATTTCTAATTATTGTTTCTTCCGTTTCCAGCCCCAAGTGGAATGGATCAGTTAATGCCCGAAGCGGCGGCATATATCCATATTAATTGTGACCATATTTCACCGCGTCTAATTCATATGCTAAATACTACCTTCATTTACAAACTACTTATTTTCTCTTGTCTTATGTAGATATTGTTTCATAAAGCAGGTTGAAAGTTATGAAACGTTTATCAGAGAAGCAGTTATAATTTATACATGTTTATGACATTAATATTATTCATGCTATAAATTTAAATGTCTGTAACCTCTTTGCGCTTAAAACACTGCACAGAATTATCACTTTTGATGAAGGTACCTTAGATCTAAGGAAAGAAGAGACATAGAAAGAAAGAAGAAATTTTTTTTTTTTACAGAGAATGTATGTAATTGAAACAACGCTTCAGTACTTTTAGTTACGTTAGGTCAATAGTCAATACGTCTTTATTGTAATGTTTTAAATTAGAGTAAAATATTAGAATAACTTATAACTTAGAAAATGAAATAAGGATAATTTTACGCAGGTTCCCATTTATAATTTCATTCGTAAACAATCCAAGGTGAAATGTAAATAAGCAATAAATCTGTATTAGTTATAATTGTATTTCTGCCATCTGTTATAGTAGAAACAGAGGGCTATTTCACTTTAAATCATATTTTATTAGCAAATAAATCTGACGATTAAGAAATTGTTATCTTTGGGGCTTCTTCTTTTTTCATGCGTTTGTTTTCATCAGAATAAAAATGATTTTTTTATATTATGTTGTCCATAACTGTGCCGTAACTTCGGGCTGATATTAATTTATTGCGCGGGAACCGTACTTTCTGGAACAAATATATAATATCACTAGACTCAGCAATTTAATCAAAAAAGGACAGACAGAAAAGCAGGAACACTTCGTAAAAAGAGGGTCTCAATATATGTATGTCTGAGTATTTTTAGAGTCGTAGATCCATTTTTTTTTACATAAAATACCTCTATAAGTATTTTATAATGATTAAAATCTAGCCTAACTAAGACTAATAAGTAATTTTACACAAACTTAATCCGCTAGGTAGAGTTTACTAAGATTGTGTCCATCAACACTTTCTTAAAGTCTCTTTAATGCTAAGTACTCACATGCGGTTTTGCTCGATAGTTTTACTCCGAATCGAAGGAAATGACATATTTGACATATTTAATTCCATCGAGCCGGCTCGAAGCGAGCCTTCCAGCTGTCAGTTTTGGCCGTTGAATCGAGCAATAATCACTGTGTGGATATGTCATTTCCTTCGATGCGGAGTAAAACTATCGAGCAAAACCGTATGTGAGTACTTATCATAAGAATAAGAATACATTTATTTTGACAACACACAACATACACAAAACAGAACAAAAATTATAGGTTATTACCTAAGAACCTACCTATTAGTACCTAAAAAAGGACTTAAAAGCTACATTTGTATATGTATTAAGTGATGTCAGAATTGGCCCCAGCTCAGCTATACGCAGCAGGCAAGCCCGCTGTACTGGAATTCTGCAGGGTTCATATTTAAAGGAGAATACACATTATTGTTTGAGTTCGTCACAGCCACTTTACGTTTTTTACACTGATTTTAACACTTAATACACTAACTCAAAAGATTTTGTCCTTTTCAGTCTTATAAGTCCGTGTAGATCCAAATATTTTTTGGAAACTTGATATAAACTCACTCACTGCTTTACTATCTATAGAATATTTGCTTTGCATTGATAAAATTATTATTGATCTCTCCCTATCTCTCCCAATAAAATCAATTCAGTGGCTTAAGCGTATTCCTATTATATAATAGATTATTTATATGTTAATTTCAAGACCACTTCACCTGTCTCCCTTTTACGTTGAGCCATAAACAATCTCTCCCGGGTCACTTCCTATACCTTAGTTTTTAAAACAATGGAACTACAAACTATACAACTATTGTTTTACCCTGAAGGGTGCGGTATCGGTACCCTTAAACAATTGTATGTCGGAAACAGGATGTATATGGAGCCTTATTTATTATGCTACGTACCTATAGAGATGGTGAAACTCTATCTACTCATTACTTCAAACTTGAAAGAAGTGAATCCATACTAATAATATTATAAATGCGAAAGTGAGACTGTCTGTCTGTTACCTCTTCACGCCTTAACCGCTGAACCGATTTTGCTGAAATTTGGTATGAGGATACTTATTTAGATGGTATAGGGTACCTTTTATTCCGGAAGTAATTTCCGCACGATAAACGAATTTTGGCGCAACGGAGTTGCGGGCGTCATCTAGCCCTTTATAATGTAGGTACTGTGATGAACGAGATAGTAAATATTTAATAAATTTCTCGGCAACAGCAATTGGAGATTTGGGAAAGGAAGTTAGCCTAAAAAAACTGCTAAAATCGTGAGTCATTTTCCTAAGATATTTTTATTATCTAAAGAAATGTAGTAAGTACTATCTGTCTCGGTGAACTCCGTGTCACTTAAAAACCTTCCCTGGACTTTAAGGATTATTCTAAGACTAAAACTAGCAGTAGGGGAGGGGAAGGTGCTAATTTTGTAGTCACTCGAGCGTCATGAAGACCTAGTAGGCTTATTAAATTAGGTAATTATTTTCTTTTTCAAAACTTTAAAACTGCGGCCATTTTAAAGTTTTGAAAAAAAAAAAAATAATGTATTCAGAAAATTGCTTATTTCGGTCAGTTATTATTATATTTTAGACAACAAGGACGAAATCAATTAGTTTAGTGCAAAATAAAATATCTGCGAAGTTTAGTTAGGAAAATATCAATAAGATTTATTTTTTTATATTTTTAAATGTTCCTACAGGCTTACCTTATCTTTGAATCGTCAATGCTTCTTATGGAAGCTTCTTTGGGGTATACTAAATATCCCCTATCTTAATCTGACAGATCGGATGACATTTCAATACTTAAAAAAAAATTAACCCATCATGTGAGAAATCTGATTTCTATACCATGATAACTAGACACAGTATGTCGGAAGCCTATACAAGCTTAATCTGACACGCTCGAGCTAATCCCAAAATCCCCTCTTCCCCTCCTCTACTATAGCAGAATCGGTTCAGCCGTTATCGAGTTATAGCGTTACTGACACAATTGGAAATCCATTTTTATATATATAGATCAGTCAGGATATAGATCTTTTTATTAGCAATATAGTGTAAAATAAAAGCAATCACATACGTATTTCACAAAGCAATCGTTATTCGACTCATAAATCGGCTCTCACATTACGATGACAAATCGCCGATCGGAAAATAATCTCTTAAGTGATCGCTAAGTGACGCTAAAGATGGCGATTTTTCAATATAATATGTGGCTTGAGAAAGAGATTGGATATTTTTAAGTTTGGCAAGAATTGTGTTTTTAATGTGTGTGTGAAATTAAATTGAAAAATATCTTCGTACGTGTAAATATGTTTACACGTACGAATATTACGTGTATTTAACACGTACGTTATAGCCACGGGTGACGGTTGTAGCTTTCCATCAGATGACCCGTTTGCTCGTTTGCAATTGTATAAAAATAAATAAATATTATAGTGAGTTGCTATTGAGCATTGCTGACTTTTAAAATTCCTTCTAATGACTTACTGCACATTTGGTTCAAATAAATTGCTGTGTTTCCGAACAGCCTTTTAATGTATTTCGATTGATTGTATTTCGATGGAGATTTTCCACTCCATAGCTTATTTAAAATCTTCAATAAATTAAAGTTAAGTAATCATCAATTGTCTCTGGGTGAGGCTAATACCTGTTTGAATAATAACCGTAGCTACACGTAGACGTTCGTAGCACCGCGTAGCCTCTCGTAGCATATCGTAGCAAAACCGTAGCACTATCGTTTTACTGGCAGTGAATGATAGAAAAATAATAATATTATGCTTTGTTGACTGTAACGCACATAATATTTACATGTAGCTAATGGAATTTGGAGATTTGGATATTAAAGTGCTGTATTATACAGAAGTGCCAATAATTTACAATTGAAAAAAGAACATGTTACAGTCTAGGAATGGCGGCAAAAATGAAAACCTTACAGCAAAAGCAGGCGGTGGTAGGAAGGGGGATATACCTGTGCTGTGTCGCAGCCGCCCCGTGCCTACTCGCCTTCCGTCTTACGAATTTTCGATCAGGTGTCGTGAGAAAAAATTGTAAAGTGTTACGGGCGAGGCCGCCAATGTTTGCTGAGTTTGCAATTATTTTTCTCCGCCCTTTGTATTTTAAAAAGTACTATTGTATTTAGCTTATGCTCGAAAACTGATTCTAACGAAGAAAACAAAGTACATTAGAATTATTTGAGTTCCAATAACAGTCTAAAAATATATTTACAATTAAACATAAAAAAAGGTAAGAAAATAGCTTTAAATATACAATCCGCCGTGGAAGAGGTGCACTTTAACTGTCGCTGTAGCAGTAAGTATGACAGATTTGAAGATAAATCTGATATGTTATGAATATTTATATAAATGGCTATTACCTCATCTAATTCTTATAGTATTTTAAGATAACTTTCTTTATAAACTTTTTCAAATCAAATGAATCGTTAGAAACATCAATTCTACCCCACATTTTAAACGTCATCAATAATACCGATTTATTGTTATCGTTCGTTCGTTTATCGTTGTTAGGGAAGGTAAAATCAGGAAGTGGCAACGTTGAGTTTTTACGTATTCTATGGAAAATCTCGTAATATTCGCCATTTCTCGACAGTTCACATTTGAACCTCAGTCGGGCTGTGTACACAGTTTTTTCAAAGGAAGTTTTTTTGTGACACAAATGTAAGTATTACTGTTTCACATAAAACGATCAATGCATCATGTGAGTAGTCAAAAGGGCCATGTTTGGGGCTATAATACAAACCGCATTGTGTATTATTTACAGAGATAAGTTTGATTTTCTCTACGCTATGATAGCCTCTACGCTATCATATTGGTGCTCCAACGGCATATTTCTCAACGCTATGATAGCGTAGAGAAATAAATTCCCTACAATTTAGGTGCTCAAACGTCACAAGCAGCGTAGATTTTCTTTCTTTCGCAAAATTTTTCTGCGTCATATCAGCAAAAATTGGCGGCCTCGCCCTTAAAGGTCTACCAGAATCTGATGGCAAAAAGTGAGAAAATGAATTGACTCTAGCAATACCGGGGTAATTGCAACAAAACATTTTCATCCTTTTTTTCTTCTTATAGCAGCTGATTCTGCGTGTTAAACATGCAAATATAAAAATTTATCCAATGATCAAAGATATTTTTTGAAAATCTGCTGTCAAAAATTGCCATCAGATTCTGGTACAATCTGATACAATTTTTTCTCATCACAAAAGTGTACAACACCGCCAACTTAATTTCAAAAATTAAGCTAATACTATCTAAAGGAATATTTCTTCATTTTGAAAATATGATTATTAGAACGGTGATATATCAAGGGAGGTGACACAGAGGGCCCTCGCGTCGTAAATAACACTTCGATTACTTACGGGGGCTCAAATTATTGAAGATCATCTAAATCACTTTAGGAACCTCTTTTAGTTATTGAATACTGAGACAATAGATAAGAAGCGCAGTAGTAACAAATAAGCAGACAAAATAAAAAAAAAGTACTTATTAAAGCACTGATTCATACAAAATATACAGGATATAACAAAACGAAGTGATAATATGGGGTGTATAGTGTATACCCCTTGTATAGAAATCACTGTGAAAGTAGCAGCGCTAAAACTGTAACTTTTTTATTTGAAATGCTTGTCCAGAAATCACAATAAATCAGCGGCGTTACTTTCACAATACACTCTTTTAAGAAACACATACACACCCTAAGGGTAAATTCATACCGCAATGCGACGCGTAGATGTATTTCTAAGTATTGAATTGACAGATCTTGTCAAATCCACACAAAGATATCATGGCATTTTTGACCCGGCAACCTCGAAGTTCGCGTCCATTAGATAATGAAATGGGGTTTTTTTGAAGGTTTAGGATTAACATTTCATGGAATGTAATAAGTAATAACTATTATCATTCCGTGTAATCAATTTTGATCCAAGTAAATGGAGGAATAAAGTTATGTAGAGATAAACTACGATAACATGGCGCCCCTCCAAATTACTGTTTCAATGTGTGTAGTCACATCCTTATGAAAGTGTTTGTATGTAGTAAGTATTCAACCAATCAACCAGTACTCGTAATATTTCACATGTCACTTAATTACCAAGATTTATTGGTCAACTAATCATAACTAGCCGACCACGCAAGACGGACAACGCACTTCAAACGTTTAGAATTTTGGAGGGGCGCGCCATGTTATCGTAGTTTATTTCTACTTAAACGTTTTTAGGTCTGTTCAGGAATTACTTATCTTTTTGTATTTAAATGGTGGCTTGGAATGACGCAAGGGAAATCTAAACATTCGTGTACATTTTTAGAAAGATAATATTGTGCATTTTTATAAGCATTTTATACATTCAGAAGCATATGGATGTATGAAAATTGTTCTATTTAAATTAATGCTTAACCTGCTAAAAAGTTTCCCATGCTTTTGAGGATGCGACTTATCTCATTGGGTTTCATAGTATTTGACATACTCCGACTAATTTCGTTAGTGGTCGCGGGTGTGTTACAGCCCACAGGTACGAACAAAATGCCCATATACCTTTAGAAACGCATCAATAATGACCCTCAATAATGTGTCCTTTGGCATCAATTACACGATCATGCAAGCGACATCGTCACCGGCTACACGGTCAATTTTTCATCAATCTGATCCATCAATCTGGTGTCAATCTGATTGACGGAATATTGATGGTTATAAAAAGTTTATATTAAAAATGCGATCAATCCATCAATCCGCGGCGTACACGATCAAATTTTCGTCAATCCGTACCAGATTGATGGATCAGATTGATGAAAAATTGACCGTGTAGCCGGTGACAGTCAATTCCGTCAATCATGAATTATGTTTGACTGTTGGTGACTGATAGACTGACGAATGGTATTAGACGGTCACTCAATTCTCTTGAGTTTTATGTCAGTCAAAGCCAGAATTTTCAAAGTTATACGTTTCTAATTTTTTTCCAATTTTGTCAGATGTGACAAAACTCACTCAAAATTTGTGATTGATGGTTGCATGAAGCAAAAATCAAAATATCCAGATTTTCATCAATCAACTTCATGCAACCGTCAGTCACGCTCTTACACGGTAGGTTATCCATCAGTCACAGCCATGACTGTGGTAAAACTGACAGCGAAACCTACCGTCAAATGGATGCCTTTAGGGTCAATTCAGACCGCAACATACTCACCCTAAATAGTATTGTCACTTTGTTACAGCTTGCCGTATTGATGATGATACCAAGGCCCCATAAAGTCGCATACTTCACCGATATCGGTAAATATGGCCGACCAGCTTCCTGCATTGTTTATGATTGTAATAAAATTTAAACTCGACCAAGCGCGAGCCGGAATCATGCATGTAGGATTCCGTAGTAAACAGCTATGAAAAGCAATGTATGAAAACAGTGTATAAATATAATGTAAATTATAGTATATAAAAAATAGTAATATAATTGATGGAAATAAGTCATGTATAACTTTTTTTAAAATACGAACACGTAAGAAATGAAAAACGGTAGAAATTATCCCGTATAATGTATGAGGGGAAAAGATTTAAAAAAACAGCTATGAACGCAAAGAGAGTTCCAGATAGACTTAAAAATATTTTGTTGCAACGGTTGTCAAACTCCATCAAAACTTCTGGACTAATAATAATTGCACATTCTGGATTGCGCTATCGAAGTTTTTATGAAATCATCGTGATAAACAAACGCCTGTACGACCATTGACCAAGTCTATAAATGACAGTGGGCTCCAAAATAATTGCACATACCATATATGGCAATATGCAACGTTTTCTGAATCAGCCAGTATAGAATAAAAATATTTTAGAGTAGATGACACCCGCAACTCCGTTGCGCCAAAATTCGTTTATCGCGCGGGAACCGTACATTTTTCCGGGATAAAAACTATCCTATGTCCTTCCCGAGACTTAAAGTATCTCCATGCCAATTTTCAGCAACATCGATTCAACGGTTTGAGCGCGAAGAGGTAACAGACAGACAGACACATTTTCGCATTTATAATATTAGTATGGATATTTTCTTATGTAGGCTAAAGAAATAACATATTGTCACGGCTAAAAAAATCCAGCCAGGTAACAGGCAGATGCATGAACAGATGAACGGACAGTGAAATGTCAGTAATAGTGTCCTGCTAGTTATCCTTTCGTTACGGAACCCTAAAAGGTATCAAGATTGTAAGATGCAATATAAAATATTGACAATGCATTTCAGATCAAAATTTGCAAAATCTGCAGGTGTGTAATAAAACAACATTGTTATTATACTCACACACACACTCATCAGCTAACCTGGCAAACGTTGTTTTATCAAAATGGATGGTTTTAACAAAATGGGTTATTACTGCGTATCCTTAGGAAAAGCTCATAAAACCGTTTGTCGGATAATAACACTGCGACTCAAGATGTATTTTAAGAACAAAATAATATATTATATACTACTATCATGTATACAGGGTGTAACAAAAAACAAGTGATAATACTTTAGGGTGTGTACGTGTTCCCTGTAGAGAGTTCACTGTGAAAGTAACAGCGCTGAAAGATCAAAATTTTTTTCACTTTTGTATGGGCTAGGGCCCGAGCGTCACGAGTTTCCCCATACAAAAGTGAAAAAAGTTTTTAGTTTTTTAGCGCCGCTACTTTCACAGTGAACTCTCTACAGGGAACACGTACACATCCTAAAGTATTATCACTAGTTTTTGTTACACCCTGTATATTTTTGATACCTACTATTTAAAAAAAATAGTTTGCTTACTTACAAACACTATGTCTTTAGCCGGTTAAGATTAATTGTAATAGATGTATCTTGTGGTTATAATGTGCATGATGGAAGAGACTGCTCTCCACGACACAGAGAATCCTAGTTTGGGGAGCAGTGTTTTGTTTATTTAAGACAACGTGTAATAATTGAGGGAAATAAATATTTGTTTATGTGTTATATGTACCTACAGTGTACACATAGGTGTTACCAAATAAATGAATGTTATACTAGTACCATTATCATATCCACGTAACAATGATCATCAGGCCGTGCACATGTCATACAGCAACACCCATTTATCTTCGCACAATACAATTGCGAAAGCTTTTTTCAGCGCCTGCCGGATGTATCCTCGAAGCCTCCCGTCTCTTTCCCTCTTGTGGGGAGATAGGAGGAGGGAGAGGGACAGAGAGGGCATTTTAAAGCGGATTTTGTGTACGATCGACGCTCTGGGCACAGGAAACAATACTCGATTCCCTGAATTAATGACCGCGGCTTGTTCGCAGGGGTGCTTAAGCAGTGGTGCTTTTGATATATTTTTTGCAAATCTAGATCCTTACAGAAGTGCTATTTTAACAATTTGTAGACATGACTTATAGTGATACTTTTTTTTTGTCTAAAATTATTAAGTCACATTTAGTAATGAAAATAAGGAAATACTTTAATAATTTTCAAAATATGTATTAAAGTTTTACTTTAATCTTATATCTTTAGACGAGCAATTCTTATATATAATTAGAATCTCGGAATCGGCTCCAACGATTTTCATGAAATTTAGTATATAGGGGGTTTCGGGGGCGATAAATCGATCTAGCTAGGAATCATTTTCATAAAATGTCATTTTATGTGTGTTTTTTGAATTTTTTGAATACCGAGTGAAGCTCGGTCATATAGCTAGTTTTATTATATAAGGCCTAAAACAAATCATTTTCCAACCAAAATTTCATTAAAAGTCTGTCGATTTACAACAGCTAAATTGTATTAAACGAGTATCACCGTAGAAATCACTCCGTTTAACATTTTAGCTTCTGAAAATAGGAAGTTACATAATTCTCATACTACAGTTTTCATCGGCCGACGATAGATCATATTATAAGTTTGACTTATCTGTCAGTCTGTCTTTCTGTGTGTCTATCCGTGGCATCGTAACTGTTAGTTCTCTCTATTCTGGTAACTGTAACCAAACAAGTGAGCTGATTTTGATTTAATTTAATACAGAGTTCCAACAGCACTGAAAACAATTACTACCAACCCACTTTACAGCTGCTGAAAATTCGAATTTACCTGAGATAATACTTTTGGTGCCCCATGTATTCTCACACAATACATGGAGCACCAAATGTTACCAACCTCTGCACTTAGCAATATTTCAGACGAACAATGGAAAACGATGTCCCCGCGGCGCACCTGCGGATATTAGTTAACGACCCCTGACGCGATTCGCAGCGATGTTTGAATTAATTAGATCCGAAATAGCTATTGTTTTCCTATTAGGTGGTAGGTTTCCCTATTAATAAGTTTTTAGCTATTATTACGTGCTAGGGTTCGAGGATTCGGAGAGAAAGACCTGGTGACTCTCTTGAAGACTTTATTCACGAACACTAGCTCACACAAATCACTAAGTCCAAACACTAAGCACTAAATCCAAATCACTGAGCACTATCACTGTCCTATTAGTCACAATAGATCCTCATGGGTCGCAGTGACTATAGCGACCTGCCTTCTCTAAAAAAAAAAAACACTGTCCTAGGTCGTAGCCGAGTCGTAGGTCACTATCACAATCACTCACTATTGATCACTTGTTCTCACTTCGAAGTCGCCTTGATGATCGCTTGTATCAAACTGAGCTGATTGCCAGCTTGTTTACCTTTTATATGGCCCGCCATACTTTCTGGAACGTCCCATTCTGGATTGTTTACGTAAACACGCAATTCACATAAACAAGGGTTGGACTTTTCTAGAAAGTACGCGCAACTGTCGCGCGCAGGTAAAGAACTGCCCGTATCCGTAACACTATTATATATTTTTATAATATTAGTTTAGTAACTTTCCTAATGAAATAAATGTAAAATTACGCAAATGTTTACTTTGTGGATTTTTTACCGACTTCAAAAAAAGGAGGAAGTTCTATGTTCGGCTGTGGTTTTTATTTTTTTATTTTTTATTAACTGATTTTCAAAACTTTTGTTTCGTTATAATAGGTTTTACTCCAATTTGGTCCCATTTTCTCAAAAGTGGTGATCTGATGATGGCATCCATGAGTAATCGAGGGAACGCCTCAAAATTTATATGGAAACATGTGGTAATTTTGGTTTTACGAGAAGTATCCTATGCATAATATGCTACCTAAATGCAAGATTTTGCACCAAGGTATACTATATGGTTCTCTGACAGAATATTTGAAACTTTTGGAACTGATACCGACTTCAAAATGATGAAGATTGAGTACAGAAATAGTTGAGGTTTAGCCGAATTCGAAAAAAGGCACTATTGGATAGGGAAAAATATTTAATAATTTGTAATTAATATTAAAAGAATGTTTTTATTGTTTTTACCTTGGAAGTCGGTTTTAATTTTTTGTTAAAAATAATAATTTAAAGGTGTAGCAGACCGAGAAGCACTACAGTTCTGCATCGCGCTATCAACGTTTTCTAAGTCTAGCGGTATATTAAACGACAGCTGAAAATGAATCTAATGTACTAGCCTGACCGAACATAGAACCTCGCTCAGTAGGATGATCCTACTTTGCAGCCTTCTAACATATTCACAAAAAATAGAAATACTTTTTCTGTATAATATTTCTATGGAAGTTAAAAAGTAAGAATAATCTTTACAATACCGATCAAACATACCTACTTCTTAACTTACATCTCAACGAACTGATATTAAAAAACTTAAGGGCCTTCCCTACGGAGATTCCGTAATTTACCTATTTAGAGCCTTATAAACTCATAATTTGAAAGTTACAAAGTTATAATAAAAATACAGCAATAACTTCAGTATATTAACATTCCTTTCGCCGTTTTAATTTTTTTTAGGTCAATTTTGATCTAAGATAAGTAAAAAATAGGGTTTTGGTGCGATCTCGGTAACGCGGCAAATGTATGGTCAAGGTCGTTTACTCGGGGGACGGCCTTAATTCAAATAATGATAGTACCAAACGAAATCATTAAAATTACTAACGACTTTGTTGCAACGCTTATCTAATTCGCTCGTCAGTGAGCACGACCGCTTATTTCGGAACTTTCGAACGCTCATTCGGAAAACTTTCGAACGTTCCGGAACTTTCGAACCGATTCGAGAAAGAAGGTTATTAATTATGATTAACTCGCTTTGTTCGCAACTGAAACTCGACGCGATCTGTTATCGCGCGGTTAGAACGGCTTGAACGATTTTAATGATTCAAACTACCCTGATTGTTTTATCTAATGAACATTCGTACTATTGTTTTTATGAAATTTACCAGGGCGTTTAGATAAGTTTTATTGCTTTTCATTAAATGTACCTGTACAATTTGTACATTATCGTCGGAGAAGTAAATTAAACACAGAATACTGTATCACTGAAGACTATTCTCGGCAGCGGCTGGTCAAGAAGTGGACGACAGCTCTCACGTCTGGCGACCATATTCTCCCAGCCCCCACTATGATTGGTAGTACTTCCATCTTTATTTATCAATACACTACAGTACCGAAACGTTTAGTTAAATCATAATCGATAGATTTCGATAGCAAAGTTAGGAAATACTTGGCCATAGAAATTTGAGGAATTTTACATAATAAAGAATGGTCACTTTGCGACGCCTTATATAAAACCTCAAACACCACGCCTCATGCAAAATCTCTCTTGTTTTAAATACATAATTTACAAGTATTAATAGATTAAATCCTATATATTTTAATCCTCTTTATATAGTGTTATCTTGACGTGTTGTCTTTTCATGATGATTGTGATCTTGAGGTTATGGTAAGCTTCTGCCACCGTCCTATACAAACTCATAACTTCATAAGTAATGAGACAATAAGAATGGAAGCTCCTCTTCTAATGCGTCAGGAAAGTATCTTGAGTTCTTAATGTCCCAAAATCTGTATTTTTACGGCAAAAATATTAAGGTTGGTAGGGATACCATTCAATTGTTCTTAATATTGCCCTCAAACCCTTTTTTGGTATATTTTTTCCATATAATGATTTTCTCTGCCATTTTCAATTGAATATTTGTTTGAAATCGTGTTTGTAAGCCATCTAAATGCCATTACAGGCAGCATGTAGTTTAAAACACAGTCGATGGCGCGTGCACAGATACACTAATGTTTTTCCAGCTCTAATGGCGCGGAATACACCACGTATGAAGATGTGGGAATTACCTTTTTGTTTCGGGGGTTTTCTTAATGGCAATTTGCTGACAACTTTGTTTGTAAATTCGCGCAGGAACGGTATATTTTTTTTTTCTCAAAGTATCTCCAATCTCTATACTAATAATCTCAACCCATTCAGCGGTTATATCATAAGAGAAAGATAAAATGTGCATCCTCAAATTTTGGATCATTTTGTTAAGACAAAAAGTTAGGCGGTATATCTACAACAATTTTAGTCCACATTTTTTCAAACTTCTGTACCTATACAAATACTACGACATATTTTTTTTTACTATTTTCTTTACCATAATATAACCTTAATGAAGCTAAAATTTACACAAAATCCTAGGAATAAAACCCAATATAGGTCTATTCAACATATACCTTTGCTATATATACCTTTACAACTAGAGGAGTGTGGGTGTAACTGAGTCAGGCGGTGTAGAGTATTGAAGATGACGTTGTAATACGGTTTGCGGTACGCTACTATTTAAGCCTCAGTCGCAGTAGGGCTGACACCGAATTTTGCTTTATATTTTTTAGAGACATAATAAAATCTACGAGAAATATAAAATGGTACTAGTAGTAACAGGAGATAAAGAAATAAAATACTAACAGTTTTTGATTTTTGATCACTTATCATCGATGAGTATTTAGTATAATATTATGTATGTTTCAAATGTTACTCGCTTTACTTCAAAACTCCAGGTGTAATCGTTTTTAAGAAGACATCTTCAAATCGTATTTACTCATAATAATATTTATTGTGTGCCAGACTAGCTAGCGGTATATTCCCGCATCGCGCTAAAAAATTTCACTAACAGGACCTGAGAGGACGTTATAATTTAATGTCTACAGAAGGAACTAACTCGATCAGTCGAAAGATAATCCTCGGGGCTTAGCACTGCAAAATATATTTTGAAAAACATAATTCATATTTTATATGCTCTTCGGAAAATTTTACATTCTAAATCGAAAAGTTTAAAAAAACCTAAAAGTGTCAACCCTACAATCCCCAGGTCATAGCCTAAAGGGTTTCAACAAATTGTCGTTTAAAAACAATGTTATTAAACAAACCGCACGCTGATGCGTTTTGCGAACTCATAAATATTAACTAGGATCACGGCGCCCCATCCTCCCCTAGTAGATTAAACGGCTTAGACGATTCAATTTTTAGGATTGTGAGAAGAATTTAGAAGTGCTGGCTGATCCGGCATACGTTGTTTTGTCATAAAGGTGTCGGAATATGCTAAAGCCTGTCTTTTCGGCGTTGTCATAGGTGTTATGTTTCTGGTTCATTTAATACCTTTAATGCTTAGCACAAACCTACGCGACCACGCGACTGCGAAGCGGCAGCGTCAATTCAAAACACACATTTGACAACTTGTCAAATGTGTCAAATGCTTCGCAGTCGCGTGGTCGCGTAGGTTTGTGCTAAGCATTAAGGTTAATTACACACTATACAGATGAAAAAGTGTATGGATGTATATTATGTTATGAGTATACTTTTTCACCGTTGTACCTACCTAGGTACATTATAGTCTCAATGGTCATTGGTCATATATCACAAAGATTAGTATAAAACAATAGTTACATAGGTTATAACTTATAAGATTTGCTTAGCTATGTTTATTATTTTATTATTAGCTATGTTTATTATTATTATTATTATTATTATTATTATGTTCTACTTTTGAAAGATTTGATCATTCTGAAATCTAATATAAGTGTTTTCTGAGATAAATTCTGTAACTTAGTTTTTACTGTCATAGAAATAATACTATGTTCCTCATAATCCTAATCAAAAATTATAAACGGATGTCTATTACACAAAAATTTACTTAATTTTTGTAATATTACTTCCAAATAGGTTGTCTGTCAGTTTGCCCTGGGCGGGCGGCGTGGGCGGAGATTGGAATATGCAAATGGCTAACTCCAACAACTGTGATCGCGTTACGATATTGCTTGTTAAACTGGGTTTTTGACTGATCCGGGTTATACTGAATTATGTTTTGGTTGTCTATGTTGTTTTACAGTGTAATATAAATATGAAGAGAAAAAGTTATTTCTTTGCATCGAATAGGCTTCGAAACTACTGGATGCATTTTGATGAAATTTGGCGTATACATAGAGTTGACGACGTGGAAGGACTAAGGAGTTGTGGGAAAATGTACAATTACTGCGCGATACCGTTTTTTCGTGTTGGAGCCGAGGGTAACTTCTAATTCTGAATAATAATAATGCATACCTACTTTACTATGGGTTGACTGCAAAGTAGCAGTGCTACGAGAGTAAGAAGAACTTCTGTCTATTAAAGTTCTTTAAGAATAACCCTTCATCGCAAATTTGCCTATACGAAAATAAAAAAGTAAATCTTGAGACAGTAATTACTACACCGCTAGACAAATTTTGATAAAGTTTGTCGTGTGAACGGGTTCAAAAATGGTTTAGAATTAAAATTTACAATACTATTTTTCCTGTCAATTGTGTAATCCAGATAATAACTGCTTATTTCTAAAGGCTTCTATATCGTCTGTATGCTATACCGTATGTATAAGGTTATTAATTTTTTTAAGATCATATGCTGTCCCACTGCTGGGCAAAAGCCTCCCCCAAAGTCTTCCAATCCTCACGATCTAACGCAGCCGTAGGCCAACCTGACTCGTATTTGTCTAGGTTATTAATTAATACACATAATTCCAGTGAATAAGAACCTGAGCTGGAACCGAATGTTATTTATTATTTAATGCACATAAACTACAGATACCAGTGACATAGTACATTTCGAACTATATACAGAGACCACTGACATAGTAGTAAAGCCCGTCACAGATCTAGCTATAATATATATTAATATGTTTATAGCTAGGCATATTAATATATATTTTCTATAGGTACTAATTTTCGCGTGACCACACACTCAGCTATAATATATATTTCTGTGACATGTGGATTTAGTATAGAATAATATGCCTTGCTATAAATATATTAATATATATTATAGCTAAGTCTGTGACGGGCTTAATATAGTACAATAATATGCCGTATGTATGAGGTTAATATTTTAAAGTGACCCGTGCCCCGTCATGTGTCCTCTGCTACGGCGCGTATTTCATGCGCCTGTCGCCGCTGTTTGCGGCCGTATTCTGAAAACTGGACAGCGAGACAGTTTATGAAATGGAAACACAAATGTAATGCTAAATTTTTCAAATAAAAAATGACGTGCTACCAACGTAGTGTAAAAAAATTCAGATTTTTTTGTAAGTATCTGTTACATTTTTACGTTGCTTATATAGCTACATATATGGTTCTTTATTTAATTATTTAAATGTATAGGACTGCATACTTTTGTTCTTTATTATGAAATGTTTTTAAACATTTAAAATGCACAAAATGTTATTTTACTTTTAAAAATCCAGGCTTACAAAATGATTTATGATAACTTACATGATAATTTTTTAAATCATCAGGAACATAATATTTATTTAATCCAAAGAAAAATTAGAAATATAATATTATGTTAACTTAATGATTTCTTAAGCTTACGCGAGTATCACTCATGAATCATGATTTATAAGGTTGAAAACGCTGCTTCGCGACAAAAATCCGTAAGTGTTACAATCTTATGTTAATTTCATAATAATTATATTGCTCGTATTTAGGTAATTTAACTAACTTCTATTTCTCCCAAATCCCTAATCGAAGCAATATCGAAACGACAATGCTACTCAATAAAGTAATAGTGCTATGTTCGTCCAGTCATCACTAGTCTAACTGGAGATTTACTGCTGGCATTGCCACCAGAGGGTTGCACATAGTGCTTTGGTAATTAAATATCTGCTTGGTGCTATATCAACAGATATTTATGTGTTTAACTATTGCCCGCTTGTATGCGTATTTTAGAGAGCATCACGCTATTGGTACTGGTTACACTTACGTGTGTATGTATGTGAGGACTCACATACATACATTTAAAATATCTTGTGATAAACTTAATCTCTATCAAAATAGAACATAGAAATGATTTACCCAGCTCGCTGGTATGTCTGTTTTTACTTAGTATTATTAATATGCTTGTGTTAACTGTTACACTTTAATAATATAATTTCAATATGAAAGTTTCTGATTCACTGATAAGATAATCGGGAACCTATTATGTATATTATATTAATATTATGTGTAATAACTCAATAGGTAAGTATAACATTATAAATTATTATTGGGTTTCAACGACACGCTAAAACAATTGATTGAGATTTAGGTACAAACTATTTCCTTTAATACGAAATTGTAAATCAAAGTTTCGCCCACAAAAATCCTGAACATGTGACAAATCTGTCTAATTTCATAATCTCTACATTAAAAATATTGTGGCTCACTCCTCAGCACTTAGTAGATTGAGCTGTCACATATGGCGACGTTGTGTTGGCACGCAGATGGACAAATATTGTTAGAGCCAAGTCAGAGCGATGTCTATGAACTTTGTATGTGTACTTTATTTTTTGACCGACTTCCAAAAAGGAGGAGGTAATACGTTCGGCTGTATGTATTTTTTTATGTATGTTCACCGATCACTCAGCCGTTTGTCGTCCGAGTTTCAAAATTCTTTTTGTGTTGTATAGGGTTCAACTCGAATTTGGTACCATGTTCATAAAAGTGGTGATCTGATGATGGGATCCTTGAGGAATCGAGGGGACTCCTTGGAATTTGTATGGAAATATATAGTGATTTTAATTTTTTCTGAAGCATTCGAGGTAAATGCTACCAAAAAGTAAGATTTCGTACCAGGTCATACCCTGGATCCGATGGTACCGAACAGAACTTTTGAATGCTTATAGGTACAGGTTCGGGGATTTCGGCGTTGTTTATACAACTGAAAGCATAAGCTAACACATCAATTTGATTGGTCATCATCATCACAACCATAATTATACCATGGCTCATCACACTATGACCCAATTATTGGTACTTTTCGTGATATTTTGCATCGAAGCAGATATTTTTGATGATGAGTTCGCTGTTTGAGGACAGATTTTCAAATTTCTCGTGTTGTAGTATAGGATATAATCTTAATTTTGTATACTTAACAATTACGAAAGTGGTGAGCCAATGATGGGATCTATGAGCAATCGAGGGAAATCCTTGATATCTATCAAAACACTCATATTGGTAAAAATGTTGTTTCTAGTAAATTAAACATAATATTATGTTACGAATAAGAGAAATTTCATACAAAGGTGTCTCTTGGTCCAAAAGCACTGAACAGAACTCCTGAACCTTTAAAGATAAAACTATATTTTTCTGTACATACTACAGTCTTCATTAGTTTGAAGTCGGTACCAGTTCCAAAAGTTTCAGATATTCTGACATTGACTGAACTCACGATTAAATTAGCTGGTACCGACTTCGAAGTAATGAAGACTGTAGTATGTACAGAAATAGTTGAGATTTAGACGAATTCTGAAAAAGGCACTATTAAAGAGTAAGAGTTATTTAATACTTTTTAGTTCATAATATTAATATTGTTTTTACCATGGAAGTCGGTTTTAATTTTTTTTGTTAAAAATAATAATCGATGTATTTCAAGCTAGTGTAGATTAGCCTAAAATATGAATTTTGTCTTTTAAAACATGTACCACAATAAAAAAAAACCTAACAGGCTATAGATATTCTAAAAACATTAACTTAGTAGAATGTGTAAAAGCCCAATTTCTGTCACTATTGGCTGGAGCTTATCTATTTAATAGCGATTGGCTTACAATAATTAGCGGTAACTTTTACACAACTTTATTGAAAACTTTGTCAATAGAGAGTCAATTTTTGAAAGTTTCGAAGAACTTTCAAAAATTGACTCTCTTCTTCGAAACTTTCAGAAATTGACTCTCTTCGGAGACATAGTGACCGAGTCAGTATAGTATAGTGACCGAAGTCGATGATGTTGATTCAAACGTGTATTACTGTGTATAATAAGTAGTGTGCGCAATTTGCGAGTGGTGAGCGGTGCTAATGAATTGGCCGTCGGATGATGGATGTGCCCATCATAGCGGCTTTCACACGATCCTCATAAAACGCGCGTAGCTGTCCTGTGAGATAGATTAAAAGATTGAGTATCCACACTAATATTAATATAATTAGTGCGAAAGTGTGTCTATCTGTCTGTCTGTTAACACTTAAAGCCCAAACCGCTGAATCGATTACGAAAAAAATTATTTAAATTGGTATGGACTCTTTGAGTTCCGGGAAAGGACAAAGGGTACTTTTTATTCCGGAAGAATGTACGGTTCCCGCGCGATAAACGAATTTTCATGCAACAGAGTTGCGGGCGTCAGGTAGTAAATTATATCTTCAAATGGGAAAACGAAGTCGCTGCGTTTTCAGAAGCCTGCATGGTTAGTCGCGATATTGGAACGCATTCCATTAGGCGATGACTTATGACGCGCGCGGCGAGTCGGAAAAGACGGTTCTAAGGTCAGTGTTTTGACACTCACTGCGTATGGTATTCTGCGATTTTCTAGTTACTTATTTTTTTTATAATTTTTTTTTTTTTGTTTCACGGCTTTCGATTTCGTGACAGCAGTTTATCGAGAAAGAGTCTATTACTAAATAGCTCCGCTCGGCTACAGGTGGTGGAAATTGTCCGAAAATTCTTATTGATAGTTTTAAAAACTAGTCCACCAAGACGCATTTTGTGTGGGCTGGATTGTTATAGTCTCAAGGAAAATAATTTAAATGTAACAGACGATAAATTAAAGTAACGAAAGCTGGCTATTATTCAAAGGGGAGCCTTAACCAGAATATTAGGGATATCTGTCTTCAAGCTGAAAGAGTAAGGCCAAGATATTTTACAGGCCTAATTTAATTTACCATTAATATTTCAACACCATTCTTAAAATCTTGCATATCATCTGGAATGTAGATACCTACAAACTAACTCCAATATAATATTTTGTCTCATTCTCGTCTTATAACAATATTTTACAAAAACACATTTAGTCACGCTGCTGAATAGTTGTTCCATATGCGGACACGGGAAACCTCTCTCACAGATTGGAGTAATAACGCGAAGGCATATTATGTGTACGTCATAACATACGGATCTAGTGGGTTGGATATTGTATTGAGATGTACTAAAAGCTTAAAATTTGCTCAATTTCAGTAAAAAAGTATTGATCCTACGAATAATAAGAACTAAGGAAGAGTATATGTGTCAAAATATTTGTTCCGATACTACAAAATGTGACCCGGACACATGCATACTTTATGCAAAAAGAGGCCCGAATATGTATGCAAGAATTTTGTGTAAATTTTATAGAAGTGACAATTATTGTCAACGGCTTTATTTTGTCAATTTGAATGTAGTGTTTCTGCCATATTATTTTAGTGTGCGAAAAGAACTTTGAGAACCAAACTCAAAACGATGGAAGTATGGGTAGTATGAGTAGTATTGCTCAAATGAGTTAATGATGTAGGATCTATGTTAGTTTGGCTGCACGCTCAAAATGGCAAGAAAGGGTCATAAGCGAAAGGGTTTTTAGAAAAAGCACAGATTTACTTGACTGTCCTGCTGAAGCAACTGGGATAGCTAGGGTATTTAAACCCGAATGCAAAACAAATTAGGGAATATTAAAAGAAATGTGAGACAATACTTCGCTTTCAGATTTGTGTAAATCGTGACAAGGATTGTGGGTTCGTCTATCGTTGCTGGAAAGCTAGCGCACAGAAAACAAAACTAACTAGGCCTTTTGGCATCCGTTGTGGATGATTTATACAGTATTTTCAGAGCGAAGTAACCACTCTTCAAATACTGTAGTGCCTGGGACAAGTTTTTAAATGCCTGTTTGGTTGCCCAAGCACATACGGCATTCTCGCAACATAGTCGGCCTAGTCCATAGGAAAGACCTACCATGTGATGGGACCAACCATGTGCGGGTTTCCTCACGATGTTTTCCTTCACCGTAAATGTCTCATTGGTACACGCCTTCACCCGGGATCGAACCTGCACCCTCTGCGAATGCGAACAAAAGGTCTACCTAATAGACCACGGACGCTCACAGAAAACAAAGGATTGACGCAAACGGATGGAGATGCCTGGTTTCAAGCCCCTAACTGAAGACAAAATCTCTTCTTTTGGCACCAGCCTCTTGCTATCTCTATTATATAATAAGAAAACAAAAATTTTCTCATCTCCATACCATAACAGACGAAGTTGCAGTATCCCACTAGCCCCGCTACCTTGGAATATGCTATTACCATATTCCGAACGGGCTCGTTGCGACTCCGCCTACCCATTACACCGCGCTCCGGGCGAGGTAGAAACGATTACACGGATCTACAGACACTAGATGATCTGAAATTATTATTTTTTTTTATAAAATAAGGGGGCAAACGAGCAAACTGGTCACCTGATGGAAAGCATCTACCGTCGCCCATTGACACTTGAAATTATTACACTTGAAATATTAGAAGAGCTGCAGGTGCCTTGCCGTCTTTTTAAGAGGGAAAACGCTCTCTTCTTGAAGGTTTGCAGGTCGTATTGGTCCGGAAATACTGCTGATGTCAGTTCATTCTAGAGTTTTAGAGTGCGCGACAGTAAGTAACGTGAAAAACGCATGGTGGAAGACTGCCACTCACCAAGGTGATGAGGATGATATGTTTTTCGTTTGGAACGATGGCGAAAAGTTGCAGGAGGTATGACTCCGAACAATTACTACTCTCTGTATATTTTAACAGACGCATTCAAGTAGATTTATTTTGATATTAACTGGAATTTACTACAAAATATTTCAACTCTAAAAAATATTTTTTAGTATTAAAATATTTTGTAGTAAATTTACTATTTATTTATATATTGTTTAGCGTATTACTCTATTTTTTAGTATTTAAATATTTAGTAGTAAATTTAGTAAAAAAAAATTATACACGAATCATTTTTTTTAGTAAATATTTTGAAGTTAATTTTTGTTCAGGAACCTAGGTAATTACTATTTTAAGCTGAAAAATAACTCAAACATGTTAAATATATTCGTATGACAAAATGATTTTGGTATTACGTATGTATGAGAATTTCGAGGGTAACCCGGGCTCTTAAGTCTTGACGTACAGACTATCAGATGTGCTAACTTTTTTTTTTCACAAAAAAAAATATATATATAGCGACTCATATGATAATCATCGAACTTCACTTGGTAAGTTCGTTTGATCATTTTTAATATTAGTACGCATGGATTTAATACATTCTTATTAAACTTACTTACCTTCTAGTCTTCTACAATAAAACCCCTACTACTTTGAGTAAGTTTTTATGATTAATTTCCTGCGTATCATAAAATGGTGCTCATATTTTATGCTCAAACTTTAACCAAAGACGTAAGACCTAATTCCTTCCAGAACAATCCCTATTTTCTGTTCGTCTGTCAGCCTGTCCGTCTGTCTGTCTGCTACCTTTTCATGCCCAAACTGTTGAACCAATTTTACTGAAATTTGGTACGGGGATACTTTGAGTCCCGGGAAAGGGCATAGGATACTTTTTAACCCGTAAAATGTTCATTTTCCGAGAGATGAACAATTTGTGGCCCAACGGAGTTGCGGGCGTCATCTAGCGTCATCTATATCCACGTTATAACTACAGGATGTTTATGTGAGTATACGGAATATAATGTATATCGCATATTGGTATACCTGCCATATTGGAGGCCGGTTCAGTTTATGTATGTATGTAATAGTTTCGGGAACGATGAGATTGCTTTTCTAAATGTAAAGGAGGTAATGTTGTGGGTTTTTCGGGTAACATAATTTCAAGGTAAATCAGAGTGCTTTGGTATAAATCTGAAAAGATTTTTCAAAATTACGTTGTATTTTATTTATTTTTCTGGCATTATGTTGATTAATATTGTTTTGTATGGGTAACTCATAGGTGTTTAGTTCCTGACGCAATGGTCATCGTGTTTAGTATTCAACGAGTTTAGAGATTAAAATATTGTTTCATATCAATTTTCTTGCAAAACGTAACACACCAAAGAAATACGTAAATAGTGATAAGGTGCATTATTAAAATGTAGCGTGAATAATTTTGATACTGTAAACTTTAATATTTTAAAGTTTTGAATAATATTTAAAAACACATTTTAAACTTTCTGAGACACAATACTCAACAAAGATTTTTAAGAAAATGTATTCCACAAAAACAATGTTCGTATGTAGGATTTATGTAGTTCCTGACTAAGCAACTTTATACATACGTCAGTTCAAGAAAGGCACCCTTTGGAAGTTTCCACATAAACAGCGACGAGCATACATTGTACATGGTTACATTACAAACAGACAGACAGTTGTTCCAGCGGCGGAAGAGGGGCCGCTCTTATGTTCAACCGGGTAGATTTTATGTGGCGCTACGATATGTGGATGTGGCAAAAAAAACCATTTTTAGGTTAGGTTAGCCCAGGTAATCTACATTATTGGATTGTCTATTAATAGACAACCCAATATATGTAATTTTCATTCCAATATATGTAATTTTGGCTGTTAAGCCATAATTATGGCTCAACAGCCATAATGGACAATATTTATCAATTGGAGAAGCTTTAGATTATTTAGAAAGGAAAACAAAACTGAAGAAACATTGCGTTGCCATTTGTGCTCGGAGTAGAGCCTACAGAAGCCAGAACATCAAATACGAGAAATTATTACGAACTTAAGCCGCTACTTGCTATATTCATAGAATTCAACTTCAGTAACCTGTGGGCTGTGGTAAAGGTAGGTTTAAGCAATATCTAAGATTCGCCACTGCATGAGCGTCATGAGCAGATCCATGCAGTGCGTGTTGTATCAGTTTGATTTCAAGTAAACCATGACTTATTATATTGCATGATACTATTTATCATTTTAAAACTTGCCTATACCCTTAATGAAAGTCTTCTAATTAGGTACTACGTCTCATTTATAAATTTGCCTCGAACTTAGTACAATTCTTGTATTAAAGTATACTTGAACTATTCAAAATCATAATATTCACACAAGTTTTAGCCACATCTACGACAAACCTCTACCTCCTCCAACTTCTAAGTAGTTCCCTCACATCCGGCGGAGTTATGCAGATTCTTCGTATTTATCATCCAACTTCAGATAGCAGGCGACGCGGAGCATCCAGATACTGAGATTTGTCGATACCCACAGAGACACAAATATGGATTTTTTGTGATATCGATACGAATAAATGGTATTGCTTTCCGGAGAATGTGTTTTCACAATTTTATTTATGTTTAACATGTTTGTTTCGGGGAGTGCTTTGTATAAATGTGACTACGAATAACAAAAAATGTGACATAATATCTTACGTCGCGAACCAAAGTTTTTTAGATAAAACCTATTTTATAATCAAATTACATAAATGCAGTGGGAAGGAGAATATTTTGATGTATTACAATACCACTGCCAGAAATAAGTATTAATAATGCCTTTTAAAATAAATAATAATATTGAAACCATAAAATTATAATATCTAATATGAACTATATGATTCAAACGTATAGCATACAAGTATGATATAATAAAAATCTTAAGTATGTGTATAGTACAAAAGTATTAAATATATTTCCGTTGTCCTGTAACACAAGTCCTTCAGGTATTTAGCACGGGGCTAGACTGACGTGGTGTGAAGCGTCCATAGATATTATTATTATTATGCATAACCTAACAATTAGCAAACAGTCCGTGAATTGTAATGTGGAAATATGAGCGGTGGCTCAAGGAAGATTTTCCGACCAAGCATCGAGGTTCTCACCTCCAGCATAACTACTGGCCAGGCCAAAGACCACTTAATTGATTTCAACTGTCCTAAATATACCGCCGCAATTAGAAATATTTAAAAGCGCAATGTAGAATTATAAGAGGATTATCTTCTTTATAGTACAGTCAAATAAAAACTAAATGACTTAAATTATGTAGCAAATAACAAGTGACTTCCTTTTATAATATCCGAAGCAAAATAGCTATTGTCTAATGAAGAAAACGGTTAAGCTTCATACTACTACGAAGAGAAACAGATAACTTGCCTTCTAGTTTCCCCTAATTAGGCAACTTCTATTCCGCGTGGTACAAATTAAATATGACTGTGGAATCAGTGACGCAACTTCTACATTATTCCGAAGGTGTTGCCAGCAGTTACTCCACGCGGTACGCTTCTCGGTTTCGCGAGGGCTGCGACAAATATTTCTAACAATTTACTTTTGGCTCATTTCATAAATAAAAAAATACAGAAACTAGCCCAAGACCGGAACAAATTCAACTTGCTGACCGCTGAACTTTGAATTGAACAGGGCACTAGTATAACTATAATGAATAATTATTGAATTAGAGAGTACCTACCTACAATAGACACGTACCTACTAATAGATGCCTGCGACTTTGTTGCTCTGAAATTCGTGATTCGGATCGGATCGTTTTATGCGGGATGAAACTATTCTATTTCTTTTTTCTAGACTCGAAGTATCTCTATATCAAAGTTCTTCACAATCAGTCCAGTTGCTTAAACACGAAGAAGGATTACCTTCTTAAGCAACTGTTAAGACAGACATACTGTTGTATTAATTACACTGGAACAAAAAGCATACTGGATATTATCAAACCGAAAGCTACTTCTTGAATCTTTTGGTTGTTTTTATTTTTTTCGTCTTTTTGCCTTTCTTTTTTTTAAGCTTTTCGCCAAACCGATGATATGAAAATATTTGAATTCCCGGATGAGGATATTGGATAGTAGTTATCACGGAATATATTATACGCTTCTTTTAGCCTGTACTGTCCCACAAAGGCGTCCAGGGTCTTAACTATCATATTCGATCCTGCGCCACCGCTGGATAGCCTGGCTGCTGTGCTTTCAGCTACTAATGCCATCTTTTTTTAGGCTGTTCAAGGCAGCAGTGTCCATCTTCGAATGAACGCTTATCTTGTAATTACCTTGTATTCTAATCTACCTAACGAAGCTATCAATAGCACTAACCTTTTTTTGCAAACAAAATATAAATATATTTATGATTTTTTTCTAGGATTTCTTTGCATTTTCCTAAAATTCTTAGCATTTTCTTAGAATTTCTTCCCTCATTCAACCCTACCGTATCTCAGTCACGTCCCCCGTCATATTCCGCGTCTTATCGCGGCTAATTAATTGTTGCTATCTACAACAACGCTTTATTGTTTCACTTCTTCCGAATAACAATTGCCCTAAATTATATCACAGACAGCTGCAATACATTTGGGTTTGCGTTAGAAATTGTGCTACTGATTTGGTAGACTTAGGTAGAAAAAGTTTTAGGCAGGGACCTTCCCTTTCGTTGAACCTTGATAAATGACCATGACAGTCACCATTACTTCGACACCTAACTACAGTAAAAAAAAGTCATCATCAATGATGGGCGAATCACGAATAATATTTTGTCTCTTTATTAATTTGTTTTCTATTAATTGTCTATCATGACGTGCCAATGCGTAGATTCTACTTTATGTATTGAAATCCAAAAATGCATGTAATAAAAATAAACTATGCTTTTAATATCTTGATCGACAATTTTATTAAACTTAATGGTAGGTATAAGACGATTGTATTTTTTAATGGAAGTAATCATCTTTGCATGAGAAGACAGTTTATTTCATCAACAATATCAAAAAGTGTAAAGACAGTTGTTATTTGAAGAAAAGAAGTTTTATAACATTACTAAAAACCTACTTACGATCTCCGTGGCGCAGTGGTGAGCACGTTGGTAGCTCAAGCCGGATGTCGCGGGTTCGAGTCCCGCCGACGGAACAAAAAGTTTATAAAGTTCCTGGGTCATGAATGTGTATTAAATATGTGTATCATATAATAAAAATCTTAAATATATGTATAGTATAAAAGTATTAAATATATTTCCGTTGTCTGGTACCTGTAACACAAGTCCTTCAGGTACTTACCACGGGGCCAGACTGACGTGGTGTGAAGCGTCCATAGATATTATTATTATTATTATTGCTATTAACAAGTAGGTGAGTGTTTTATTTTAAATTTGTAACATACTTTCGTAAACAAGACAAACTTTGGCGAGAAATTGAAAATTCATTCGTCTACTGCTATTCAATTTATAATTCTAGATATTAGATAGATCTTGTTTTCAGACACTGTACAATAATTAAGAATTAACATTCCATAATTAATTTCTGACACCCATAATGGAAACATGGTATTTAGTCAGTTAATTAATTCAAGTCCTAGTCATATTATTTAGTATTTTGTCGTGAAATATAAAGTTAGCTATTATTCCAAGTTTTTTTTTTTGGAAAATGCGTATATTTCCAATATTTTTTTTATAATAGTAGCTACAAACTCAAGGTTACAAAAAGCCATAAAATTCTCCCCATAAACATGCAAAACCAGTCAAAATAAAAGGAAATCCGAACAATCATAAAATAATAGTGACCGATATAAAAGGGAGCGTAATGCTAAACAAAAAACGATGAAACTTCATCTGGGGTGAGGCAATATCTCGTTTGTAGGAAACAATCCCCCGAGGATGTTATAAGTAGCCAATGATTATTTTGTACTCCCGGGGACCTACTCTGATAGCGCTCGATATTATATCGTCTGCGATTTGGATTAAAAGTAGCTTTGAAACGAGTACAAGGGTGAATGGATCAGAGGAAGAAAAGAAAGAAAATTTTGTGTTTAAAGTAAGAAGCAATACGAAAAACTTGAAATGTTTATATTAAAAATAAAATATTACGAAGGTAAATACGAATGATAATTACTGTTCTAAACACATGAATAACGTATGGGCGAGGCCGCCAATTTTTGCTGATTTCGCAATTATTTTTCTCCGCCCTTTGTATTTTAAAAAGTATTGTGTTTATCTTATGCTCGAAAACTGATTCTAACGAAGAAAACAAAGTGCTCAAGCATGCATTAGAATTATTTGAGTTCCAATAATAGTCTAAAAATATATTTACAATTAAACATAAAAAAGTTAAGAAAATAGCTTAAAATATACAATCCGCCGTGGAAGAGGTGCACTTTAACTGTCGCTGTAGCAGTAAGTATGACAGACTTGAAGATAAATCTGATTTGTTATGAATACTTATATAAATGGCTATTACCTCATCTAATTCTTATAGTATTTAAAGATAACTTTCTTTATAAACTTTTTCAAATCAAATGAATCGTTAGAAACATCAATTCTACCCCACATTTTAAACGTCATCAACATCTAATACCGACTTATTGTTATCGTTGGGTGTTAGGGAAGGTAAAATCGGGAAGTGGCAACGCTGAGTTTTTACGTATTCTATGGAAAATCTCGTAATATTCGCCATTTCTCGACAGTTCACATTTGAACCTCAGTCGGGCTGTGTACACAGTTTTTTCAAAGGAAGTTTTTTTGTGACACAAATGTAAGTATTACACAAATGTAATGTATTGCTGTTTCACATGAGGTTTCACATAAAACGATCAATGCATCATGTGAGTAGTCAAAAGGGCCATGTTTGGGACTATAATACAAACCGCATTGTGTATTATTTACAGAGATACGTTTGATTTTCTCTACGCTATGACAGCCTCTACGCTATCATTTTGGTGCTCCAACGGCATATTTCCCTACGCTATGATAACGTAGAGAAATAAATTCCCTACAATTTAGGTGCTCCAACGTCACAAGCAGCGTAGATTTTCGTTCTCTCGCAAAATTTTTCTGCGTCATATCAGCAAAAATTGGCGGCCTCACCCGTATATTACTATGCAGATAATAATATCTTATCCAAAACTTAAAACGACTATATACCTAAATGAAACTCAAATATGTTTTTCTTTAAGTTTGTTTATTAAATATGTTTTTTTAGGTTCATTAGATATATTTCAATATATTTTTAAGTTTCGTTCGAAATTAGTACTTTGTTTTAAATGTGAATATTTATTTTACTGTAAAGTGGGTTCATTTGTTAGAGATTTTTTATACCGATATTAAATAATATTTTATGATTGCCAACAATAATTATTGTGTTACGTCCCTATACTTCCTACTTTAGCATGTTTAAATTTTCATGCGACAATTCTCTATCATCCTTATCGAAAGGCGTTCAGAATAGCCGCCGCCCCGCCCACAGTTCGCCCCTCTTAAGATGCTCATAAACATGTTTTTCTCGCAATAAAAATGATAAATCACCGTTTTTTATATGGTCAATCAGGAGAGATGGTGTTTTTCCATTGACAGATAAAATCTATGGACTCACTACTATATCTAGGATACGATTCCGACTTGATTGATGGCCAGTTTTTTAGTGATTATGATCGGAATGACCATTAGGAAGATTATATCAAAGATGTGTTTTATTTTCTGATATTCTGTTTGTAATACGTGAATCGTGATCGTATTTTATTTTCTGCGTAGCTTTTTGTCACGAGTAAAATATCTATTGCTTATCATGAAAATTGACAGATAAAATAGACCTTTGTTTAATTTTTGTAAGATTAGATAAGCAAGAGTGTCCCTCGAACTCAATCTGTCTTGGAACTCACTACAATATGATGTAAACGACTGGATCAAATTACATAGCTACCCAAAATTTGAATTGTTAACCTAATATCACAAAAAACCTACTTACTAACAAATTGATAATGTGGGCACTAGGATGATAAGTAGATAGCGTAGAAGAGTTTTCGGTCAATCTTTTTTTCGATCGCCCAGAATTAGGCAATCCATCTCTACTCCCTTAAAAATCTGCTTGCGCAAGCTTCCCTCGAATGATTCCCACATATCTTGCGAGATTTATTTATATAATATGCGGCATTACCCCAAACAACTGTCAGGTAATGATATATAACCGTACATAACTTACAATTGTTTTCGTGGCATAGTTAATAAGGCGTAGCTTGAGAAGAAAATAGTGTATGTGGCTTTATTTGTTAAGAAATTGTGCAGTGTAGTGAATAGAGTAGTGGATTGTATGGAAGAAATTATAACAAAAATTTAAAAAATCTGGTGTTTAGCATCTCAATGGTGTTTAGTAAAAATATGCTTATTTTTTAATAAGAAACAAAAAAAACTATACTACTTTGGTGTACCAAAGTAGTAGAGTTTTTTTTTTTTTATTTACCCAGCCTTATATGGCAAATGCGACGTTTTTACGTTGGCCCATCATGAACTAATGGAAGCTATTGCTATTATGTCTGTCTGTGTGGAAAACTCGCCTGGGGTTGGTCGTGAGCGTCGATTATGAACATAGGCCAATGAGAGCCTCCAAAACTTTCACAATAGTGTAATTTAAAACATATGAAGTGCAGATAGGTAATATTATTTACTTAATTGAAAATAGCCCACGTTTTAGCTACATTCGGATAAAAAATACAGAAAAAAGCAAAACCTTAACAGCAAAAGTCTTGCCGCAATTTATATTTGGTATCAAACTATAACAATAATGATAATGATTTCGTTGATACCGCCACAATAATTTGTGTGCAGTAAAACAATAAACAAATAATAGTCGGACGACAAACTTGTTAGCAAAACAATACAATAAGTCACCGAGAAAAGCTTAAACAAAACAAAATTAAAGCGAGAATATTTTTATTGCTTAACAACCCCCGAAGCATTGATATAAAATATGTAACGTTTTAACCGACTTCCGAAAATGATGTTACTATTATAAAATTACGTTAATGAGGCACTATTAATAGTAATATGATAGACAATAATATCTCTCACCTAGTTTCTAATAATGAAAGAGTTCACAACTTTTAGTGGCTAGAAAAGGATTTATTCATACCTGCTGATATTGGAAATTCGTATGTGTATCTGTCAATATTTTTGTCCCCTTTCAAATAAATAAATGTTTATTTTAATGTTCAAACGTTAACGCTGAAGTCTGAACTGATTAGAACGTTTGGTAGATATTTTGAGTCCTGAAAAATGACAAATATGGTTTTTACCCGTGAAAAATCTAAGGTTTCTGCGCTAAAACTATTATTACATGTTTAATCTATTCTTTACATAGCATCGCTGTGTCGTATATCAGCTGGCAGTGTCGTGGTGGCGAAGTGACACTATGGCGAGCCAAGTTTTGATGATTATTACTTTATTAACCAATATTGAGTGGCGGTATTGTTTGAGGGTGAGTAGCACAAAAACACAACTGGGGCTTAAACCAGATTTGATAATATCGCTGCAACTGAATCTGCGTTTAGAGTTAAATAAAATAAGAATTGCGTATATTTTCATTCAGAATTTGTGTTTTTAGTAATATGTCAATGAACTTAATAACTTTTGCGAGTTTGTTTTCGTAAATAATATAAAACTTTTATTATTATCAAACACAATATTAATCATTTCTTACAGAACAATTTGAGCTACTTAGTTTTATTTGTTGTACAAACTATCTGTAGCTTATGGAAAAAATAATGGAAAAATAAAGTACATTTATATAAATCTTATTATTGGAATCTATAAGAAATGTGTGAGAGCGTTAATATTTAAAACTAGATGACGCCCGCAACTTCGTTGCGCTAAAAATCGTTTATCGCGCGAGAACCGTATATTTTCCCGGGACAAAAAGTATCCTATGTCCTTTCCTGGGGCTCAAAGTATATCCATACCAAATTTCAGCAAAATTGCTTCAGTGGTTTGGGCGTAAAGTGGTAACAGACAGCGCCTACTTATTCTTGACAGACTGTAGTTTCATTGTAATTATTTTAAGCGCATGCTAAATTTAAAATCCTTATCTACGCACATAAATTATAAACTTTTCGTTAATACTGGACAAACAACACAAGACTCAATAATAATGAATTGCACTAACATAATATTATAAAACCAGATAAGCTTATTTATTTTAGCGCTCGAAATCTAGACTTTAGCTTAGACTTTAAGTGATGCTGCTACTTAAGGTACCAACGGCTTTAAGTCTTTTAATAAAGGCAGTCACTTTATTAAAAGACTTAAAACACGCACCATCCACTTTAAACTGACATCAAAACATAGTTTAATCTACAGTTTCATCAATGGTTGCACCGGGCCCATCGCCCGAGGGAGCGGCGGTTAGTCGGGGCGACGCCGCTTGATTGGCTTCCTCGTAAACCGATTCGCACTACACGCGCTAGGTATGGGCTGGTTGTAGAAATTATGTCGATGTCTTCATATTTTAGGTTTAAAGTACTTTTGTTAAACTGGACGTACCTACATTTGTTGGGCGACCTTACCGAGATCACAACAATGTCACTAACGAGTGTTTAGTTGTCATTATTTTAATTATATATTTTAAAAGCCAGCGTGCCTGCTTTACATAAGACGTATGATCTTATGATAACTTCTCTAAAAGTCTACTACAGTCACAGAATATATATTAGCTACAGTGTTTAAAAAAGTGTGTGCCGTAACACACTGGTGTTTACGCGGTACTTTGATATTTAAAATCCTTACTTAGATAGTTGGTGTGCCTCGAAAATGTTAACGTAGTCTTATTCCTAGTTTGTACGGACCAAAAAACAACAGATAATATTTTGTAGTGTACCTCCAAAAATTTTATTTTTCTAGATAAAACTTAAACAAAAAAGTTTGCAAAACATTGTACTACATAATAATAATTTTCATCAAATTATATTTTTTTGATTTATTTACCGACTCTCAACCAACTTCTTAGTTTTACAATTATAATTTTAATAGTTTCATCTAATGAAAAATTTATGTTTCCGCATTTTGAATGCTTTTATCGACATAGTGAAATGAAGAATGCTCCCAACCCTAACGTAATTGTCGACATTTTAAAACTTTGCATCCGGAGCGGCACGCCGCGCGACATATCGGATGGTATTTACACTAAAAGAATAACGGAACGACCACGATCATTGTGGATTTCAGGAATCATTGTTTTTAACATTTTTTTATTTAAAACTCTCCAACGAAAAGCTTTCCGTAGGTAGTCGGGATAATTTGTCAGTACTTGTCAGTGTCCTGACAAATACTCCCTATATTTGTCAGGACATTCTTCCAGCACCTTTTTTTTAATAAGGAGGCAAACGAGCAAACGGGTCACCTGATGGTAAGTAACTACCGTCGCCCATGGACACTCGCAACATCAGAAGAGCTAGAAGTAATACGCTCTCTTCTTGAAGGTTTGCAGGTCGTATAGGTCCGGAAATACTGCTGGCGACGGTTCGTTCCAGAGTTTTACAGTACGCGGCAGAAAGTTACGCGAAAAACGCACGGTGGAAGACTGCTGGAAGACCTACTAGCTAAGCGGGGTTTAAATTTCTAAAAGCTTTTTTTATTACCAACCAAGCAACTGTATGCTACAACCTGGGCTAGTGCAACTATATAGCAATATTCGTGAAGGCATTCTATTCCACGATATTATAATCGCAGTCGTGTCGTTCTCGTGTCATGTAAAAGCCCCACCGAATTGAATCGCGTGAAATGTGTTTAGTTGGAAAAGTCTCCAGTAGAAAATGCTGTTGTTTTCACCCTGTCGTTTTACTGCTGTCGTTGTTGTTCTGTTGTCTATCAACATTATTTTGTTGTCCAACAGTAATCGACTGGTATTGTCGATGTTTATGGTCCGGAGGTAAATAATATTTTAGGGTTCCGCGGCCTAAGGGTAAAAAGTAAATGTAGGTATATATACAAAAATATAATATTAGTGTATTATGACGCTGACAACCGTATATTTTTCCGGGATAAAAAGTATCATATTATTACATTTATGTCCTTACCGGACTCAAGGATCTCTACAATCAACTACATAAATTGGTTCAGTGGTGTGGGCGTGAAGAGTTAACACACAGATAGACAGACACACTTTCGCTTATATTATTAGTATTTAGTAGGTATCAAAAATAAGTACGGTACGATTAATTTATGTACTTACCTAAATAAAAACAAATAGGCTAATACAGGGGTTCCCAAACTGTGCGCCGCGGCGCCCTGGTGCACCGCGTAAAGGCAAGAGGGGCGCCGCCGTGAGTCGATCCTCCATCACTATCCATAACTCAAATTTAAGGCGCTATATTGAAAAAACTGTCCTTTTTGACGTAATACTATAGGATCCTCAGAAATGTTATAAATCTGGTAATGAGATATACATATCTTCATAGCCTTATCTAGGTTTGAGAAGAACCAGAAACACGATTATTGTATTTTGCCTCGATACATTTCTCGATCGAAATGACCTCTTAAAAATACGAAATTTGTAGATTATTTTTAAACGAAAATAGATGTATTGTAGGAAATTATTCTAATTGATACACACCTTTGCAACTCAAAATCGTATAGAAGCATTTTACTTAAATGCTCCTATTTATTTTTTCAATAATTAAAATTACGTTTTTCGCATGTTTTCCGAGCGAGCCGATAGCTTCTGGCCGCAGCGTATTCACGACTTTATATTCATACAAATTAAGTATAAAATTGCCCTTGCGGTAAAATTACTTTCAATATAGCGCTTAAAATAAAATTATAATATTATAGGCAACTGTAGTGAGAGCGAAAATATATTCAAAGCACAAAAACGTTGCATAAGGTGCATTGCTAACATAAAAGTTACCGATAGCTGCATGCCTGTATTTAAAAAATATAAACTTTTAACTTTCCCTTGTCTTTATATCCTGGAAGTAGCTATTTTTGTGAAAACAAACATTCACTTATTCCCGACTTTAAAAGACACCAGAATTAGAAACACAGAACTACGTTCGAATTACAAAGATAAATTGCACATAGCTGGATACAAAACTACTTTATTAAAAAAAAACATTACCTGTATGGCTCCACACATTTATAATCATATACCAAAAGTTATTAAGGAACAAGCTGTGAACAAATTTAAAAGGAACCTTAAAGAAATGCTTATTGAAAAGTGCTATTATTCTGTATCCGAATTTCTAAACGACAAGACGGTTTAATTAGCAAATAATTAGTTGATAGTACATTGATATTTATTTTATACACTAGACATATGAATTATTTTAATACATAATTTAATATTGTTGTTCTTTTGACATTTGTATTGATTTTTTTTTGTATTCTTAATTGACTGACAATGTAATTAATTCTATCTTAATTAATTGTTATTAATTTGTACATGAATTTTGTGTTATTTTTATTTTATTTTTTATAAGTACTAACGAATTATGACATTTTTACCATCAATTTATAAATTTGAATTCTGATGACATTTATAATTTAATTCGCATGTTTTCTATAAACACACATGATACTATCTAACGTTAACATAATATACCTAATTTATAATTTGTAATTTTAAATAATATGTAAGTAATAATAATCTGACGATGATAAAATTTTGCATGCCGTAAGGCAGAATGTATAAGGCTCTGAAAATATTGTAACATCTTATTATTGTACCTGCATTCTAAGCAAATAAACGATCTATCTATCTATCTATCTATCTATAAATTATACAAAGCATGCAGAAGAATAATATTTGTTTATTATTATTTACTTGTTTAACCTGCCTATAATCATTAAATGTGTTTATTTATGTATCTTTTTGTAATAGCTAGGTAAAGTAGGGCGCCGTGACAAAATGTTGACTTGTAAGTGCGCCGCAGGTTGAAAAAGATTGGGAGCCCCTGGGCTAATATAATAAATCCATACAGTATAATATAAATGTGATATGTATGTATGTCTATAACCCCTTCACGCTAAGCGCTAAACCAATTCTGATTTTTATAGTGAAGACACATGGGAGTCCCAGGATAAGACAAGAATATTTTTCATTTCACCAAAATACACTTTGTGTAAAATTATTTTTGTCAAAATCATTGCTAGCAACAAAATATTCTAGTTTTGCACAGCTCTATTTCTATGGGAAATAGAAAGGTCAAAGCCATTAGCAATAAAAATGGTTTTACCGTGTACGTAAAATTGGATTTTATATACCGTGGCGCCATCTATCGACAAATTATGATATTAAATTAGCAGTCTCCGTGCCGAAAACAACTTGGAGCCGAGAAAGGTAACTAGTTCGACTATTTAACGATAGATGGCGCTCAGTGGTTGAAATTTTCATTTTGTTTTTAAAATTTCATTATTCATAAAATCACGTAATTTTTTTGTTTAATACCTAGCTGTTATTATTTTTTTAAGCGTCACGTTTGTTAATGTTAAGTATAATATGTTTTAAATTTTATAATTATTTTCACAGATTAATGGCATGTCCATTATTATCCCATCAATACCCAAGCAGCCGCCGGCTGCCGCATAACAGTTGCAATTATAGTGTATCTGCGATACCCACGATGGAGGTGGTAATGCTTAACAATGGGGTAAACTCCACGTCTTATCAATAACTTTAACAAACATTAGGTTGGGTTGCACCAACTTACTTCAACTATAACTGTAACTTTAACTATAACTTTAACTAAGTATAACTACAGTGCAAAATGTCAAATCTTAGGTTAAAGTTAAATATGGCGTCCAAGGACGCCATAATATAACATAATATTTAACGATAACAGCTCATACGTACCTATATCTAAATTTTTTGTGAAAATTTACTATGTTTTACAGTGGTCAGTGTTATTTTTTTCCTGACGATTTTTACAGATAATTCAATTTTTATACCCTCAATCCCGTTACCTGTAGCTTCAATAAAAAAATAAACGCAACAGACATCTGTGACTTTCTCCGGTCAAAGTTAAGGTTAAAGTTAAAGCTAAAGTAGGTTCACCATATTTAACTATATTATTATTTTGTTTGTTTTTATTATTATTATTATTTTTATTTTAATTTTATGTCTTGTAAGTAGTGTATTATTTATTTATTTTTCATTGTCAATATGTAATATTTTAATCTGTAACTGTTAGGCTACAATATGGGCTATTTTGGCCTGAAATAAAGATATTATTATTATTATTATTATTAACTATAACCATAACTTTAACAAACTTTAACTTTAACCACGCCTCTGATGCAACCCACCCTAAACTAACATTTTATTTTGAGTTGAATTCCCGTTTTGTATGTAGATTGTAGGTAAGTACTTTATGATGTTAATCGAACATGGAATAAAGGTGCATTAAAGTTGCATCAAAATATTAGAATTCAGACTAGAGTAGAGAACCACAAAAGTTTATTGATAAATTGTTAAGCCCACGCTCAATTGTCACGAGAGTTATCGACAAATGAAGATGTATCACGCCAATTGAAAATACGACACATCTTATAACTACACCAGCAGTCAGCACCAAAGTGTTACCTAACTTTCAATTATTTAATAGCTTATTAAGTAATTAGGAATATTATGCAACGATCGGAACAGAGGGCGCTACTAACATATACAGTAAATAATCCAACCTAAACCGACATGTTGCACAGTGCACACGTCATATCAGAATACTGACAGAAACGTTGTCAAAGGTCAAAACAAAACTTTTTTATTTTTTATTTTTAAATAAGGGGGCAAACGAGAAAACGGGTCACCTGATGGTAAGCAACTACCGTCGCCCATGGACACTCGCAACATCAGAAGAGCTGCAGGTGCGTTGCCGGCCTTTTAAAAGGGAATACGCTCTTTTCTTGAAGGTTTGCAGGTCGTATAGGTCCGGAAATACTGCTGGTGACAGTTCGTTCCAGAGTTTTACAGTGCGCGGCAGAAAGTTACGCGAAAAACGCACTGTGGAAGACTGCCACTCATCAAGGTGGTGAGGATGGTATGTGGTATGATTCCGAAAAACAACACCAGCACAGAAAGTAAATTCTAGCGTGAAAACATTGCAATAAAATTATAGTGTCCTATTGATATTGTGAGAACAGGAAAAATTGATTCGCAAAATTCAAAGTCCCGAAAATCATGGTTTTAGAACTAACATAATCTGACCCTATTGTTTCAGGCCAAGGGTCATTTTTATAGTGATCTATCATCTAAGACCTCTGATGGACAAACGAAGACCATCACGAAAATGTAGAGGATCATGTTCTTCAAATTTCAATAGGTACCCATGATCGTCCACAATACTTACTATAGAAGTATAGACAGCTACTACCATGGTAATCCATCGTCCAACGTGGTGAGGACCTTTAAGTTTATCACTTCCGCATTTTCATGTGTTACACCTTCATCTCGCGTCGGGTCGCGTCGGGTGTTATAATTAGTTATTAGACGCTCCAGATACACGTCAAAACGGGTATTAACTTATGACAACTGTAGAAGTGGCTTGAAGATAGAAGCACAATATTTATTTAAGAGCCGGTTCCACAATCTCTAATTCGTGGTGAAGAATATATATATATATATATATATATATATATATATATATATATATATATATATATATATATATATATATATATATCACGCGCGTATCAGTCTTGCGATACAGCGAGGTAATGCTGCCAGCCTCTTGGGTACATTGCCCGCAGCCTCCGACTTAGATTTAGTTTTTTATATATAGTCTTTCTTTTTTTTATTATTCTCCCCCTGTTTTATATTTTAGTAATATATTTTATAGGCACCTTATATTGTTAGAGAATAGAGTATTATTTTATATATATATATATATATATATATATATATATATATATATATATATATATATATATATATATATATATATATAACGAGTCTCTCGGTAAAATAGGACTACGATCAGACATTTTGTGGGCCTTGTGTGGGTATCAAAAACGCAAAGAACAAGAACAAAATTATAATCAGAAATAGTTTTTATTACAATTATTCACAGAATCACACTCACTCTCTCAGGAACAATTTTACACTTAACAACACTTCACTTTAATTACTTCACTTAGCACATGTAACACTAAAACGAAACTAGGGACAGTTCCGGCACGTGTTGGCTAGTTGGAAGCCCCGACGAGACTGATCGCATCTTCTGGCGACTAGCACAGGAGGGGAAATTTCCCTCTCCAACTCTCCCACTCTGACACGCCCCGACTCTGTCAAAGCGCGCCACTAGTTTCATACAGATGGCGCACTTAAGTTTCGTTTCCGCATTTGACCGGATGCGACATATATATATAATCATCTGCTTTATACTGATCGACAGGCACAAAACCACCCGATAGGAAAGGAAAAGTACTTGTTTGTGTTATTTACTTTAAACTTGTGGACTGTTAGATGTAATTATAAAAATAAGATAAAATTATTACGTTTGTACAGTGCTCCCAAAGTGATAATGCGCATAGAAATTTTCGAAAATTCTCGGCAACGGTTGTATTTCCCAAGCGATGGTAGACGACATTGCATTTTCTAACTGCACTGCGTTTAAGATACATGTATTAGTCAAAGTTCGTCGTGATATTCCTGTAGCTTTTGTAACACGGTCATTATTCACGGCCATTCATGCGCATTATTAATTTGGGAGTACTATAGAAGAATGGATGATGCGTTCCGGATCGGATGTAAGGTGAAGTCGTCTGTGAAGTGAAGATATATCCGGTATTGCCAGTGCTTCTGTGTTGCCAGTTGACACAGCCGGAAGAAGTCTTGATACCTTTGTGTTTTGCCCGTAAAAAAAGTGATAACCGTTTATGGTTACTCTAAATGCGATGATCGCGTACATACTGATCACTTTTTATTCGACACTGAAATAGCCTGAATGTTACTAATTACTGTACTAGCTATTATAAACTGAGATTAAAATAAAGCATCAATCTACAAAACCATACTAATATTATAAATGCGAAAGTGTGTCTGTCTGTCTGTCTGTCTGTCTGTTACCTCTTCACGCCCAAACCGCTGAACCGATTTTGCTGAAATTTGGCATGGAGATAATTTGAGTCCCGGGAAAGGACATAGGATACTTTTTGTCCCAGAAAATGCGGGCGTCATCTAGTGTCTCTATATTTCTTTTAGGGCATTTGAACACTTGAATACGTCTTACTGTTGAGGCCAAATTCCCAAAAACCTTTAACATAAAACTGTTTTCGTAAAGTATCCCACAGGTACAGGAATTCGCGAAATGACAGATTTGGTAATACGGAACGTAATTATGAAAGCTATTCAACTAAAGCAGACAAAACAGAAGCAGCCTTTAAAGTAAAGAATTTTCTGAAAGAATTTCCCAATTGACAGATTTGGTAATATAGGTACCTGGTACATCATAATTAAACCAAGCTGAAGTTCAGTGCAAACGGGCGATTCTGTCACGGGATGCTACACAGTTTTAGAAAGAAGTCGTGGAAACTTCGTGTATTGATGACTTTTAGTACAGGTTCGACGGGCTACTATTACATTAATAAAGATACACTTAAAATAATGTGAAGGATTCAATCCAGGAGTTCTTAAACACAGCGTAGATTCGGCAATAAAAAGTCTAACCATTAGTATGATGTATTGTGTAACATAAAGCGTTTTAAATTAAAATTAATACATTATCGCTCAAAAGTCAAAACTCAAAACCTTTTTATTCCAGTATGGGCACATGCGAATTATGGAAGGCACGTGGTAAATCCACAGACTTGACTGTTTTCAGGATAAAAGTCTAAGTGGTAAATCCCCACAATAAACAACTAACAAATCCCTACAAAAATCCGTTCGATAGCACTTCCTTAAAAATTGACATATACACTCACGAACTTTTACATTACATCTACAATATTAGTGCAATATTTCGCTAGCCACTGGCCACTAGTCGCGGTCGCGTGGCCAGTGTGTCTCGCCTGCACGGCCCGCGGCGCGGACCACACGGTGTTTCGCGGAATGCCCCACAAGCAATAGCCTTAATCAAAATAATTAACTGATTTATTAACTTATAGTGACGACCCGCCCGCTACAATACTACGGTTATTCATCACTTACTTTCAGTTCGACATTAAAAATGCAAAGTATTTAGTCGATTTGCATTCGATTCGATCGCTACGTTAGACAGTGTTATACAGGAGGTTTAGGGCGTCTATATTGTGTCGATTGTATAAAGTTCGCTGTAAAAACAGCAGCGATGAATGAGTTTTTTTTTTGTGATTTGTATGGGCTAAGCGCCCGAGCGTCAATGGTTTGTCCATAAAAAATAACTCTTTCAGCGCTGCTACTTTCACAGTGACCATACAAGGGATATATACACCCTAAAGTATTATCACTTAGTTTTGTTACACCCTGTCTATAGGATTTAACTTATCGCATCTCAATATTGGTCTTGCGATTCCTTGTTTCAAATCCCAATGTAATATTTTTTAAACTAATTTTACTCTCAAAACTATCGCTGGCCATTTGACGAAGAACTCTTATGTGGTTGTAATTTTGTGGCGATGGGTAATTCGGCACATTTTCGAACCTAATGAACCGCCGCAAATTTTCCAACGGGAAGCTTGCACTACGGACTAATAGTTTCTGCTATCGTCTACTAGATGGCGTGTTCTCTATTTTGTATTTTTATTATGATTTTCTTTCTAGATTTTTCTAACTATTTTTGTTAGAGAAATAAATAAAAATAAACATTATTTTAAATTACAGAAATGTTCTAATTTATGTATCATAATATTTATATCATGATTAAAATAATAAAAGGTGACTTTAAAAAAATGATACCAATTAAAATTTATTTTAATAACAATCATTGCATTGTAAGTAAAGCCTAACCTAACCTTACCAACACATTTCTCTATTTTCGCAACAAAAATAAAACAAAGGAATAAAAAGTAAAGCTTAAAGCTGATCATGATAGTAAAAGTGTTCGAACGGAATTGAAACACAAAACCCGCGCCGTTGTAGGTCGGTTAATAAATAAATAAACATACACGTGATTACGGGGACCGCCGGGGAATTGCAAAAAAAGAAAAAAAAACCCGCGAAAGCCGTACAACTCAATTTTGGAGGCACTACGCAATGGAAATAAAGTGGAAAAAAATACGCTGCGAGCCTTTAGCACTGTGCACGCACTTTTTAGTTGTGAGTGTTGTATGAAAGTTGAATTTTAAAATGGTGAGCTTATTTTAATATTATGTAATTCCTTTTAAGACTTTAATTGTTAATTTAAATATGTAATACAGTATTTATCCTATATTGTAAAATCGTACGTACTGATTCGGTTGTTTTGAATTTTCTAAAGATAAATTGCTATGATACATAATATTACGATAAGTTGTCAAAATATTATTATTTCTTAAGATGTTTTCTAACGCTAATTTAAAAAAAATACGTGTGGCACTCGGGGACTGCCGCGGTAAAGCTATTGCATAGCATTTTTGTCAACTCATGCAAAATTATAATTTGCTTACCTCTAGTCACTCCCACACGAAACCATGCCGAAGTCTGGCAACGCCGCATTGCTAAGCGTCGAGCACCCCGAGCCATACCGAGCCGAAGTCTGCCGAACTGAAACGACGTTAGACGAGTGTTAGGTGTTTCTCGTTACGGAATTTCTAGATTAGGTCGCCGCGCTCATAGCCCGCTATAAAAGCATACGCCCGAACAAGGCATTTAGTTGTATATTTCGTCAATGTACATAATATGTTGATTTAAATATCTACATATTATTATGTACTTATTGTATTATTATTGCAAATAAAAAAAAATAACTTTTGAAAGCTAACTAAACTAAACTTTTAAACTAAACTTTTAAGCTATTGCAGCTTAAAAGTTAAAACGTTTTTGCACACTTTTCTGTTTAAACGTCGTATAATCTTCGAACGAAGTTTATACGTTTCACTGAACAGTGAACTGAACGAAGGTTCAGTTCACTATTTATAATATTTGAAAGTTGTATTTCTAAAATAAATAACATCAAACGTATTATTATGACTGTCGCATCGACCTAAAAAAATCTTAAAAAATATGTTAACCCCCATTCAAAGCACAGCAACAAAGTGCCCCCATAAAGCCGCGCGCTCCCAGATTACAGAGCATCGCCGCGCGCGCAGCGGTGGTCGCCCCCCCTCGCACCTGTCCCCTTCGTCCCCTTGCCTTCGCCCCTTCGTCGCCCTTCACCCCCGCGACGTAACGAGCGAGCGCCCGATTAATTTGCGGGCCGCGTGGAGTTGCGAATTGCAGGTGGGACTTGTGATGAAAAAGTTGGTGATCCCTGATTAGGTGACAATACTTTGAGTGCATTACCAACATAATAATTATAGAGGTGTAGCCTCTCAGTACATACAATCCTATGCGAACGAGTGAGTGAAAGGCGGGACACTGGACTCAAACGATTTTTTTCCACTTTAAAACTTCATATTTCACAAATGGACCCCTTAATCGCAAAAAGGTCTGTGAATACTAATAATATTTTTAAAAAACCTATACAACGACACCCCATACGGTGGAGTGGACGAGCAAAAAATAAATCACCCCCACTTGATGTGTATGGGACTTGGGAGGTACCATAATGGGGAGTTTTCTTTTTTTATCTCCACCAGACGGCGCGACGATAGACACTTCTAGATTTTCTATTGGTTCCCCACCGATCTGAAATTATCTGCAGGTTGGCATCACGGATACATATTGGTTGTGTTTGTTAAAAAATATCAGTGTACTGTCAAGTGTGACATAAATCAAAATATCTTAAACCTAAGCGATCATTGGCCTAAGCGATTAGACCAGTATACTGGTAACAGTTTAGGAACACGCCAATTGTCAAACTGAAAACTGACAACTAAAACTACTTTTTATTCTTGGTGTGGTTTTTATTGTTTATTCCCAAATTGTGTTATTTGGGTCTTTGATGTTCATTAATGGTAAAGTATTGGCCATGAAATATCCGTTATCTTGCACAAGTGCAGGTAAGATGTTGTCAAAACAAAAATGTATAATTCCTGTGTCATTTGGTGTGAATATCGGTAAATAGGGCTATTTCTTCCGTGAGTTTTAACTAAAATAGCGTTGTAATAACTTTGTTAACCTAGTCATTGGAATATTATTGCGTCTTTTTCAAATTGAAATGTATCAAGTTTTGCGTTCTATGGAAACTGTTTGACAATCAAATTAAAAAGTTAAGAAAATGCCTCATTATAATTTTTTTAAGATTTTATACAAGTAGGTGTATAAAATCTTTAAAAAACCATTTATCGGCGTCATTAAAATGTAATAATATTCGTGCCAAATTACAGCTTTGTAGGCCTTATAGTTGGTACAACTAAATTTATATTCTGTGCTTATAGTATCTGGGAAAGACCGCGGACAAACAGACAGACGGACGGACCGACCGAAACTCCTTGTCGAAGGGTTCCTTGTTGACTACAGAACCCTAAAATGTGCGAGAGCACACAAAGGCGGCCTTATTACTAGCAATTTCTTCCAGACAACCTTAGATTGAAACTGAATCTCAAAATACAGCATCAGCAATGTATTTACTTTTCATAACAACAGTACTATTAGTACTAAATACTCATAATCATCTCACATATAGTATCACTTAGTATCAGCAAGCGTTTACTTTTCAGAAAGCCTAAACCTGAAGCTCATAATCATAAAAATGTGTACCCAGGAGTAGAGTGGTACACAATTTTATCAAATGTTATAGGGGGCGTTGACAAATTACGTGCAGTATTTAGGAGGTAGTGTCTAAACAGACTAGGCTGAATTACGCCGGCGTAAATTCCGCCGCGAATGTCAAACGCATACAAATACGCGACGGAATAGTGTGTCGTCTCTCGCGTTCCGCCCGTATTTTGTATGTGTTTGAAACGCGGCGTAAACGTGGCGGAATTTACGCCGGCGTAATTCAGCCTGGTGCAGGGGTTCCCAAACTGTGCGCCGCGGCGCCCTGGTGCACCGTGGAAAGGTAAGAGGGGCGCCGCGCCGTGAGTCGATCCTCCATCATTATCCATAACCACAAATATTATTATAAAATAAAATTGTAATATGAATTATACAAAGTAGGTAGATGATTAAATATTTGTTTATTGTTTAATAAGGTTAAGCAAGTAAATAATTACTTGCTTTACCTGACTATGATCATTAAAAATGTTTCAATTTATGTATATTTTTGTAATAGCTAGGTAAAGTAGGGCGCCGTGACAAAATGTTGACTTGTAAGTGCGCCGCAGGCTGAAAAAGATTGGGAACCCCTGGCCTAGTGTGTTTAGACACGTAGACTAGGGGGTCCAGCCGAATCTTTTTTTATACATTTTAGGGACGGCTCCTTCGACGATGCACAAATAGCAGGCAATATTTGATTTATTTTCTGTCAATGATTAGTGAATTCCTGTCGTTCGTGCTTGCCGCCATACGGACGTGTCGTTGTCGACTTCCAGCACTTTATGACACACAAAAGTTTAATCCATTTAAGCGCAGCCGCAGCACGTACGGATAAAAAAACCGGGGTGTCACTTCGATTGTGAAAACTGTAAAGAGCCGACAAGCTTTGTAGATATTAAGACAAAGTGCCGACAAATTTTGTACCATCGAGGAAATTGATTTTTAAGCAGTTGACGGACCTCATTTGGTCGGATTATCTCAATACAATATTAAGGGTCATAATATTCTGGCGGCTGGGTTTGACATAACGCGACCAAACAGTATAGGTCCATCTGCCTATTACTATTCCCTGATAGTATATTCCATAGCTCCTACCTTGCACTCCATTTTGTATTTGATTGTACTCGATTTCTAAGGTTTTTTGACAAGTTTGTCTATTCACTAGCATTTCTGATATATTTCTGAATAGCCAACATCGAAAATTTAATTAATCGACTGGTTATTGAAGATATTAGGTAAGCCATTGGGTGAAAATTGTATTCTAGTAGGATGCAGACTGATCGCCTGATTGTCTGACAAGAAAGTCTGTCCTACGCCAGACGAGTCGCTCATCCGTCCTAGTGGGTTGTGGGAGTAAAGGAGGACAGAGTGATTCTACGTACTTATAACTACGCTTGTACACTATTTAATGTCTCCTGTTTTAAATGGAACCGGCCACCGTCACCGAAACCGATGTAGGATTACTGCAATATTTTTACTAAACTATACCTACCCTACTCGGCGACACATGGCGGTAGCGGTCATTTTCGATACAAAGCCGCGGATTGACAATATCTTATTTATTTTATCATATTAGGGTGGCTTACAGCTAGCTATAACACAGTATATATATGTGATAGTTTTCAAAAAGCCAATTACAAGCCTCCACAAGTAGCTTAATCTTTGACAAGACAAGTTTTTGACAGGGTGTCAATGACCGCTACCGCCATGTTTCGTCGAGTACAGTATAGATGACCCCACACCGTTGCGCCAAAATTCGTTTTTCCGGACGTACATTTTTCCGGGAAAATCGTATATGTCCTTTCCCGGGACTCACAGTATTCCCATTACAAATTTCAGCACAATCGGTTCGCTTGGGCGTGAATAGATAACAGACAGACAGACAGACTTTGCATTTATAATATTGAGAATGGACGCCTTCGTGGTCTAGTGGTTAGAGCGTGGCTTGCGACTCCGGAAGTAGTGGGTTCGAATCCCGCGTTGGAAACATGTTATTTCCAAGTTTGGTTAGGACAATGCAGGCTGATCACCCGATTGTCTGACAAGTAAGATGATCCATGCGTCGGATGGGCATGTAAAAAGTCGGTCCTGTGCCTGATCTCTCGTCGGTCGTGTCGGTCTACCGTCCCACTGGATTATGAGAGTGAAAGGAATAGAAAGTGCATTTGTGTACTGCGCACACACTTGGGCACTATAAAAACTACTCCTGCGTGCCATGGTTTCAATGAAACTGGCCACCGTCACCGAAACCGGTGTGGGGAGTATTATTATTATTGAGAATGGATTATGATCCTATAATATAGTTATAAAAGATATTATGTTAATGGTGCGGTCGGCAATAGCGCACGAACAGACGAACATTCATACTGTCCCGACGTCCCCATTCGATGCTAATTCTCTAAGGCTATTGCTGGCGTGGCCCAAGGCAGAAGAGGTAGAGATTTATTGCAATAAGCTGTTGTTAACGTTGAAAATTTTGTAAGCTTTAAAAAAATACTACTACGATTAGTAAGAAGCAAGAATTCTTCGTATGTTGATGAAAAAACAGGTATGGCATAATTGCCAAATAGCATTTGGCAATGTTCTAGGAAAATTGATCTATAGAGAGAAGCCGTGCGCTATGTCTACGTTAGGTTATAGTATTTGGTTGCGTTATGTCTACATTCTCCTATGAATCAAATCCTCTGATGGTACTTAGCAAAAGCGAACCATTACCGCTGCGTTCATGAGCCATACAATTAAGGGTACGAAATAAAATTTTAAATTAATGAAAAAGAAAGACATTCCGGTTGTTTTAGGTTTTGTCTTAGTTGGCGACATCCCAAACTACTACTCATCTGAAAACAGGGACAATTTAGTTTTTTTCAAAAAAGGCAGTAAGTACCTACGTTCTCTTTCTTCTATTTCTAACTACGTAATCGTCTATAATCCTATTTACTTTTAAAACCGTGTCAGTGCTATGATAATTTTTATCTTCTTTCTCTCAGTAAACTCTAAACGCTTAATTTCTTACCTTGGGCCATAGACTAAGGTATGCGTGGAACGCAATATTCAGTGTTCGGTGTAAGCGCGGCCGCTAGGATCCCACTAGACTGTGTGACTGGCGGCTTTATAGCATAATGTTATACCAAAAGCGATTAAAAGACAGTTCAATTATATTTTGCTCATTAATAACCATTTATATATTTATAAGCGTCAATAAGCTGCATTACTTATTAGATGGTTCTTGTCTCTATTATCAATATTATGTATATTAAATTTTAAGATCCCCCTAAACCAACCTATGAAATAACATAATATTTATTATTTAAAATATTTTTTATCCAAATCGTTTCCTTAAGTTTTCAATGTCATGTTAAAACTTTCAAATATTTAAAGTATTAACATGACATTGAATGGTAGTAAAATAGACATTGCTTTTTATGAAAATAAGTTGACACTATTTCCCGGCTAGTTTAAATTTTTCGAAAAACTAATGCGCTTTTTTCACCCCAGCATTGTCTTTTCTACAAGATAGCTTCACAAACTATACTATAACTCTACTCCCTAATTTAGCACATCCAGCAGCACTATAACTAGTTATAGTGCTAATATCTTCGTAGTACGAGTCTATAGTACCTAGATTATAGATCTAGCTATGTAGTCTGTAGTACTATGCAGTAACAGTACCGTCCACTCGCTAATGTATGCGAAGCGCCGAAGGACTCGCGATTCCCACGCTCCTTGACTACACTCATATAGTACAGGAGCCAACATTATTCGGTGACAAATTCTTATGTTTATAGTCTCTTATCCTATAAATTATTAGCTTAAATAATTTTGTATTGATATTTCTAAACTATATTTGGTTAAATGTAATTGAGTCGAAGCCAACTTGCCACAATATTTAGTTTCGATAATAACATGTTATACCTAATAGAGATCAACTACGATAACTTGGCGCGCCCCTCCAAGATTCAAAACGTTTGAAGTGCGTTGTCAAAACGTTTGAAGTGCGTTGTCTTGCGCGGTAGGCTGGTTATGATTAGTTGACCAACAAATCTTGGTAATAAGTGACATTAACTGAAATATTACGTGTACTGTGATTGGTTGAATACTTACTACATACAAACTCTTTTATAAGGATGTGACTACACACATTGAAACAGTCATTTGGAGGGGTGCGCCATGTTGTCGTAGTTGATCTCTATCTCCCTTAGTGAATAGAAACAGTACATTTTCCAGCAACGCTGTAGTCTGTATCCTATATCCTTCTCCTTGGATCTCTCTATGTATGTGTGTGTGCTAAATAACATACAAATTGGTCCAGTTATGATTTCTGACGTTGAGACTAGCGCGTTCAAATAAACAAACACAATATTTAACTTTTTAATCTTATATATAAAATTCTCGTGTCACAATGTTAGTCCACGAACTCCTCCGAAACGGCTATACTGATTTTTACCAAATTTTATATGCATATTCAGTAGGTCTGAGAATCGGTTACTCGGTATTTTATATATCAATATAATATAATATATATATATATATATATATATATATATATATATAGTTAGTAGAAGTATAAAATAATGTATTTGTACATGTATTTAACATGCAACTTTTGCACTAAGTAAAGAAGAACAGCAATGCCTCGACATACAAACAAATTCATACCGTTTCATCATTGTTTCATCTAGGCAAATATGAAGCTTAAAATATCCTGGAAAATTAACGAATTTCCTTAAACATTCAAGCTTATAAAATTATGTATGTTTTAACCTTTAGCAGAGCATCAGGGCGTTGCAATAAATTTTACAACGTTTGTAAATATTTTGGTTTCATACTCCATACTGCGTTATTATAATTAGTTAGCTGTACATTTCATGATTTTTACTGTTAATCTCCGATTTTGTCTCATTGTTGTTATCAAATCATATTCCAAATGCTAGAATTTCTAAACATTTTAATAATAGTCAGGGCCCTAGAACATTGTTTTTATTACTATCAAGCTATTTTTTGTGAGTAGCTTCATTTCGATAAGACGAACAACATTTTATTCTGCGAAAAATCTTGAAAGTGGTAGCTAACGGAGATAGAAAGGATTTCATACTTTGATTTGATGGTCCTAAAATATGGATTGTTGTACTTGTAGGACAATGATTATGTAACTATTAACCTATCAATATACAAAAAAATCCGATGGTTAGGGTTCCGTTTTTGGGTTCTGTAATCAACAAAACTTGGTTGACTACTAAACCCTAAAATTACGGAACCCTAACCATCAGATTTTTTGTATATTGATATTGATTTTCCTACAAATACAACAATCCATATTTTAGGACCATCAAATCAAAGTATGAAATCATTTCTATCTCTGTTAGCTACCACTTTCAAGATTTTTCGAAGATAAAAATGTTGTTTGTCTTATCAAAATGAAGCTACTCACAAAAATTAGCTTGATAGTAATAAAAAAAAATTGTTCACTATGAGTGCTTGATAGTGTTTCTCTAGTTATCAGTAATAGTTAATTGCAAAGTTGTGACTTGTAACTCCTTTGGTGTTTCATGGTGAGTTAATATAGTATTTAAAATCCTCTTCTTACTTAAGAATAAGAATAAGAATAAGAATATTTTTATTTTGATACCACACAACATAATATTATGTATCTAGAGCAAACAATAATAAAGCAAACAAACAATAATAATACGACGTGCTTAGTATTATTTCTACAACTACAATACATATTATATTGCGTGACGTCAAAATTGGCCCAGGCTCAGCTATACGCAACAAGCTAGCTCGCTGCACTGGTATTCTGCCCGGACCAATGAGTGACTTCACCACAAAATAAGGTGTAAAATCTAAACTATACTTACTCTAATAAAATTAAACTAATACAAAAAAAAAAAAGCAAAAATAAGAAAAAAACAATAACGAGCATACAAAGAATTTATCACATTAAATAACCACTAACAATAATATTATTATTAATAACAAAAGAAAAACTAATGCCTCAGTCCTGCAGTTGGCTCTTTGCTGTTTGCAGCAGGGCTTCAAATAACGTTATTTTTTACTTACTTTACTTACTGTACATAACGTTCGCATTATTTCACAACGGGTTTATACGCGACAGTGGTATTCATCCGGTCTTTAGCTCATTCGTGCCAAAGGGTTTATCTCACAGGCTAAGACAATATTTACCAATTTCGTATATTTTTTGGTTTTGTACGAATATCACCGTTTGAACATAAAGGCGGGTTTAACTTTGAATCGCAAAAATTGACCACTCCCCTGTTAATTAAAATATTTGTTTGTTGCATCGACAGTAAATTAACAACAATTTATTGTTGGTGCTGGCTTCGTTGGTGGCGAGACCTAAGCTAAGGTCACAAAATTCCGATCGCAGATATAGGACACAGCGCGAATGCCTAAACCCTAATTATAGGTTATATGGTAATTTTATCAACGCCGCTAACATCGCTGTTAGTAACCCTTTGTTTTAAAGGTGCTTTAAATATAAAAATACTTTTACACTCGGAATAATTGATGATTATTTAATTTTAATTGATGTCAAAGTCTTTGTTAAATTAAAGTTTAGTGATACTTAAATGTCTCTGAATGCGGCAGTAAATACCGTATAAATCTACGATCAGGCACACAGATTTTTTAAGGAAAAGAAAATCGAATTTTGGCACATACAATTTAGCAACATCTAATTCAACTTTGAACATACTCGTAACTCTTTTCTGGGCTCCAGACGGCCAGACCTTTTAATTACGCGGGTCCATGCCCTTCCCGAGATCCCGTGGTGGGATAGGCACGGTGCCTGGGTACAATTAGTCCAGGCTCCCCAGACCGTGAAGTCTAGATCCAGGTGTTAGTTATTACTGAAATTAACACAGTGGAAAATGACATTATAGAGAACAACATGGTTGATTGTTACTGTCAAGAGATGTACCATTGCAGTATTTTAACGAATATGCTGCCAAGTTACATTTGTTTTTAATTTTCAGAAAAAAATATATTTCAGAAACCTTCTCTTAGCTTCTAAAGTTTCTGAAAATTCTACTCAGATTGGAAAGATTTTTATTTACATAATGTAGCTACGGCACTTCACTTAGCACTATTTTCACTAAAGTTTATATTTTATGAGACTTTGATCTGGTAGTGGGAAGCAACTGCCTTCCACAGCCGGACACTCGTGTGTCCGGCTGTGGAAGACGAAATTCGTACAGTTATCCCGAATAATACAGATAAAAAATTGAGCTTTGTACTTAATCGAAGGTTAGGTAGACCCTCAGAACCTGAAGAAGCAACTGCGACCGAATCTCCATATTTGCTGGTCGTTCTCACCTCTATATGGGTCATAAACAGGTAAACTTTCTGTTTTTATAAAAGGCAAAAGACTGGCTGTTGCTGTCTGCTGGCTCTTGGCCGAAGAGAGTCTTGGGTTGGTCATTTTGAGGTGTTTAACTAGAAACAATTGCTAAGAGTAGACGATATATGATCCCCAATAAAGAATCCCCAATATGCAACGAATTATATATCCATTCGTTTAGACGAGTTGCGTACGCTTGCGTGATCGATCCATCCAGCCAGACATGTCGTAAAGATATCTTAACCATGGTGTGAGCTTCCCATGGCTATCTGCCATCGCCACGCACCGTGGAGACAGACTTTCCCAGATTATAATTAATACGACCAAAGGGTGGAACTCCAGAGTTATGCTTTTTTAATAGGAGGCTATAGAATGTTTTGATTTGCAAGTAAATGCGTTAATTGAAAAAAACCTTTTTTCAATTAAGGTGCAGTGTTTGTTGCAACTACGTAAAATGGGTTTTTTAAATAAAGTTTTTTGTAAAGGAAATCAAATATCAATAATGGGTACATGTAGTCGCTTGAAATATTCACAAAATACTTTATATTACTCGTACTTTAATAATCAATAATAATAAAAATAAAATAAATATTTAAAGGGTATAATAAAATAATGAGTTTTGTATGGGAGCCCCATACAAAAATCACAGTTTTTAGGCTTTTTTTATCTATAACGGTACGGAACCCTTCGTGCGCGAGGCCGACTCACACTTGGCCGATTTTTTAAAATTATTTTGCACGGCGCGGGCGGCGGCGGTGCGGCGCGGCGGCGGGAACACTGTACCACAGCTGCTGCGGGGCTAAATTCTAAAATGGTCCATAGCAATTCCTCTCAATCAATTAACAAAATGATTGTCAAAACTGTCAAAGTCACGAATGTCAAATTAGTACGAACTACGAATTTAGACCAATGGAATTGGTCCAAATTTGACATTCGTGAGTTTGACAGTTTCGACAAACGGAAAACAATACCCAAACCTCTCGGCCAAAGTTTATCTCCTGGAAGTAGCGTGTATAGCGAGAGGTAATTTTCTGAGGCTGGTAACATTTACGATGAAAAGCGTACCTAATCGCTTGCTACCAAAAAATGCTGAAAAGCTTGTTTTTAACCATCATAACTCATCACTGATCAATTTTAATTACCAAAGTGTTGTAATTTGGAAATAAATACATAATTTTGAGGAATATAACGTGTTTTTTTAACGTGGTTTGGTATTCGGTATTCGGCCGAATAGTACGTATTATTCGGCCGAATATCGAATAGCAAAAAAAGAAGCCGAATAGGCCGAATACCGAATAGTTGCCGAATATTCGTGACATCTCTAGTACTGACACACATCGACCTGGTAATTTTAGGGACTAGGGATTTTTAAAAAGTAGGATGTTTCATTAGCACACACTAGCGATAAAACAACTTATTAAATTGTGACGAGATATTTTCGGGTGATATACATCCATACTTCCATACTTAATTATAAATGCGAAAGTGCGTCTGTCTGTCTGTCCGTCTGTCTGTCTGTCTGTTACCTCGTCACGCCCAAACCGCTGAACCGATTTTGCTGAAATTTTGTATGGAGATACTTTTTAAATGTACGGATCCCGCCATCGCGCGATAAACGAGTTTTGGCGCAACGGAGTTGCAGGCATCATCTAGTATTATCTATGGTTGCTAGTCAGATAGTTACTTTTGGTATTTGGTCGAGTTTATTCATACTTCATTCTACTGGGTTAAAACCTTGTAATCTAATCATTCCTTTCTTTTTATACCTAACTGTTAGAATATAATATGTATACATTAATATAGAAATATACGTAAATACAATAATTACCATATAAACAAGTGTTATGCGAAGTAACCACTTTACAAATACTGTAGTTGTCTGGGACAAGGTTTTAAATGTCCGTATGGTTGCCCAAATGCATACGGCATTCTCGCAACATAGTCGGTCTAGTCCAGAAATGAGCAGGTTGATAAGTCTGGGGTCATGTGCGGGTTCCTCACGATGTTTTCCTTTACAGTAGGGCGTAGCGTCCGTAATAATATTATGTACGTGAGATCTGAAAATCTCTCAATTGGTACACGCGTCCACCCGAGATCAAACCTGCACACTCTCGAATGCGAACCAACGATCTAGCCATTAGGCTACGGTCACTCTTCTCATTACTTAGTACAGTCTTTCCCAAAGTGGACGATAGCACCCCCTTGTGGGCGCTGAAAGTCTTAAGGGTGTGGGATCCAGAAAAAATGGGGGCGTTGTGTAGAGGCTTGGAGGGTGATTTATTTCATCTGGATGCATTTTAAATTCAAACAATGGGGGCGCTTAAACATAATTTGTTCTCAAAGTGGGCAGTGGATAAAATAAGTTTGGGAACCCCTGACTTAGTACATTAGTGATTAGGTATTACGTAAGACCTGTCTACGGTCTAGGCGCCGACCTCTCTAGGCATCGCGGCGCCATACGACGACAATCCAATCCCTATAAAGCGTCTAGCTATATTACATTTACTGCGGCACTCAGACACATTTAATGATTACTTAACTTTAATTTAATTAGGATTTTTAAATAATCTCCATGTATTTTCTACTTATATTAAAGTTAAGTGGTTTTAAATATTTTTAATTGAGGCACCATTAGTACCTTGATGAGTTTCTAACATTTTCCCAGGACAAAAACTATTACATGTAATTTACTCAAACTACTACTATGAACTTAAACTGACTACATACATAATTTATTTCAATTTTGCGGTTCAAGCTAAAAGAGGTAACATGTAGACAAACAGAACAATTTCGCATTAATCATTTTACAAAGTATAGATTTTACCAATGATTTGTCGATTTAGTATTCATTTCTTCAAATCTGTTTTTGAATTAATTGTTGTATGTTTCTATGGTACGTTACTTTAACAAGCTATTAATACTAACAGCCTGCATTGCTAAAATTAAATTCATTACTTACCACATCCATATTCCTGACCACATTTCATATAATAATGATCAGGAATATTATAGCAACGTTAAGAAACTGGAGATGTGCCAATAATGGGCCAGTTCACCCTATATTGTCGATAATCGGCGAACATGGCCAAAATTACGTGCTAACCGCTTCTGTGTCGCGGTTCAGACATTCATATTATTCCCTATCAGTACCCCTACCAATGTTACTATCGAGTTTATATAAAGAAATCGTAGTCCAGCTCGTAAAAGCTATTACTCTTAAGAACTTTTAAAATAAAATACAAAAACATAAAACAAATCAGCTAATATTTGATTTACATTAATTAGACTTCTATGCTTACTCATAAATAAGTAGTAATTAATATTTGACGATCTCGTACGACGACGAGTTTTTCTTTTTATAATTTTGTATTCTAAGTTTGTATATGTTTGTATATTTTATTTTTGTTTGTATTTTTAGTAATTATTTCCTGTAGGTATATTATACTGATTTTATTATAATTAATATTTGACGATTAAAACCTGCGAAAAAAATTAGCACTGAGCAACTTTGTACAGTAGTTATATTAAGGGTTTTTAGACTCGATTCATACAAAATGCTACTTTACTACAAATTTTGCCGGCAAATTTTCAAAAAATATCCTTGATCATTGGATAAATTTTTATATTTGCACGTTTTACACATAGAATAAGTCGCTATAAGGAAAAAAAGGATCAAAATGTTTTATTCCAATCACCCCAGTATTGCTAGAGTCAATTTCTTTTCTCACTTTTTGCCATCAGATTCTGGTAGACCTATAATAGTAGTGGTTTGTCTGTCAATAAGAATTGGCAATGCAAGCAGTTGGCTTTCAATAAGACGTAGTAACTTTCTTATTGAAAATATGTCTGCTCTCTATCTATCGAACTTTACAAACATCTGGCACATTTCATTTTGTACTACAATTTGATTTTCAGTGCAAATAAAATGTGACAAAAATGTGACAGCGACAAAACACTCGAACCCATATCGATCGAATACAATCGAGTATCTGCAGTAGGGGCCGACCGAGTTATATTTGTGAGGTGTGAAGGAGATTGGCCAGGCACGTAGGTGGACCTACTCCCGTACGTACGCGGGTGAATGTATGAGAGTGAGGATGAACAAAATATGCTGTCCTACACTCTATAGTCCATTATTGAGTTTTTCTGTATAATGATCACCCATGCCAATATACCATTGGCATGGGTGGATATGTATGGATTGGACATTATTAGAAGCATGCTTGCTTTCGTCCGAGTAAAATAGTATTTTTGGAATTCAAATTTTGATTCCCTTTCAGAGGGGTAATTTTCAAAAATTCGAATTGGATTTTTTATGAACTTTCCTTGTTTATCCCCTTTTGGGGTGGAGTTTTATAAAATTCTTTTTAGTATACCTACCTACTGTCCGTCGATCGCCAATTCCTGGAAATCTTTTGTTATCGCGGCCCATATGGGCCTTACGGGGCTTGATGGGTTAATATCATTATATGTATTATTCTACTGTTAATATCATTATATTATTCAAATGGTACATTCATCATGGTACAAGTGTGCAATTTTTAAAAATCCTCAAGCAATCTACCTCCATTTAACCTCTTTAGGGGTAGACTGTTAAAAATACTTTTTAACGTATATATTTTTATCATTTAAAAGTTTAAAATATTCCACAACAATAATCAGATGTTTTCTTACAAACTAAAGAATAAACTTCATACAAAAGTATAATAAGCAAAAGTACCGATTGCTTTTTCTTGACACTTGCTAACGGTATAAGCAATTTTCTACTTCAACATTTAACAGTAGATATTTATCTATGTAATACTGTACTATGAAGCGCTAAAAGTAAAATTATGTAAGTGTCAAATTACTTTAATTGAATACCGCTTCCATAAAAGATAACTCACTACATGAGAGCCCAGTAGTTACTAGTAATAAGTAGGTACTAGGACCTCAGAACATACAAACAGTGGATGGATGATTGTATGTCATTAAAATTGCTTTGCATACGAGACTAAGCACTTTAAAATATTGTGCTTTTGTTTTGCTGTCAGGAAAAAGATGTTTTTCTAAAATTAATTGAAAGTGGAAAAAGTGTTTGGCTTAGAAAATAGGAATAAATTAAGGATAATATAAATTGTTTAGCAGTGATCGAGCTAATGATGATGAATGGCTATAAAAACACTCTTGATCACATTCTAGATGAAAATCGATCGGTCCACTCGTTTGGAGACACACAGATACGTGAAACTTATAATACGTATAGGCTTTCGTCAGGGTCTAAAAATATTATGTTATTCTTATGAAACTTAAAGTTACAAGCCCCAACAGCTTACGGCTAATCGCTTGGATAATAATGAGAGCTTTTATGAGTATTAAGGCTCACAATATAAATCACATATAAGAAAAATGCATCAAAAAAACTAATATATTTTAAGAAGCCGTGACAAAGTCGTTAAAAACAAATACCGTCGGTCGATTTGAGGCAAAAATTGTCGAGGAATTTTCGCGTCAGAAATGTGGGTCAGATATTTTGTAAATAAGGTTTAATCACAGCCCCGTAAGTGATGCCGCCCATCGACAGACATCGGTTATTAAGGGACGTACACACTACGCGATGTAGGGAACGTTCGCAAGGATGGTCCTGAAATCCGGCACTTTTGATTAATTATTATATTATGATGTTATGGTTTGCTACCTAATAGCTATGTCCACACTATGCGCTTTCGTCTTCAATTTTCGTCATCTTCTTTCATTCAACTTTCGTTTTGGCGCATTCAATAATTGAATGTGTCAACGAACGCAACGCCAACATTGTCATTTTTGAAGTTTTGGTTACGGTCAGAGGGCATACGTCGCGGGCATGCCTCACGTTCGCTCTTGACTGCGCTATAACGCGTGCCCTTGATGAACAGAAAAAGGCACAGTATGGACAAAGCTATAGTTCAATTTCATGCTACTGCGAGACCTTTTACTAGCGAAAGTGCATCTGTCTTTCTGTCTATCTGTAACGTCTTCACGTCTAAGCCACTAAACTGATGTTTATTAAATTTGGTATGCAGATACTGGGTGCCGGTAGAGGACATAGGATAGTTTTTATCTTGTAAAAATGTGCGGTTACGATAAACGGCGCGATAAACTAATTTCTGCTCAACAAAAATGCAGGCGTCATCTAGTTCATAATACAGGGTGCAATTAAACCTTCCTGCCAAATTTTTTCCAGGGCTTAGGTATCATTAGGAGAGTCCATTTAACCAAAAAAAATTGGGTGTTATTTTTTTTTCAATGACATATTTTATCCCATTTAAAATCGTTGCAGAATGGTTACTCGCGGCGCGGGGTAATGATCGGGGGTGACGAGGGATGAGGCGCGCGCGCGGGGGCATGTCACGCGCGGTCGACGCATCGTGTCCATTAATTGTAGTGTTCTTTAGGATAACTTCCGGAAGCTATTTCTCAACATTTTAGTACTGAGTGAGTATAAAAGAAAAAATACGTGTATTTTTATTTTTAAGAAGGATTAATATATCAAAATTTGGCAGGAAGGTTTATTGCACCCTGTATTTTCAAACATAAGTAAATCTAGTTTTTTTTTTTTTTATTAAATAAGGGGGCAAACGAGCAAACGGATCACCTGATGGTAAGCAACTACCGTCGCCCATGGATACTCGCAACATCAGAAGAGCTGCAGGCGCGTTGCCGGCCTTTTACTTCTTGAAGGTTTGCAGGTCGTATAGGTCCGGAAATACAGCTAGTGACAGTTCGTTCCAGAGTTGTGCAGTACAGTGCGCGGCAAAAAGTTACGCGAGAAACGCACAGTGGAAGACTGCCACTCATCAAGGTGATGAGGATGGTATGTTTTTCGCGTGGGACGATAGCGAAAAGTTGCAGGTGGTATGATTCCGAACAATTCCTGAGAGCACTCACCGTGATACAACCGATAGAAGATGCAGAGTGAAGCTACATCTCGGTGTAATTCCAAGGGGTCCAAGCTGTTTGAAACACTAATACGAATGCCAACGATGGGGCAGTTTCCTCAAGCTATTGCTCGAGTCAACGAGGTTTTTCGTTGACAACAAATAATTTATTTTTGTCATTAATTTTCGTCAAAATTTCAAGTCTTGCGTGGCCTCTTCACGTGAACTTAAAATGGACAAATACCTACAAGCGATTACGAACGTGCAAAAGAATATTCTTTCAAAATTGCACATGATCGACATCGATCGCATGCTAAAGACAGCAGTGCCATTTTGGTTATCCACCATTGCCTACAAATAATAAATAGTATATAAGATTATATTTAAATACTGACAGTAAGTAGTCTGTAGTCACTTGTTAAGCTTAGAGCAGTCATTAAATTTTTTTCTTTGCATTAGTATTTCTGTTAGTGACTAAAACCAGAAACATTATGATATTCAAGTGGTCAAAAAAGGGAGACTCCGGAATGAAGACTCACGTCGTCGACAACTAAGTGACAAAGTATAGTTATTAAGTGTTTATAATTTATATTATGTATGATAGTCATTAAGGTATATATTGTATAGGCCTATGTAGCCTGAAATAAATAAATTAATGAATAAATAAAAAGTATATGAGGAAGAGTAAAAGTAAAGCACAATCCGGCACCGTGGCTCACGGATTCTATCAAGGAGCTGATGGCAGCACGTGATAAGGCCAAAAGGAAATTTAAACTTTGTCTTAACGAAGTAAACCATTCCAAGTTTAAGCTGTTGCGTAATCGCTGCAATCACACATGTCGTGATGCCAAGTGGCGTTACTTTTACTCCTTCTTACAAAATCGTAATACAGCAGATACTTGGAAATTTCTTAGATCGGTTGGTATTGGCAAAACTCCCGTTTCTGACTCTAATGATTACGATCTAAATACCCTCAATAAACACTTTTCTCAACCTCCAATATTTTTAAACAATAACATAAAACTGAATACTTTAAAATCTATATCAAACTTACCCATCACGTCCCCGGCTTTTACTTTTACTCCTTGTACAGAATCGAAGGTGAGACTTGCAGTTCTATCAATTACTTCAGAGGCTGCTGGCTGTGATAGGATATCCTCCAAGATGATTAAATTGATTCTCCCCTCCTTACTTCCTATTTTGACTCACATTTTTAATGTTTCATTATTCTCCGGCTGTTTCCCTCGAGATTGGAAAAAGGCGAACGTCCTTCCTCTTCCAAAAGTTCCTAATCCTACTTCCCTTTCCTCTTTTCGTACCATTTCCATACTCCCTTTCCTATCTAAAGTTTTGGAGAACATCGTTCACCAGCAGCTCTCTTCGTTCCTATTAAAAAATAATCACTGTGTACTTTCCCCTCTTCTTTTTTCTATATTTATTAACTTTATTGTTCAAGTATTAGTGTCTAAATATCATCTCTATGCAGATGATTTGCAAGTATATCAGCACTTTACTATACCCAATGCAGCTTCCGCCATAGCTCTCTTAAATGATGACCTTAAACGTATTAGTGATTGGGCGCAGTCTTTCGGTTTACTTGTCAATCCTTCTAAAACTAAAGCGCTGTTAATAGGCAGTAAACGGATGCTAGCTCTACTTGACAAAGGTACTCTTCCTCCCATTATGTTAAACGGCACTGCAATACCTTTCTCCGATACTGCTAAAAACCTGGGAGTTATTTTTGACGAACATCTGTCGTGGAATGCCAATGTTAGCAATGTTAGTCGCAAAGTATATACCACACCTTGCATTCCCTCAAACTGCTCTAAAAGTTTCTTCCTACTCCTACCAAAATTTTATTAGCGCAGACCCTAATACAACCTATCATCGACTATGCGGACGTTTGCTATTTGGATGCAAGCGAAGAGATCTTAAACAAATTAGAACGTTTGCGAAATCTGTCCATACGTTTTATTTTTGACCTAAGAAAATACGATCACGTGTCCGAATACAGAAAGCAGCTACGGTGGCTCCCTATTCGTTTCCGCAGAAATTACCGAATACTTTGTTTCCTCTTCAATATTTTATTTAGTCCTACAACCCCTTCCTATTTAAAAGAGCGCTTCTCCTTTCCCAACTTGCAAAATTCATCCTGTAGATCCTTTAGGCGCACCCTTTTAGATATCCCTCCTCATGGTACTGACTTTTCTGCATATTCCTTCACTGTTTATGCTGCTAAACTTTGGAACTCCTTGCCAAGTCATATACGCGATTGCAAAACACTCGCACTATTTAAAAAAAGACTGCACGAGCACTATTTACGCCTATCCTGACAACGTCACCTATTTCAGCAATAATAATATTGTATTTTATGTATATTATTATTTGTGTTTTTATACTATATAATATAAGTATGTATATTGTATATATTATCGATACTTTGGCAAATAGAATTGCGTTTACAATATTAAATTTTAATTCATAATTAGTATAATACTTATTCTTAGATGTATCTTATAATATTATGCTTATTAAGTTCTATATTTTGATTATTTCTTTTGTTACATTAATACTAAATTGTCGTGTGCACTAATACTATTATTACCTCTTTTTTTAATGTTTCCTGTAACAGGTCTACTGGAAGAGATTCCAATTTGGAATAAGCAGTACCTTTGTACTAAAATGTATCTCTAGTTTTAAGTTTTCTTTGTTAACTAGTAATGTGTACATAAATTATTAAATAAAATAAAATAATAAAATATATGAGACCTATCTTCTATACTATTTTTTTTATAAAATAAGGGGCCGAACGAACAAACGGGTCACCTGATTGGAAAGCAACTACGCCCCACGGACACTCGCAACATCAGAAAAGGTACGTTGCCGGCCTTTCGAGAGGGAATACGCTCTCTTCTTGATTATATTTTGTTATATATTTCCTACCTTCCTACTAATACAGTTCCGCCCTCGGAAAAAATTCTGTCTTCTCTCGGAATACTGTCGCGTAGTGCGAACACGGCTGTCCAATAAATATCGACGGCGGCCGATGGCGGGATTATGACAATTTCGACAATTACATGGTTAACGAGAAATGGCGACCGGGGTGGTCAGGTGCATGGTGGGCAGTATGCTCTACTTGGGTATTGATCTAAAGTTTTGTAAGTTATCGTGATTAATAAAGCAACGTTTTCCAACTGTAAATTACTGTATAATAAGCTAGGTAATCAGATTGTGGTTTTGATTGCCAAAAATTTGTAAAATACTCGTTGATCCGGCAAACGTTGTGCCTACTTTCATACCTAGCTGATAAGCACAACAATTTAAATAAAATAAATTCGCTCGTTTCGGAGGACTTTTGCAAAAATCTTTGGTTTTAGAAAATGTATTTATTAATTTTATACAATTTTACATTTACATTTTTCAACTTTTTAAACCAAAAAACTAATTTGTGACTATGGTAGAGCATACTCCAGCCCACCTGGACGTATTTTACATAATAATCCGTCATTTCGTCTCAAATAATGACACGAGATGAAGACATTACGGAGTACGAAATGCCACCTACTCGCTCTACCCCGCCGCCCCGCTGCCCGCTGTCTCGCCTCGCGAGAGAGACTTGTCCAATGTCTGGACATTGGATAATATGTTGAGACGCGATTTAAGTCGCGAGACAGTCCATGTATTGGACAAATGAAACGATTTTTGAGGTGAAAACTTCTTTAGCGGCGTTGAGCACTTTTGTGGGATGGGTAAAAACTGTGAAACTCGCGTCAGATTTTCGTGTTGATCGAAAAACCATAGAAAAACCGTAAGACGGTTGGAGAATAGTGTTTTGTGTTGAACTCGAACTCGAACTTGAAAACTCGAAAACTCGAAAACTTGAAAACTCGAAAACTCGAAAACTTGAAAACTCGAAAACTCGAAAATTCGAAAACTCGAACTCGAAAACTCGAACTCGAATTGGGTTTCGATTAATTAAAAAAAAAACGATTTTTTAAAAATAGATTTTCATAAAAAATGGGTTAAAAATTTAATTGATTGTAAGGGTTTCGATTAATCAAAAAAATCGATTTTTTAATATCGATTTTCATAAAAAATGGGTTAAAAAATGCACAACGTTAATAAACAAGTTTTCAGTTCTGCCGGCACTCCCGGAGTGCAACCCGTATTTTTTTATGCCGTTTCTGTAGATTTTTGACTGGATCTGCTAGACTGGATGTTTTAGACTGAAGCTCTTTTCAATAGCGTTGTTGATTATTCAAGACACTACTGAGTATGAAATGCTATCTACTAGCTCTATCCCGCCTCCCCGCCTCGCACCATTGAGACGCGATTCATGTCGCGAGTCCAGATATTGGACAACTTGAGACGACTTAATATGTAATTAAAATATTCGCAAATATTTACCTACTGACTCACATTATATAGTGTGACAAACATTAGTCACACCGTTCAGTAACAAAAAACAGTCCCACGCGTTTGGGACACGCTCGGTTTTTATGAATGAACCAAAGGATCGATAACAATACCTGTAAAACTTTCTCTATGAACAGATTAACAATAATAAAAGATTTTGAACAAAAAATATGCTAACATAATTAGGATCGTAAAGACTGGTTGTAAATTTCATTCACGAGAATTGTTACCTACGCGTTTACTGATTGAGAACGAATTTCTAGTAAGAGCGGATGTTAAAGATAACAAGATGTCTTACACTTCAGTTTTTTTTTTTTTCATTCATTCCGTATTTTACAAATTATAATATTATTTTTAGGACAAACATATTGTGTTTATTTTATAAAACAAAAAAATAATTCACTTAGTCACTAGCCTTTACCCGCGCGGCGTGAAATAGTATTCCTGAGTCCTGACAGAAAAACTTAAATCCCTTTAGATTAGATAACGTGGCTTTCTATTATTAAAATAATATTTGAAATCGATTCATTAAATCCAAAGATTGCCTACTACAATGTCACAAACTCAACTCTTTATTATATTAGTATCTGATTCATATGGATTCGTACGGTGTCGTTTTAAGTATTCGTCATTCATTAACCGGAAATCTCTTCATTAATGACCAAACCTTTAATTTCCTCAAAATACCTCAATCACACCAGCCCAGTCAGGTGTGACGATGTATTACAGTGCGGTGTCACAAAGGCTAAACGTGCGCCTATACCTGATTGATACACGATTGGAAAATCAACTCTACTCCTTTAAAATAGGGTTGGTTATTGAATTTAACCTTAATTTTGTTTGTAATTTTTTTACACCGGTCATTCATAGTAAAGCATGAATGAAATTGTAAGGCGGCTACCTGGTGCGGGTTCGTTTCCGTCTTTGTTTCGTGCCTTCCGGATGTGAGGCAAATTGCCGTTGACCGTTAGGTATTGGGGTTCCTTTGGACAAAAAAAAATCAACAACATTGTACGATTTTTAGTTTTAGTTTAGTTTAGTAAAATAAAGGTCTTGAAAGTAATAATATTAGTTCCATACAATCTGACAGTGACGTGCAAAAATTCGTAAAATAAAAATTTTGCTAAGAACGTACCGCGCACTGTAAATAATGAAGAGTGGCTAATTTAAAGCTTTTTTTTTTTAATTCGAATTTTATTTAAATGATTAACTTAATAGAACATTTAAATAGCTGTACCCTGTACCTTTTTGCGTTTAAATTACAAATCTTTGATACAACGTTCATATGAAATTCCGAGACACCTACAGCTTAGGCTGGTGATTGTAATTTTTATATTTTTATTTTATTCAAATATTCATAATAATATTATTGCTTTGCATAATATAAAATTTACCACTAGTACATCGCTACAATCCGCATAATAACATTTCATCATACGGAACCAACTCTCAAAAATCCGGCTCTACCTTTAAACAGTGTTTACGTGGGAATTATCTAAATAAGCAAAAGACTCCTGTAGGTTCCTTGAAGAATTTGTTAAAAGTATGAATGAGGGTGTAAAATGTAGATTTGTTTCTATATTAGTTCCCACAGAAAATTACTATAGCGTGAGACAAGTTGGTGACCAAAAAAGTCAGGATGTTATAGCATTAACAGTTGGTTGCATGGCTATAATATAATGAAGGTAATGTTTTCCGTGTATATTGTATCTTATTAAAGCTCAAAAGCATCAAGCAGCTTAGGTTCTAGAACAGGAATTCCCAAACTTTATTGTCTACTGCCCACTTTGAGAACAAAATATTATTTTTAGCGGCCCCATCGTTTCACCTGATTTCTTATCTTTATTAAATTTAAGGGGCTTTTACTGCAATTTTTTTTTAAATTAATTACAAAATGCAAAATTATCGTTTTCATATTATATTTTTGCCAATGAACGAGAACCGCCGCCAACAACAAGGTGGAAAATTTTCATTAATTGTTTGTCACGTATCTAGAGATCAACTACGATAACATGGCGCGCCCCTCCAAAATTCAAAACGTTTGAAGTGCGTTGTCTTGCGCGGTAGGCTAGTTATGATTAGTTGACCAACAAATCTTGGTAATAAGTGACATTAACAGAAATATTACGTGTACTGTGATTGGTTGAATACTTACTACATACAAACTCTTTCATAAGGATGTGACTACACACATTGAAACAGTAATTTGGAGGGGCGCGCCATGTTATCGTAGTTGATCTCTACGTGACTTCAAATGAAAATTTTCCAGATCAATAAGAAAAGTACGTTGGTAATCTTACCAACGTAATTTTCTTATTAGAGATTTTTCTTCCTGCGACTTTAACATGGTCAGTAAAATCAATTAAAAATTTAAATCGAGTTTATGATTTCTTGTGTAACATCAGGCATTCAGGCAAAAATAATGTTCCTACTAGAAAGACAAAATCCTTCATATCGCATATATGATAGAGCATTAAACTTGTTCAACGCCCTTCTGTCGGCCAATCCTGAGTGTGATGTATTTGCTGATAAGTGGATGGATGTGAAGAGAGTATGTATAAGATTCTGTGAAAATAAGTATGAAAGGGTATCTTCTGTTACTATTTAATTTGTGTAGTTAACTGTTTGTGTATTTTTTGTGACAATGTTATCATTAATTTTATGTTAAGATAGTGTTAGTTGTAGTTAATTATTGTAATTGGGGTAACCCGTTTTAATTAACTTTAATAATAAATAAATAAATAAATAAAATATATACTAACAATTTGCATCAAACGAAGAGTCGGGATCAATAAGATTTTTAGTGGTTTGTTTTTTGATTTTTATTTTATTTTAGTGTTACTTAGACTATTTTTGCCTTAGCCTAAACTTTTAAACACGGACGCTGCTAAACATTTGTGTGCCATTCCACAAAAAATACGTGTTAAGTTATGAACTGTCATGTTCTTTAGATTATTTAGAACCAGACTGCATTCATAGTTCAACAAAAAAAATGTGGGCTAATACACAAAATATGCTTTACAGTGACCACAAAAGCAGTATTATATTCCCAAAATATCCATGTTTTCTGAGCTTAATCTCATTAAAAATAAATAAGTATAAGTTTGAACAAAATCACAGAGGTCGGCTAGTTTTGGGCGCGCGCGCTACGCTCGTAGAGGGTCTACGAAGCGAGATTTGTTAGACAAATAGAGCCTATCGCTATCTCGCTCCCACTAATTACAATATGTGTATATCTATCTCTTACGAGAAATGCCGTCTATGTAGACTTGCAGGGTCCATGCTCTACGCAGTACGTAGAGGTATGAGCAAAACTGTTAGTATGTAAATCGGAATTTAACCATTAAAACATTGAAAGTCTAAAAAACATTTATAAAGAAATTTTAATAACTTTTTAATATTTACGATTAAGTAACGGGTAATCGCTGATTCCTGATTTCAACAGGCAAGGGACGACGCAGACATTTTTAGTTTTGAAAAATCATTTTAGCTTTTTCATACGTGTTTTTTTTTTACTTTTTTTAGTAGTGCAAATCGTTTATTTGATAAAATATTATAAGGGGTTTTTAAATACTATTTTAAATTAATACAATTTTTGAGTTATTTTAGTTACTATCAAGACTTTGGAGTCATGATGATGATAGTATCCAGTTTTAGCGAAGTAAACATGTTCTAGGAAACCTGGAGTACGGCTCTTAGAAGCTCTTACTCATATCTATGATACATTAACACACTTCTACATCAGCATCATTTTATTTTAAAACAATCGACTAAATGTGGGAAAAATGTAGAGCCTGTAGCTTGTAATTCAGAAAAAGTTTAGAATCTGTATTTACGACTTAGAATATTATTCTGATGGAAATTAAATATATCGTTACCACTAACCAACCATAATTATTAATGTGAATTAAACGATACACTTAGTAAATATATTTTATGTGAATAATGCTATTTAAAAGGTTTTGAATAGCATTATTCACATAAAATATATTTATTATGGCGTTGCCTTTATTTTGCCATTTAACAATGTTATGTAGGTACATAACATTGTTAAATGGCAAAATAAAGGCAACGTAGAAAGCTCTAAATTATTATTTAATATGATCTACATTGTAAAAGTTTAAAATTCTGTTTATTTAATAACTAACAATACGTTAAATATTTCAATAAATTGTACTTTGCGATAATTTGCGCAAACATAACCTTTGAGGTACTATTGAAATTGAATACTAGATAAGATTACTGGCCGACCGTCCATGGTTCTGCACCTGCCGGCGGCGCCGGGTTAGCGCCGGCAGGGTTACCGTCACTGTCACCGTCACGGCGACACGCAAGGCGCTAACCCGCCGCTAATTACGACCCGCAAATTAATCATCGCGCGAGATAAATCGGCGCGTGGCCGACCGCGAGTGAGTATCGAGACTATTTCGGTGTAGGCGGGGCGCGAGCGGCCAGTCGCGCGCCGGCTGCCGCGGAGCGAGGATCGTCTGCCTCGGAGACGCGTTAGCGCTATGGCGCGATGAGGATAAGGCGCGCGGCGGTTTGCTGGGCCCTACTGTGTCTCGCCGGCAGCCTGGCGGCGCCGCGGCGCCTGTACTGCGAGCGGGCGGACGTCGCGTGGCGCGCCTACCGCGCCCCGGCCGCATTCGAGGCGCGAGTCCAGTCGCTCGCGCGAGATGCGGCCACCGTGCAAGTGCGGCGAGTGCTTCGGCGCCAGGGCCGCTGGCCCCACGAGGACGCGATCATCCGCCTCAAGCTGCCCCGGGAGCCCCTCGAGTGTTCCGGACGTTTCGAAGTGCCTTTACAGAACCGAAAGAACTATATCGTGTTCGCGGAGCGGTCCGGCCCGGCCGCGCTGGCGCTCGGGCCCCCGTTGAGGCGGACCGGCAAGCTCGTGCGCCGGATCCGCGCGGTCTACAAGGCTGGCTACAGTGAGTGCTCGTGTATAAGTGCATGGTGTCCCCGCATGGTAGGCTAGGAGCGGATCGACGGGTTAACGAATACGTGCGGGCAGATGTATCGAACGAGTAGCCATTAGGAGTCCATTTTAGGTGCAGTGTAAATAGTCGGCGCGGCGTGCCCAGTGTAGCAAAACATCGCCACTAAACGCACGCAGCCGCGCCGCACTCATTTATGCACCCTTCATAAACGGTCAGATGCACGAATTAACTGCAACAAATTTTAATTACCACTACTTCGTCCTATACTCGCACTTAACTTTGTTATGTCGAACACAACATTTCATTTACACTTCTTAATTATATTGCATCTCAGTCTTCTAAGTATACTTTCGTTAACCCTAAACAATAGCCTTTTTCTCTAGATTCGCTTATGTAATTAAATTGTTAAACGTGTAATTGCTTGTACTCGAGTTTTCACCAACAAACGAGTGTATTTTACGCTCATTAAGTATTTTAATGTTACCCTCTTTATTAAATAATTATAACTTTATAAAATAATAACAATTAACAGATCATAAATATTACTTAATTCGTGTTGTACTTTAATAAATTCACTCAAATGTAGAGCCAAAGGTATAAAAATTATATCTACATTTTGTAAAAATTTGCGCAATATTTTTTCTTGCTAATGAATTATACAATTCAATTAGCATTAAAATCAACTTACTGTTTATAGTTATCTAAATGAAATTATAGGCCCACCTGCACTAGACTGAATTAATGATCGGTTAATAACTTTAGCCCTGCCGTAAAGACGTGCTATTTAACCCAGAATCAGCAATAACCTAGACTAGATAAAGTTAATGACCTAGGTTATAGCTAATCATTGTACATTTTTTCACGTTTTTGCGCCAAAAAATTCACCGGAAGCGTCCGAAACAAGTGTCAAAAAAACATAGAGTTCACGTAAGTCGCTTCGCTACATTTGATAGACGAGTCGGAACTGGAGCGTGGTGTGACGTCACAACTGTCTAGGCTCTACCATGGGAAATTGTTTCGATCGTTTCCCATGCCTCTGGTAGAGTGAATTTATTAGGTTTTGTTCTCTATGTAGAGTTGTATTGATGTTATATTTATTGTAGCGTATTTTTGTTATATTTTTGTAGAGATGACTAAAAATCGTCGTATGTTCTCTATGTAGTGTGTAGAGTTTTATCGAGATGAGGTTATTGTAGAGAGTTTTATTTTTTCCAGAGATAGCATCAAACGTTACGTGTATCGAAATAGACTTCTAAATAGTTGTCGTTATATTATAATGTATGTAGACTCTAAATTGTATTCATTAGTCACTTCGACTCAAATTATAACAATTCGTACCAATTTTATATATTTCTTCCATGAGGAATCTTTTCAGATTTTTTATTTTCACCGTATCGTAAGATTTCTATGACACATCTCACATCTGACATCACAGTCATGTAACTTATTATTCTCGATGTAGAGCCTTCTCTATCTGCTTATTTCTTGTCCAATTAATTATTAAACTAAGAATTTTACTAAGCCATCATTTAAGCCATCATTTATTAAAAATCTAAGTAAGTAAATTACAAATTATAAATAAAGTATATAGATTTTATCACTCTTAATTTAAGAAACATTTGATTGACGCTAATTAAAAATATTAGTTGATTGCTACATTCAATGCTCCGTGTTCATATATGGCTCACAATAGTCTAACGTACAAGTAGTAAATCTAACGTTTATGTACGTGATTTATTAGAATTCTTCAGTTTTTTTTAGTTATAATCGGATTTATAATATTAAACTCCTGACTTTTACTTAATTGCAAGGCCAAATAAAAGAGTTCTCTGGAGTCTTGGTAGTCCAAGCATATTTTTTTCTTTCAGAATATAGTGCCTTTCTCCTTTTACATTATAGTGATTACTAGACATCGGATTATATGCACGATCAAAGTGCCGATATATGCATGCAAATATGCACGAAAAATGGCCGAAATATGCACAGTCAAAAGTCACATAATATCAAAATTTTATTGCTTTTTCAAGAGTTTTCTGATGGTGCCGTTAATAAAAGCGCCATTTTTTATAATTTCATCAAATCCAGGATATTTCATTTCTTATACAACACCAATAATAATTTTCTACCAACATTTTCCGATTATTATCTTAGTCCCTATGGAAGTTTATTAAATAGTTTACTACTTTATTCAATTTTGTTAAATAATGTTGCCAACTACAAAGAAAAATTTTGTTTCTAGAAAGATTGATCTTACCTGAATGATGATGATGAAGATTGTACCTATTGGGTGTATTACATTCAGCCACATATTTGAAGTGTTTTGATCTATCGTACCTCTGTTTTATGGCCTCGGTGTGTGTCATGATAGCTAGTTTGGAGACAACGAGATGACTACGAGGGCATAAAACTACCGAAATATGCACTATCAACAAAAAATTGGCAAAATATGCACTATCACCTAAAAAGTTTCATTATATGCATTTGCATATGCAAGTATTCAAATCCATTCCCGCGCAATAAACGTATTATGTCGCAACGGAGTTGCGGGCATCATCAAGTTTGTTATAATCGCTTGGATAGTAACACGATTCCGACCAGTGTGCTTAACTTCTAGTAGGGAACTTTTAGCGGTGGAAATTTTTACTCCTGACTAATCTACATTCAAAATGGATAGGCGCTATCACGTGGTGTCTAGTTACAAAACACCTCTGTGTATCTGATCTGCTAAACAATGCTGTCTCGTACACATCCTGTCGTTACGTCCATCATCAGCTGTATAAAGTCTATGGTACGAAATTTCCAGATATCATAATTTTGGTCACTTTCTTAAATAACATCTTTATTTTACTTGTAAATTTGTTCTGCAAGATTTACAATAAGTTATTAATAACACTATTTATATCACTATTATTTATTAACCCTTGTTCCTTACCTACCGCTGTAGCTTTTTTGATGGGTTTGGTATTCCATACTATGTGAGCAATATTTTGAGTAGATAGTTTAGAAATAACAAATGCACTGATTTCTGGTTTAATTGAGTCCCTCATAGTTCTCGCCAGTATCATCTATCATCAACTAAAATGAACCTATCTTTCAATGAAAAAAATGAATATTTCTACGAACTTCCCGTAGAGCGAAGAGATATTTGCCAGTTATATCGTAAAGGGGTCATAATGTTCTGACGAGTAATACTGTACACTGTATGGTGGCGCTACCCCAGTGTTTATGTTGCGTTGTTTACACACGTTCTTAACGTTTCTGCTTTGTTGTATTGGAATTTAAGGTCAGCTATTATTAATTAGAGATATTTATAGTAATTTGTGCGAAAATCAATTGATTTAGCACCCCGATGCTAATACTAATACTGGAATAGTAATGCGAATTCGTTCACGCCTCCGTGATCCAGTGGTTTAGAGCGTGGCTCTTGACTTGATCGTGGGTTCGATTCCCGCGTCAAAAACACGCTGTGTCCATGTTTTAGTTAGGACAATACAGATTTATCACCTGATTGTCAGACAAGTAAAATGATCCATGCGTCGGATGGGCATGTAAAAAGTGGGTCCTGTGCCTGATCTCTCGCCAGTCATGACGGTCTTTAGACCCACTGGGTTATGAGAGTAAAAGGAATAGAGAGTGCTCTTGCGTACTGCGCACACACTTGGGCATTATAAAAATTGCCCCTGCTTAACTGGCTTGGTTTCATTGAAACTGGCCACCGTCACCGAAACCAGTGCGGGACATTATGTATTATGCTTGTCAGCTGCGTATACTGTAGATGCTTTCATGGTGGCAATCATAATTATTCCACATTAACAAGCGTTTATTAGGCAATATCTTCGTTGCTCCAGCGAATAAATCGCCCATAGTGTATAGGTCAATGTAGTAGGCGACCGGCAGAGCGGAGCGGGCATAATGCGGCCGGCGGTCCGGAACGCCGCCCGCCCCGCTCCCGCCCCCGCTACACAAGACGCCGCACTTACCATCGGGAGGTCGCGCCCATTTACATTGTATTATCATTGTAATTACATATATAGATAATCTGTTAGAATTGATATCTGTGAGATGTAATCTTTGTAATAAATAAAAGTTGTGGTAGGTATATGTATTTTCATATTTGGAAAGGGCATAGGGTATTTATTATCCCGGCAAAATGTACAGTTCCCGCGCGATTAAGTAATTTTGGCGCAACGGAGTTGCGGACGTCATCTAGTTTGTAATATATAGTTGAGCGTCATCAAGTTTATTGTATATGTTTAAGTAAGTTTGGATCTTACATCAAGTTAAGACTATAGGCTCTACGACTTTTCAGTATATGTATTTTCATATTTGTTTTCTCATGGGCTTTATAATATATTATAGTTGAGCGTCATCTAATTTATAGTATATGTTTAAGTAAGTTTGGATCTTACATCAAGTTAAGTTAAGACTGTAGGTTCATACGATTTTTCAGTATAATATTTTCATATCTGCTTTCTCAGGGGCTCAAGCGTAAAATATAGGTTTCTCTCATTTACTCGTCCAATACATTCTCGTACAATTAGGTGTATAAATAGTGTTCATTAAGTTCAAACACCTGCCAACAGCTCGCTATCGTATGTCTGTCGCCTCGCTGTATTTATGCGCCGCCATTTCCAAAATAAAATCAATTTTATATTGTCTCATTAATTTCGTAGAGGAAATTGTTTGGGTGATTTTATGCGATAATAAACACATTTTTATCGGTGTAAGTGGGTAAAGGCGTAATTGGAGCAAATCATCATAATCACTATCAAGACTCGGAGTATTTTTGTATGAATTGATGCAGACCAGTTACGTTTGAAATGGTATCAAAGAAATCGATTCATAGGATGGACCTATCATATTTGGTCGGTTTATGTCAATTCAAAATTAGTCGTCTTCGGTCGGCTGGGTTTGACATAACAAGACCGAATTGCGTAGTCCGCCTTCTATCTATGAATCAACTTCCCTGACAGTGCATCAGGTACGGTCGCAGGCCAATATTTTTGGGGGGATCACGAATTCATAAATTTTGATGTTCGCAAGTATTGGAAAATTGCTCGTCTAGGCGGCCGGTAACATAGTAATTATCTAGGTTTTGAGGGTCATGTCCGTCAGTTCGTGCATGGATGCATGCCGTACGGAATTGAACCTAAGCCCTTGACTAATGTTTGTTCAAACCAATCTGTTATTGAACCATTGGTGTTAATGGTGACTCATTTTGGCAACTGTTTACAATATTCAAATATTTTCTCTTTCCCACGATCCGAATAATATCTTAACAGTTTTGTCTATTTACTTATATTTTTGTGATTAATTATTTCATTTTATTTTTACACAATTAAAATTTTACATTATTTCAGAATTAGGAAAAGGTTAGGTTAGTTAAACAGTAAAGCTATTAGATTAAAGAGGATCAAAGTTACAAAACAATTTGTAACTTATTTTTCTATTTATCCCACTTAGCTCAAAAAATACATAAATCTCTATTAAATCTGAGCTATAAATTTTCCTACGTTGTCCTAATATAAAAAGTGAGAGCTAAAAATTTTGAGTTTTGAGTAAAGTCTAAGAGCATAATATAAAATCGTCACAAGATCGTTTTAGTTGATTTGATGAACTGCTCATCAAATCATCTAAAACAAAGAGTTCTCAGCCTCTGCCCCGGTTTCCGTGTGAGTTCTCATACTTTCAGTTGACCGGATAAATAAATTGTAAATAATTGTATCACTTTCGTTATATCATTAAAATATAATTAGATATCATCCAGTTACTGATTAAGATAATTAGTAAAGTCAGTGCTATATAAAAATTAACTTCTTCATCAAGCAACACTAGATGACCGAATCAAACCAAATTCAACCAACCAAAATTCAATACATTTTGTAGAATAAAAGGTATCCTATGTCCTTTCTCGGGACTGAAAGTACTTCCTCAACAAATTTCATTAAAATCGCTTTAGTAGTTTAAGCAAGAAGTGGTAACAGACAGACTCAATTTCGTATTAACACTTCGATCGTGGGATTCGCAGACACAATAGATTATCATTTGTTATGTGCCGGGTGTCGCTTGGGGTTTGATGGGTTAGTAATAATAGTTTGAATATATTGAAAACTGTAACATGCTATATTACAAACACATTATTGACCATAATTTACTTTTGTAAACTTCACGGTCACGTTACAGTAATCTAGACACACCCTTATGTAATTAACATGAAAAAGGTTTTACATAATCATTTCCCAAAAGCAACAGATTAAATCCTTACGAGAGAGATTGATTTCTTGCCCTTTAAATGATATTTGCGTCAACAATCAATATTTCGGATGGGATAATTACAGTTGGCTTCAAATGTCACCGCGAGGTAGCCATGACTTATATGGTGCCCGCCGGCCTCGGATCCCGAAGCCAAAAGCTGACCATAAGATAAGTTAAAGTTTACGTGAAGAAAGTTCACTTTAAAATATCCACAGTCGAACATAGAACCTTCTTTCGGAAATCGGTTAAGTAATGTACCGGTAATGTGAATGATTTTGTGATGGATGGAAGTTTCGTGCTAATCACTAAAAAGATTTGGTAAAGTTGGATATATATTTAAGCTTTGGATTATAAATTTATAACATAAACTATGCTTTAGCCTGAAAGGTTTAGGATTTCAGTGAAATATAAAACTTGTCTAGTATTATTACTCACGAAAATTTAAATTAACCATAATTGATTAAATAAGAACCGTCAGCTTTTGGGTTCCTAATTGAGACTGAAAGAATAATTTTAATAAAAGAGGTCAAGCTTAACTTTATTAAGCGTATTGACATTTTCAACTTTCTAATCCAAAAAGCACCATCTACGAAAATTACTCGTATCACTAACAATCTTAATGAACGTGACATCAATGATTAAAACTGAAAACACATTCAAAATGTAGCTACTTGAACATAATCTGTATCTTATTTCATATAATAACTCTATTTTAATTCAATAATTTCAGACGTATAATACTTAATAATAAGCGTCCAATGATGTTCACTCCAGCCGGCAGAATAAAAATGATTAATAGAAATAGTAAAAGTTGGGGACGAAATTAAATCTCTCTAGAAATAAATTTTATTGTAGTCGTAAAAAATTCACATCAAGTCACACGTTGTTTATGAGTTTTGGTGGCGTCTTTAAAAGTGAAGTTACATTTGGCTATTTCCATCATAAGTGGAACTTGGATACGATCTGAATTTTCAAAGAAATGTACACAACGTACGTGAAAATTTTTAACATCGAGGAAATTGATTCCTAGGCAGACAGACCAACGCCAATTGGTCAGATCATGTCAATTCATTGTTAATAATTGTGGCTGGGTGGGCGACCAAACTACGTAGGCATCTGCCTAGGAATTAAGTTCTTTGATAGTACACCAGATTTTGAATTACATTTGTGCAGAAATCTTATATCTTTAAAGGAGCAATGCTTGTATATATTATGTATACATATAATATATATAATTGGAATCTCGGAATCGACTCCAACGATTTTCATGAAATTTAGTATATAGGGGGTTTCGGGGGCGATAAATCGATGTAGCTAGGAATCATTTTTAGAAAATGTCATTTTATTCGTGTTTTATCGAATACCGAGCAAAGGTCGGTCAAATAGCTAGTTAGTGGTTATCGGTGAATGCTGAAAGCTAAAAGTTTGCCTGTTTCTGACCCCTGTAGAAGGTGTCCATACTTGCTGGTTGTGAGGACGACCAGCAAGTATGGAGTTTCGGTCACGGAAACTGAACTGAACAACTCCTAAAGTAAATCTTTAGCTTTAATAAAATTTCTGGCTGTCACCGACTGTTGAGTTAATAAACTTATAACGTTTAATGACAATAAATTTTGCGATTGTCAACATACAATAATATTCCAGTAAGATTAAGATCAACGCAATCTTTAAGAAGATGACTAGACGCATGATTTAAAAATACTATCCTACGTTACTATGCTGTTTTGATCCCGAAATACAGCGCATGATTAGTCGGTAGATACACCTACAAATTCAATACTTTGACTCATAATTTGTCTGTTACATAAAAAAATGCATTCACATTTTTATATCCAGTATCGTGCCAATTTACACCAGACAGACGGAAATAGGGTTTATATATTATTATACTGGATTTACAATATAATACATTATACAATAGACCATCTTTTAACTAGACTGTCTGAATCAAGCACGCACACATTAGCGTGATTTTAATTAACTTAAAGGACAAGCAACGCAGTTTTACGTCATGCGTATGTAACTTGTTATTGTAAATTGATAATAGATTGTTTCTACTTTAGGCGAGATTTATTTTATGAATAGAGATGAGCTATAAGCCGCCCAAAACATTAAGATCATTAGGAAAAAATATGGAGAATGCGTGTTCGAGTTTTGGGTCTCTGGTGGGGTGAGCTGGTGTTAGCGGGTGAATCACATAACGTGCTATTGGTAAATCAATAGCACGTTATGTGATCAGATAAGTCATTATTGGTAGATCTTGATCATCTAATCACCATTTGGTGACATGTTATTGGATAATACACATGCCGCCGATTGCTCCCTCCTGTAATCTTAAAATTGAGTCCGGCCTGTTACCTGTAGTCTACTGTATGATACTAATATTGTGATAGATATGACAAACTCCGCGGTGGATGCGTGGAATGTTACGTTTTTCTCTGATGTGAAAATGAGTAACATGTGTATTTTAATTTGTGTCAATTTTTGAAATATGCAATTTTTGCCAAAGTTTATCGTATTATGGATGCAACTTGCAGATGTATTTTTAACATGTTTACTTGTATTGTTGAGTTAAAATATAAGAATAGAAATAATCACGTTTAAAATACATCCCCATATATTTGAAATAAAATTTATTTTATGCTAATTATAGTAGTTCCCTAACCGGTGACCAACAATAGGACTTTTCTTATAATATTTCTTTCAAGGATGAGTCATAAAACTGATTCTATTTCGGATGAAACTAGTCGGCATGCATTTTGAGTCTCGTGTCACCTAACAGTCTAAGCGCTTTTCTATGGATCCGCAAAAAAACAACAGGTTACTCCGGGAGTGCCGACGAAACCATACCATATGAAACGAAACAGCATAAGCAGCATACATTTTTGCTACGCGTAGAAATAGAGAAGGTATTACTTTTATCTATTCTCCCTCCGTCATTTTACCCATCCCCAAAAAAGTGCTAAACGCCGATAAATCCATATCCATACTTCCATACATACAAATATTATAAATGTGAAAGTATCTGTCTGTCTATCCGTCTGTCTGTCTGTCTGTTACCTCTTCACGCCCAAACCGCTTAACCGATTTTGCTGAAATTTGGTATGGAGATACTTTGAGACCCGGGAAAAGACATACGATACTTTTTATCCCGGAAAAATTTACGGTTCCAACGCGATAAACGAGTTTTGGCGCAATGGAGTTACGGGTATCATATAGTAATCCATAAATATTCAGGCGGATTTAAGGAGAATTGTATAAACGTGATTATCACGTGACAATCAGGTGATTCTCCAAAACTGATCAGCGCTAAACATCAATAAATGACAGGCAACACCGAGGTATAATCACGCTGCGGTAGGGTAGCGCGGTAGTGCGGTAGGTGCTGTATAATCAGCAGCGAGCATTAGCGCCCACCCGTACGTAATGAGACGTAAAGGCGTTTTAGACTACCTGCGGTTGTCGCGCGGACATGAGGAACAAAGTAGGAACAAGTAAGACATGGATGTTTAAGTTTTTGGACAAAGTCAATCAAAGAGCGAAAATTTTAATTTTCTTAGTATAATATTCTATAGTCCTAACGTTGGCCATTTATGATCTCTTTAGATCTATCAAAGCAATGGTATTTAGTGCGAATAAAAAGTAATGAAAATTTCGAAGTTTCTGATATTATAGTGCCCACCAATTGTTTGTAGATATTAAAGTAATTTAATGAGGAACTAGCTGCTTAATTTAAGCATGGTTACATATTCTGTGGTTTGAAAAGTTGTATTATTGTGTTTTTTTTTATTTAGAGCACTGTGTCGCTACTCGCTACAAGTATGAAGCTCTATTTTTTTTTCAGAGCAGGTAGAATGCATCGATTTTTGATTTAATGTACGATTGACTTTGTACAGCGGAATTCGAACCTGCACCTAATTACGGTACGCGTAATAATATTACTTTATTAGCTCGAGTTTTGTATACTTTATCCATGTCCGCTCTTTGATTTGGTTTTACCTTTATTTTTGTCATTTATACAAAGTAAACGTATAATGAAATTGGTCGAATTTTTAAAATGACTGAGTCCTTATGTCTTGGATGTAATGATGTAATAAAATGTATAAATGTATATTTTTTATTCAATTAACTTATGCTTAATATCCTGAAAAATGTAATAAATTTAAAAATTAGAATTTAGAATAATGTAATTTGATCGAGCAAATTGTAATTGTAATTTAGCAAGAAATAAAAGGCTTTTTTATTTTATTTTTATTTTATTTTATGTCTTGGATGATGTAAAGGGCTTTAAATAATGACGTTAAAAATACATACTTACATTTAGATCCTTAAGTTCGATATTTTATAAGCTTGGCTCAAAAATCTGGTTGTATTTTACCTACTCTACATGCAAGTACCTGTAAAAATGCACCACATAAGTTATTTCGTTCACGGAACCGCTATCAGTGCCTCCAAAACCTTTATCAGTAATTAGTCCATAAGTTTAATGAGCGCAAATGATCGGTCGACATATTGCGCAATACGCTTGCCAGGACGAAGCGCAAATGTCGAGGACGCGGCCAAGTGGCGGCGGGAAGCGGGTTGTACTCTTAGCAGATAGCGTGCTGACAAAGCTACTGTTTTTTAAACTAGTAAGTAATATTATTGCTACAATTTGAAAAATAAAATATTTTGATTAAAAATTAATAATTTTTAAACCCTGTTTTCCAAACGGCTATTTTCCGAACTTTTTTTGACTTGATATTCAAAAGAGTATTGTAATATAATATTGCCAATTTTAATTCAAAAAATAGTGATAACTTGCAGACTTTTTATTTTGACACCTTTTTAGATAAAATTTCGTTTTATCTATTTTTCCCACTATTGGAATTAAAAACACAATTTCAATTCTTAAACTTTATTATATCTGTCACTGACCAACTTATTCGCTGTCGTTCCTGAATCAGGCCATACGATCCCAATATGTATGACATTTAGAATTAATTGGTGGGTGCGGTGGAATAACGAAGAAAGTTCCGAATTTGATGGCAGATAACCTTCACTTGTGAATTCCACCAGCGTCTCAAACTCATTTTCATAAGCACTTGTTGTTATGTCATGTTAAAAGTCATTATCAAGGTTCAAAAACACCTAGTTTATCAAAATATATTGTATCGATCGCCGATATTTATGTATCCGTGGCTAAGTGTTTTAGAGCTTGGCTTTCTAGTTTGCTTGGTTTGGGTTCGAATCCAGTGTTGGGACAACTAAACAATTGCAAGAGAGGGTTAGGTTCCCTAATTGACAAAGAATATGCGCTAAATAGGCAAGTCGGTCCTACGCATCTGTTGTCGGTCGTGTCGGTCCTTGCCATAACCTAGCCCGTTATATACACTGGGTTATAAGTGTTAAAGAACAGAGTTTCCTTGAAATTGCGCATACACTTGGGCACTACAGCGTTGACACCTGTGTACTACTTAGCTTGAATAACTGGCGGCGAATACAGACAACGTTGGAGGCTAACGATCACAAAGAAACCTGATGGTAACTGTCTGCCACGCATGCAGGTACCTACAGTTCTAAGTGCGCTAGTTTTAATCACAATCAGTTCAGTCGTTTGAGCTACATAACGGTTGGTTCTATATGGAATAATCACCAACAATCACCATAGATATATAACTACATGGATGTACGCGCGGCACGTACGATGGCGCCACTCCCGGTATGGTCGTCATAATGCGCAGGATAATCGCGGATTGTTTTTTATGTCTTTCATTTGGATAGAGAGAGATAGAGAAAGAAAGAGATAGCATAATATATTGAGAAATTTGAGAAAAGGCTGAATATTTAGCGGGAAAAGGGAGTTATAATATGCGCATAAGTATCTCGGAAAATCGTTTCTTAGAATGACCAAGTTTTCATGACTGTAAGTGTTATGTAGGTATCGTAATGTAGTCATGTGTAGTACCTACATAGTGTCTTGGTCCCTCCCGGATCGTATATAATGATAGTAAAGTTTAAAATATGTTTATTAAAATACTAGGTAAATGCTGTCCGAAAATTGGTTCAAATAGCGAAAGTCATATATTTTCCTTTCTAGGAACACAAAATAATATATTATTCAGAGTTCAGACCAAATTCCCAAAATTTTTAACAAAGGCAAGCAAAGCATGAAGATAAAAATGTACAGACAAGCATACGCATTTATAATAGTATGGATTAGCGTGTAAATAAATACATAGAAGATACTTATTATATAGAGTCTCCGGAAATGTAGAGTATACTACATTTCCGTCGTAGGTCCTCGCGTAAAAGTGTTTTCACGTAGGCCCGTTTCATAAGAGCGTCCAACCGACATCTTCACCTTAAAACGGCGTCCTATCTTTATAATTATAACGCCGGTTACGTAACTAAAGTGGCCCAAACTGAAATATTATTTTCAGAGTTCAGAGACCGATTCCCCAGCGCGCGACATTGGACTCTATCTTGTATAATTAGAGTCGGATTTGCGACGGGAAAGGTGCGGGTAGTTGCGACTTTCCGCGGTCGGGCAGCCACGTGTCGCATATCACTCGGCGAGACGCTTCCTTTTCGACAATATTAAAGAAAAAAAATCCAACAAACACGCACCGTTTTGAGTTTTTATACTAAATATACTTCTCGGCTGCTTTATTGACGATCAGCTATTAAGCCGTCAACATCAGCCCGTGTCTATGCGACTCTAAAGATAGCTAGTCTCGAAGGACCAAAATTTTGTTGGTCCTTCGAGACCTAGAATTAATTATATCTTATCTGAAGTACAGGTAGAGACTCTACTAAAACGTGTCCTCTGGTCGCTAAGCTACTACCACATTTGTATGTCTGCGTTTAAATGGTGTGCATTGACAGAACTGGTGTGCCGACTAAAACTTCCCAACGTAAGCAAAACATGGCCGCCTAAACATTTGCACCCTAAATAAAATAGAAGAAGAATAATAATTTTAGTGTAAAATTTTCAGCGCTGGCCAGCATTCAATATTAATAATTTTATGTATCATTCAAGTCAGTAGCTATCCAATATCCATGCGATTTTCAGATTTTCTGGATGGTTTCTATTAATTTCAAATTACAAAGTCTTTTATACAATATATCTCAGGGTTATCTCAACTGTTTGACAGATAAAAAATACACGTTATATTTAACTATAAAATAGTTGGAAACTATTGTAGAGGTTACAAATAGGTTCTCAGCATACTCGTATAACATTACTATATTCTAGATAAAATGTATCTGATTACCATTAACGATTACTGAATTTAGCGTTTACTATGTTTAACTACGAGCTTAAGATTTTCCAAAAATCCTAATACTCAATACTTTATATGTTTTTTTTAGAAATTTTCTTCAATTTTCTTCTTTAATCACCCCTAAACACTAATTGCTTTCTGCAAATTCTAACCGTTTAATAACAGTATTTATAACACAGAACAAAAATCCCTAATTTTATAAATGCAAAACTGTGTCTGTCTGTTACCTCTTCACGCCCAAACCGCTGAACCATTTTTGCTGAAATTCGGTATGGAGATACTTTGAGTCTCGGGAAAAGACGTAAGATACTTTTTCTCGAGAAAAATGACGGTTCCAGCGCGACTGACAAATTTTGCCACAACGTTGTTGTGGGCATCATCTAGTAGTATTTTTTTTATATTGTATTCTTCAATCTTCACCATTATTATTAGATTTTTAACTAAATAAAATCATCGTTTACTTGGCTTATGCTTTGCTTCGATTTAATCTAATCATTGTGATGTCGAACTAATAATATAGTGATTACTGATTATATATAATTTTTTCACATAATTGCAAAATGGAAGTAACAATGGATTAATAATATTATGTTGATTTATTCAATCATTTGTTTTACAAATGAATAATACTTGACTGGTGGCCCGTAGTTATCGGGTTTTACCATCTATTCGATCATAGTTAATCATAAATTAACAGTTTATATTATTGTAATAGTACTTATTAAATTTGAACTGACTCCACGTATTGCAAATGCATTTGTCCTTCCATCTGTGTGATACCTTTACGCTTCAGTAGCTGAATCGTTTATGATGCTTGATGATTGGTGAAGCTAATTTGCGTCTCAAGAATGTAAAGATTCTATGAGCCTGGAAAAGTGTATGAATCGTATAAGTGATTAAAGATAAACTACGATAACATGGCGCGTCCCTCCAAAATTCAAAACGTTTGAAATAGGTTGTCTTGCGCGGTCGGCTAGTTATGATTAGTTGACCAACAAATCTCGGTAATAAGTGACATTAAGTGAAATATTACGAGTACTGGTTGATTGGTTGAATACTTACTACATACAAACTCTTTCATAAGGATGTGACTACACACATTGAAACAGTAATATGGAGGGGCGCGCCATGTTATCGTAGTTTATCTCTACGCTTTCTAATAAAACAGACATAATTACTTAAATTAGATAATTCATTATCCTTTTGGTTTCTCCTTTTAACAAAACCTAAAAGTCCTTTCTAAGAAAATTTGGCAAACAACTTCACTTATACCAGGACAACATATCCCTTCAGAAGCTTAGCGAAACCTCCTCTTCAATAGCCCCAAAATTTAACACTCCCTATGAAATGACGACCTCTGTGGCTCAGTGGATGAGCGTGTTAGTAGCTCAAGCCAGGGGTAGCGGGTTCGAATCCCGCCGACGCGGCGACGGAACAACAAGTTTTCAAAGTTCCGAGGTCATGGATGTGTATTAAATATGTGTATCGTATCATATATTAAAAATCTTAAATAAAAGTATTAAGTATATTATTCTGTTGTCTGGTACCTGTAACACAAGTCCTTCAGGTACTTACCACGGGGCCAGACTGACGTGGTGTGGAGCGTCCATAGATATTATAAAGAAAATTCGGCACTAAAGTACCAGGCTAGTAGAACTCTGCAGGAGCTTAGCGAAACCTTTGTACACCGACCTTCGGAGGGACCTTCGTAATGCTTCGCATGCCTGACCCGGCCCGTCAATAACTCGCTAATATGGTAGCGCCGTCTTTTTGCGTCGGACCATACATACCCGTTATATATAGGGTTACCGACTTAGTGATACTAGAAAACTTAACTGCAACTTCTTAACGCCTCGGTTAAGATGATTTTTGTGACATTTTCATGTCGTATTGCATGATAATGCCACAGAAATGATCTTGACCGAGGTGTTAAGAAGATTTCTGTGGCTAGGACTAATAAAAAAATAATAATAATAATTCACACCACGCTTCACACCACGTCAGTCTAGCCCCGTGCTAAGTACCTGAAGGACTTGTGTTACAGGTACCAGACAACGGAAATATATTTAATACTTTTATACTATACATATATTTAAGATTTTTATTATATGATACACATATTTAATACACATCCATGACCCAGGAACTTCATAAACTTTTTTGTTCCGTCGGCGGGACTCGAACCCGCGACCTCCGGCTTGAGCTACCAACGCGCACACCACTGCGCCACGGAGGTCGTCAAAAAATATTAGGACAACGAACAACTTTACAATTGTACTATTCTGTAATAAGCTTTTCTTAGGGCCTTATCACACTGGCGATTAGCGAGCGATTTGAAAGCGAAGCGAAAATAATCGATTTTATTATATAATTAATAATGGATCCTCCCATATTCGTCACTGTATCTGCTTTCGCTTCCTGCGAAAGCAGATACAGTGACGAATATGGGCTTTGAAGTAACAAAGCCAGCAGTAGTGTTTCCTCGTCAGAACCCATCTTGCTACAGAGTGTCCAAAACGCGGAAGGCAAGTTGCATGCACGCCGTGCAATCGCGGCGTCATCGCGGCGTGTGCGCTGCGCAGTCACGTCGCTTTCAAATCGCTCGCTAATCGCCAGTGTGATAAGGCCCTAAATAGACAACCCTATTCGTAATTATTTAGATAAGATACTAGGTCTTATTGATTTCTGGATTGATACATTTTATGGACCTTTTACTCGCAGAATATATAATTTACCTGATATGCTACTTTAAATATAATTTTCCATTTTGACAAAGCAATTAATGATCACTATAAGGGTGAGGCCGCCAATTTTTGCTGATATGACGCAGAAAAATTTTGCGAGAGAAAGAAAATTGGTGAATATCTACGCTGCTTATGACGTTGGAGCACCAAAATTGTAGCGAATTTATTCCTCTACGCTATCGTAGCGTTGAGAAATATGACGTTGGAGCACCAAAATGATAGCGTAGAGGCTATCATAGCGTTGAGAAAATCAAACTTATCTCTGTAAATAATACACAATGTGGGTTTTATTATAACCCCAAACATGGCACTTTTGACTACTCATATTATCTATTGATAGTTTTATGTGAAACATTAATACTTACATTTGTGTCACAAAAAACTTCCTTTGAAAAAACTGTGTACAGAGCTCGAGTTAGGTTCAAATGTGAATTGTCGAGAAATGGCGGATATTACGAGATTTTCCATAGAATACGTAAAAACTCAGCGTTACCTTCCCTAACACCCAACGATAACAATAAATCGGTATTATTGATGACGTTTAAAATGTGGGGTAGAATTGATGTTTCTAACGATTCAATTGATTTTAAAAGGTTTATAAATAAAGTTATCTTAAAATACTATAAGAATTAGATGAGGTGATAGCCATTTATATAAGTATTCATAACATAATATCAGATTTATGTTCAAATCTGTCATACTTACTGCTACAGCGACAGTTAAAGTGCACCTCTTCCACGGAGGATTGTATATTATTTTAAGCTATTTTCTTACCTTTTTTTATGTTTAATTGTAAATATATTTTTAGAATATTATTGGAACTCAAATAATTCTAATGCATGCTTGAGTACTTTGTTTTCTCCTTTAGCATCAGTTTTCAAGCATAGGATAAACACAATACTTTTTAAAATACAAAGGGCGGAGAAAAATAATTGCAAAATCAGCAAAAATTGGCGGCCTCGCCCATAAATGTCATATAGGATTCTGGATCGTTCAAAGAACCATAAATATCTTAATTAACAACCAATATATTAAGTAAACTCATATAACAGTATTTATTGCCTCTATGGAAACGACTAGATCGATTTTTGTTTAATTCATTAGATACAAATTGTGAGTGTGACACAGCTCTACCTCAAAATCCATTCTTGTAGAACTGTGCAAAGAGATCTCATAGCATTCACTTACAATAATTTGTCTATTTCCAGCAGTGATTTGTCTTTCCATAAACGATTTTATCTAATCTGTTTTCCCACGCTACTGCGAGTGCATCAAACAAAGAGATATTTCTCTTATGGGAAAAATGTCTTATATCCTTATATACGGCTAGTTATGTATTCACAATTATTTTGCCTGCGATATAACTTTTATGCCGATGACATAGAGATCATTCGCATACCTTCGAGGTAAGACTTATACGGCCAGCAGTGGACATACTTGGTGACACTTTCTCAGCTAAATGGGCATAAGGACATAATATATCAGAAAATGATTCATTAATATTATTTATATCCTTTATAAGCCTTTAGTAGTCCTTAACTTTAGCCCTTATTCGTCAGAAACTCCAGTTTATTGTAGAATTTCTTTCTTGGGTTGTCAAGCTAAATTTTACATCAACTTAAATTTTCGTATCCTGAATATTATAATAATTATACTATTGTAGAAGACCGAAAAGCGACAATCCTGAATCATGCTATCAAAGTTTCTGAAGTAGACGCGATATACAGTGCTTGAAATGACTATAGTGGGCTTCGGCCTGACCAAGCATAGTCATCCTGCTCAAAGAACTTCCTTTAAACTTGTCACCGGTGATGAAGATGCCACAGTGGACTTCTTAAGCTAAAACGAGATTGCTAGTAAATACGTCATAACATTCCATACTACCATTTAGATTATGGTCAAGTTTAGTCACTCTTCTAAGCTCAGGTTTTCCTCTATCCACTTTCAACACAGTCTAAATATTGTCTAAGAAGCTTTCCAAAACGTAACTGCTCGCAGAAATTCGTCTATAGTTTGGGAACATTCCATTTGCCGCTACAAAAACATTCTTTTACACAATAATTTTCATCAAATTCAGTCGTTCGACATGAACTCTGTAAAATGGGAGTTTAAATAAAAATTTATGTTTTTAAGAGAGGTTAATAGTACTATACTTAATTGACTATGGTTTATATCTTAAATGGCTTTCAGAGTCGTCATGATATAGACTAGGTAATAGGTATACTGTTTTTTACACACTATAGTGTATGTAGCGTAGTATAATTTCCATAGATTGATAGATAGCTACCCTACTTGTATTACCGCGCACGCTCCGCCGTATATGTGCGGCCTCGGGTGTGGTATAAGCCATGAGCGGTAGCGTTTTATGTAGTCGTAATTAGGCCTCTGCCTCGAATCTTGCAGATTGCGGAATGGCGAACGCGACGACATGGTGGCAGACATTCTTATTTATTATCTCGGATCCGTTTCGAAAACGTTTCTTGCTCGCATCCGCCACATTTCCCCGGAAAATCCGAGGATATTTTGTAGTCGGAACACTTAAATATCTATGGAAAATCAGACTTGTTTTGTCAGCCATTTGTCGTTTGCAGATTTTTTTTTATTAAATAAGAGGGCAAACGAGCAAACGGGTCACCTGATGGTAAGCAACTACCGTCGCCCATGGACACTTGCAACATCAGAAGAGCTGCAGGTGCGTTGCTGGCCTTTTAAGAGGGAATACGCTCTTTTCTTGAAGGCTTGCAGGTCGTATAGGTCCGGAAATACTGCTGGTGACAGTTCGTTCCAGAGTTTTACAGTGCGCGGCAGAAAGTTACGCGAGAAACGCACGGTGGAAGACTGTCACTCATCAAGGTGATGAGGATGGTATATTTTTAGCGTGGGATGATGGCGAAAAGTTGCAGGTGGTATGATTCCGAACAATGCCTCAGAGCACTCCCCGTGATACAACCGATAGAGGATGCAGAGTGAAGCTACATCTCGGCGTAATTCCAAGAGGTCCAAGCTGTTTGGAACACTATGGCATTCAACAATTCGAGCGGCCCTTCGTTGGATACGATCTAGAGGGAGCAGTTGGTATTTTGGCGCCCCTGCCCAGAGATGAGAACAATATTCCATATGAGACCGAACCTGCGCCTTGTAGAATTGTTAGAGTTGAGTAGGCTCTTAATAATACGATCGGCTTCAAGAGCTAGCAATGTAACATAGACCGGAGTTTATTGAATATAATAAGATTTATTGTAAATATGAAGTATATGTAATATATATAAATATATGATATATGTCTATGGATGTCATGATATCATGTCAAGTTAAAATTTTTCCCTGCAATTTTTTTTGGATAAAAAATAGAAAAATTTATACAAGTTTAGGCATTCAGTGTAAAACACTCCCTTTTCAGCATTAATATTGCCATAATCAGTAATTCACAGCAGCCCAAGCGGGCAAAACCGTGAGTATCGTCACGAGATAATCTCCTCATACTTACGTACTGCAAGTCTTGCAAGATAGTACCTATGTAAAAATATAAACAATTCTGAGAAGCCCTTTTCCGTTTCACACCTTCTGTCCAGTCTGTCGAGGGAAGACGCAGCATAGTTTTCGAACTTTTTAAGATAATATTAAATGTATCCCGATCAATTTGTCAATAATAAAAAGAAGATGTAGTCGTTGATCCAAGAGACGCAGACAGCGGGTAGACTGCTCTGGCATCGGCTTTGGAACCGGCAGCAGCTCTCGATATGTTCACGCTATAGAAGTATATTTTGATATCGTTGGTTCACGCATCCAAGAAACAAGAGGCAGAGGAAAAAGTACCTACTTATATCTAATATTATTAAGTATTTCGAGTATAGTATATTATTTTTATCTGTTATGAATTCTTTAAGGTAGTTTAGTATAGCCCTTTATTATATTATACTTAAGGTTTTTTTTTTTTATTACTATTTTGTTTAGGTTTTATTTTTTCCTTACTAACTATTACGCGCCCTTTGAAAATTGTTTTAGTTTAGTAATTTCTTTTATAAGCTTTACATGTCGGAGACTGCGAGCGAACCGATCAACTTCATACGCTGCCAGTTTTGCAACCGGTCTTTCAAAGGGGTAAAAGGCCTGAACATTCACATAGGTAAGACACACAGCCACAGCTCAAATATCAGTAGCACACCCACAACAACCCCATCCCCGTCATGCAACATTCCTTTCTGGCAAAAAATTTCAAACTACAAATTGTCACTACCCATCCTTAAACGCATCCCGAAAGGTGCTAGGGTTCAAGTAGCCAAGCAACTTTCATCTGTAATTAGAGAGGTCATTTCACATCCCGACAGCTGCCAGCGATGGGAAAGTCTACTCACTTTTCCGTTCCATGTCCTACATGCAATCCAAGATAAAAAAAAATCACTCACTTCTATCATTAAAAACAACTGCTCCAACTTTAACAACCTCACCATCAATGCCTCTCTACACCTTCATTCTCATGATAACTCACCCCCGCATCTTCATCGTAAACAACACAACTCGATACACAAAATCGAATCTAAGATCAGCGATGGGGACCTAAAAGGTGCTGCCAACATGCTTTTTTCCAGCGATAGCATAGCCCAATACAACGCACACACCCTAGAAGCCCTCCGTGACAAACATCCCTCACTCCCCCCACCGAACATACCTCCTTCGTCTAGCCCTTCTGTGCAACCCGTAGAGGCCTCCATAAAAGATGTAAAAAACGCGATAATGTCTTTCAGGACTGGATCGGCCAGCGGTTACGATGGTCTAAGTCCCCAGCACCTGAAGGACTTAATCAGTGCATCTGAAGACTCCAGCAGAGCGCTTCTAGAGGACCTGACGACCTTAATAAATTTGATGCTATCTGGCAAGGTCCACCACGATTTCACGTTTATTTTATATGGCGCTAATTTATGCGCATTAAAGAAAAAAGATGGTGGTATTCGTCCCATAGCGGTCGGTTGCACCTACCGCAGAATCGCATCGAAAATTTGTTGTAAGCACATTACGAATAAACTTAGAGATGTTTTTCAGCCTGTACAACTTGGCTTTGGGAGTAAGGGTGGATGTGAAGCCGCCGTTCACGCCCTCCGTACTTATATTAAATCCAAAACCGGACAAGTGATCGTGAAGGTTGATGTAAAAAATGCCTTCAACTCCGTATCTAGAAGCGCTCTGCTCAAGGAAGTCCATAACCACATTCCCGAAATATATGAATACATCCTCCAAAGCTACGGCGCCAATTCGACACTTCTATATAACAGGGATTGCCTACTATCCTCTACTGGTTGCCAGCAAGGCGATCCTCTGGGCCCCGCTATTTTCAGCCTTGCCATACATTCTACAATTACATCCCTCCAATCTGAATTTAACGTCTGGTATTTGGATGATGGCACCCTCGGTGGTGACCCGGCTACAGTTCTCCACGATTTGCAGGTATTAATAGAGAAATTTAAAGCAATAGATTTGGATTTAAATTTCTCCAAATGTGAGCTTTTTTTGAATAGCCCAATCACACAGCCGCACGACGTAATTATATCGGAATTTAACAATTTGGCCCCTAGTATCAAAATTCTCAGTAAAGAATCCCTCCGCCTTTTAGGTGCCCCCATATTAAATGACGGTTTTGAGCCTTACGTTTCGGAACAAAAACAAAAATTCGTAGAATCTTCTGGCAAACTTGTCGCAATAAAATCCCATATGGCTTACCAAATAATTCGTTTTTGTTTGTTTGTGCCCCAATTTACATATGTCTTGAGGTGCTGCCCTCTATGGGAGTGTCCCAACCTTCTTTCCCATTTAGACTCTATTTTAAAAGACACAGTAATTAATATTTTTAACTGTCAAATCTCTGACACCTCCTGGGCCCAAGCCACTCTTCCCATTCGTTTCGGCGGCTTGGGTCTCAGAAGTGTGTCCAGCGTGTCTCTTCCCGCCTTCCTTTCTTCAGCTCACAGCATTCATCCTCTTTTCATCAAAAACATCACCAATTCTTTTGGAAACATAGGCATTCAGTCACTAGCTGAGGCGATCAACGCTTGGAAGCGTGTTTGTCCCAGTGACGTTCCAGCTAACCCCAACATCCAAAAGAATTGGGATGAACCCCTAATTAATTTGGCACAAACAGACATACTAAATTCCTCGTCCACCACAGATCGCGCGCGTCTCCTAGCGTCCGCCGAGCCGGAATCAGGCTACTGGCTTCAGGCAAACCCATCATCCAATACCGGAACACTATTAGATAATCATACATTCAATCTATCACTCAGTTTGCGACTAGGAGCCAATATCAGCGAACCCCATCGCTGCCACTGCGGCGCCGCAGTAGACCGCCAGGGTCATCACGGCCTGTCTTGTCGACGCAGTGCCGGCCGCCAGTCCCGCCATGCTTCCTTGAACGACGTGATCCGCAGGGCCCTTGTCTCCGTCAACGTGCCGGCCACTCTTGAGCCGAACGGTATCGCACGTGACGACGGCAAAAGGCCCGACGGAATGACGCTCGTTCCGTGGAGCCGTGGGAGGCCTCTCGTATGGGACGCCACCTGCGTGGATACGCTAGCGGCGTCGCACGTGACGGCCACAACGAGAGAGGCGGGAGCTGCGGCGGCACAAGCGGAGACAAACAAAAGAAGAAAGTATGAAGCACTGGGAAGTGATTACTTTTTTGTACCTTTCGGGGTTGAGACCTTGGGCCCGTGGGGCCCTGGTGCCAAACTACTATTCAAGGAGTTATCCCAAAGACTGGTTGAGAAAACTAATGATCCCAGAGCTGGCGCTTACCTCGGCCAACGTATCAGTCTTGCGATACAGCGAGGTAATGCTGCCAGCCTCTTGGGTACATTGCCCGCAGCCTCCGACTTAGATTTAGTTTTTTATATATAGTCTTTCTTTTTTTTTTTTTTTTTTTTTTTTTTTTTTTCTCCCCCTGTTTTATATTTTAGTAATATATTTTATAGGCACCTTATATTGTTAGAGAATAGAGTATTATTTTTTGTAAAATATAACCATTTGAAAATAAAGCTTTACTTTTACTCTTTGGTTCATATATATAAATATAAATAAATATATTTTTATTAACTCTCTTATGTTTTTATGAGGAAAAACATTAGAAAATTACACCATACGCTAACTTTACTTGGAAGCACGGCTTAATACTGATGCCGTATAGATTGATCAAGGTGGTGTGATATGTCTTTGATGACGTACTACTGCGTTTAGATTTTTAGTAAGCCGGTTTAATTAAAAGTAGGTCAGCTACGAAGGATTTTATAGTGCTCAAGTGTGTGCGCAATTTGCAAAGTTCTCTCTCCTTCTTTACTCTCGTAACCCAGAGGAACGGATGGCCGACATGACTGACGAGAGACTAGGCGCAGTATTTTTCTTGTATGACAATCAAAAGATTATCAGCCTGCACAAACTTAGAAACAACATTTTTACTATGCGGGAATCCAAAACACGATCTTCGAATCATCAACCAAAAGCCATATTCTCCACTGGACATGGCATTATACCTGTGTAGCATTAGATATTATATTTACCTCCAAAAACTTATGCAACTCCGATAGAATACTGGCGCTAAATATACTTAGTACTCTATTTCCCGAGAAATCTGTAATTTAGATCTTACGGAATCAAAACATGTGCATTGTGCCTGTTTACAAAACACAGTATCCGCATATGATACATATCCGTTACATTATCTGCTCTAATGACGCATCTTCATACTTTTCAATCAATCAGTCAAATCAATTTCTACTAGATAACGCCTATTATAGCTCCGTTGCCAAAATTCGTTTATTGCGCGGAAACCGTACATTTTTCATCAAAAGTACCTCATGTCTTTTCCCGGGACTTAAAGTATCTCTATACCAAAATTTTGGAAAATTGGTTCAGCGGTTTTAGCGTGAAGAGGTAACAGACAGAAAGACAGACACGCTTTCGAATTTATAATATTAGTATGTGTCTACTAGATAATGCCCGCAATTCCGTTGCGCCAAATTTCGTTAATCACGCGGGAACCGTACATTTTTTCGGTATAAAAAGCACCTCGCGTCCTTTCTCGGGACTTAAAGTATATCCATACCAAAATTCAGTAAAATCGTTTGTGGTATTAGTTTAATTCCTTCGAAACGGCTGGATAGATTGTCTTGAAATATTGTCATCTTATCTTGTAAGTCTGATTTTTTTTTTTTAATAATATTTTTAGCATACAAAACCCCTATTAAAGTACTTGAGATTGGTGTGACATATAATGTCTACATGTCTGAAATAATAACATTGGGCATTGGGCCCAAGCATTAAATTCCCTCAACGTATACAGTAAAACAACATTTACCGGAGCTATACTGTACCCGGCGAAACATGACGGTAGCGCTCATTGACTCCCTGTCAAAAACTTGTCATTTTCTATACCGCGATTGACAATGAAGTGTCAGATGTTGTCAATCGCGGCTTTGTATAGAAAATGGCAAGTTTTTGACAGGGAGTCAATGACCGCTACCGCCATGTTTCGCCGAGTACAGCATAGTAATCTATAATTTTATCACAAAAGTCGGCGCTACCGTCTAGACTTAGCCATACATCCATCAGCAATCGCCTACCTGTTACCTTCGAGGTGTAAGGCTATAAACACACAGGTCATTGTGTTTTCGCCGAATCACCAAGGTAACGTTACATAAACTATGTATTTTAAACTCTTTTGTACCGTCCGCGTCAGTGCGATTCCAGTGGTGCTTTGATCGCGTTTTACTGAAACAGCTCTAGCTATTTATCAATGAGACTCAATGGGCACATAGATTCGAATTCGAAAAATTCCCGCATGGTTTTTGGACAATAATCTTATATATAAAATTCTCGTGTCACAATGTTAGGCCGCGTACTCCTCCGAAACGGCTTTACTGACAACTCGAAAATGACGGCGACCATTGTTTGTGCGACGGGATAGCGATAGACGTTGCCACGGTGACATACTTATTTAGTCACTTCAATAAAATAATGGCGCATTTTCACTGGTCGATATTGCCCGCATGCGGGGTGCGGGAGATTTCTAAAATGCATGCCACGACCAATCAAAATGCGCCCTTATATGAGCGAAATGGCTGTACTCATGCTGTACTTTATATTATGGCAAAACAACATTTGCCGGGACAGCTAATATTATAATAATAACTCCCCCACTGGTTTCGGTGACGGTGGCCGGTTTCATTGAAACTAGGCCTGTTACGCAGAAGTAATTTATAGTGCTCAAGTGTGTGCGCAGTACACAAAAGCACCCTCTATTCCTTTTACTCACATAAGTGGGACACATGACCGACACGACTGGCGAGAGATCAGGTGCAGGACCGACTTTTTACATGTTTTCCAGTATTTTTAAATCGGGATAAGGCATTTAATGCAAATTACTAATAAAAATACGTGGGAGAGCCACGCTTCGGCACGAATGGGCCGGCTCGATCGGAGAAATACCACGTTCTCATAGAAAACCGGCGTGAAACAGCGCTTGCGCTGTGTTTCGCAGAGTGAGTCAGTTTAACGGAGGCCCAATCCCCTACCCTATTCCCTTCCCTACCCTCCCATATTCCCTTCCCTTCCCATCCCTACCCTCCCCTATTACCCTATTCCCTCTTAAAAGGCCGGCAACGCACCTGCAACTCTTCTGATGCTGATGCTTTTTTTTAATATGATTAAACTGGACTACATCTTATACTGCGAATGGAAACTCTTAAAAAAATTATAAATATTAAGGCGCAAAGTGAAGAAAAGTTTGCACAAGAAAAGTATTATTAGTATTGAACTGAGAATGTAGAACGCCGCCTGTAACATTTTCAGTTTGCTGATAAATTACAAATTTAGCGCTGCTTCGCGAAACAATTTATTGGCACCTTTGATACTTAATCGAATCGGAATCTTAAGATGTTAATCCTAAATACGATCAATATATTACATAGTAAACGATGACAAACGGACGGACAGCAAATCGATCTCAGGCTAACAGTTTGGATTTTAATTATTGTAGATGTTATTTCTCACGTTTTTCGTTTTTATTCTGAAGAAAATATGTGTCAAGTTGACGGACGTTGTTCGTAGAGTCCACATCCTGAGGATGCTCCGGTGTGGGGCGAAACGCGCGTCGAGGTTTTCAACCTGCATGGTGGTGAGGGGCCTTGCACGGATTTGCCAACATTATTGCTTGTGTGGTGATGGTGTTTGCAGGTTCTCGCATGCGACATAGGCAGTGTGAGGTGCTATACGCATGCCTATGCGTACACTCACTCATTTACTTAAAGGTGGAAGTTTATTTCGCGGAATATTGCTAAAAATAATAACAAACTAAATTTTAATTTTTAATATCTATTTGCCGAATATTAAAATACATTCCGATACAAGATACTATTAATAAAAAATGATATATAAAACTTTCCGGAATCTGTTTACGTTTTAGGACATAGTAGGTAGATCTAGACTTTGTTTATGACTAGACTCGGCGCCAACGGTCTTCTCGGAATAGCTTGTTCGGTATTGTTTATTTTACGGTCATGGTTTCAATATATTTTTCTCGAAGCTTTGGGGAAAAATTATTGAAACTTCGTTATAATAATATGTATAGGGTTCCTACGGGAAACCCAGATTGCGTATTAAATAAAATTAACTAAAATTGGATAGATATTAATTATATTTGATTGATAAAAATAATTTAAATTTTGGTTACCTTAATATGAAATGTGAATTAATAAATCAATTGATAAAACTTTATTTTAAACCGTCTTTTAAATAAAGATATTATAATTGGCCAGAGGATATGTTGTAATACTTCTTATTCAATGTTATATTATAAACTGTTAATAGACTCATTATAATATTTTTACACGTTTGATATGAAATATTAGTTTGTTTGGAGCTACGCGCCGCCCTACGTAGGCGCTACGAAAGGCGGTTTCAGTTTTACGTTTTTATTACGTTTTTTAACTACTTTTGACAACTAATTTGTACTTTAATTACCTACTTCCATTTACATTCCAGATTCTAAACTTGTAAATACCATGAGAGGAACTTAATTTAAATGTTTGTCTGCGATGTACTCTTAGTAGTTGCATACCTCTAACAATAGCCCTCTTACTCATCGATGAGTGAACTGTGTGTGTGTGTGTGTATGTGTATTTATAGACAGATCACCGATCACACCTTCATCACTCAATATTGTGGCCTTCATCATCAGACGTGATGAAAACTGTCCATTGAAAAAGTTGTAAGAGTATTTCAAAACAAAACATAACTACAAAGTACTACGAGATAATAATATGTGATTAAAAAATATTATATCTATCGGTTGTACTTTGACAACTCTAGTTTATATTTTAACTTTGACTTTATTACTAAGAGGTATCTACATTCTACAGTCTGAGTAACAATGAGGTAAATAGAGGTAAATACTAGATGCCTATAAAAATACTATATTTTATTAATTGAAATTATTGTAACTATGGTACGAAAATTTTCAGATTTTTTAAAATATTATAAAAAACATTTTGAATCCCAGTAAACGAGAGCTGTTAGTTGCTATTCAGGAAATGTATACACTTTCCGCGCGATAATTTGATTTGATGCAACAAAATGGCAGGCAACATCGTGTAAACTATAAAATATATTCAATCATTTATTTGTAAACACAATGAGACATACAAAAGGAAAATTTCTTACACAGAAAATACAAGAAAAAGTTTACGAATTAAACCTACTTGTTACACATTACATTATGATTTGTTGATTACTATTCTACTAGTTAACTGACATTAATACAGATTCCTAACTTAAAATATAATATAATTCAATCCTTTTGATGTGGAGTCAATTTTTACGTGCGACGTGATGCAACCTTGTATCGTTACCTGAAATAATGTTTGCGATAGATGCATAATCTTCGGTAATAGGTATTGGAATTGTACCATCGACGAAACTGATTCCTAGGCAGTTGATGGAGACCTATGTCATGTGGTCGGATCATGTCAATTTAACTGTTATCGGTCGGATGAGCAACCAAATTACTTAGGTCCATTATCTGCCTAGGAATCAACTTCTCTGATATATAGAGATAGGCAGAGGGCTGATTTATGCAACTTTGGATTGTGGCAAAGCAATATTAAGCAAGCGATCTCTATTGGCTAGGCCTGACATAACTGGACCAAAAAACAGCCTATAAACTAATTTGATAGTACTTTAAAAAACCTAAAAGTGCACTCCGTCCCCGAAACCTCTATAACCCCCAAACCCGAATCCCTTTTACGATGGACTCGCTGGAGTGAGAGTGAGTCACGCGGACGCGTGCCAACTGTCGCGCGTTATGACAGGATTTTTCAGCATTACAAGCGCGAATTATCTAATGCCCGTCAGAGGGGTTTGACCTATCCTTTTCGTAAGGATTATACTACTAAATATTTTATGTGACTGTATTATATTGTTTTAAAGTCATTATTATTTAAATATTAACACGCTATAGGGTCGTTCAACAGTTCTGAAAGGTTCTAGGATGTTAAAAATCGACGCCATACTGTTAATCCGAACTCCGAAATATACGCCAATACGTCATTATACTGGTATCCATACTAATATTATAAATACGAAAGTGTGTCTGTCTGTTACCTCTTCACGCTCAAACCGCTGAACCAATTTTGCTGAAATTTGACATGGAGATACTTTGAGTCCCGAGAAAGGAAATAGGATAGTTTTTATCCCGGAAAAATGTACGGTTCCCGCGCGAAAAACGAATTTTGGCGCAACGAAGTTGCGGGCGTCATCTAGTTGACGTATATTTTGTCTTTTTTTGGACGTCATTATAATACATCACACTTGTTTCACCGATAGTTCATAGTACCTGGTAGTACTATCATACATTACAATATTAATACAATATGCCGTCGGATTGAAGACGCCATGAGCACAGGCTTAAAATACTGGGTTAAATTTTGAAACTCACTCTATAATATTGCTGTTAATAAAGTTAATCATCGTCTTAAAGTTATACTTAAAATAGATTTGCGTTTATTCTTATTAGCATACATATTTATTGGGTTTATGCAAATAAGCAGCCTCTATTCTCTATCTCAATAATCCGAGACTACTTGAGAAACCATTAGTGATAATTGTGGTAATAACACTCTTGAGTTGAGTGAGTGTTGAGGACTCGAGTGCCCCGTCGCCGATCTGTCTGGCTGTTGTCTGCAGTTGATGAAGTGTTAATTCATCTTATCTTATTACAGCACTATGCTTTATAATTATTTAACCGCTCGGGAACCGTACAATTTTTCTTGGGATAAAAAGTATCCTATATCCTTTCTTGAGACTCGGTGTCATAACAAATTTTATCGAAAACTGTTCAGCGGTTTGAGCAGATCAAGGTGTAGTAGATGCTATCATTTTATACTCGTAACTTGCATTATTCTTTTGGTATTTTCACTTAAGAGCATTTACAATAATAAAAGAATTTTCGTCATAGATTATGTACTAAACAGAATCGCAACTAAGTTCACTTTCCATATAAAATACGTAATAATAAATTATCTATTAAGGCATATGCAGATGCTACTAATATTATCTCCGGCTTATTACTCGTAAATCAAAGTTTCAGCATCGTAGGGCTCGTGTATATAATAAAAATGTTACGACCATCGAAACCACTCATGAGTTTTTATTTAGATTACTACATAAAACTTTTACTTATTTATTAAATCAACCAAGACGTAATTCATAAAATATATTGCTGTCTTGGTTATGATTTATTTTTGTTTTTTATCATTATATATCATATTTAAATCAAGAGGGACTTCGTTTATACTGAAGTAAAAATATGTACACCAGTGTATTTACTTTCTTATTAGCAATTTTGATACATCAAAACATCTGTGTGTGTACTATAAAACGAAAACGTTTTTCATGATTCATGAAATTTCGTGAACTTAGAAATCATTTTTATAATTTATGTGATCGAATTACATTGCAAATATTATAATAAAATTTTTGAGACACCAAAATGTATTAAAGCTACATTATAATAGCCGTGTTCCATTTCTACTTCCTGCGATATCAAAAGCTATAATTGAGTTCAAAAATATTTATTTTTAAATTTCTCACAAAGCTCTATCAGACTTCAGGTGCATTCTACAAAATAAATCGTAGCAATACAAAAATATTTATTCAATTAGAAATTTTAGGTCATGTAAGTTAACGCGATCATTAAAAGCGTTTAGCTATCACAATAGGTGCGTTAAATTTGACGCAAGTGAGTCAAAATAAACATCCCCGGCAATAAACGCCCGCCTTTAATCAGTCTCGCGGAGGTCGGTTTACGATAGGCATTAAACGTCGCGCGCGCCGGGTCGCTGACCTTTGGTGGAAAACTAAGTCATACGCTCCATTTTTTTATTAATATTTTGTGTGTCCTCAATATGAAATGTTTTCATTATTTAGTAATTCGTTAGTGACATTCTGAGAAACTTTCAACTAAATCATACTATTAAATTAGAGTTGTAATGTCAAAAATCTGTGCATTTTTATTTGTAGATTCTTGATTATCATAGACTGCTTCGGTAAAAATAGCGCCATCTATATCGTTAGATTTTGCTGAACTTTCAAGGGGGTGGAGACGTGCGCATCATTTATTTTTTATGTAAAAGGTAAAAGTTGTAAATAAGTTGCAAAATATTACGCCAACTATTGCTAAAAATCATATCATACTAAATTTCAAGCTATGGATTTCCGCAAAGTAAAGCCTGATTCTAAGTTGCAACATTTTTATTTTTCTTCTTAGGAAAACCATCTTACATCATATTAAAGCCAATATGATGATAATGGTGTTTTTTCCTCAAAGCTAATAAAAGAGATAATTTAAAAAGTCAATGAATGTAACAAACACTTGGCATTCCACCAGACGCGCCAAGCCATACAAAATAAAACAAAATCACAAAATAAATTACAATATCTTTATCAGAATGTTCACTCATTAATTGTTATTAATTAAAAGTAATTAATATTATCAACACAGCGCCGAAGTAATTGCTAAATTATTAAAATAAGATTCCTAAAATATCTGCCCTCATGTTTCAGTGGTTTTAGCCTTTTATTTTAGTAGCGGGTTTAAGTGATTCATTTTTATAAAAAATTGTTTTAGTTTTAACTTTAGAACTATCATTTATGACTTGAAGGTTAAAAAAAAATTAAACTTTTGAAATGTACCTTGCCTTTGATAATAATTTTCAAGCTTTTCGTATCATATCAAAGACTAACGAATTGTGAGATAACATTATCTCACAATTCGTTAGTCTAAGGGCCTGTTTCACCGCTTCCTGATAAGGTTCTTATTTGACAGATTCTCCATACTCTATGTGTCAAGTTAAGTGGCGGATAGCCTTATCAGGAAGCGGTGAAACAGGCTTAGGTAAATAGATATTTACACTTTTTAATATTAAAATATAAATTAAAATTTCAATTTTGATAAATTACAATCACTTCTATACTATAAATGCTATTAGTCTATCTGTCTGTATCCTTTACCTATTCAGTACCTATTCACGCTCGTATACTTTGAATGCTGTTAAAGGACAAAAAATAGTCTTTTTCCTAAAAAATGTACGGTATCCGGTTGCGGGCAAGATCTAGGTTAGGTTAATGCCAATAAAACTATTTTCCCGTTTTTTGCCAGCTGATCATAATAACAATTTGACCACCAAGATCAAATGAGGTCTCACCACATCCACGTCTGCGAAGGTGCCAACTGGTGAGTGATGCAAGCGGCGGAAGCCCGCGATTTGGGTTGTCCCTTAAATATCGAGATAATATCGCCACCACTTGTTGCCAAGTCCTTGACCTGCCTCGCTGGCAAACGTGCACTTTTATTTCTCCAGAAAAATTGGTTCTAATTATGTTGATGTTTTTGTACGAATAGGTGGTTGGTCTAGGTAGTAGCTGAGGCTTTCATCGCTACTCGCTAGTTGCAAATTATTCTAGCCAAACGCCTGATACATTTAATGTTTGCTTTTAAAAAATCTTTAAAGTTCACAAGATCCCCATAGTCACAGGTTACACGGTAAAATTTTCATCAATCTGATCTATAAATCTGATTGACGGAATATTGATGGTTATAAAAAGTTCATATTAATAATAACTGTATTTTAAAAAGATAAAACCGACTTCAAAATTATACGTAATTGAGAATACTACTGAACCGATTTTGATGAAACTTGCAGTATTCCCTAAGTTGAACAATACCTAGTACAACAAAAAAAGAATTACTGAAATCGGAATAGCAATTCCAGAGATATCCGAACACAAACATAAAAACATACATACATACATACACTTTTGATATTTGGCACATTTGTTCAGACGCTGATATAGAGTTACATATACGAAAATTGGGCAGCTCTGGAAATATTGCATACATACGCGTCGAATTGATAACCTCCTTTTTTTGAAGTCGGTTAAAAATACGATCAATCCATCAATCCATGGGGTACACGATCAAATTTTCGTCAATCTTTACCGGATTGATGGATCAGATTGATGAAAATTTGACCGTCTAACCTGTGTCATAGGTACGGTGGGACCGTAGAGCGTAGTTTTTGGATGCCCTAAATAATATGAGTATTATTATGGTGCGTTCAAAAACTACGCACTTATTTTTCCCTGCGTCTAGACAGCTTTCAACTCATATTGTGGCTGATATTTTGCACGAATTCCCCGTTTTTTAACGTTACATAGATTAAAACGTTAATATGTAATTTCAATTTAAACGTACTAGGTAGGTACTCTAGCTATCTATATTCTATGCCATCATTGATAGTACACAGAAACAGATATGTCATTGTGTACGTGGGAACGAGCGAGCCTGCTTAGCGCTGGTTAGCGGTAACCAGGGCTACTGTACAATGTACCATCAGAGAAATTAATACTACAGCAGTATCCCTAAAGTTACTGTACAATGCATTATTGGAGTCGTTGAGTCCTTGAGGGATAGCTATTCAGATTGATATAGTCAACCAAAACTTGGTACAACTAATATATTATTCTGTGCCAAAACCAACAATTTTAATAGGCACTAAAACTTTAGGTCTGGTATGAAAATATATGGTTAAAACGAGCTTTTGCCCGCGGCTTCGCTCGCGTTAAGAAGTTTTAATTATTATACAAACTTTCATCCCCTATTTTAACCCCTTGGGGTTGGAAATTATCAAAATCCTTTCTTAGCGGATGCAGCTACGTCATAACATCTACCTGAATGCCGAATTTCTGCCCGATCCGTCCAGTGGTTTGGGCTGTGCGTTGATAGATCACCATGTCAGTCAGTCACCTTTGAGCTTTATATATATAGATGTATTTTATTCGTGGAATATACGCAATCGCTACTTTCGATCATTATGGTAAAATCTAACAAAATAGTTCCTACATAATAATGTTGTTTGACTCGACATGGACGCATCTATAAATTAATAATAGTCATTGTAAAAATTAACTCAACTATTTTTAAAACGGTTCTATGTGTAGTTCTCAGTAGTTACAGTTCTAACTATTATAATATTGTAATGAGATACGTAATCAAAATATTATATTTTCCCATCAAGAGAGTTTCAAGGTCAGGTCATTTGTTACAATAATTTTATTAGAGATCTCTGGTTGAATCGATTTGAAATTTTAGTGATAATAATAATATCTAATAATATCTATGGACGCTTCACACCACGTCAGTCTGGCCCCGTGCTAAGTACCTGAAGGACTTGTGTTACAGGTACCAGACAACGGAAATATATTTAATAATTTTATACTATACATATATTTAAAATTTTTATTATATTATGATACACATATTTAATACACATCCATGACCCAGGAACTTCATAAACTTTTAGTTCCGTCGGCGGGACTCGAGAGCTACCAACGCGCTCACCACTGCGCCACGGAGGTCGTCAAATATTGTCGCTTTTTTATTAGGTATAGTATAAGTTAGAGATTGGATTTAGTTGGACATAGCAAATCTCTCTACATCTTCTATAGAAAATAAAGTGAATTTTACAAGTTGTTAGTCTAAAACACGCGAACGGCTGAACCGATTTGGCTAATTTTAATATGGAAATATGCGCAGAAGTCCAAGGTAGGTTTATTAGGAGAGAAATAATACAAAGTACACTGGGACATCTATTTAAAAACCTATTGACTAAACTTGTTTTAAGCAGCATAAAAATTGTTAAGGTGTTACGAGTACGGACACAATATTAATGAGTTTACCAAATACGGAACCCAATTTTAAAGAAAAACTCGTGCTTGATGTTATCAAAGGTCACACGCAAATAATGGTGCAATTTTTCAATTCTTCCATCTTATTGTTTAATTTAATTACGCTAATACAATGTTGTTTATAAGATGGAAATATAAATCAGTTACATTGTTGGGTTAGGTTATGTAAAATCTAGAAGTTAGTTAAAGAAACAGTTATGTAAATAATATTACAATTAAAAAGTAAATTGTTGTTTTAAAAAATAAAAAAATATCCGAAATTCCCAAATTTCCGACATCAGAAAAATTCTACAAATTTAACTTATAAACCAAACAATATAAAAGCTACATAGATCGGCCACATCAGAAACGTAAAATAATAGGCACAGTGACAGATTTAAAGACAAACTGCTAAAACTCAATAATTCTACAATACTAATTATAATGCTTCCATTCTCCATTAACTTTATAATCAAACTACAAAACTGTATTCTCAATTTCAAGGTAAACGTCGTTGGCTTGCACTAGAATTTGGGTTTTCCTTGTCAATCTGTCAACTTGTCCATTCTACCTCAGAGAAACCTTCCAAGGGCCATGCCAAGCTGACCATAACAAGCACGATGATGATGAAAAGCTACGGATTCGCACTCCATCACCTATCTTGCAGTACAATTGAGCCCTCGGCAGATGTACTCACATGTCGACTATTTATACCCCAGCCCGAAATACCGCGTGAGCATCATCACTCAGACATGGCTGCTTCAGTACCTTTGAACCTAGACAATATGGAGCTAAGTAATCTAGGTTCCGTTCCATTCCCTTCTAGAAGGCTCTAGAAGGGAACGGAATGGATATTGGAGAAGACGAAGCTATATTGCAATAAATAATAATAGTAAAATAAATTATACGCATAATGGCGTCGGGACATAAATACATATATTAACAGAGTGGAGTAGATATACGAAATAGAGCAATGAGCATATTACTTAGTTATATTATAAGTTATACATACAAAAGTGCTTAGGCGCATTCACGCTTGTAGGCTGAGACAGCAGATCCATACTAATATTATAAATGCGAAAGTGTGGCAAATCCATACTTCCATACTAATATTATAAATGCGAGAGTGTATCTGTCTGTCTGTCCGTCTGTCTGTCTATCTGTCTGTTACCTCTTCACGCTCGAACCGCTGAACCGATTTTGCTGAAAATTGGCATGGAGATACTTTGAGTCCCGGGAAAGGATATAGGATACTTTTTATCCCGGAAAAAAGTACGGTTCCCGCGCGATAAACGAATTTTGGCGCAATGAAGTTGCGGGCGTCATCTAGTTTTTAATAATTCAACTATGTAGGTAATTATACCTATGTATGTAAGTTCTATTCCAATTTTTACCGACGACGGTATGCAAAATGCATGCGGTATGCAAAAATAAAAGATGCAATGTGGATTTGCAAAACTCTATTAGAATGTATCCCTATTTATTTTTCAAATAACTTTACACAATTATTATCTATTTTAATCCTTCAGGCCCTGCGCGATCACCGGTGATCGCGACAACAATAGAATACAATAGCAATTCCTGGAATTTCCGACTGAAGTATTAATTGAAAAAAGCTCGTGGCAATACTTAACCTAGTACCTGTTACTTCTCAATACAATTATTACGCTGGGAACAGTAGTATTATAACTCGTGCCACCAGTTAGTACCCGGTACGGTGCGACCATTTAATTACATTTAATGCAGACAGACCGGCGCGTGCGCACCTTGCGTTCACACATACACTCAGGCATACATACATACAAACAGCAGACAGCTTTGAAACTAAATATGCGGTTAACTGCACTTAAACGTGTCGTTTTGTAAATGATTGTCTAAAAACTGCAACTTATTTCCTTAGTTGTATTAATTAAAATATTTTAATGGATTTAAAAACATGGTACTTTTTATCAGTTGTTGGTTAAAGTTGAAAACTTAGTTTAAAATAAATTATGTCATATTTTTAAAAATGTGAATTAGTAGTTTAATTCGAATTTATATTACAACTTGGGGTAAATATTTTAAACTTGATAAATATCTTAATTTGTTTTGCGCAAAATGAAACGCAAATAACAATACTCTTATATTAATTAATATGGTGTACATTTAAAAACAATTTACAATATATTACCATCGATAATAAAACGAGCAATAAGTTCTAGTTAACTTTAACTTAACACAGTTAAAACGCTAACAGCAGATGTCCGCGCATCTGCTGATCTATCGGCGATCTATAGATCCATATTATTGATCTTTAGCCATTTCGTGCTTAAATAAAGGCACCATTACATTTTTTACTTGTTAAGTGAATAAAATATTATTAGTATGTTTGCTATTGCGATATTATGGCGTAGTATGAGTTAAAGTGTTATGAATTGTGCAAATAGAGAAATGCGAAATTCGGTACAAAGAAATATCTAGTAGAGATCAACTACGATAACATGGCGCGCCCCTCCAAATGACTGTTTCAATGTGTGTAGTCACATCCTTATAAAAGAGTTTGTATGTAGTAAGTATTCAACCAATCACAGTACACGTAATATTTCAGTTAATGTCACTTATTACCAAGATTTGTTGGTCAACTAATCATAACTAGCCGACCGCGCAAGATAGCGCACTTCAAACGTTTTGACAACGCACTTCAAACGTTTTGAATTTTGGAGGGGCGCGCCAAGTTATCGTAGTTGATGTCTTACACAGAATCAGTTACCCGGCAAACATTGTTTTGCTATATACTTTATACTGTAAAGTTAATAGATGCATAATTTTAAACCTTCCTCCTGAATCATTTTAAAAACTGCTTCAAAATCTATTGCATGCTTTTAGAGATCTAAGTATATAATATTATAAACATAGCGAGAAGCAAATTGCTTTTTGCTGTCTGTCCTCATGTAGTGTTTTGTAAAATGAAATCGTTACGTTGTTTTAAAAATTATTGAAATTGAAAGTGTCGTCGCGCGGGAACCGTAAATACCTGGAAAACCAGGACGTAGAATACTACGTCGTTTCCTAGGACTCAAAGTATCTCCACACCAAATTTCAGAAAAATCGGTTCAGCGCTTTAGGCGTGAAGAGGTAAAAACAGATAGACACACTTTCGCATTTATAATATTAGTGTGGATTCTACGCATATCATCTATTAAATAAATATTATAACTAAGCAATATTTAAAGTTGGATACTTATCGTAATATTTGTTGGATACTTATGATGAGAGGCGCTTAAGTGCAAGTAGTTGGGCAGAGTCAATAAACTGCGCTGGGCGGGCGGCGACGGCTATTTCGGGCACGAGACGGCGGCGTGTTATTCATTACATCATAATAATGGACATTTAACGGTGCTGATCATGGTGAATACTAGTCTATACAAGAGCCACAGACTATAAGATGACAAAAGTCTAGAAGAGATTAGAGACTCTCAAAAGTCGGCCCTAAACGGAAGATGAATCCTTAGTCCTCGCCATACTCAATGTAACATTAGATTGGTGGGCAGTTAGCAGGGTTGGGGCTGATCATGGTGAATACTAGACTATACAATAGCCACTGACTATTATAAGACGATCGTAGTGAATTTGAAAGACTTGTAGAGTCTACACTCACTCAGAGTCTCAGAAGATCCTAAGCTAAGAAATACCGTTTTCTCGCCATGCATAATGTTACATAAGTATTAAATATATATTTAACGGTGATAGGGCTGATCATAGTGAATGCGAGACTCGACTAGGAGCCATACTCAAGTTTTAGCAAATGACGAGATAATTAACTTTTCCTGTAGCATTGGGTTTTTGGCTGGCTGCGGCTGATGATTGTGTATAAACTAATAGTTTCTACTAAAGTCTAAAGAAGACGGATTTAAAGGTGAGAAAAGAGATACATTTCTTTTCCGCACCATACACAAAACATACCTACTTCAAGCTCTTCACTGTTCCGAATAGTTAATGGTTTAAAATCTAGTCTAAATTACACTTCAGGTAACAAGGAAGCTAAGACGGTCCAGGGGCCCAAAACCTTTATCAGAAGACACGACGCGAAAAAAGAAAACAACTATAACAAGTAGATAACAAGTCTACGGCAATTTTGATAACGCCGAGACAACCAATTCTGTCGGCGCGACTGTTAGCTATCACGAAGAAACGCAAAACCCTGCAACTTATAGTTACTAGGATTTGTGTTTGTTAGTAATGAATCCATACCAATATTATAAATGCAAAAGTGTGTCTGTCTGCCTGTTTGTCTTTCCTCTTCAAACCCAAACCGCAGAACTGATTTTACTTCGCATACTTTGAGTCCCGGGAAAGGACATAGGATATTTTATCCCAGAAAAATGTACGTTTCCCGCGTGATAAATGAATTTTGGCGCAACGGAGTTGCGGGCGTCAATAATGATACTTTATAGCCTCAAATTATGTTTCATTCACAAGCTATTTCGTAGTATCATAGGCAAGTGTGAATATTTTCATCCGAATCACTGTATATCAAAGCGGTTTCATAATATTAACGATGTTTTTTCCAGTGTATTTTCACGCTATCTGCTCACCGCTAACTACCTCTTAATATCGCTTTACAGACATAACTAACAATAAAATCGCACCAGACGAAAAGCTTGTTAAAAGATTTTCCTCCCTATTTTCTGTGTATTTGAACTCATTTTGGTATGAATTTTCTTAGACTTTTCCACACATTCCATATTTATATATTCGTAAAGGGGAAATTTTTGTTTGATTAGATAGGTTTGTAAACGCACAAATATATATTGTAGAGTAAAAGAATATTAGATTATTTATTTGTTGTTCAGCATCTTGCAGATGGAAATTAGATATCAACTACGATAACATGGCGCGCCCCTCCAAATGACTGTTTCAATGTGTGTAGTCACATCCTTATGAAAGAGTTTTTACTGTAGTAAGTATTCAACCAATCACGTATTATTCAATCAGTGCACGTAATATTTCAGTTAATGTCACTTATTACCAAGATTTGTTGGTCAACTAATCATAACTAACCTACCGCGCAAGACAACGCACTTCAAACGTTTTGATAGCGTACTTCAATCGTTTCGAATTTTGGAGGGGTGCGCCATGTTATCGTAGTTGATCTCTACAAGTTTGTAAAGTTTCAGCTTACATACCTAAAAGAGGGCATAGTCGAAAGAAAAGAGAGTGCTAAAATCTGTCAGTTATCTAGTCCTGGCGTCATTTTACATGAAAAAGTTTACCTTTGACGTGCTGCTCCACTTTTTTCGTTGGTTTATCTCGAAGTTTTTTTTTGTTATTAAATACATACTTAAAAATTAGCGCCATAGCAATTCTTATTAATAAAATCGTCGATTCCAGGATAAAATATCAGGTCAGTGGTAACACGACACAAAACGACCTTCTTTTTATTAAGCACGAGTATTTTCGTCTCGCGAATTCGTTCACTCTTATTGCGAAGGTGTAACGTTGTTTTCGTTCACTCCGAATGTAAATATTGTGTGACCTAAATCGGCGAGATCTAAGCGCCCTAGACATCTAAATGGTGGTATCACCTGGTGCTAAGTGGTACAGATGGGATAATGAAAGATTGTCGGGTGAATCATGTGCGAAATAGGAGTATTTTCTTAGAAGGTGTGCTACAGGAGGATCTGTGATTCAAATCACGATAGGAGTCACAAAACTTGTGTCTGTATGAAATTTTTGTGAGTATATCTCGCGGATTAGAAGTTAACATAGGTATTGTCCTCGTCTGATACGATAAAAAAGTTGCTTGATAAACAACGATAAAATCAAAGCTATCCTTGAAAACGAAAAAAAAAATGTTTTTTTTGAAAAAGTAACTGTGCTTATTCTTTTAAAAAAAATTATTACCTCAAGTCTCAACGCATATGTCGAAGAATGTGAAGACATCATATTAATATTAATCTACGCACCGTATAGAGAAATAAAAACTTTCGGTGGCATTCTACGAGGCAAACGTCAAAAGTTTTCACTCTCTATCAAGATTCTAGAACTCCGTCGTAATGTAACAATAGAACAAGTTATCGATCAAAGTATTGATCGGTTTTAGTTAGCAACCGTCTCGAGCCCTTAGCAAATTCCTGTCTAATAATAACCGTAGCATTAAGTAGCATAAGTTATAGAACCGTCTGCCTGTGTCGAAATATTCGCTATACGGCGGCGCGCCGCGCTAAAAATACACGTCGGGCTATGTGACAGACATGAATGAAACGAGAAGTGGTGGATAGCTGGATTTCTAGTTTGGAAGTTAAAGACAGAAGAAAGGTAGCCAGCGGATTTGTAGTTTGGAAGTTAAAGTCACAAGAAAGCCAGCCAGTAGCTACAATAGAAATGCAGAGAACATTGGTAGAGCTTAGGGATTTATTATATGATATAGGGGAAATTGGCATATTTAAGAAGTATCTCACTTAGTAAAAACAGTAGAAAGAAGCTCAAATACCAAAATGAATAATCTTATCAGGTATCCTTTGCTTTTTTGCTTGAAATTTTTAAGTAGGTACAATAAAATAAGTACAAAAATACTGATAGTTTATTTCTCAAAATCATGGCAACATACATCTGTTGCAAGAAATATTTTTCTAAATTGTATCGTTAAGTTATTTTCAAAGTTTTTAAAGTATAAGTTAAGCGCTCAGTCTCTCTGGTTTGTCAGGTCTGTTTAACAGCAGAAGCAAGCAGTTTTAATATTATTATGTACTATCGACTTACCATACAACTCTAAATACTAAACAGGGTATTACAAAACTAATGTGACAATATTATATTTTAAATTCTTATGGATTTCCTATATATTGTGTGTAACAAAACTAAGTGATAATACTTTAGGGTGTGTACGTGTTCCTGGGCGGCAGCTACTGCCCTGGCGGGAGATCCGCCGTGGGAGCTGGTTGCAAGTGTCTTCGCCGAGTTGCACCTCCTCGCTTCAGAGAGGAGGTCGCGGGGCGAAGGCCTACAATGGGAGGAGCTCCAGCGGGTCCGAAGGCTAGAAGAGCAGTGGCTGTTGAGGAGGTGGGGTGAGGACCTGGCGCAGGCCCAGTACGGTCAACGTACTGCTCAGGCTCTGCGTCTAGTTCTTGCGGCGTGGATACGTCGCAAGAGAAAACCACTCACGTTCCGCCTTACACAGGTGCTCACCGGACACGGATGATTCAGAGCGTACTTGTTTAAGGTCGCCAGGAGGCAGCCTACGCTAGCCTGCCATGAGTGCGGCGCTACGGAGGACACGGCCCAGCACACCGTCGAGGTGTGCGATAGTTGAGCCGTGCAGCGCCGTGATCTCATGGCGGTGCTTGGGCGGGACCTCTTGCTCTCGAGCATGGTTCGCTGCATGTCAAACCGTCATTTCGCAGAAAGAGGCCGCGGAGCGGAATAGAGAGGATGACCCATCCTCCGTTCCGCTCCGCCGGCGTAGGACGGGAGTGCGGAAGCGTCGTTACGCGAACCTCCAAACTTCCGTCTAATCCGGGGCTCCGGGCAAGGACCCATCCTTGGTTCCCAAACCTGCCCGGCTTAGTTAGTCCCGGCGCCGAGGGGAACGCTTCAGTTTGCCGGAGCGTTGCCTTACTTTGGTGGAAGTCCGGTCCTTTTTGAGATAGACCGGCCAGTCGTGGAGGGAGTACTGTGTTAGACAGATCCAGAATATCCCTCCGTATACGGCTGAAGGCAAACCGCAGGTGGTTTTAGTGGGTAAGAGTCCCACATACCCCCGGGGTGCTTCAGCTAACTGAGGCACATCCCCAACCCGGGGGACCCATGATGGGTTTCCCCTGCGCATAAAAAAGGGTGTGTACGTGTTCCTTAATGTAGAGAGCTTACTGTGAAAGTAGCAGCGCTGAAAGACCAACATTTTTTTTCACTTTTGAATGGGCAAGCGCGTATCACCTTGTATAATATACTTTAGACGTACCCACAAACCTACCAATCTCAAATATCCTTCGAAATTCGCGTTATTCAAAACTCGCATACGTTTTTCAATGTGTTATAAGCTGGCGCCGGCATTTTGACAGGCGGCACCTTTGCCGAACCGACCTGTCAGAATCTAATTATCATCACCGCGCCGACCCTTACGACCTAGGTAATAGAGCTCATTTTGTAGCACGAATCTGCGAAATCGAATTTTTACGGTTCACTCTTTATAGTAGCGTCGTTTTTTAGCGCGCTGCGGCTTTTGATGGATGAGATGTTTACTAAACTACTGCTTACAGACTTAACCATTAGTCAGTTAGTAATAAGGTGCAGGAAAGGAGAGAAAAAATTTAGGGTATTATCAAATTATTACAATAAGTATATGAAACTCTTGCCGGAGTTGCACGAAATTTCTCGTAAGGAAACTGAAATTTTCCGGGATCAAAACAATCTTTCGTTTCAGAACTCCAAATGTTTCCCTACTAAATTTCATTAAAATCGGTCCAGTTAAAAGGTAACAAAAACACAGATAGTCATATCTTTTGCATTATAACAAATGATGATCCTTATTTTCATGCAATGAAAGCTCTTATAAACTGGCAACCCTACAGGAAATCTAGTGGCAACTTATTTATATTAAAATCACATCATAAGTTTAGGCGCTAAAATGAAACAGAATGAATTACCAAAACTATCCTCTGTTTTGACTGTCATATTTATTTATTTTTTCTATGGACGCTTCACACCACGTTAGTCTGGCCCCGTGCTAAGTACCTAGAATATTATTGAGGACTTAAGCGTTACAACTTGTCTAATCCTCAACTCCAAGATCCATAACCACCAAGGAAATGGATCGGTGATTTATTATAATAAAACAACGAACCAACAAACCCAAGACCGAAAGAAATTTAACCAATTGACCAACTTCGATATGAAGATGACACTAGATGATGATGATGATGATGATGATGATTCTAACTATAGATTAAAAATGGCGTCTGGGTGTGAAGATTAACGAGGCGGATCCTATCCTACCGAAATCGATTTTGAAATTGAAAGTCAATACAATTTGGCCTCTACCGTTTAGCGGCACTCTCGCTTTTGGTTTTAAATTAATGGGTTAGAAATAACCCATATCGGGTTGTGCAGGTTAAGAATTTGTGGTTATAATATAAGCTTTAGCAAAAGCTGAATAAGGCTGTCTTTACGGTCGTCAGCCGCCAAAAATAAGCGAGCGTTACGCAGTTGTGTGTTCCATACATATTGACTTTTTTGTTTACATTTTACACCCAACCAACAATAATAATAATTATTATTATACTATACTAGATGACGCCCGCAACTTCGATGCGCCAAAATTCGTTTATCGCGCGGGAACCGTACATTTTTTCGGGATAAAAAATATCCTATGTCCTTTCTCGGGACTCCAAGAATCTCCATGCCAAATTTCAGCAAAATCGGTTCAGCGGTTCGAGCGTGAAGAGGTAACAGACAGACAGACAGACAGACGGACAGACACACTTTCACATTTATAATATTAGTATGGATATAGAAGTATGGAAGTATGGATATGGATTACGCTATTCTGTAGAGCTTACTAGCTCTACATTCCGCTTGCTTACATTCAGTCTGACATTCGGTCTGGTGTGAACGTAGCTCAAGAGTAATTAAATATTACAAAATATATTTCACGACTTTGAAAAGAAACTTTATTCCAACATAAACATCCCTCATTTTGTGAATAGTTTGAATGATAATGGGGTTTACGCCAAAATCTTCATTTATGTTACAGTTAAGTAAAAAATATTCATCTCTGAGTATACGGCAGTTACACTATTATATTTCATCTGTTTATTTTTGTTATGGGGGACACAGTTAGATTTAAAAGATGGAGTGAACAGGACTAATAATATGCCAACTTTTCAATTATGTACCTGTACATTGCATCGAAACCTTTTGTGGTACAGTTTGTAAAATATAACAACATTTTTTAAAGCTCGATTTTCTAGCTTTGATCAATTTTCCTCTAAAATACCTTTCTTAATTTTCGCTTAGCGCATTTAGTAACTTTTATCCATCTAACGTTAACATTAAGACGACGACGCTGTCAATTGTTCCTAAGCTAAGCCTCAAGAATTCAAACGCGCTTGTGCCATAGCTAATTCGTTATTTTTTCCCCAACCCCAAATAAGGGGAGCGATTGGCAACAATGAGAAATTCCCCGCAAAAAACCTAACCATCTTTAGGTCAAAGACGGGAATAGCGCATTGCCTTTTACAAACCCGCGGCGTCGCTTATGTAAATCTCAGTATTCCGAAAATGCGCGCTCCCAAAAACAAAATGGCGTCGCAAAAAACTGGCGAAAGTTTGGACACTTGCGGCACGCGACCCCATTGCGTATATGGATGGAAATTACGCTTACACTAATTGCTCTGATGAAAATTAGTGGCTTTTCTTGTGTGCTGTTAATAAAGTCCACGATCAAGAGGGCTCGAGCTCACTTGCGACGCGACAGTCTTACGACAGACTTGTAAATTGAAATCCTTACTAATGCCAAAGTGTTACCTCTTCACGCTTTAACTCCTTAACTTAGATGAAATTTAATATGGCGATACTTTGAGAGACGGGTGGAAAAATGTAAACTGTACCTTTTGGTAAAACTAACCGACTGATTAGAGGTTGCGCCGCCCATACATTTGCAGCACGAGTAAGCAGGAGCAATTATTATATTGATTGATGGATAAGAGTATGAAATTATATATTTGTATATTTATATCGATAAAGATGTAAAATATCGCAATATATATAGAGTATCGTCTAAATATCGCGACATTTTATATTGTTACGAATATGTTGCAGTCAATTATTTCTGGTAGCTGGTTTACCTACCATACTTCAAACTAAAAAGTACACTAAAATGTTTTAAGAACAAAGATTCCAAGTACACATTGTAAAGTTTACAGTACGCCAAAACCACTGTATTTTTAGTAGATAATATTTCAGTATCTAATAATATTGTTAAAGTGTTTGTTTGTTAACGATCGTGTTGAAATTTGGCACACCGAGTGTTGTGAGTGCGTTAAATGCGTTTAGCTCCGGACAAATCCACGACCGCGAACTATGTTTCGATTTGATAATATTGAAACAACTTATAATATATTTTAAAGTTCAACATTTTAAATTTCGTGTCTAAACCGACGAATATGTTATGAAGAGAAAGAAAAAAAAGAGAAAAGAAAGAGAAAGTCAAAACATGGATTCTTGAAATGTCATCCAAATGCACATCCGTACGAAATATGCACAACTAAATTGGCGTTGGTTTCATACTCGGATCGGTTATACATTTTGGTTGTTCGAGCTGCATTTTCATGACGTAACTAGAGCCATGTTTGAGCGCCATTAATTAGAAAATCTGATAAAATTTTGTCGAAAAACATAATAAACTTGGCATCGCTCGTTTTGGAGCTACAATGCCAAAATACCAGAAAATTGGAAGTTTGAAATGTGCGTACATTTCAAACTTCCAATTTTCTGGTCTCGTCCGAAATAAAAACATCCCTCTTCGGCAGTCGGGTAAAAATTCAAATGAGTATTTGTGTGGCACCGCCGCCGCCGGTACCTTTTTGCGTTAACTGTATCTCAATTTTGCTTTTGTTTTGTTTTGTCTGCACCCGAGATCCTAATCTTTGATTTAGGAGTTGAACGATAAAGACGTGTTTAAGAAATCGTATCATTTTTTCTTTTTTTTTTCTTTAATTGGGTGAGGGTAACAAAATTTTTGGGAAGTGCGTTGATCTTGATTATCTCGGAATTTGCCACATTCCACGATTCACGCTTCGCATAATGAGCGTGTAATTATTTTATTTTAATTGTTTTATAATTGGGTGTAAATTGTTATAATATAATTTTGACGAATAATATTTGCTCAAGAAACTAATGTACTATTAGAGAAATTGATTCTTAGCTACATACGGTCTTACCTTAATAAAGCTCAAGACCAGCCAAAAGACTATGGAAACATACATCCCACAAAAAAACATACCTGTTAAAATGGAGCCAAGTTCCTATCGGCTAATTTTTGGCCTGAAAAAAGAGTTGAAATCCAATCCAATGCCAAGTTTAGATGCACTTCATCGATCGTAATCATCTTCATTAACAGCCTGATCGATAATACTTCTAATTTGAACTTGGCAGGTTAATTTGTTTAGATAAATCTTATCTAATTATCTAATTTTATTTAATGGAGGCCAAATACCTACAAATGGTTTGAAAAAACTCAAAGGAAGGGGGATACTCTACGTGCTTGGGGTACGCACGGCATTTGCTTAGTATTCCAAGTAAGCAATGGTACGTAGAGGTTCCCTCTTCCTTTGAATTTTTCCAAATCATTTGTAGGTATTTGGCCTCTAATCTGTTCTATGACTCGGATAGGGACGTTGGTATCGATTACTTAATGCTTTTAATTAATAAAATAAGTTTTATTACATGTTATAAAAAAAAGTTTGACCTTGAATAGCAACTCGGAGACTTCACTTAGAACTTTGGTGTACTTAATAATAAAAATTATTCCTTAGATTATGTTCTATTAAAATAATGGATTTATTTGCGTTGGCCGGCACTTTTAAAATTAGCCCAATTTGGACCTTATCCTTTGACATAAAATACAACAACAACAAATCGAGATAACATACATTCAAGATCTAAGAACTAATCATCAAGAGTTCAAGATTAATAAAGGCAATGATATTAATAAAATGCAGAATACCTAATTTTTGTGCGCAAATTCGCCTCCTCCCATATCGCGGGTATAGCCAACGGTAATCGCTTACCATCTCGTTGGCCCAACAATTAACATTTCGTACAAGACTAATTAAACATTTTGGCTGAGCCGGCTATTGTTTTTACCGGCGGCTTAATCGTCGTTAATCGGACTACAATTAAGGCGATTGCTATCGATTTGATGCCGCCGTGTGAGGCCGAATTCTTTGGCCTTTTGTACCTCGACATTCCCACTACTCCAGGCCGGAATAACTAAAAACCGATACGATCAGGAGTGCCCAAGGAACATGCATTTTGCAGACACTTACCCGGTGTTAATTCGTCCCATAATAATTGATGTTTTGTCCACATTATGTCCACACAATGCATGCCTTTCTCTTTCTTTGCCACCCAAGATTAACTTTTATCGCGACAGTATCCGAATACAACAAAGTAATTAGACTGATAATAATAGGGTAACGCTGGTAGTATAATTTTCAGATGGAGATGGCAACGCATTCTTTTTCTTCCGGACAAAATATGGCTGACATTCCTATCACTGCAAGTTGCATCCCAAGGGTGCCCGAGAGAAAATCTTAATATGTCTTGTGACAAGCATTACATCTCCTGCTGGTCTGTCAAAGACAAGATGGCCAAATTATTTTGTGAACGATCAATGACTAAACTACCAATGCCTTAAAAGTACCGACCACTTTTTATGTATATTAAAATACCTCTCCTACTTAATCAAAATAAGTCTACTTGCTCTTAAGCAAATGCCTATCTAACAGAATATTCTAGAATTCCGCGTTCGCATTAGCACTTCTAATTACAGTACCTGTCAGTGTCAGCTTTTAACCCACTTGTCTCTGGATGCCATTGCATTATCGCCCTCATTGGTATTCGAAGCAGCGTTGTGGTCCCAAGTGTTTCTACCTTCCCTCTCGTTTCCACTTTAGCATCTCCCGTATCTCCATCTCTATCGTTATATATATTCACACTGGAATCGGTAAAACCAATAATTGGTATTGTTAATACACTGTTTGGAAGTGTATCGGTAGTCGGAATGCTTTGCTGGATCGCTAGTGGCGTTTGATTTTCCAAATCTATTTGATCTTCGCGTTCTTAATTAGTGATAGCTGTATTACCGAAACCGTTTGTCAAATTATTACTGTAATTCAATTATTTGTTTAGTAATTACGATGTTTTTTAATCTTATAGTAACACGTTTAGGTTAGGTTAGGTTAGGTTAGGTCTGCAATTAAGATGCAAAATATTGTACCGATAAAATCACTGGAATTTGCTTAAAAATCCTCTCGTGAACTAGACCTTGCAGTATTGAGCGGGCTGATGATGATGAACTATAGCTAAAAACACTCTCTATCATGCCAGTTTTCAACCAAAAAAATTTAAAAGTACGTAGGTAATATCGGGTGATTGGTGAAATATTATTCTCTTGTTGTAGGTAAATATAAAAATTATGATGATTACCTAGGATTAACTTATACCCAGATCTATGCAAATAGGCCTTAGTCGTAGGTTAGACGATCAAGTTTTCATCAATCTGATCCATCAATCTGATTGACGGAATATTGATGGTTATAAAAAGTTCATATTAAAAATATTATCAATCCATTAATCCGTGGGTTAGACGATTAAATTTTCGTCAATCTTTACCGGATTGATGGATCAGATTGATGAAAATTTGACCGTGTAACCGGCGACTAAGGCCTATTTGCACAGATCTAGGTATAAGTTAATCCTAGGTAATCATCATGAGTTTTATATTTAACTATAATCACCCCATATTACCTACGTACTTTTTAATTTTTTTTGGTTGAAAACTGACATGATAGAGAGTGTTTTTAGCTACAGTCCATCATCATAAGCCGCTCAATACTGCAAGTTTGGGTTTCTATCTAGTTCACGAGAGGATTTTTAAGCAAATTCCAGTGATTTCATCGGTTCAATGTTTTTCATCTTGATTCCAGACTATTATCTAAATAGGGGGTTGTTTTTTAAATTCTTAGCTTAACATTGTATATGTCCACATCCTAAAGGGATCTACGTGTGCTTTACGTTACTTTCGTTTTGGCAAGTGTAGACGTGATCGTCCCAAATCGCTTTCATCCTGCGCAGTATCTGTGACCTCCAGAAAGTCATCGACCTCCCAAAATATTCCCCAAATCATCACGTCACGCGACTGGATCACCGGAATACCATTTTAATGCCGTCTTAATGCAATTTTAAAATCATATCGATTTTGACATGCGATTGCTGGTATTGTTCTCTGGAACCGTTTAATTCTCGCCCACGGCTGGCGAAAGTGAACAGAGTTCCCAGGGTATGTATGTAAAATACTTTAAGCGCGGTGGAATTCAGTGAATGCGAATTAGCCGCACTTATCCCCTAATCAAATGAAGAACAATTTATTTCGACAACCCGAGCAAAATTTCTGTAGACATATTTGGATGATGTCATTACGGTACGCAAACCAGCCGAGTCTACAGATATTTTGACTAGTTGAGGCGTCAGCTATATAATATTATGTATTGTATGTAGGTCAATGTAGTAACAGAAACCATATTTATGATAAAAGGTAATTGTTGGGTAGCGTAATGCAACAATAATATTTTTATAATTTTACACGACCAACGCTTAAATCTTTATAATCTAGACAGGATAGTACTTAACTGGTTAACAGTTTACAATTGAAGAAAACAAAAAAGTATTATTGGTCGAATTAAGAAAAGCCTTTTTTTATCGGTTAAAAAGCAAGCAGGTGTTTCATGTCACCCAAGTGCCAGATCCTTGGGAGTCTGAGACTTGGCCATGATGAGATAAATAGCTTATAAATCGCAAGCTATACGTGTCTATAAATAGTCAAGTTGTCACCACGATGAAGCTGAATTTAGACATAACAGAAAGAAACAAATAAATATAGTACCGCGTTATCGGCCATACCATGTGGGGAGGACAAAAGATCGTATTGATTTCGCCGACTATAGTACGCGCGATCGATTATGGTGCACGTTTTTGTCAGTCGATACGACGAATCGAATTAGCATCGAAATTATGCTAAGATAGGCTTGATACAGAGAATGCAAAATCGAAACCTTTGTGTGCAAGTCTTATTTAAAACTTTTTTATTGTTATTTGTACTCTACATAAACTGATGCATCTGAGTTAAATTGTAGGTATAAAGATTTTATTTTTGTTATTGGTATAGTTTGTCTTATAAGACGATATTAAAAGAAAATTATGGCGCACTAATAATGTCTCAGTTCGTACATTACATCTAGTATTCACTATAGGATCTGCATTTGATCTATTCACTGATCAGACATTTAGAAATTTTGTATTTTCAAGAAACGTAAAATAAAATCCAAGGTTAAGAAATTAGTGTTATTCGACGTAAAGTGCCATTGCAGATCTTGTATCAACACATTTACATTTTTTAAAATATCACACAATTTTATAGACCGTAAGATTGTGAAGACGTAAGCCAAATAGATCAGCTAATAGACAAAATATATCCCACCAAAACATGAAATGTAAAAGGACCCAAGCAAAATATTGCATAGCTATTCAATCCTTCTGTCGTTAAAAGTTTTCAGATCACGTTCAAGCCAAGCCTTCAACTTATTTTGTAATTTAAATCAACATTCAGTAAATGTATCAATAGATTTCTTTATTTTATAATTATTATAGTGGCTTGGCAATGAGTACTAGAGAAATAATCAGCTACTAATTGAATTTATTTCTTAGAAATGCTCAATTTTATGTTAACTTTAATAATTAATAATAAAAATTAAATAAACTTATTATTAAAGGGGGGCTCCCATACAAATTTACGGTACGGAACCCTATGTACGCCAGTCCGACTCGCACTTGGCCGGTTTCATAATTTCCCCTTTCATTGTGAATAAAGACCTATCTGGGTACCAAATTTCAAGGTTCTAAGTCTGCTAGAAGTACCTTAGAATTTTGATGATCTGTCAGTCAGTGACAAAATGTAGTAACTTTGACCATCCGTAAATACTAAACTATTTATCGAAATTTCATGTAATTTGGAGGTTCAGCTAGTTTTAATACTTGCTCCTAGTGACCGAAATTTTAAATCCCTAGCTTTGTTAACATTGAAGATAAAGGGGGTGCGAAATAGCCGCGAACCGCTTCGAGAAAAGTATGGTACGGCCGTGCCTTTGCTAAAAAGCTTGGCTGGGGCACTGCCGTGCCCCCAGATAAAACGCTACAATTCCACTATTTGTTTTAGTAATAATAAATCCAATGTTCAAAGAAATAAATAATGAGATAAACATTACATAATAATATAGAGAATTAAAATGAAAATACTGTTTAAAAGAAAAATTTCAAAAGCTAAATCTTAATCACAAACAAATCCGAACCAATAGTAGAGATAAGAGTTAAGACTAAAACAATTTATAGGACATTGCAAAAAACTAAGATAGCCCTCCTAATGAAAAAATCAGGCCCAATAGAAGATGAATGCATCCTATTACAAGTATGTAGAACAGAATGCGCGCACCGCATTTCCGCGAACGCCTTGCGCCGTCTGCACGCAGCATCATTTAAAAACAATCCAGCGGGGTTGCCTGCAACTATAACTGTTTATGGAGTCGCTAACGCCAAACTGGGCGCTAACGAAAAAAGTAAGCGAATCAAAAGGAAACCCGAACGCGGCAAAAAACGACGACTTCAGACGTAGTAGAATTCCCCCGCTTACTACGTCGCGCCGTAAACAAACCGACTTCATATTAATCGATGCGATTTTAATCGTTGCATCGATTTTTAGCGGCGTATTGTAGTATGCCAGAATCAGACCGATGCATTTTATGTGTGATTCGATTTTAATCGAATGCACCGATTTTTAGCATTGTAGTCCGAACGTCAGGTTGAAATTATGGAGATTTAGTTTTTGTGTCTATTTAGATTTGTGTCCCTTTATCTCATAAATTATTTTCGATAAAATTGCTTACAAGATTTTGATAAGGTCATCTTCATCATATTGTATAGTTCTCTTAAAGGAATATACGTTGTGATGACGATGACTTTAAAGCTTTTTTTAAGTCTTTGGGTGGAGGGTGTTTTGTGCGTCTCTATTGAGATTTCGTATCAGGACTCAGGACACTCGATCATCAAAAATTCCTAAGACGTAGGAAGAGCAGAACGCCGGCTCGGCGTATAAGAGGAATTGATATAACCTCTCCTTCGAAGAGTACAAAGAGAGGTACTAGGTAGTTTTGTTTTTCCTTATACGGGCACTCCCAAACCGCCGTTGTTTTTCCTGTATTTCCACCCACTAAAACAAATTACTTTAATTTAATTACAGGCTATTAATAATTGTGACTCAATTAAGACGTACTTTACTCACCTTTCGTTTTATTTTCGTTGCACATGTCATTAAACCAATTGTTTTTGCCGGTGACAGGTTAAGTCGACATATTTTATTTTGGCGCTTTCTGCATATCCCTAAATCCCGGAATTGATGTTGCTGTAAATAGAGTTTTATAGTGCAATTTAAAAATATATTTGGCAGATAAATTGCGAGGTTTAGAGAAATCAGTGAGTCACAGAGGAAAGATCTTATAAATCATTGCGCTAATTTTATATGATATCATTTTTTGTACTAAGTGTTCTAGTATTTGACAGCTGTTTTATTAGAAACGACGCTCTTAATATAACGTGATATTTATAATATTCAATATTGAAAAAAAGTAGGTAGAGATGAGGTAGAGCTTCTATATATTGTTCGCGTTAATCTTTGGCGAATTTTACAACTGTTGTAAAACATTGCATTCTCTCTGCACTTATTTATTCTGAGATCTGAAGTATTGTTGTATCAGAAGCATCATAAGAAGTTATTATTTCAGATTTATAATAAACATGTTATTATTTTTCTACTATAACAAATTTTCCGTAATATTCTGTGCTGGCTTCCATTATGCATTCAGGATTCATTTGACACGTACCTATTCGATGCATGAATTTATTATCTATCTTGATTCTTGACAATTAGATAACTCTTACTTAGGTTTCATAACTTAACCTTATGGACTTAAGATTAGGTTAGAAAACCTTATCAAAAATGATATTTAACTTTTCCAACGTGGAGTTAATACTACCCCAGCTTCCCAGTCGATAGCCAAGCTCCAAACTACTTGCACAAAGAAGACTTAAAAATTCATAACTAAAATACTAAACGTAAGTGATGAATTGATGATGAGTGATGACTTACGTTCATCATCAACGTCTGCATTAATCGTCAGTGTATTTCGGAGCACTCGAGAAGGGTGTGAAGCTATTTTGTCTCTAATTGCCGGCTATATATAGACTCGTAGCGCCATCTATTTTGGAACAGCCGCGTTTTTATTCTCTTTCGTGATCATTATTGAAAGAATGTTAATTGTTTTGGATGATCTTAAAATACATCATTGTTTATCAGATATATTCGATTTGTTGATTCATTCTGAGTTTTGAACAAGAGTTAGTGTTGATTTTTGGTGAATGTTAATATTATAAAGTCAAAAGTGTCTGTCAATAGATATAAACTTCAGTTATCCAATAGCTGATACAACATGAAAGAATTAAGTTGGAATCCCGTATCTGCTTATAATATATAGCTAAAAATCCAGGTGCATAGAATTAACTTCTGCGAAATGAAGACGAAAAGAAAATTTTTCTTTTATAACTTTACCTAGGTACAATTTCACAAGGCATGGTCTTAGGCTGCCTTCACATTAAATCGCAAGTACTCGTATAATACCTACTAAGAGCGCCTTCACATCAGTGCCGTAAATGGGGCGGTGCCACCGGTGCCCAGGCACAGGGCGCAGATTCTGGGGGGCGCAAGAATGGCCAGACCAGAGAGGCCTATACATACATAGCATTGCTCTGGGTACGTATAATAAAAAGGCCGGCAACGCACTTGCAGCTATCCTGATGTTGCGAGTGTCCATGAGCGACGGTAGTTGCTTACCATCAGGTGAACCGTTTGCTCGTTTGCCCCCTTATTTAATAAAAAAAATATCTAAAAAAAAACATGGGCGTAGTTATAGAATCTCGCACGAGGCGTAAAAAAGGCTATTTACGGCACTGCTTCACATTACGTCGCAAGCAGTGCGGCAGCAGCGCTGCAGCCGCGCGACTTCTATACAAACGAGAGTCGTGCGGCTGCCGCACTACAGGCAGCCTTAGCTACAAAGTTCAAAAGCTTAAAAAGCACTACTATTGCCCACTTTTTATTGTACTAATTATTTTCTTGTATAAAAACCAAATACTTACCTAAAATAGTTTATCTTAGCAACAGTATAATTTTAACAGTAATTTATTAATTACTTCTAAACAATTTTCAACCGGCATAAGAATTTCGTGCTAATTAGCGCCTAGTTATATATTTTCCTATTTTTGGCAATAATTAAATTCACAATTCCGCAAGAATTTCGCACATGTATACAAAACGTTACACCTAACAAACTGTTATAAGTGTAACTTGCTGTTATTAGAGTTTCTTGTGATTAACACTACATTTATTGTTTTCAAAATTTATTCTTTTAAATAACATTATTAATTAACGTAGTCACATTGAATAATAATTATGGCTTGTATAAGTCAAGCGCCATCTAGTATCGGATAGCAAGAAACTTTAAATTATATTTTAAAATTATTTAAAAAAAACTGTTTTTATTTGTGTGTAGCATTGCTTAAGAAGTATAAAGTACTGTACTATAAATTCATAAGCCATTGACAAACGAGCACACAAATCGTCTCACTGAAAACGAGAGTTAGGTAAGTAGGTACCAGAATTGGAACCTAATTAGGTTCCCAAACTCGAGGAAGAGAGAGCTCAAAAGAGATTTGAGGTCTACAAATAATAAATAGTGCGAAGGGAGTCTGAGTCTAATAATAATTGGGATGCACACATAATATACGCGTACAAATGCACACAACAATAATCATGATTATTACTTACTAGCGACCCGCCCCGGCGTCGCACGGGTATAAAATATATAGCCACTGAAAAAAATAATTAAAATCGATAGCCTATGATCCTTCACTTGGTCTACTTCTTATCTGTGCCAAATAACATAAAAATTGCTCCAGTAGTTCGCGAGATAAGCCCTTTCAAATAATTTTCCCCGTTTTTTCCACATTTTCCTCTATTTCTTCGCTCCTATTAGTCTTAGCGTGATAAAATATAGCCTATAGCCTTCCTCGATAAATGGGCTATCTAACACTGAAAGAATCATCAAAATCCGTTGCGTAGTTTTAAAGATTAAATGGAACAAAGGGACGTGAGGGAAAAAAAGCGACTTCGTTTTATAATATGTATAGATATAGATACAGAATAGATATGGATACACAACAGTTTTTGTTGTTCCGTGTTCGTAATAATAATTATTGTTGTGTGCAAGCAACAATTTTATTTGCCTTAGCCTAACTATAAACTACATTTAGCGACCCAATGTTTGAGAATAATTATTATCCTTCTATGTAATATTTTTCGATGTTTTGAGTTACTAGAATTAAGGACCCCTAGTAAAACGACGCTAACAAAGATTACGCGACAGACTCGCCACTCGGTAATCTCAATGACACTTGGCACGGCGCCACCTCACCTGTGCGGTGTGCCACTTCTGCTTCCGTTCATGGGCCTATTATTGGACGTTTATTCGCTGAAGCTTCCCCGTGTCCCAGCCCGTTTCGTGTCAGGACACGTAATAAACAAAGTGATTTCATCGTTTATTTGGTAATTTTTCCGAAAATTGAGAAAATTACGGAAAAGTTGAAAAACGTTTGGTGGTTTTTTCCGGAATAGAGAATATATCGGAAAAGCTGAAAACAATAGATAGTTCGGTACTTTTTCAGTGTACAAAACAAGAAAAAACAAAATAAATTGTAGCACTTCAGCACTTTTGCATGACAGAACTTACAGAATAGGGACCAAACAAAATAATGCAATTGCAGAAAGAAACAAGTCTCATAACAAGTCATAAGCAGTAGGACCATAACCACCACTTCACATCCATTTTTCCCTGGTTTGGTTCATATGGACCACTTCAGTAGACTATAGACTAAACCAGGACAAGTCACCCAATTTTACACTTTTTACATTTTTATAATTTAATAATATTATGAAGCTTTGTGACTCGTTTATCATACAAGCGTCTCCCTACGTTGGGCCATATGGACAACTCAATACGAATCGACAACCATGATAGCCGAATATGCCTCTCAACAAATTATCGCCTGTTGTAGTCCATATTCTTAGTTTAGCGTAAAGAGATCGCAGGAAAAGTGAAACATGAATTTCCACCGAGAAGTTACATTCGATATCATATCATTTTCCTTACGCACTATCCACTATACCCACTCTTCTGTCACTTTCCTATCTGTCTACTATCTACGTCACCTCTGGGACGTCAGCCCATTCAACTCTCCCTCTCCCGCTTCCTCGCTGCCCCTCCGCATGATTTACTTCATCATTGCCAATCAATGACCAGGGCCGTATTTATATTGAGCATAGGCCACTTTAATTTTGCCGCCCCTAGGTATGTACGAAGTCTGCCGCCATCGTAGGACGCAGCCGCCCCCCCTAGGACGCCATAGGCCATGGCCTATACTGCCTAATGCCTATACATAAATCTAGAGCTGTAAATGACGGCTGACTCTACATTTAGCAATCATAGACGAATATTATGTCTGTTGTATTTGTAATATTTTGTCGCGTAATATTTTATCTCATAAAACATCTATTTTCCATCACATCACAATGACTTGTCACTACACTTACTATTCTCCTTTCAGCTCACTTTTTTCCTTTTCTCCACCCACTACTCTTCTGTCAGCACTCAGCCGCCTACACCACCATCTACGATGGATGATTGATACCTCACCCTTGTGACGTCAACTCATTCACAAGTTACTAGCCCTCCGCCCACGTCCATTCATGGATTCACGTTAAGTAGACAACGACCTCTATAGTAGCTTGGCAAAGCATCAAAATGTATTTGGTCATAATGGTTCCTAATGGAGCTTTTGCATTATTCATAATTTAATAGTAATAATTTGTCTACGGTTTAAATTCGCTTCCAGTGGTGAGTTTCCTACAACTTCTATCGGCTTGTCCTTATATTTCAAATACTTAAAAGATATCTCTAATATTTTGAATGGCTTCAATTCTCTACTTATTAGAAAGAAAGCTGAAGAAATTGTTTAAACGCGCTAATCTCACGAACCACTCGAACGATTAATGTAAATTGGCATAGATACCTATAGAGTAAACCACGGGGTAGGACATAAGCATTTTTTTATTCCTATTTATATGGGCGGAGCCTCGCGGAACGTCCAGTTTATTATTGAAGTTATGGCCGTGTCTCTAATAAAAACTGTTCTTTGCCAGTCGCCACTAATTCATATAAAAACTAATGGTTGTCGAATAAATGGAAGAAACTTGGCACAAATCTCAGACTTTACCGTATACATTCGACAAAACTAGTTGGTGCTCATATTTTGGCATCAAAAATGTCGTCTGCCATTCGTCATCCCAGGTAGGGCGTTGGTACAGACTATTTTCAGTAGAATTAGGAGTTTTACTAATATCCTGTACGGTAGATTACACTTACCAAGTCTCCATCAAATAAATACATCATATTGATGTTCTAATTATTATGAGTCTTAAGCTTCGGCCAAACCTACGCGATTAAAGCGACTGCGAAACGGGAGCGTCTGCAACTCGGGACGTTCGCGTCGGCAGAGCGGGAATAATCACGGAGCTAATATTAATAATAATAATTTATTACCCACAGCAATAATACAATGTATTCAAACAGGGTTACATGTTTTAGAAATTAATGCAAAAATTAATATAAAATAAACTTAATTTAAACACACCAAGTCTCATCTTAATCACCGTAGCACTTTGTAAGACAACATAATTACGTTTTACAATTTTAATGATTGACCTGTGGACCCCAAACTAGGCAAAGCCTGTATCTTGGTGGCCCTAATTTTACAGTAATTAATTTCACCAGAGGAGTTAGACGCGCTTTCGGCGAAAAGGACAAATCCAAAATATATTGATCTAGTCACTACTCACTAGTGGCATATATATATATATATATATATATATATATATATATATATATATATATATATATATATATATATATATATTTAATTCATTACATTCATTACACCTCTTTATATAATAAAATAAGTTTGGAATTGAATTACTTAAGTACTAAATATTATGTACAACAAATTATGTGGAAAGGATTAAAAACATTGTCGTTTGTCAGGTCTACATGTTACTTAATAAGTGAACATTATAGTAGTAAACCAAAATTACATACAATAGTAATAACACACAGATTATACAAAACAATAATTCATAGTTCATTCATTAACGGGAAAAATAGGATAGTAAAATATAATAAGGAATAGTTTTAATGGGTAGGTGGGCAGGTAATTACAGACAGTAATAATTAATATTGGACTAAAGATTAAGGTTGAATGTGTGTATGTGTGCGTATGTGTGAGTTTGTGGGCGGTCACTGCGCAATTGTTATTTATATTATGTAAAATTAAGGGTTTCCATAGTAAGTTTTTTTTAAAATTAGGATTACGGACTTCCACAATTTTTTCAGTATCATCGTAGTTTTTAGACAGAAGCCATAATTTGCTTGCGTGAGGCGATTTCTTAGATAAAGATTCGGTCGAGATATTTTGGTCTGATGCTACAGACGAAAGAACAAAATCATGGATATAGTGAGGTAGTCTTGACGCGAAGACTGTACGAAATTTAGGCAAAGTTGCTTCAGAGCTCGGCTTAGCATATTTCGTTATTGTACGAAGGATGAAGAGCTGTCGTACGCTAAGGACGTTAAACTCTTGAAGCAATTTAACAGTTGGGTACCGACGGGGTTTTCCTGGAGCGACTTTGATTACAGCGCGTTGGGCTCGTTCTAGCGTAATCATATGGGATTTGGCAGCACCTCCCCAGATTCCGATGCAGTACTGTAAAAGAGACTGGCAAAGCGCGGAGTAAACCAATTTCTTTATGTGTCGGCTCGCAACCGGTCTAAGAGCTTTCATTACAAATATTAATTTAAGCTATTTAAGCTAATAAAAAGGAATAATCTACGGTTTCGCACCGTAGTCGCGCAGGTGTGCACACTAGTTTCGCGTTGCAGACGCGACGCTCTCGTCCCGCGCGGCGGAGCGGCGTACCGCTCGTACCCCGCGTTACTGACGCGTGGGTTTGGCCGGAGCCTAAAAGCTTAACCCGTCGAATGCCGTGTAAAAAAATGTAATACGATGGGTCACCAGACGTGCCCCCGCAATTTCCAAATTATTAAATAATAATTCGAAATAATATGATTAGTTTGTAATACAATATTATAAATAAATAGTAAATACTTAAGTTATTTATTTTTCAAATACAATACATACCTGTTTACAGTGCAAATACAAAAATAATATTACTTTGTCCCTAATCAATGCACTACGAAAATATCAACACGATCAAGGCTACTAGAACACACTTTACTGCTAGCACTAATGCGTGTTCTGGCAAAGTCCCTATAGTGTAATCATTAATTTAAGTAACACTACTATCACCTACAAAGTTTGCGAATTAATGAGATTCATATTAATCCGAACCATTAGGACTAAGGGGATTTATAATTATTATTTATTCCACGTGCAATTAATATAATATTTCATTTAAACATCCCTAGAGCTTCAATCATATGATTCTCAAGTCGATCGTTATAAGCCTGTCTGTATATCGTTATAACCTTAGAATTAAAGATTGGTTGGGACCAATTCTCGAACTTTCCTGTTAATTATTTAACTTGATTGACCCTTTATCCCGACCTTTGCCCCTTGGTATCACCGAAAGTCGAAACAAACACGTTTTTGTTTGTTTTGGCGATACCACTACTTTTCAAAGTCGTTGAATGGTTAAAATTTTAGCCGTTTTAACATATAGCTCTCTTCCAGGCAGCCCGGCCCGCGTGGAGCCGCTGTCGTCGGTGCGGGCAGTGCGGGGGTCGCGAGTCCGGCTGGAGTGTCGGGCCAGCGCGCGCCCGCCGCCGCGGATATCCTGGTACAAGGACGGCAGGCCCGTCGCAGATATCGGGTTAAGGAGATTCCGAGTGCAGAGTTATAGGTTGGTATTTTAGGGAGTAAATGTACCATTGAGGAAATTAATTCCTTGGCAGCTGGCGGACCTACGTAATTTGTTCGCGTTATGTCAACCCCATCCGACAGATCAAAGCTAAATTGAATTGACATAATCCGACCAATTGACGTGGGTCCGTCAACTAACTGCCTATGAATTAATTCGATCTGGTATAAATTCTGGTACATGCTGACTACTAAAAGGTTAACGACTTTAAAAACTTTAATAAGCAGTAAGATTGAGCTTTGACGAAAATTTAATCTTGCAAAACCTAATGTCGATGTCATGGAATATTATTGGTATTATTACGTGCCCCTAGGTTGTAGCGTGAAGATGCTAGTGTTTACAAGTTGCATAGCTCAGTAGCTGCGTACATCACGAGTCATCTACAATGACCCAATAACCGTAATGACTTCTGCAGGCGGCTAATAAAATTGATCTTCAAACGTGCACCTACTGTCCACACATGGATCTCAAATTACGATGTAGGGTTGAGCTACATCCATCAATAGAATATTAAAATAAAATGAAATTTCCAAATTAAAAATCGGCAAAAAGGAATTGAAGTTAAATTGTAGATGTGATAAAGCTACGTTGAAAATAAATGTAAACTAAATAGCTTACAGTTCTGAATCGCACTATCGAACATATACAACGTCTGAAATGACGATTATAGGCTTCGGGTTGATCACTCTTCTCGGCTTTATTTGAACTTATGAATCATTTCAAGATTAAACAGTTTTAACTAAGTCTAAATGTGCAATGTTCACTTAGTCACGATCCACCGTTATTTGACGCATTTGAAATGCAGCAAAATGAAACAGATTCCACAAAACCAATTAAGACCGAACACACGCTGCAAACCCTTCATTTAAATAGGCTATTAAAATATAACATGCAATAAAATATACATAAAACCGTTTTCGTTATTAAATTATTTATTAACGCTCATGCACTCCATTGTAAACATTTATCGTAACATCTTCCCATCACTACGGTCAATTAACAAGCAGATTACGACTTAATAACAGACTGTGAATGACCTAAGGTGGGCTGGCCAAAATGGTCCTTATAGCTAGGCCACTAGTGACAAAGGTGGCCAGTAGCCAAATGGAATGGCCGTAACTGAAGTCCTGTAATTGGTGTAATGAACTGATACGGATATAATTTCATGGACCGATGATGTGGTGAATCATATTGCATGTTGTTATCGGGGAAGAGTTTGCTGCTGTTTGGACTGTAGAACGATTCTATTTGCGATATGTTGAAGTACTCCTTTAGCTTCATGTGATGTCGAATGTCGAAGATAGGATTGCAAATTCTTTGTTAAATGTTAGGATATGCACTGTCGCACGGTGCGGATATAATAATGTGGGAAACAGATCCACTGCAAATCGCCATGAAGTGAGATGTTTACACATATGGCACAACTTTGGTAAATATAAAAAACTTTTTTTGGTCCTCCAAAATCTATAATAGGACAAAAATAAATCCCACTGCGCACTTAACACCTAATGATTCAAACTTTATGCCTTTCAGAAGACTCTCGGTACTAGTTATAAGACATGTCCGGCGAGAGATTACTTTAGTCTCCAAAACTATTTAGGCCTCCAAAATCTACAATAGGACCAATTTTGTGTCCTACCGCATATTGCACCAACTAATGACAAACTTTTTCCCTTTCAGAAGACGCTCGGTATTAGTTATAAGACATGCCCGGCGAGAGGACACTGCGAGGTACGAGTGCCGGGCGCAGGGGGCCATAGGACCCCCCGCGATAGCCGCTGCCAACGTCAGCGTGCTCCCCCCGCCCGCGTCCCCGCCGCCCGATACGTGTAAGTTTTGAAAAATTTTACCCCCTATATAGTAGAGTAAGGTGGTCGCTAAAACTCTTATATTCATATTTTCTTAAAAAAAGAAACATTTTTTCTAATAAAAATAAATAAAAAAAAACAGTCGAATAATGTTGTTTCTTTTTTTGAAAATCAGTTAAATGTAAAATGTTTGTAACTTAAATTTAAGCTAATAATTAGATAAATGTTTCTGGATATGTGCAAAAACATTTTTTTTACTTGCCCTATATGGTGGCAAAGTTTACTGTGGGACGACACTGACCCCACAAGCACTAAACGTGTTAACTTTAAGGGCACCAACAGAGTATGTTGATTTGTTGAACCGACCGCATACTTTTTGTCCAATAGTTTAGCGTAAGGATTGTAGAATGTAGATACACAAGCTAACTTGATATCATCAAACAGTCATTTTCGTAAAATCTACCAACCAACTAAAACATGAGCCCATAGAAATAAAGGTTCTAAACAATCTCAGAATGGTATAAAGTTTTAGCCAAGGGCCCCAGCAAACGATGCCAATGCTAGTACAAAGTGTAGACCGTGGGACATTCACAGAGCCACAAAGAATAAGAAAACTCATGAATATGCAACGTTCTTAGACATTTGAACTTATAGAGTGCCCTGATTCGGTATTGCTTATTGTATCCATACGCGTATGGAAATGACACATTGTTTTATGAAACAGTTAAAATAGCAGTAGTATTTATTGCGATGATACAGCATGGGATTTGTCATAAATTAACAAATAAATGAACAGCGTTATCTAGGTATAAATCCTAAAAAATGTTACAGGCAAAATGTGCTAAGCGCCACCTGGGCCAAATATTTTGGTGAAAGGTTTTTAGTTAAATAAGGCGTATGTGTGCTTTGAGTTAAAATTTATAATAGGTTAAATATTATAATGTTATCACTCTAAGTTTTCTTATGCTTTAACTCAGGTCCACAAAATGGACGTTGAAGTAATTAATTGATAATTAAAATTACATACACAGCAAAACATTGCCAGTATATACCTCTAGTAATAGTCTTGTTAAGCCCAAAAGGCAAAAGGGCAAACATTCATTCATAGACGCTACCCGATAGCAGGTGAGTCGTCTCATAAATCGATTAAAAATATGAAATGTTGGAGCTGCGCCAGGAGACATTACTACTTCTATTTCAGTGAGACGGCTTGTCATAAAAATTCATATCGCGGAATTATGATCATTTCACCCTGACTCATCGTCTGGGAGTTGTTATCAATTTTCTTACACTGGGGCTGCACTAACGAAAAACGTCTCGACGATAAAAATTATTAGGTATGTATTACGAAGAAAAATAATATATAATCGGACTTATGTAGTATTAGTCTGTGACATGATATCTAAGTATACAAATATTATGTAATTCACATGGAAAAACATGACGTGGCCCGTGGTAAAGAAGCGTCCCAATATTTAATTTGGTTCAGAAATAAAGTCTGGACTCTGGCTGCATCTACCTTTAGGGAACTATATAAATAATAATGATATAATAACATCATCCGTACAACAACATTAATTACAATAATGAGTGTATTGTGATACGCCAGTATATTCAGGGAGCCTTGAATCTGTCGTATTCTAGGAACGCTCGGTACATCTAGGTTTATGACTGACAATAGCGGAAGATGCCATTGTCTCAAATCTAAATGTTGTCAAATAAATCTCATTTCGGATTGATGCCAAATTATTGGCATATACTTAGCAAAACGCGAAACGATTTTCTAAGTTTCTGAAAATTAATTATTCAGAAACTTAGAAAAACTCAAATATTTTATGTTTTTTTTTTCACGTGATCATTATTTAATGTACTCCGTAGAGATAAACTACGATAAAATGGCGCGCCCCTCCAAAACTCAAAACGTTTGAAGTGCGTTGTCAAAACGTTTGAAGTGCGTTGTCTTGTGCGGTCGGCATACGGCTAGTTATGATTGGTACTACTAATATAATATTGATACTACTAATATAATCTGTGGTCATAATTAGTTGACCAACAAATCTTGGTAATAAGTGACATTAGTTAAATATTACGAGTACTAGTTGATTGGTTGAATACTTACTACATACAAACTCTTTCATAAGGATGTACATTGAAACAGTAATTTGGAGGGGCGCGCCATGTTATCGTAGTTTATCTCTACAATGAACCGTGCTTTTTGCACCTGAAACAAAGAATATATACACTACGCGAAAAGAAGCGACACTTAAACATGTGTGCTCGTAAATTCGCTCACGGATATGTGTGCGTGTCTGGATCGGCGCGGGGGCTATGCGCGGCGCGCGGGGCGCGGAGCGGTCAACCCTGGGATTATTCGGTACGAGGGCTGACTAGTAGGTGGAGCGAGCGCGCTACTCCTACATGCATCGCACGCACCTGACAATTCTGATTCCTGTTGTTCTATTACCCGTTTTTTCGTAAGAATGAAGCATTTTCCCGCGGTAAAAAGTACCTGTGTTCATGAGAGATAATGTCGGCTTCTAATGGTAAAATAATTTTTCAAATCGTCCAGTAGTTTCGGAGCTTATTCGTTACAAACAGACAAAAAATTAACAATAAAATCTTTCCTCTTTATAATATTAATATAATTTATTAAATAAATAATTTTAAAATTTAGATTTATACCTATTATGAATAATTATTTTTATTTTTATAATTTATAAAATTTAAGTAATTTAATTTTAAGATTATTATTTTATTATTATATTATATTGTATTACACATAATATATAATTTAAATACATCTTTCCTTTGGCACAGCTCACAAGTCTAAATTCCATTTCGGTGTCAACCATAGCGGTGTACACGTTCCGTTCAAGGTCACCGGCGCTCGAGCTCTCATGTACACGGAGTGTCGCCCCTGTGCCTGAGCTGTGCTAAACAGGAGTGAGAAATTCTCACGCGATCAATGTTTATTATTATTATTTTATTGAAATTCAAGTTATAAAAATGTGTGCTGACATAATGAGCTTAGATTTTGATAGATAGATATAATTTTTCAGCATTATTGGGGGCGCCATGTCCGATGCCGGACCCCGCCTCCTATTGCCTCAACGGGGGCACTTGTTTATACTTTGAGCTGGTGCAGGAGCAGGCTTGCAAGTAAGTGACTACATAAATACTATATGCTATAGGTCTACTAGGATCCGATGGCAAAAAGGGAAAAAATCGACGCTACCAAATACTGGGGAAATTAGAGTAAAATGTTTTTTTTTCTTTATAGCGGCTGATTCTGTGTGTGATGCAAATATTAAAAAAAAAAACAAAGATGAAGGACATTTTTTGAAAATCTCCCATCCTTTGCCATCAGATCCTGGTAGCTATATATGGCTATAACGTCGCCCATAGCATAGTAAGATCAAGATCACGCCGAAACAGTATTACAAATATCTATATTTATACTAATATTATAAATGCGAAAGTATCTCTATCTGTCTGTGAGCCCCGGATCTTCAATTTTTTTTAAGCGGGGCACAAACTGAAAAATGCCGCCCCACCTTTTTTGCCGTTGGGAAATGCTCAATGCAATCCCGACAGCCTGGGTGGGCGCCTGAATATGTGGGTCTTCTCGGGTGCTGCGGTAAGGAGGAGCACTCTTGGTTACCCACTGAAACCCAACGGTGCCTCCTCTCCGCGTGTCGCTGAGCCGCTGGACCCGCCTGAGGTGATAACTGCAGCAGCCCAGACAGCGGCATCTGCTCTACCAGCAGTACCATCTGCGCGGCTTCTGCCGCTTTCTCCGGGAGAGCGATCCGGGGCTCCGGGCACTCTTCTACCAGAAGAGCTCGTGCGATAGGCGACGGATTCTCCAATCCATCGCCCGAGCCCTATTATGTCGGGAGTAGCCGCTCATGTTGAGCGCGTCTTCGTCCTCCACGTCTTCTCCTTATCGGGTCAGCTGCTTCATCGGCTTCCCGATTTCTCTCAGCGGCCTCTTTCTGCGTCATGATGGACTCGCTGTCGACTGCAAATGCTCTTATTATGTCCGGGAGTGTCAGGTCTGGTCTGGTTCTGCCCGTTGTGCGACTAAGGCTGGGCAGGCAGCGAGCGTGTGCTGCGCCGTGTCGTCCTTGTCCGTACAATGATGGCACTGGGCGTTGGCTCCCGTCTGGCCGTATGGTGCAGGTAGTGACCGAAACACCCATGTCCTGTCAGCATCTGCACCATCCGATAGGAGAGAGTACCACTACGCTCCACCACCCAATCCTCCAAAGCTGGCCGAATTGCTGCAACAACTCTGTGACCGGCAGTTAGCGATGCCATTTAGTCTTGCCAGGTGCGCATTATCAGCATTCGCGCTTGGCGATGCCATTGGGCTGCCAGATCTGATGGCACGCGTTCCCCTCTTTCCTTTGCTGCTGCTGTGCGGGAATAGACTTCCGCCTGCACACGGGCTTCCAGGTCCTATGGAGGGGTACCGGCTAATGCAAACGCCGCAACAAAATTGGTGTCAAATTAAAACCCTGGTTTAATCAAAATACCTACCCAAAAACAGCTGTGCAGTGTGCACATAGTATTTCATTTTTAATTTAAACTTTATTTATACCAAATTTAAAGCTTATTTAGTCCCCCATTACACAACTTTAGCTTCACCCGTAAACTATTTATCATGGTAGGTTTAAGGTTACGTACTGCATAGATAAAGTACCTACTACCTACTGAATAGTGAGTTATTTAATAACGTGTATAACAATCGAAAAAATCGGAAATCTTGATTCACCATGGTACCACCTCTTATAGAAAGACGCATGAGCAAGCGATAGCGCGATGTAGGAGACTCTTGGCGCCATCTGTTATGAATTTTTGGAACTAACTTATTTTGAACAAATTTACGCATTTTCACCACCTTACAACCCCTTTTTCCAGTTAAAAAGTAGCTTATGTTCGTACAGCATCTCACTCCGCGCATCGGTCAAGTTGACATGGCCATGAAATTGCTGTAGGTACTTGTGCTATTATTTATTCCGTGGTCAAAGTTAAGTAAATGATGTCCATTGGTTCGCGAAGTGTGAATTTTGCCGCCCCCTGAATTTGCCGCCCGGGGCACGGCCCAAATATCCGGGGCTGCTGTCTGTCTGTCTGTCTCGCTTTCACGCCAAAACTACTGAACCGATTGTAATGAAATTCAGTACATAGATAGTCTAAAGCCTGAGAAAGGACATAGGCTACTTTTTAACTAAAAAAGGGGTTGTAAGGGGGTATTTATGCGTAAAGTTTAAATTAAGTTAGTTCCAAAAATCCATAACAGATGGCGCTAAGAGTCGTCTACTTCACGCTAGCGCTTGCTCTTACGTGTTTCAATAAGAGGTGGTTCCAACTCAAGCAATGTTTTTCGATTCTTTCGATTGTTATACATGTTTTAAGGGTTCCGTAGTCAATAAAGCTTTTAAATTTGGCATAAATAAAATTTAATTTAAAATAATCAAATATTATGTGCACACTGCACAGCTGCTTTTGGTATTTTGATTTGACTAAGGTTTTAAAAAGCTTTTAAATTTGACAACAATTTTGTTGACACCGCGCGTTATAAATTGAAGTCCACGCGGACGAATTCGCGGGCAACAGCTAGTACAAATAATCCATGTTCCTTTACGGTAGTTTACAGTACTTGTAATAAAGCATATCTCCTTTCTTAATTTTATCACAATCAGTTTAGCAGTTTAAGCTAATTAAAAATATTAATATAGAATTTTGCTGTTACGCGGTTTTTACTAGTTGCACTTACGCGGTATTGCACGTGCAGCGACGATATAGTGTACCCATTTAATTTTAAAAGACAACATTTAATACTTTCGTATTAAAAATATTAATATAGAATTTTGCTATTACTCAGTTTTTACTAGTTGCGCTTACGCGGTATTGCACGCGCAGCGGCAATATAGGTAGTATACCCATTTAAATACGTATTAATCATTCTACGAAACAGGCTAATCACAATTTTATTTTTCAGATGCCCCGAAGGCTTTAACGGGCAGCGCTGTGAGAACAAGGACGTGTCGAACAGAAGCAGTATGTATCATTCCTACACGTGCAAACTGGGCCTCTCGACGTCCTACTACTGTTAGCACCCTTCCCCCGACCCCTCGCCTCGCACTGACGAAGAATTACGACTGTCTTAGCGACTAATTAAAATATCCGACGACGACCGATTAAGCTGGGATATTTTTAATTTTATACGTATTAATTTATATACTAGTAGCTTATTTTAACACTTTGCATAAGTGAAAGTAAAGTTGCTGAAAGAACGCTATATCGCTTAGAGTTTTTTGCTCAACTGAAATGTTAAGTGACGATAAAAATATACTTAACCATTTTTTAGTAAATCAAATCAGATTTAGTATTTTAGCACTTTAAAAAACATTAAAATTTATGTAGACAGACCGAGGTACTGAAACCATTTATAGATTTTTTTTAAAAAGTTATCAATATTATACGAAAATTTTGAATATTGCTCTGGGAGCTATAATCAAAATTTTTGATAACTTAAGCTACATTATATTTTATTTATTTTTAATGTATTAATGAATATTAATGAATGTAAAATTTCTATCTCAGCCCGCATGGCAAGCCGGCAACAGTAAGCGAGGTGGGTGTCTAGAATTTACTTTGGTTTTGTTAAGCTCACAGTAGATAGATGAATTAAGTGGTATTACCAATAGTTAATACCAATGTTGAAATATAAAAATCATTGCGATGAGACTGAGGCTCTATCGCTCAATGTGATCGAATAGTTCCTTTCCAGCCAGCTTTTCAGAAATTCGTGTTTCTCGCATTAACGAGAACATTCGAAGATTCAAAAAGGTTTTGCAAAAAGTAAAGACTTTTTCTTATAATCATGAAATTTAAATGTCAAAAAAAAACTAGGAAATTTACATTTTTTTTAATTACTGAAACATGATTGGCTAAAAACAAAATTTTAAATCAGCTAAGTACAGCATTTTGTTTTTCTCGTTTTAAATTTTTTATTTTATGAACGGTCTTTAAAATGGCAAAATAGTGATACGGTTAAAATATAAATATACAGCTGGTCCGTAAAACAGAAGACATTAATCCTGAAAATAAACCAAATTATAGTAGTTTCAAGTTTATAAGGCTTTTAAGACCCAGTATACATTTTGTTCTATAGTCCAAGTTGTAAATATTATATTACATATTTTTAATTTGCGTTTTGTGTCACTTAGGTTTTGAAAGACTCGGGTTAGGTAGTAAGTTAGACCTGAATCGCGAGCTATGTACATATCTATTTAGGATAAGAATAACCTATATTATGACTTTTACGATGGATTGCTTGGCGAATATTTGTTTTTCTGTTATGTTGTGGTTAAAACATTATTTCTAGCATTTAGTAATTATTTCATCCTCTGAATAAGATTTTGGATAAGGATTTTTTTTATTTAAAATTTTTAGGAAAACATTTTTATTGCATTGAATGTCGACAGAGACTTATTTGGATAGGCTGATAAAATTGAATATATTTCATTAAATACATGTATTCATAAAATCCACCTAGTCAAATAGCAGTTTTATTATTTAAAATAGATAGGTGAATAAATTATATTTAATGTGAATGGAAAATTTGCTGAATGGAGTGGATGTAGTAAAAACTTTTTATAGATTATTAAATACCTAGCCTTAAAACATTTTTTAGCTTCAATTATTTTATTTGGGTCGGTTGAGTTTTTTATTTATTTCCATTTTTAATAAAAAAAAGAAAACAATCAAAGTACTTATTCCTTATTTAATAATTATTGTTTTGATATTAATAAAAGCAGATCTGATTTTTTGTTTTGAATATTATGTATGGAACTCAAACTATAAAAACTGACCTTATAGATGGCATAAATTTATTAGTTCTAAAAAGGAAAAAAAAACCTTTTTATTTTGTATAAAGTTTTTCTAATTTTTATTATTTATGATAATTATTATTTAATTTAAGTAGACATGGGACTATTTATTTTAACAATATAGCGCTTAAGTATCAGTGAGGTGATGTTATGTTAAATCATTGGACTTTAGAATTATTCACAAGAAAAAAATTAATTTAAATATCTTTTATTTGAAAGTTTAAGTTTTAAAAGCTTTTTTTTAATATAATATTTCTGAATAGTAGGTACCTACTTTATACCAAAACTCTGTAGAACCAATGCCTAAAGAGCAAAAGCGACATCTAAACGTAATTATTCTAAGGTTTCAATAATTCTTCACCTCCTTAATAGGAAAATGTCTGACGTCACATTTTAATATAGTCTCACAGCAAATACTAAGGGAACCGTGTTAACTGTGTAAAAATACCAAAATTTAAATAAAAGAATGAGTGTTGGAATTAACAGAGAGGCGATAAATTTGTATTTTTTTTTCTTTTTTCCTTATTCCCGGATTCGCAAAATGGATAAAATGGTACGTATTTTCTAAATTATTGTGCACCTTTTCGTCCGCACTCATGAAAGAATGTAACTATCATGAAAGTTACATTCTTTCTTCTCTCAATACTAATGCTTCATAACATTTCCTAACAGAAGCATGGCTTTGAGACGCACCTTAATATTTGTTGTGAGATAACATACGATAATTTGCATGCTAATTATTATATTGTTATAATATGTAAAATATATGTAAATAATCCTATATTTTTTACTTTAGATGTCGAGTCTGTGGGAAATCTACATGGTGTAAAAACAAAGTGTTAATACTTTATAAAGTAGGCGCGCTGAAAGAATATTCCTTTTAATTTTGTATGGGCAAATTCATGACGCTGAGGTGCTGCCGATACAAATTATTAACCCATCAAGCCCCATAAGCTCACCGGTGAGCGAGACACAATAGAATAACAAGAGATTTCCAAGAATCCACGACCGAAGGATTTAAAAAAAATGCTCTTTCAGCGCTACACTCTTTACAGGGGACTCTTACACACCTTAAGGCGCTTTACTGAAAAAACTGTCCTTTTTGACGTAATACTATAGGACCCTCAGAAATGTTACAAATCTGGTAATGAGATATACATATCTTCATAGCCTTATCTAGGTTTGAGAAGAACCAGAAACACGATTAATGTATTTTGCCTCGATACATTTCTCGATCGAAATGGCCTCTTAAAAATACGAAATTTGAAGATTATTTTTAAATGAAAATAGATATAATGTAGGAAATTAGTCTAATTGATAGACACCTTTGCAACTCAAAATCGTATAGAAGCTTTTTGCTTAAATGCTCCTAGTTATTTTTTAAATAATTAAATTTACGTTTTTCGCATGTTTTCCGAGCGCGCCAAAAGCTTCTGGCCGCAGCGTATTCACGACTTTATAGTCATACAAATTAAGTTTGACGACCTCCGTGGCGCAGTGGTGAGCGCGTTGGTAGCTCAAGCCGGAGGTCGCGGGTTCGAGTCCCGCCGACGGAACAAAAAGTTTATATAGTTCCTGGGTCATGGATGTGTATTAAATATGTGTATCATATAATAAAAATCTTAAATATATGCATAGTATAAAAGTATTAGATATATTTCGGTTGTTTGGTACCTGTAACACAAGTCCTTCAGGTACTTAGCACGGGGCCAGACTGACGTGGTGTGAAGCGTCCATAGATATTATATTATATTATTATAATAAGTATAAAATTGCCCTTGGGGTAAAATTACTTTCAATATAGCGCCTTAAAGTATTATCACTTTGTTTTGTTACACCCTGTATAGTGGTAGAAAATTAAAAATAATTAAATGGGTGACAAAATTCATAGGTGTTAGTCAAACTTTATCTTAAATTGCAAAAAAAAAATACAAAAAACCTAAACTATAAAAGTGTAAAAAGAAATTGATCTAAATCAGTTTCTAATTCTGAATTTAGAAGAAATAGGAAATTCCAAAAAAGGCCAGTTTCCTGAAAAAGAATAAAAACTTCTATTTGAATATTATTAATTATTATATTCCATGGTTTGGTTTTATGGTGTTGGTGAAGTGACATTATAAAATGGCATAAAGTGCTAACCGCCATCTACTTTATACAGTCAAGGAAAATTAATGTTTCGGTAAATGACGTGCCTTCTCCTATGTACCATCGAAGAAATTGATCCCAAGGCAATTGACAGACCAACGTCATTTTTTCGGATCATGTCAATTCAATGTTAAGAGCGGGCTGTCAAATTTTCCCGGAAGACGATTGACTCAAATGAAATTGAGATTTATTTCATTGTATATTCATTTGATATTTGGCTAACGGAAAACACGATTCACTTATTTTAACTCAATAGTTATATTCATGGAATCATTGTATCACGATTGGAGGACGGTGTGTAGGCGGGGCTAGCATTTTGACATTGCAATAATAACGCGACCAAACCATACAAAAGTCCCCCATCTGCCTAGGAATCAATTTCTCTAATAGTAGTACCTAGTAATAAGTTGACTATGAAACGGTCTTAATAAGAACATTAATTTTCAACGACTGTGTCCAATGATCTTGTCTTGTGTGCTCTAATCTCTTTTACATTTTTTGCGACGATTTATACTAATGTTTGCTGTAATAAATGAATACCAAAACGTACCCTAAAATTAATTTTTTTGTTTTCAGATTTTGGCGAACGATTATGGTGAACAGGAAGCAGATTCAGAAGACAGCATTACCGCATAACGACCAGTATATTCGACATTTCGCCAAGACGTGAACAGAGGGCGCTTGAATCACGGAGTCTTGATTCTGGCAAAGTTATTTTTAGTACAGTTTACTTACTACATAGTCGTAAAGTATTTTCAGACTGAAAGTTGATTTTACACTTTTATATTTTTTGTACCATTCATGAATGAAATAGGAGGCATAATATAAACGAAAACATTCATATTGTAAAAATTGACCAAACGTAAAATAAACTTATTTTTAATTCTGATGTTGATAAATATAGTTTTAGTTCATTTAAAGTGTACATAAAACATTGTTTTTACTTGCCATAATCACTTAAGCCTAAATCCGTCCTAAATTATGTACCACCGATAAAAAGCTTGTGCAGATATACTAAAATAATGTACCTACCTATGCCTAAAGGCAAAATGTGTATTTTTTTTATTACTACTATTATTACGTAAGTATATTATTACTGTATATTTATTATCCAGGTAAACCTGGATAATGAAAATACAGCAATATTTAGATACAAATTTTGGAGCGCTTTTTGACTTTGTATTAATTGCTTTGTAAATATTTTTCTCGTTGTTAATGATTTATTAATATGTAAATTATGTACTGTGCCTATATCAAGCTAGCAGACTGATATTTTAATGTCGTAAATACAGACTTACAAGAATATTTTATAGCGACATTGACCTAAACGCGGTGTGAAAAAGCTGTACCTCTTAATTTCCAATATCTTACGTACACAGAGCTGTAAAAGTTATTCGTGACTAAAAGTTATTATTTCTTTTGGAAAGAAATGAAAATTACTGATAATATGTTTTTTTTTTTTTAAGAAGCCCCTGTGCTGTTTTAAATACTCAATTAGTGTTAATATTTAAACTTAGCTTTAATTAGGCTTGAGAAATTATAGCTAAGCTTCCCTAATAATCTGCTTTTAAAAAGTACCTTGGTCCTGCAAATTGTAGCATATGACAACAATGTATCTACAATATTAATAACATTAATTCCTTTTCGGCGTCGAGAGATTTCGAATTAACGATTGACAAATGGCACCTTTGTTGTTAGGGAACGTGCCGAAACTATAGGTGGCAACTATAATATATTCATAATTCATATCCTTTATTTCCAAGAAATTGATTACATATTATTATTATGTACCACCGATAAAAAGCTAGACTAGCTATGCTATTATTATTAGCTAAGCTACATAGGCGTATAATTTTTAGAATCACTCACCGAAGATGGAGAGGGGGGGGGGGGGGGGGGCAATCGGCAAAAATTAATCCTTCGATTCTTGGAAATCTATTGTTATTCTATTGTTGTCGCGGTTGCCGGTGTCCTTATGGGGGTTGATAGGCTAACGTGCAAAATCTGCCAATAAGGTGCCATCATCTGATCGCGATCTACCAACAAGGGAAAGTCCGATTACTAAACTACTTATAGCATGTCAGTTGTCTCTGTCACTCGCTCCACTAAAGAGCTAAAGATAATATAAAATACTTATTTAAATAACATTTCGCCTCCCCTTCCATTTTAGTCAACGGATCTAAAAGCTGGGCCCTTGCTAGTATATTACTAATAGCTAATCCGAATACTCTATCACTTGAGAGTACAATTTTCAGATTGGCGTAGCCAGGTAGTTGTAGCCAAGTAACCTTGCGCACGTTCCTAAAAGGCCCATTCACTATCCTGCATTGCAGTCCGCCGTGCAGTCCGCCGTGCAGTCCGCCGTCTTATGCAGGATAGTGAGGCCGCGTCCCCATCAGACACGGCGCGGCGCCGGCACTGTGTTACGACACGACGCTGCCACCGTGATACGGTACGGCGCCGCCACCGTGATACGATACGGCGCCGCACCGTGACACGGTACCGCGTACGGTGCGTCCCTATATCAGTCGATATTTGTGCTTGAACGAGAGTGCTTGTCTGGATATGGATCGCGAAAGAATTATTCTCTTGTTGTTACTAAGACGAAGGTTGAAAAAGAAACAGAAACAGAGGAAATTTTGGGCAAATCCGTATATTTATACAATGAATCCAGACGGAAGTGATTTCAGAAGGAAATATGCAGCGTTAAAATTTCCTCGGTAAATATTACAATATTTGCATTACGCGACTTTGATATGTATTTTCATACTGGCCTCGTTTAAGTTTGGACACAATTTTTGTTCGAAGTTTCACCAGAATAGGTGCGCGCGGTGCACCGTTTACGGCACCGTGTCACGGTGCGGCGCCGTACCGTGTCGCGGTGGCGGCGTCGTGCCGTAACACAGTGCCGGCCTTTGCACGCTACTAGGGATATATTTTCATACTGTTGGTGCTACGTGTGCCAGTATTTATGAAATGTTAAGTTGTATTTAACAGTCTGTACAGTATTATTTGCTGATTAGACATTATTTATTAAACATTTTGCATAATTAGCTATTTTTGTATAAAAAGCTTGTTAAATAAATGAATTATAAAAAAGTTTTCTATTTATTGTTGACTAGACCTGATGACTCCGTGAACGTCTTATCACTTCCCTCCTAATATCAACCTTTCCTGGAATTCCCCTAATATTTCAAGACTAAAATTATCCAAATCGGTTCAGGCGTTCTCGATAAAAATTAAAAACAAAATATTATTATGATTCGCACTTTTAATCTGTTTTCACAAATTGTCAAGACAAGAAATTAGCGACAGTAATAATTATTATTATGATTCATTAAAATAAAATAATATTATTAGTAGTAGATTTTGACCGCAAAATCCGAAACATGATAAAAAAAACACATACACTAGCGCCATCTATTGGGGAGTAGCATAACGACGAACTTAGATCAATAGTACTGTTTTATTATTTTATTACAGTTAACACTTTGGTTTTAAATATTACGAGCTTTTACCCGCGGCTTCGCTCGCATTAAGAAGTATTATTATATACAAACTTTCACCCCCTATTTTAACCCCTTGGGGTTGGAATTTATTAAAATCCTTTCTTAGCGGATACCTACGTAATAACATCTACCTGCATGCAAAATTTCAGCCTGATCCGTCCAGTGGTTTGGGCTGTGCGTTGATAGATCACCATGTCAGTCAGTCACCTTTGAGTTTTATATATATAGATATCACATTGTGCATAATAATCCTTCAGGCCCCGCGCGAGCACCGGTGATCGCGACAACAATAGAATATAATAGCAATTCCTGGAAATTCCGACTGAAGTAATAAAGTGACTAAAAACTTTGTAACAAAGGTGAATCACTCAATAATCAATAAAATAAACAGAGTAATATTGTAATGTCCACAGCTGCCGTGCACGGTACAGCTTATTACATATTATTTATAATTATTATTATTGAACACAAGTAAAACACAATTTTAGGTGAACGCAGATTTGGCCGCACCGCACGCACCGCAGTCACCGCATTCGGAATTCTTTATATGAAGTTATAGGCAAGCTCGTATACCTACCCGCGCCGCAGTCTTCGCAACTTCTACATTCTTTATATGAAGAATTCCGAATGCGGCGACTGCGGTGCGTGCGGTGCGGCCAAATCTGCGTTCACCTTTACGTGCACTTTTTCCACAAAAAAAATCATGTGTTTAGTCTGTCAAGAAAGTCATGACAGGCGGGAAATTTTTTAAACGAAATAAAAATGAGAACTTTACTAATTAGAGATAAAAATGAGCAAGGTGACAATATTTGTAACAAAGAAAAAAATACACCTTAGAAGCGTCATTACGTTAGTAGTTTTATTCCTATAATAAATATTTTCTTTTTTTTTTCTGCCCATGGCGCAGGCTTTCTTTAGTCTTTTGGCCATACTGCCTAGTCTTCCGTAGAAAACATTTTTGGATAAAATATTAGGGTTAGCAGTATCGTACGACGAATGACGATATTTAAAGATAATAGGTATTATTATTCTACTAATGTAACAATTATTATTTAATTAGTCAGATCCATCTAATAATGATAAACTAATCTAAAGGCTGAAGGCTGATTTACATTGATACAGTAGCTGGCGCCAGCATCACTGGATTCCGTCGCTGGATCAGCACTGTATTGAAACATGTTTACATTGATACAGTGCTGATCCAGCGACGGAATCCAGTGATGCTGGGCCAGCTACTGTATCAATGTAAATCAGCCTTAGGGGGGTATAACATTATCATTTATATTGGATCATATTATATAGGATCTAATAAAAATGATCATTTGATCATATCTGCATATTACATTATCATTTATCATTGATCCTATTTTACGTCATATGTGGTTTCAATAGCCAACTTCATGTGGTTCTAATACCCCCCTTATGGGCGAAGCCAAACGAACGTAATTTGTGAGTCGTGAGCCGCAGAATTTCTGCCGGGCAGAATTTTTTTTCATACAAATCACGACTCACAAAATTACGCTCTTGTGAATCAAACAGGACTTTTGTATGAAACTGAACGCAGCAGAATTCTGCCTGGCAGAAATTCTGCGGCTCACGACTCACAAATTACGCTCGTTTGGCTTCGCCCTCAATGTTGTCCCGACAGTACAAATTATATTCATTATTGTGTCGAGACGATGTTACAACTTACACTTAGATACTAATCATCACAAGGAATGTTAGTTGTCTGGTCAGATAGAAACCAGAGTTAGTATCTGGACTTACCTTTGGACATCTAGCGCATACTATCTGTATGTAAATAGCTGTTGACTACGACTATCACCGAAAAGACGACGATACAAGATGAATATCTTCCCCATTTTCCAGTATTACTGCTCTTCTATTTGCAGCAGCGTGATTTTAACGTTCCTTGATAAATGGAATGTCCAAAAATAATTTTCAATTATTCCGAACAGTACCTACATTATACAATACTTCTTAGTGCGTTCAAACAAATCTAACTCTTCAGCTTTGTTATATTAATAGGTATAACTAGAAATCAAATCAATCAAAAAACTTATCACTTTTACATCAAAAATTTATTGAAAATTAAACACCAGCTGTTATGTACCTACACACTTGTCTCTGTAAACTTAAAGTACTCTTTAATATTAAAAATCCCTTAAAAACTAAAATATTAAAATTTGTTAAAAAATCGCAAGAACTTGCTTTGCTACACTTCATGAATTTTTCAAAAATTTCAAAAATTCAGGCTATGAACATGAAAATTTGTCGGTAACAATCTTAAGACTTAATTTCTGATCTTAAAAGCACTAAATGAGGGCTAGAAGGCTAGCTATACAATAAAATATATTGAATGTCACTGTATATTAACCACGCAATAAAGAAATAAAATGAGTTATTCCTAAATTGGTCAATGTTTAACTTTTCTTTACTAGATCAAAATGGACTAAAATGCAATATCTTTTGTAAGGTATGGTTGTAGCGTGATTGTAGCATAAAGTTAATGTTTGTAGCACAGACTTAAAAAAATACGGACGTTACCTTGTCTAATCCTGAGTGAAGCATAGTTATGCCACCCCATGTAGAATGTGTGCGTGTCATTGGCGCCGTCACTCAATGTACAATGACAGCGGGTTGTAGTACCTAGTTGCGTGTGTGAGTGTCGGTCATGTGTACAATAAACAAAATAATTGTCATACCTTGCATGCTTCATCTCTTTATAGTGTAATGATCCATCCATATTTTTTTACATCCATGGTTTGTAGGTATAAAAAATATTGTTGCCTTAGTATTTTTATTGCTTTAAAAAGCTTGTCAACATTGTTATGTACTTTATATCCTCTTTGGTCAAAATTCTATTGTTAACCTATCTAGGAAAACAGCTTGAAATTCCTCTCCAAATATAAAAGTTAAATTATAAATTACAAGCATGAATTATAAATTACCAGCAGGCAGCAACGTTTATTTCGGAAGCAAAGAGAAACAAATTCTGAGTTTCTTTTGTGATGTTACTGTGCCCCAACCAAAAAACCAGAACAATTTGTAAGAACCCCGCACTCTTACTCTATTTCTATGGCACCCTGTGGCTTTAATATCTTACTACTAAACCGTTAAGAAAAATAAAGATAAAAATTAAGAGGGGCTATTCCAAAAACATCAAATACAATGAAAGTGGCGGGCTTTTGGAATAGGCCCAAAGTAAAGCTAATAACTGCCTTAACTTTATTTTGGTACATATAAAAACTAGCATTACTAATACTCCTTTGTTTACTACCTAATTAAATAAACATACATTATATTTACAATCACATGTTTGCTTGAATAGATCTTAACCCATCAAGCCCCGCAAGGCCCAAGTGGGCCGCAATAACAAAAGATTTCCAAGAATTGGCGTTCTAAGGATTAAAATTATGTAAAAAAAACTGGAATGGTTAGTAATACCTATGCCAATTTAGTATTCCATACTCTGTTCAGATTTAATATAATAACTAAAAGTAAACAAAGAATTAAAGAATACCATACAATAAAGACATACAAAAAAAACTTGAAATTATTGTGCAAATGTAAAATAAAAATAAAATTAAATCTGACGATAAAAATTCTAGTCATTTTGAGTAAAGCATCTCCCAGACTGAGGCAGTCTTCGGTGGCGGTCGGTTGGATGGCTTGGCTGTGTGTGTTTGTGTCGTTCATAAAACTCTTAAGTTATACAACTAACCACCACCGCCACCGCAGGCCGCATCTGTCTGGGAGATGCTTAAAATTGAGTAAAATACATTCTCACATGAATCAAATCACTTGACAGTGAGACTAAACATAGTGGGAACAAAGCTACTGTATTAAAACTGTTAAGAGTATGAGAAGTAACCTGTAATTAAACCTATAGAGAGTAAAACTAGAAGCCTATTCTACCAGCTTATAACTAACTACTGTCTCCATTTTATGTAAATTAGTTGAGAATGATTTGAGCTGTACATTTTGTGCATTAGATATTACCACTGGCTCCGCCTCGGACCACTTTTCCGGAATATCACAGTCAGTCTGCGCATGCACCAGCACATCGAAAGAGCATCGACAGTCGAGGAAGGGTAAGTATGAAATGGTAGCCGCGACTTGTAACATCACATCTCGTATCTCCTGTTGTATCTTTTTCAAGTCTTTGCTGGACACCATTTCATTTTTTTCTTTTGAAAGTTCCGCATCCCCATCCTCATATTGTACTTTGAAATCCCAACATTCTAATACTTCTTTGTTGGCTACGTTGATTATGATGAGTGACATTTTTCTTACTTTTTTATTGACTATCCATTCTGAAAAATATAATCATATTTTTTGTATATTGGTAGGTTAATAGTTACATAATTTAAGTGTTACCTTGTCCTACAAATAAAACAATCCATATTTTAGAACCCTCAAGTCAAAGTATGAAATCCTTTCAATCTCTTTTAGCTTTTAGCTACCACTTTCGAGATTTTTCGAAAATAAAATTAATGTTGTTCGTCTTATCAAAATGTAGCTGCTCACAAAAAATTAGCTTTTTAGTAATTACAAACAAAATTGTTCTAGGGCTCCCTCACTATGTTTGTAGTCATAGTGAGTGAGCCCTAGAACAATTTATTTATTAATTTTTAAGGCATAAATTATTGGCATATATTTTAAATAAGTTTTTTGCACCCACCTTCACTTTGTGTCAATAGATTGGTAAGAAATGTTTTAATTTGAGCATCTTCTGATATTAACAATGTTATGCCATACTGTTGTTGTGCTTTGAAAGATTCTGGCGGGTACAATCCTCTTTGGAAAAGAACTGAATTGATGGCGAAATCTGAAAGAATCACATATCATTAAAAGCAACTAAGCAAAGTCACAAAGAAATATAAATTTCGGATAGGTAGATCAAAATCTTACTCAGATATTCGCATATAATTTGTGCTGATCCACGCAACGTGATTGAGTTTTTAGTTTGCTGCTGCGACATAATGATTGTTTTTAATGGTAGAAGAAGTATTAAATTATGAAAACAATCTATAGTTTTTGCGTGAATCGAATTATTTGCACTGAATTTGCACTACTTGCCGTTCTATTTTCAACTTTTGTGATGTAATGACCGGTGGACGAAATTCCCGAACAATAAAAAATTTGGGTTCCAACTTCCAAATTTAAACGTAGCAACTGTACCCAATCAGATACTCTGTGCAAGGTCGACTGTGATTGGCTGTAAAAAAGACCATAGAGAATATAAACTGCATGAGAAAAAAGACGAAGGAGTTTAAAATTGAAAGTTCAATTTTCATTTTGTGAAAATTATTTTGTAGCAACTAGCAACTCATACAAAAATTGTAAATTAAGTGGATTAATTAATGAAAAACGAAAGGTAAGCCATTGTAAAATGTAAATGTAACCGTAAATAATTGATAAATTGAAGCAAAACATAACTATGTCATACTTACCATGTTCTAATACAAAGTATGTCGTAGTATTATTTGCATATTTGTACAATAATTTACAACATAAACTAATATTGATGAATATGAAAAAGATAGATTATTATTTCATAGAAAATATTATAATGTATATCAGTATGCAGTTAATTTGGAAAATGTTAAAATGTGTATATTGTTTTATTGTAATAATACATAAGGTTGATAACATGAACGTAGAAAAAAAGGGTTGATAAGTATAAGTACATAATAATTTATGTAAACTGTATGTAAACTGTATGGAAATGTAGTAAATGAAAAATGTTTCATTAATTTCAGATTTTTAGGTCTCTATACTAGTTTGCAACATTTTAGTCTGCAAGCAATAGCTGTTATGGAGATTTTAGGAGGAGAAGGAAGGTATGGGGTTATGAGTGTTACGGCCACCAAGTAAAAATCCTCTGATCAAGACGTGAGGTGGTATGCAGCTGGCCTGAGCCCACGCGATAGATTTCAGCTGTCATATACAGGGTGTAACAAAACAAAGTAATGATACTTAAGTGTGTATGTATAAAGGTGCGCGTCCACTAGATCGGAATCGGAGCGTAGGTACGCAGCGGACGGATTTGTTGCTTTGTATTTATGGTATTGACTACTGTGAACTGCACTGGAAGTACTGGAACGTCATTCTGCGCCTGACAAAATATATATGACTACACGACGCGCCGTCCGCACGGTACGTCCCGATTCCGACCTAGTGGACGCGCAGCTTTAATCCCCTTTCTATATAAAGTTTACTGTATAAGCCAATCAAGTAGTTAGTAGAATAGCATAGACAGCTATTCTATTAAATTTATAAATAAAATACATAAAACTGTACTATAATATTATTAATAGAAATCAACAAAAGCTTGTGGATTAAATCTGTTTTATTGTTTAATTTACCTTATTAGCCTATTTATTTAGCTATGTACAATAATTTTTATTGAAATAAAACATTTAATTGAGCTCATTTCTTTTTTATTTTATTATTTTTAATTTTTGGTATGTTTAGAGTGAAAGGTTTTGCACTTAAAAATTTCTCGTTTAGTTTCAAATTAAAAAAATAATAATCGATGTTTATTTTTTTTCTTCTAAGTCCGACCTCTTGTTACACAGTTTACATCCTCTTTGGTAATGACCGACCAAGACTGTGACCGACAGTGACCGTTACTTCTTTTTTTTTACAAAAATCGTACTTGAAAATAAAGCAAAGATTTTTATCGGATTGCTAGTCCTAACTAGGATCCTAGAAAGAAGACACTTGTCCCAATTTAGGAACTAAATCAATCAGTGGTGACGACGCGGCGATTTTGGCCAGACGTCTTCTTAATGGCCTAGATTACACGGTCAATATTATCACGATTCTGATCAGATTCTGGTACACCTATAGAGGTGTACCAGAATCTGATGGCAAAAAGTGAGAAAATAAATTGACTCTAGTCTCTAGCAATACCGGAGTAATGAAATAAAACATTTTGATCCTTTTCTTTTAGCAGCTAATCTATGTATTAAACATGCAAATATAAAAATTTATCCAATGATTTAGGATATTTTTTGAAAACTTGCTGTCAAAAATTGCCATCAGATTCTGGTAGACCTATAGTATCACGGGATTCACAAATAGTACTGCGATGCTGCGATTCGGCCTATTACACCATCAATATTGTTACGTGCTAGGGTTCGTAGGATTCGGAGAGAAAGACCTGGTGACTCTTTTGAAGACTTTATTCACAAACACTAGCTCACACAAATCACTAAGTCCAAACACTAAGCACTAGATCCAAATCACTGAGCACTATCACTGTCCTAGGTCGTAGCCGAGTCGTAGGTTCACTATCACTCACTATTGATCACTTGTTTTCACTTGGAAGTAGAATAAACTGAATTGGCTTGTTTACCTGCGGCTATTTATATGGCCCGAGACGCTTTCTGGAACGTTCCATTCTGGATTGTACCTAATTCACGTAAACAAATAAGCAAGTAAACACATAAACAAGTGTGGGAACTTTCTAGCAGACTCGAGCATGTACCACCTAGCGCCATCTAGTTTCAAGTAGGGGATTTATGTGTAGTGTGTCCCCTAGATAAGTTTTACTGGTTCGACGCTAGATGGCTCTGTGTGTCCGTAACACTACTCCCCTCTTAGAGATGCTCGTCCCGAGCATCGTTGTTACTGCCCTGGTAACGCGCCACGTTGTCCCTACAACTCCTGGTCTGCGGTCCCTTCACATCAGCGCAAGAATTGCATTCGTGGCACCAATTTTGCACATCATCTCGCCAACGCAACCAGAAAAATCGTTCTCGCACTTTCCTTAGCATCCTCTTGACACCTAGATGACTCCCTGATACACCCTCATGTATCTTGCGGAGAGCATCTGGTACTCTCGCCCTTGGGACAATTATCTGAAAACAGAACTCTCTACCGTTAGCCCATTTCCGGTAGAGTATTCCGTTTTGAAGTATCAGACTGTCCTATTGCTCCCAGTACGCCTTAGTGACAGCGCCAGTGGGTGCAACCTCACTCCAGATTGGTTTTACGTCACCGCGTTTCTACCATGTGATGATGTGCCGAAGGTCGTCATCTTTTCTTGAGCCTTACTCATAGCATCATTTTCCGAGAGACCCAAAGTCTTTGTTCTTCCACTCCGTGCCTGGGAGGTAACAGTTATCGGGGCTCTCTCCACATTTTCCAATACTCGCCACCTAGTCCTGGATTCTATTCGTTTCCCTTTATCCCGGGCAGGGGACGAAACTGCTTGCTTCCTCAGCTCCTCTATCTGTTCCTCAATCCTTTCTATCCTTGCCATCTGGGTCTTCTTCTGCGGGCAGTTGAGCTGAAGATGGCCCCTCTCACCGCACTTATAGCACATAGCTTCAAATCTTTTCCTTGCAGGAACCCTAACCTCCCTAACTTCCGCAGCGACCTCGCGGATATTATGGGTCTGCTGTATGTCACGCCGAACAGCCTCGACTTCCAAGGCATGCGCCAATGCTTCCTTTAGCGAGGTGTGATAACGTAGCCTTACTGCAGATTTGATTCCGTCGACAAATGCTTGAACAATGTTCGTGTCAACCATCTTGGTGTCAGCTCCTGGGTATGCCTTCCTGACGAGTTTTTCAATTTCCAGCGCCCATTGTTGAAGTCCTTCTTCTGAGCGCTGGACTCTGTCACGCAGTTGGGCACGGAACACGTGCTCCAAGTGTCGCTCCCCGTATCTGGATTCCAGTGCCTCCATCAGGTCTTGGAACCCATTTCCCGTATGTGGCAGTGCCTCCAGGACCGACAAAGCTTGCCCTCTGAGTGCAGCTGTGAGAGCGGTCAGGCATTGCTCCTCCGTCCATCCGTTTGCGGTAGCAACAGTCTGGAATTGCCGATGGTAAGCGTTTCAAGAAGTAGTGCCATCGTACGGCGGCACCTTTACTCTTGGCCTTTGCGCCAGACCAGTGCCTCCACTAGACACCGCAACTCCCGTAGTTTCAAGACGCACTACTCTCTTCTGCAATTCAGTGAATCCGGTTTTAAAATTTTCCACAACCGACTCTAACCCGGTAACTCGTTCATTCATTACGTCGACCTCTTTTCGAAGCTTAGTCACCGTGTCACTGACATCCTTTATAGCCAAAGCGCCTTTTCTTGGAGGTCCTTTTGTTGCTCTTGAGACTCCTGCAAAGCGCCGAGCTTGCGATTTTGTGACTCCATAATTGCCCTTTGAGCCTGAATTAACTCAATTATGCCTTCCAATTGAAGAGCCATTTGATGGGCCGTAGAAACTACGGGCGTGGCAGGATAGATGGAGCTAATGGACGGGGCTTGAACAGGCGGGGCCCAGTGGGTGGGGCCAGTAGGCGTGGCCTGAATGGGCGTGGCCTGGTGGGCGGAGCCAGTGGGCGTGGCCACGCCCAAACTGGGCGGGGCCCGAGGGGCGTGGTCAGTGGGCGGAGCCTGGTGGGCGGGGACAGTGGGTGGGGCCTGCCCCACAGTGGGCGGAGTTTGGTCCCCAGTGGCTGTGGCCTCCGCAGCTCGCTGCGCCCTTGTCCTGACACTCCCCTTGATGTCCTCTCTCGAAGTCAGTGGCATCTCCAAATCTCACTTCCGACACCAGTTGTTACGTACTAGGGTTCGTAGGATTCGGAGAGAAAGACCTGGTGACTCTTTTGAAGACTTTATTCACAAACACTAGCTCACACAAATCACTAAGTCCAAACACTAAGCACTAGATCCAAATCACTGAGCACTATCACTGTCGTAGGTCGTAGCCGTAGGTTCACTATCATTCACTATTGATCACTTGTTTTCACTTCGAAGTCGATTAAACTGAATTGGCTTGTTTACCTGCGGCTATTTATATGGCCCAAGACGCGTTCTGGAACGTTCCATTCTGGATTGTACCTAATTCACATAAACGAATAAACAAGTAAACACGTAAACAAGTGTGGGAACTTTCTAGCAGACTCGAGCATGTACCACCTACCGCCATCTAGTTTCGAGTAGGGGATTTATGTGTAGTCGTCCCCTAGATAAGTTTTACTGGTTCGACGCTAGATGGCTCTGTGTGTCCGTAACAATATTATCACGGAATCGTGATAATATTGATGCGTGTAATCTGCGCCAATGGCTCTAGTTCTGTCAAAGCAACAAAAAATTGGTCTTCTCATAGGCCTAGATTACACGGTCAATATTATCACGATTCTAGTGTCACGGGATTCACAAATAGTACTGCGATACTGCGATTTGGCCTATTACACCATCAATATTATCACGGAATCGTGATAATATTGATGCGTGTAATCTGCGCCATAGGCTTAGCTGTTGGCTCAATGAAAATCACAATAAATAAAAGGCGAAAAAGATGTTTGAAAGAAGGTCTGGACCTCCCCTCTTTTTTTGACAGCGAAAAAACCATTAGCCCAAATACTGCCTGATTTCAATTCAACATATTTTCAGTTTTATTGAATTAGAGTTAGAACTTTTTGACTAAGAACATAAAAGTAAGCAATATATTTAGGTATATTACAATTTTTCTTCGATTCATGGTATATTTTATGAATAAAATTACTATAACGCAAATGGTGCGTTCAATGGCATTTCAACGGCGAATTTTGTTGGATGGTTTCATGCATGACGCAACACTACTATGTTCAAATTAGTAAATTTTACCAACTATTCGTTGTATTTATAATTAAATTGATACAAAATCTTTTACTAGCTGACCAGTTGCATTTTTCAATATTTAAAAAAAAATATTTCAAATAAGTAAGGTTTTAATTTATTTTTTAAGGATTTTATTTCAATTTTCAGTTTTTTTTTTTCAAAGAATGAAGGGGAGAAAGGACTTTGAATGAGGGATTTTCTTATCTATTTAATTTGATTGTCAAACAGTTTCCATTTTAGTAACTAGATGGCGTATGGGTAGACAACAATCGGTAATACAGGGAATACCATCATTAATTAGTACAAAACTGGGCAAAAGAATGTAAAACTTGCTACATTTTAATTTGAAAAAGACGCCATAATATTCCAATGACTAGGATAACAAAGTTATTACAACGATGTTTTAATTAAAACTCACGAAAGAAATAGTAGGGCTATTTCTTTCGTGAGTTTTAATTAAAACATCGTTGTAATAACTTTGTTATCCTAGTCATTGGAATATTATGGCGTCTTTTTCAAATTAAAATGTAGCAAGTTTTACATTCTTTTGCCCAGTTTTGTACTAATTAATGATATTTACACCAAAGTCACAGGAATTATACATTTTGGTTTTGACAACATCTTACCTGCACTTGTGCAAGTTAACGGGTATTTCATGGCTAATATTTTACCAATAATGAACATCAAAGACCCAAATAGCACATTTTGGGAAAAAATAATAAAAACCACACCAACAATAAAAAGTAGAAAAAGTTTGAAGGTGACATGCCCATGCCCATGACATGCCCGCCAAAACTCTTTCAGTTTGACAAGTATTTCATCTCAGTGTGTTCCTAAACTATTACCAGTATACTGGCCTAATCGCTTAGGCCAATGATCGCTTAGGATTAAGATATTTTGATTTATGCCACACTTGACAGTACACTGATATTTTTTAGAAACACAACCAATATGTATCCGAGATGCCAAGTGCCAACCTACAGATAATAATTTCAGATCGGTGGGGAACCAATAGAAAATCTAGAAGTGTCTATCGTCGCGCCGTCTGGTGGAGATTAAAAATAAGAAAACCTCTCATTACCAAAGGTAGCATGATAAGCATTAAGCGGTCCTTCGATCGGAGGTTCTAGGAATTCCCATTGTATTTTTTTGTTCTCGCTATCACCGGTGCTCGCGCGGGGCCTGAAGGATTAGAAAGAAACCTACCTGTATTTAAAAATTATTCAGCTACCCACTAATCACTATGTTGCATAAGTCATAAAGGGCCCCCGAGATGGTCAAACGGTTTGACTCAAACACGTAAATTTTGGTTTGACTCAAACCATTTTGATCGTTTACAAAGCTAGTTTGAACGGTTTGTCAAACATTTACGTGTTTGAAGCTCGTTTGATGAAATTTCATATTTTTGTTGTGTTTGACAAATTTTGTACTATTCTTTGAAGTACATTATTTTTAACCGACTAAAAAAGAGGAGGTTATCAATTCGACGCGTACGGTGTATGTATGTAATATTTCCAGAACTGCCCAGTTTTCGTATATGTTAGTCTATATCAGCATCTGAACAAATGTGCAAAAGGCGTATGAAGATTTTTGTATGGAGCCTGGCCGACCAACATGTCCGCCATTTTGATTTTTTTTTAATCGCATTCACGAATAATGAAATGAAAAATGGATAGCTAACATCAATACAAACAAAAAATAATCTTGGACAAAACCGCGTAAAGTGTCATATTTCGAAGATATAAGCTGCCAAAGTTTTACCATCTTATATATTCTTATATATAAAAATGGATTTTCAAATGTGTTAGTCGCGCTAAGACTCAAAAACGGCTGAACGGATTGGGCTGATATTTTAGTCTTAAAATATTCGTAGAAGTCCAAGGAAGGTTTTAAAGTGACACGAAGTTCACCTGGACAGCTAGTTGGAAATAAATATTTAAGATATTGCAACTCTAAGGCATGGTTATTCCAAGTGATTTCTCGTCTATGAAACAGTAGCCACTCTGTAACATGCCATCGCGAGTGTCTCATTATAGTACGAGATACGACTGCAAAATTGTGCAGGTATCGAGTACACGCTTAAAACCACATTTTTACAAATATTTATGATAAGGAGAACCTATTTCTACTGGGGTGCCAGTCCAAATGTGGCCGCAACTATTTTTAAATATTTTTAAAAAAATTGAGTTTGCGGGATAAAATGTTTTCATCGTGTATTGAAAGCAAACATGGTTCATTTCACGGCAATGAGTATAGAGATTTAGAAAAATCCGGTGTGCCGTTAGGTACCCGGCCGCAACTCTGTCGTAACCGCTTTGAACCTTCCGCTTTGAACTGTTACCGCCGCGCGTCATACATACGAAAATCTCCTCTCGGTTAGCCGATCGGCCCAAACTTCGCGATTAATCCAATAATTATCCGTATCCTCATGAACTCAGCTCAGTGATAGTGATTATAGACCAAGATGACAGTGTGACTATCAGCTCGTCTCATCTCAGCCGGCCGCCAGCACATCTCAATCACCAGGTATTTCCAACATTATATCCTTTCCTCCCCAATCAGCTCACATAACCGTCATAGGGCATCGCCCCTACAATGCCGCTGGTGGTATTTTAGAAGGAAGTGGCTAGCGTGTCTTTAGTGGTCGTTTAGCAATGTCCACTAAAATACCGTTGTCGGCATAATAAGGAGGAAATCGCTAGTATACCGCTAGTGGTATTTTACCTTGTACAACAAAAAAGAACAACTCAAATCGGACTTGTAGTTCCGGAGATATGCGAACACAAACATACAAACATACACTTTTGAAATTTGGCACATTTTTTCAGACACATTATTTACGTGGTAGAGCCATGCTTTGGCACGGACGGGCCGGCTCGATCCGAGAAATACCACGGGCTCACAGAAAACTGGCGTGAAACAGCGCTTGCGCTGTGTTTCGCCGAGTAAGTGAGTTTACCGGACGCCCAATTCCCTACTCTATTATCTTCCCTACCCTACCCTATTACTTTCCTTACCCTCCTCTACAGTGGCGGCGTAATGGCTGGTTTACACGTATTAAGTAGATAAGTAGTAAGTAACTAAATTCTAATTGTCATCTAGCTTAGGACTACTAAATTTTAACTTGCTACTTGCTACTAAATTTTGTGTTTACACGCAATTAACAACTTAAAATTAAGTTAAAATTTAGTTAAGTATAAGTACTTAATACATGTAAACCAGCCGTAAAGGGGAGGGCGGCAGGGGCGGTCTGCCCCGGGTGCCAAGTACCAAGGGGTGCCAACAGGGTGACAATTTTATAACATTTGGTGTTGTTCAAAGTTCAATCTAAGGGTTCTTACAGACGAACGGCACGTGTCGGCGGCACGTATCGGCGGCAGTCGACGGCAGTCGGCGGCACGTGTCGGCGGCAGTCGGCGGCAGTTGACGGCAGCCGTCGACAGTTTATAACGCTTGCAGTTGTGACGTAACGCGTAAAGGTAAGCGTCCACAGGTCGGTATAGTACGCAACGGACGTTTCGCATCAAACGGATATTTTTTCACAGTACGTCCGCTGAATCGGCAACGTACGGATTACCGTTTAGCCTAATAAATGAATGCTCACAATGGATTCAAAATTCAAAACCTTTGAAGTCTGTTGTCAAAACGTTTGAAGTGCGTTGTCTTGCGCGGTAGGCTAGTTATGATTAGTTGACCAAGAAATCTTGATAATAAGTGACATTAACTGAAATATTATGTGTACTGTGATTGGTTGAATACTTACTACATACAAACTCTTTCATAAGGATGTGACTACACACATTGAAACAGTCATTTGGAGGGGCGCGCCAAGTTATCGTAGTTGATCTCTACCTGTTAAGTTTAAACAACGTGTACAGTATGTACTCCCAAATTAATAAAACATGAAATTATTCGCTTATTGTCGTAATTACGGAAACACCGAATATAATATGAAACGTAAGAGTCCCGAACAATGCTTTTGCATTTTGCACCTTGTTCGAAAGAAATAGTTCGTTAGATATCTCATCTCATGATACGAATGAAAGTCTGTAAAATTATTGTAATCTTACAACAAAGTGTTCTGGAAACATGATAATTTTAGGAAAGGTCGTGGTAGGCCCCCTGCAAGCGTCATAAACTGTCAACGGCTGCCGTCGACTGCCGCCGGCACGTGCCGTCGTCTGCCATCGACTGCCACCGACACGTGCCGCCGACTGCCGTCGACTGCCGCCGACACGTGCCGTTCGTAAGTCTACGTCTGTAAGAACCCTAAGACTCTGCTTACTTCATATTGTCATTATTTTCATATTGTCCATCGAAAACGCCCTGAGTAAATTTTGATAATGTGATCGCATATTTTAGTGAAATAAAGGCACGTAAGCATGTTTAGTATTTGTCGTTTTATTTTGGGGGTGCTCAATAGAAAGTCGCCCCAGGTGCCAAGCCATGCTACGCTGCCACTGCTCCTCTACCCTATTACCCTATTTCCTCTTAAAAGGCCAGCAACGCACCTGCAGCTCTTCCGATGTTCCGAGTGTCCATGGGCGACGGAAGTTGCTTTCCATCAAGTGGCCCGTTTGCTCGTTTGCCCCTTTATTTCATAATTTGGTACATACTAATACATATATACGCGTCGAATTGATAACCTCATTTTTTTTAAGTCAGTTAAAAATATTGTAATGCTAAGCCTGAGCGGCTACTGCAGCGGCAGACTAAACACTATGCTTTATTTTACCGCCATCTGCATTGGTTTGTTAGCGCACTGCGCACATTAACTAAAATACCACTAGCGGCATACTAGCGATTTCGTCCTATGCCGACAACGGTATTTTAGTGGGCATCGCTAAACGACCACTAGCGGCACGCTAGCCACTTCCTTCTAAAATACCACTAGTGGCATACTACCTAGCGATTTCCTCCTTATTATGCCAACAACGGTATTTTAGCGGGCATCGCTAAACGACCGCTAGCGGCACGTTAGACACTTCCTTTCAGAAATATACTGTCAAAAACCATATCCCAAGCAGGGCTTCATAACGTTATCGAATAACAGAAAAAATATCGTTACGTACCGTTATTTTCATAATGGTAGCCAGATAACGTTATTTTTTTAACGATATCTAGTAAAATAACGTTATATTTACCGTTATTATTATAACGTTATTTTTTCGTTATGGCATAACAAAAAAATAACGTTATAATAATAACGGTAAATATAACGTTATTTTCTGGTATCAGGTATGCGATCGCGCACGGTGCACCAAATCTCACTCATATTTAAAATGTAATAAGCGTTCTCTGTGAAAATACAAAGAAAAAAATACACCTTAAAAGCGTGATTACGTTTAGAAAACTTTCCCGCCTGTCATGACTTTCTTGACGGACTATAACGTTATCAAAGAACATATATTTACCGTTATAAATCCTATATAACGTTATAACATTTACCGTTATTAAATACATTTATAACGTTATTTCTAGTATCGGTTAAATTTTCATAACGTTATCTATGCCCTTGAAGCAATAACGTTATGAAAAAATAACGTTATTTGAAGCCCTGATCCCAAGTAGTCTGTGTCAAAAATGTCAAACCCCTTGGTTTTGTATTTTGTACACGCTTGTTAATTTATAATTTCATCGTTTTATGCTAATTTTGTATTGTATCGCTAATGTTCGTGTACATTTTTGTCCTTTATACATTGTACTTTTAAATCATGGGTCGAACACAACGAAAACGCAAACTGAAGCAGGCGAATAAATTTTACACATGCAATAATGAGCAAGATTTAATAGCATTAAACTCCTGGCTCTCCAAGCACGATGTACGATACAGCAAGAAGCTCGTGATGGCCGTTTTTGACGATACGGGCAGAGGAGTACTCACAAAAAAGAAGATAAAAGCGGGGGAAGAATTGATGAGTTTACCCCTAAACCTTACCATTAATGTGACCAGTTTGCTAACAGACAGTGCATTTTGTGATATATTTACCAGCAACACAAGTGTTTGTTTACAAGATTACAAAAAATCAGTTCCATTTCAGTGTTTACTAGCATTTTATATATTGTTTTTGAAGTCACAAGGCCTAAGTTCCAAGTGGCACATATATTTAGAGAGTTTGCCAAAAGAATACACAGTTCCATATTTTTTACCTAGAGATATACAATCCCATCTACACAAAGAGATTTTATCTGTGATAGAAAATCAAAGGAATATTATTGATAAGTCATATAATATTTTTAAAGATATTTTATGTAGTTGTATTAGTGTCATACCTACTGTAAAAAGCTTTAAAGAATATCTTTCTATGTCTAAATATGAATGGGCGTACTTCACTGTGAACACTAGATGTGTTTTCATGGATTTAACAAATGTAGTTGATTTTAGAAACCTCTCTGACACTATATTAAGTTTAATAACTGATAATACAAAAATATCTTTATGCCCATACTTGGATATGATAAACCATGATAGAAATGCTAAGAATGAAACAAGACTCAAGATAAATAAAGATCTAAGCTTCACACCAGTATCCAAATTAGAGGAGGATACTTTTTCAGCTGTACGATTTTCAATTTACACAAAGAATTACTTTGAACCATTCTCACAAGTGTTTATTTGTTATGGTGACAGTCATAATTCAAAACTTATAACTGAGTATGGCTTCTTCCTATTCAACAATGAATTAGATTCTATAATGTTTGATTTTGATAAAATAGTGTACTATTTTAAAGAGAATGGAGTGTGTTTATCGTCTGATCAAACTGCATTTATTATAAATCATGGACTTAATAAAGATTTGTATATTGACTCAAAAGGGTTGAGTTTTAATTTCTATGGTTTACTCATGGCCGCTAAATATTATTATAAAGAAGATGTGAACATAAGTAAACTGATTTACACTGCTGCCGTGCAGGCTGACGACAGTGTTTTGACTGACTTCATTAAACCATTGGTTAGATGTGAATTAGATGATTTAAGGATTAGGATTAACAAATTAAATAGTTGTAGACAATGTGTGATTTTAGATAATTGTATAAACCTGTTGTGTCAATATGTTTGTATATTAGAAAAGTTTATATTGTGTTAAGTAGATCTTTTATATTTTGATGTTATAGTCTAATGGAATATGGAGTAAATGTATTTATTATGGTGGTATATTTGAACTGAATGTGAAAATAAAATAATAATACTTAATATTCAAAATCTTTTTTGTTAAATTACTACACGTGTTTTTTTTATTTTTTAGTTTAGTTTACATCAATATTTTTATCTGATGTCCATAATAATATTATAAAATATTGGAAAGTGTGTCTGTCTGTTGCCTCTTCACGCCCAAACCGGTGAACCGATTTTGCTGTTTGGCATGGTGATACATAATTTGAGTCCCGGGAAAGGACATAGGATACTTTTGTCCCGGGAAAATGTACGATTCCCGCGCGATAAACGAGTTTTGGTGCAACGGAGTTGCGGGCGTCATCCAGTATAAAATAATTATCGTGTCACAGTGTTTGTGCGCGAACTCCTCCAAAACGCCTCAACCGATTGATTGATCAACGATGAACGTACCTACATTCGTTTAATTTTCGTTAGGCCCGAGATTGAGAATAGGTTTTTAATGGTTTTTAATTTTATCATTGTGCAAAAATTTGATAATTTGACATGCGTGAAAAGAAATGTAGAAATGACGTCAGCAAAACGTCAAACTCAGCTGCTTGTCAGTTGTCAGTTCGCACTTCGCCATCACTTCGCAGTGCAAATAAAAAAAATAATGTCATTTGACTGTTGACACCACAGAGTACTTTTTTATATAGTTGACACTTGACAGTCCACCTTGACCATGGCGGCCGCGATATTATCGAAAAAGCGATACGATAAATTATTAAAATACTATTTAGAATATACAAAAGCTTTTTCTAATAATAAATCTTTAATACTAAATAAGTCTCAGCTAAATATTGTTTGCGAACAATGTGTAGCCACGAGTTATTTCAGGGTATACATTTCAGCATTTTTTCTTGTTATTTTTGGTATCTAAGTGTTTGTTTTTATAAATAAATCATCAAATTTTGTTTTAGTTTTACTCTTCGAATGCTTCAAATGCTCCAGGTGGCCAGGATACCGCAAAAAATGTTTTGGCGGCAGTTTTGGCTAACAAACCAAAAACTGGAAAAATTCCAGTGGGTGAGTCTTTGGCGAAGGATTTTCTTCAAAATGATTAGCATCTTCTTAATAATGAATAAATGTCGATAAAATATTGTAACAAGTACGCGGAATTGCGTAATTTTGCTATGACCTTGTGTCTTGAACTATTTTGTCACATGCTAATATTGACTAAGTATAGGTAATTGAAGACACCATTTAATTTTGTGATGTAATTTATGCTACATATAACGTAAACGAGTATAAATGTACTCTATATATTAAGCAATGTATTATGTAAATAAGCTTAACATTATGCTACTCTAACATAACGTTCAAGATTCGACCCCCGGTCTTCGGGGGGAGTGATGTGGCGGTACCCACAATTCGCCTAACATTCCTGCTTCGCGCTGTCGAAGTTTTCTGAGCGTGTTCTCCGGCCTGGCCGAGCATACTACCTCGATCGGTCGGAAGATCTTCCTTTGTGGCCACCACACATATACCAGACATGTATTTTTTTCTTTCATCTCCATAAAAGTTTTTGTTTGGCCACTAACTAATGTAATCACTTATATTCACAATCACATTGTCAATGAAGAAAGATAACATTTGTGGTTAAACTTTTGTCTTGTTAACAAATAGTAATTGATAAAAATGATTGCCTCATGTCAACGGTGACTGTTCCAATCATGATTCTACTGAGTTGTCACAGTTAGTTTCTAGTTGTCCAAAAAAGCTAACATGTTTCTTTGTTGTAGACTGTATTGTTTTTCTTATTTTATTACATGCCTTTTGTTATTAATGCCTGGTGGATTCAGCTCTCATTCCCTCGCACTCCGTTGTTGCCTGTTTCGTCCCCATTCACTTTACAACAGTCCCCTGTTACTTTGCTAGAATCCTATCGCTTTATCCTATCACCTTTCCTATAAATAGTCCTGACAGTCTCTCCTATCCCTAGGTATACAAAAGAGAGACTGCTTTCACCCAGGTGCATCTGTTTTGTCCCGTGAAGATATAAACCTGGGGGATGCAAAGCCGGTGAGCGGAGTGGACATGGTTAGAGGGATGATGGAGTATGTCTGGCCAAAAGTGAGTATGTTTCATGGTGAAATCTTACCAAGATAATCCATATGTTTACTGTGTAGGAGTTACTAGTATTGTTGACATCAAATCAAATTGTTCAAATTCGGTATTTATTTATTTATTTATTCTGAAAACTTACAGCTATTTAACAGGACAAAATTTAATTAATATTGCACAATATTCTTTTGAATCGCGTCAGCAATGATGCCTACTAAACTAACTTCGAAACTAGCCTGGAGAGTAGGACCTGTGTAGGAAATTTACTCAGGGATATAATGAATTCTAGCATATTTTAAAATTAAAAAACAGTGTTATAAACAAAATTTGATTCTATAAATGCCACTAAAAGCAATATGCAACTATTTTTGATGGGTTGTTCAATGTATTATCAGAGAATTAGACATAGCCCACTAATGTATGTCATATTATGCCTCTTTATACATATATATCTCTTTACTAGCGACCCGCCCCGGCGTCGCACAGGTATAAAATATATAGTCACTGAAAAAATTATTAAAATTGATAGCCTATGATCTACTATGATCCTTCACGTGGTCTACTTCTTATCTGTGCCAAATAACATAAAAATTGCTCCAGTAGTTCGCGAGATAAATTATCGAGATAAAATTAAGATAAATTTCAAATAATTTCCCCCATTTTTTCCACATTCTCCTATTAGTCTTAGCGTGATAAAATATAGCCTACAGCCTTCCTCAATAAATGGGCTATCTAACACTGAAATAATTTTTCAAATCGGACCAGTAGTCCCTGAGATTAGCGCGTTCAAGTTAGCCCTTTCAAATAATTTTCCCCGTTTTTTCCACATTTTCCTCTATTTCTTCGCTCCTATTAGTCTTAGCGTGATAAAATATAGCCTATAGCCTTTCTCGATAAATGGGCTATCTAACACTAAAAGAATCATCAAAATCTGTTGCGTAGTTTTAAAGATTAAAGGGAACAAAGGTATGTGATGGAAAAAAAAACGACTTTGTTTTATAATATGTATAGATATAGATACATCAAATTATATCTTTTCAGGACAATGAAATTATAAAGAACAGAGTAAAGTTATCCCTCACACTTCTGTTTGGAGCTAAAGTGATGAATGTGACGGTGCCGTTCCTATTCAAGTATGCGGTGGATGAGGTGAACCAGTTAACAACCACCCCAGCTGGTGATGCGTTGCTGGGTATGGCAACTGTGCCCCAAGCGTTGGGAACAACTGCTTTCAGTCTGTTGGTGGGCTGTAAGTATAAATCTAGTGCAGTGAGTGTGGCAAAGTGTGTCTACCGACCTTAATTACTTATCCAAAACGCATAGTGTCTCTGTACCAAATTTATTTGAATGTTGGATAAGCACGTTTATCTACACTCACTATAGTTGTTCTGTAACTTCGCTGCGCAAAATTCGCATTTATTTCATTGAAAAACTATTTCATGTATTTACTAATCCAAAACGTAAAGTATCTCTACCAAATTTAATTGGAATTGGTTCAGTGTTTTATGAGTGAAAAGGTAACAGACAGAAAAATACACCTTAACATAGATGATAAAAGGCCTGATTAAAATTAGTTATTGAATATTACAGATGGTATAGCCCGGGCCACAGCAGCAGGTTTCAATGAGTTGAGGAATGCAGTGTTTGCAAAGGTCGCCCAACATTCCATCAGGAAGCTAGCATGTAATGTCTTCATACATCTACATAACCTGGACTTGAGTTTCCATCTGGGGAGACAAACTGGGGCATTATCTAAGGTATGACTTGCATTTTGCAATAAGAAAAAAAAAATGTAGCTATGGTATAATAAATTAGCCTATAATTACATATAAACCTTTAATCTGAATGTGATCTTTTTACTTATATAGTTCTGTCTCGGATAATAATCTACAATCTAGTCTACACAATTAATCCTTCGATCGCGGATTCTTGGAAATATATTGTTATTCTATTGTTGTCGCGATCGCCGGTGTCCTTATGGTGGTTGATAGGTTAATTTGTAATAAGTAATTTAAAAATAATCAAAATCAATTTTAGCAATAGATGTCGCCACTAGTATGTAGATTGTATATACTAGCGACATCTAGAAACGGCACATGATCACATCATTAATTTTGAAATTGAAAGAGATGTGCCTCGCTCTGGTCGCGTGTGCAAAGCAGTCCAAACAGAGTCCTGAATGTGTTGGGTAGCAGGTGGGATTCCGTGTTGCTGAAGCATTGGGTGCAGCTCCATGCTCCGATAGCACGGTTCCCATATATTTAATTGTTGAATGTGATGTAATTCCAATTTATTCTCAATTTTTTACTAACACCAGATTAAGGACCTATTGTTGAAACTAACACTATGGATGAAAATCTGAAATAAATTATTTGAATTGAATTAAAATATTGTTTATTATTGTTTTACTGTGACAATTCCAGACGATAGATCGTGGTTCCCGCGCCATAAACTTCGTTCTATCCGCTATGGTGTTCAACGTAGTACCCACAATATTTGAGCTGACACTGGTATCTAGTATATTGGGACTGAAAGGTGGACTGGCCTTCGCTGGTGAGTGGTTACACACTTTGATTGAATAACTCCTTACCAATTACATATTTACACAGCTGATAAGTATACATGATCTGCTGTCTCTGTTTGATATATTAGATAAGTCACACGACAGAAGAATTCATGCAGCATAATCGTAAGAGTGTCGGTGCTTGGACAAATGAAACCATGTACAGCATTTTTCTAGTATTTTAGTGTGTGCGCAGTACACGAACACTTACACCTTTACTTTTATAAAAGTGATTTGTGACAGGATGATAGGGATATAACATATTCAGGTGAACGACATTCGACTTCTATGGTCTTAAATCTTAATCAAACTAATAAACTACATTTTTTGTTTAGTTGTTGTGGAGTCAAGAGTCACGCTCTAAATAACGTACAGTAATACGTTATTTAGAGCATGAGCGTAGTAGTCTAAATAACGTATAAATTGTAGTCCTGATTTTTCAATGTATATTTTTTAAATTTGCCATTGGCAACCTTATAATTTGTATGTTTGTAGGTGTGGCCTTTAGCTGTGTGGGCGTGTACACGGCGTATACGCTAGCGGTGACGCAGTGGCGTACGCAGTTCCGCGTGCTCATGAACCGAGCGGAAAACGATGCGGGCAATAAAGCCGTTGACTCGCTGATTAACTATGAGACTGTCAAGGTAATATCGACTATTGCTACAAAAGTATAAAAATCATTTACATTCAGTAGTCTTTTTAATTATGAGACTTTCATGGTAATATCTAATCTATTACATAAAGTTGTCAGCAGATGGCGCTGCACTTCTAGTAGCTGATGTATCTCGTAGTAATATAATTGAAATTTATTTAAATTTAATTCCCGTAAGATATCTTTTTTGAAAATGATGTTGTAATTTGTAATTAAAAAATGTATACATATAATATCGCAATATAAATCATAGTATTATATCCAAAAGTAAATCTAAAATGTTTTCCTATTACAGTATTTCAACAACGAGAAATACGAGGTGGCGAAATATGACGAGAGCCTCAAGAAATACGAGGACGCGTCGCTGAAGACCGCGTCTAGCCTCGCCTTGCTGAACTTCGGCCAGCACGCGATATTCAGCGCGGGACTCAGCGTCATCATGGTCATGGCCGCCAAGGAGATCGCTCAAGGTATATACGACGAGATCGCTCAAGGTATATAATACGACGAGAGCCTCAAGAAGTACGAGGACGCGTCGCTGAAGACCGCGTCCAGCCTCTTTCATTTTGTCAAAATAATCTGGCTAATGGCTGGGATTAACGTTATCCGGCTAAAATACAAAGGTTAATGTAATTAAATATTTACCTTTAAATTTTAAAGTATTTAAAAGTAAATCTATGAAGCATGCTTATGTCCCTACACTTTTCACGGTTTACGCACCAGTGGCGTCCCCTACCATACTAATAGCGCCCTCTATACTTAGTCTGGCCATAAATACTGTTACTAGTTAAAATAAACAAAATATTACATTTGAATTTAGATTCTGTAATTTTTATATGATTGTTTATTGTGTTTTATCGTTTTGGCGCCAATGTATTTTACAATATTTTGCGATACTGAAATGGAGTGGGGTGATCACAAGAACCAAATCGCTGTGATTGCATCACACAAAGTAGGTATGGAGTCCAATTTCATTTTTAAAACTCTCCATATGCTTGGTATTAGTAAAATGTTTATGTACCGGGCCATTAATAGGTACAATGAGACCTCCTCTGCTTGTGACAGAAAAAGATCTGGCCGTCCACGCAGTGTTCGTACGAAAAAGGTGATTAAAGCAGTAAGGGAAAGAATTTGAAAAAAAATCGGTTCGAAAGTAAAAGATTTTATCTCACGAGATAAATATGGCACCTAGAACCATGTCGCGTATTTTTAATGATGACTTAGGACTTTCAGCCTACAAGAGACGTACTGGTTATTTCCTAACTGATAATTTAAAAAAGAAAGGGTGGTAAAATTAAAACAACTACTGAAGCGGTACGCAAAAGGAGGTCACAAAAAATGTTTGTTTACGGATGAGATTTTTTTTTTACAATTAAGCAACATTTTAACAAACAAGATGGTTTTATTTATGCTTGAAGTTCTGAGGTTCAACATCAAGTTCAATAACCAAGAATGGTTCTTCCAACAAAGCTCGGCGCCGGGTCATAAAGCTCAGTCGGTTTGGTATTGGTTGGAAACGAACGTTTCGGACTTCATCAGAGCTGAAGACTGGTCGTCGTCTAGTCCCGATCTTAATCCACTGGATTATGATTTTTGGTCAGTTTTAGAGAGTATGGCTTGCTGTAAATGCCGTGATAATTTGGAGTCTCAACGACAATCCATACGACTGGCAGTGAAGAATTCTCCCATGGAAAGAGTCCGTGTTTCTAATGATAACTGGCCACAATGTTTATAAGACGTTATTGTAGCCAATGAAGGCAAATTTGAATAAGCTTTTAATATTTTAAATTGTTTTATATTTATGTATTAAACTAATACACTGTAAAAGTAACAAAATTTATTTGCAACAGAAAAAAAATATGTTTTTCTTTGTAACAGTATTTATGGCAAGACTAGGTAATTATTCCTTTACATATATTCCAGGCAATATGTCCGTCGGCGACCTAGTCATGGTGAACGGGCTGCTGTTCCAGCTGTCCGTCCCGCTGGGATTCCTGGGATCGGTGTACCGCGAGGTGCGACAGGCGCTCGTCGATATGCAGACCATGTTCACGCTGATGACGGTGCGATCGAGAGTTTCGGTAAGTATATCAGGTTAAATAATGTCACAGGTAAGCGTACATAGCCATAGGTAAATTTTCATTGCGACAGCCGACAGGTAAGGTTACATTGCGAATTGCGACAAGTAAGGTTACGTTGCGACAGGTAAACTACATTACATAATCGCTGTAGTCGTATGTGTAATATGCAAGGTTGTGGCGGAAACACTCAAAAGTCAAAACAGATTCTGAAGAAGACACCAATAAGACCTCTAAGCATTTATTCATAACATTACAATACACAGCTCTACATCACATTCTCACAAGTGACACAACCTTTCATATGTCATAATATATACGTTCAACATACCGCCCCCCCATGAATATATTTCTAGAATATATTCTTAACAATACTTTAAATCCTTATAATATACACGATACTTCACATCGACCATTCTGAACCATACCTATAGTATGCCTATAGCTCATATCACTTCTATAATTACTAAGCACTATTCCTTACCTTAATAATATAGTCTCAACTGGCTATTAAATTAGCCTTAACACAGACTGTAACTTAAAATCGTTAAGAAAAATAATATAAAAATAATATAATATAACATATTACTATACTCTATCATCTATACGTGTAATATCTGACCCTGTTTAAAACAGTAACTAAAAACTAACAACAATAACAAACAATCTTTAACCATATAAGAAACAATACAAATATACTAATACTCATATACACAACAATACTAAAATAATAAATAAATACTCTCTAGACAAAAACAAACTTTCAATCTCAATATCAAGTAATAATTCCTGGTTCCTTTACATTTTTATCTCTCCCTTTGTCTCGTGCGCAACGAGTACTCTCAGCTGGAATACAACCCGACAAGATCCAACCGAGATGCGTATTCTGGGCAGTCAACGTGTGTGATGGATCTCGGAGTATGCCATCAGTCAAAATAAGCGCATAGACGTCTGCGCCTAGCAACATGTTTACCTCACCGGCTTTTAAGCAGCGCGGGTCAGCAAGCTTCAAGGATGACAATTCAGGCCAGTTAATAATGTCGACACCATCAGTTCCGGAGGTTGGTGATAAATCGTTCAGAACATAGGCTTCGATATTACACGTGTATTTATCTGTAGTGGACTGTATCTGGAGTTCTACCTTGTGGTTAATTTGTATGTTCTGACTCTCACTCCCCACACCTGTCACATAAGACCTAATAACTGCACCGTTTTATCTGTTACAAACGACGCTTGGGAACCTTGATCGAGTGTTGCTCTTAAAGTCATACTCGCCTTCTTAGTATTAACTTCTACTATAGCTGTGGGTAGCAGTGCCTGGGCGACAGGCTTTTGTCCTATTAGGCTGTCCTCGTCCTCATTACTTGCCTGAGCTATCCTCTTATTTGAAAAATAGTACGACTCAGTGACTTCTTTCTCTCTATGCAAAAATGAGTGATGTCGACGATGACATTGATGGCACTTAATAGTATGTCTACATCTAGAGACCCTGTGAAAGGCGCTGAAACAATTGTAGCATAGTTTTTTATTTTTAATAAAGTAGAGTCTAGTATCAAAATCTTGCTTTTGAAACAATTGACACTGATCCAGCGTATGACTTTTTTGGCAGTACGGGCATACAATCGCGAATGCAAAGGCATGAGTCCTTCTCCTTTCATCGTGTATATTTCCCTATCTTAACTCTAAGAATTCTAATGCCCTAAATCTACTTTCCAAAAATTCATAAAATTCCATTAATAAAGGTAAATTCTCCAAGTTACTACTGATTCTTTGTTCCCATATCCTCTTTGATTCTCGATCTAACTTCTGTGACACCATGTAAATTATTAGTATATCCCACGTGGAAGTATCCAAATCTAAATTACATAAGGCACTCAAGCATTCTTTCGTTGTATCTAACAGCCTTTTTATTCCTTCGCTATCCTCAGAAGCCAGACTATTTTGATTAAACAAACGATTGAGTATATTATTTGCCACGTATCTTTTGTTATTGTACCTCTTCTTAACTATATTCCAACATATTTCATAATTTCCATCAGTGATTGCTACATTGCTAAATTTCTCGATCTTTGATAAATTGGAGTTTCGATGTATAAGCAAGTCAAATAAATTGTGAAAAGTGTACCATTCTGTATATTTTCCCGAGAAATTAGGAATCTATATTTTGGGCAAGTTCACAGCGGTAGGGACTACATCTGTAGTACATAAGAGACTCTCCTTTAATGCTGCCTTGTATTGCATATACTCCTCCTCTACTTCCTCAAATACTACGTCTCTAAAATACTCGCAATCATCTGAAAACTCTTGACTTCTCAGCAACTCGTAGTGATTCTTTTTGAACTGAGCCCATGTTTGTTCTAAGCCCTCGAGCCGTACATTTATATAGGCGCGCGTTCTATTCTTAGATCATCTAAGAATTTTAAACTTAGAGTAATCCGTTGCAATCTGTGTCTGAAGATCCTTTTGTACTCTTATAGACCCTTCCATAGTCGCAAAATTGTTCGTACCTTTGCTTATCGGTTGTCAAGGCAACTGGTCACAAATTCTCAATGATTTTATTCCGATTTTACTCTCACCAAAAGTTACCTATTGCTATTTCTCCATATTTCTGCTGGCTCTTCTATAATATCCGGCTACTCGATGGACCATGAAGAAGACACCAATAAGACCTCTAAGCATTTATTCATAACATTGCAATACACAGCTCTACATCACACTCTCACAAGTGACACAACCTTTCATACGTCATAATATATACGTTCAACAGATTCTTTTATTGATGTTACGCTCAAAGACCGAAATCGCTCAATGAGCGAAAAAATGGCTTACAACGCGTTGTGGTCACAGTGAAACAGCCACGACGCGAAATTTGCGTTGTGGCTCTAATGAAAACGGCCACGACGCGTTCTGTCAATCACAAAAAGTCCATAACGCGAAATTCGTGTCGTGGCTGATATGCTATTCGTTTTTCTTGATCTGTTTCACTGTGACCACAACGCGTTGTGAGCCTCTTTTTCGCTCATTGAGCGATTTCGGTCTTTGAGCGTAGCATTGATATTGGATATTGGCTTTGACAGTTGTTGTTTTGACTAATATAACGGCCTGTTAAATATCTAACGGACCTCCACAGCAGGAATTAAATGTAACACCGTGTTAGGTGATTTGACATGACATTAGCGCATGGTGAACGCTCGATTTGAGGCGTGGATGCGCCGCAAGAAGAAACCCCTCACCTTCCGCCTTACACAGGTTCTCACCGGGCACGGGTGCTTCGGTGAGTACCTGTGTAGGGTTGCCAGGAGAGAGCCAACGCCAGCCTGCCATGAATGTGGCGCTGCGGAGGACACGGCCCAGCATACCCTTGAGGTGTGCGATTGTTGGGCCGTGCAGCGCCACGATCTCGTGGCAGTGCTGGGTGGAGACTCGCTTCCGAGCATGGTACGCTGCATGCTCGAGAGCGATGAGGCCTGACAGGCGGCGGTTTCTTTCTGTGAAACCGTCCTTTCACAGAAAGAGGCCGCAGAGCGGAACAGAGAGGATGATCCATCCTCTGTTCCGCTCCGCCGGCGTAGGACGGGAGTGCGGAGGCGTCGCTATGCGAACCTCCAATAACTTCCGTCCCACGGGGCTCCGGGTCAGGATGGGAACCTGCCCGGCTTAGCTAGTCCCGGCGCCGAGGGGAACGCTTTAGTTTGCCTAAGCGTTCCCTAACTTGGTGGAAGTCCGGTCCCTTGTGAGGTAGACCGGCCGGTCGTGGAGGGAGTCCTGTGTTAGACAGATCCAGGATATCCCTCCGTATACGGCTGAAGGCAAACCGCAGGTGGTTTTAGTGGGTAAACCCGACGTCGGGAGTCCCACATACCCCCGGGGTGCTTCAGCTTAGCTGAGGCACATCCCCAACCCGGGGCACCCATAAAGGGTTTCCCCTGCGTATCAAAAAAAAAAAAAATGGTGAACGCTCGATAGCTCTAACAGGCTGTTAACTGATTTAATAAGCCATTATTTATTTAACATTGCTTGATGAAACTTGACCTTAAGTTCCAATAACATAATATAGTAAGGTTACATTACCACGAGTAAAGATAATGCCACAGGTAAAGTTACTTGGTCGCTGTAGTAGCTTGTATTCTTACACTAGCGACCCGCCCAGGCGTCGCACGGGTATAAAATATATAGCCACTGAAAAAATGATCAAAATCGATAGCCTATGATCCTTCACATGGTCTACTTCTTATCTGTGCCAAATAACACAAAAATCGCTCCAGTAGTTCGCGACATAAATCGTTTCAAATAATTTTCCCCGTTTTTTTCCACATTCTCCTATTAGTCTTAGCGTGATAAAATATAGCCTTCCTCAATAAATGGGCTATCTAACACTGAAATAATTTTTCAAATCGGACCAGTAGTTCCTGAAATTAGCGCGTTCAAGTTAGCTCTTTCAAATAAATTTCCCCGTTTTTTCCACATTTTTCTCTATTTCTTCGCTCCTATTAGTCATAAAATATAGCCTATAACCATCCTCGATATATGGGCTATCTAACACTGAAAGAATCATCAAAATCTGTTGCGTAGTTTTAAAGATTAAAGGGAACAAAGGGACATGAGGGAAAAAAGAGCGACTTTGTTTTATAATAAGTATAGATAATACATTGCCACGGGTAAATTATTGACTTAGCATTTGTCAACTCACATCACTACTACAGGAAAATATACATATCTTTATATTTACCATTGTGTTACCACAAGTATACAAGAATATACGAGACAAATAGTTGTATAAAAACCTTTTTATTTATCAAATCCAGGAGAAAATGGCCGCGCTGGCGCTCCACATCACGCCAACCACCGCCAACATCGAGTTTCGCGACGTAAGCTTCAAGTACGTGAATGGCAAGCCGATATTCAACAACCTAAGCTTCAGCATACCGGCCGGCAAGAAGATCGGCATTGTGGGCGGGTCGGGTAGCGGGTGAGTGTAACTTTAACATATTTAAACAATTGATATGCTACAGCTTCACTTGTTGATTTTTTTATTTATTTTATTTATAAGTACAACATATAAATACAGTATAGTTTTGATAAAAAAAATATAATAATTTTGCACATAAAGAAGGCAATAGCTTGAATGTGTCATTAGACTCATTAGTACATAATAGTATTATATGAAAACAACAGAACAAAAATAAGTAGTAATTAAATGAACATAGAAAATTATTATTAGTCCCATTACACATTCCCATGTCTGCTTCTGTTGTAAGCCAACGATAGCGGTAACCGACCACGAAAAGCCCTTTACATAAATAATATGATATCAGGGGTGTATCATGATAACACAGAACATGGTAAAATCGTCATTACATAGCTCAACCGGTATTACTTACTCATACACAACATTACTTGTTACAGTAAATCAACAATGGTCCGTCTCCTGTACCGATTCTTCGAGCCACAGTCTGGTCAGATACTGATCGGCGGACAGGATATCCGGGAAGTTGATCTACTGAGTCTGAGGAAAGCCATCGCTATTGTGCCACAGGTAAAGTTACATTATCGCTAAAATGCCACAGGTAAAGTTACATTATTGATATAGCAGCGCCATAGGTAAACTTACATCATCGCTATAGTGCCACAGGTAAAGACACATTATGGCTATAGTGCCACAGGTAAATAAAGTACCATTTATCGCTATATAGTCATGCCACAGGCACACCTACATTATCCCTAAGTACCAACTTTTTAGACTGCAGGCACGTTTGAAAATTTGAATTGATATAGTGCGTTTCATCGAATAGTTCCTTTGCCGTCATGTTGGCATTCCTGTCTGTCAAAATGTAAACAAGGTTGACATGTTCTGCGAGTTTTCATAATTTTACTGTGATTTCGTGAGAATATCATGCCGAAAACATTAAAGAGTGGTGGTGCTAAGAGTGAAAGAGTTTTGTGAACGTGAAAAACGTAACTAGGCCCCAATAATTCCATTAAGGGGCTATATCGAAAGTAATTTTACCGCAAGGGCAATTTTATACTTAATTTGTATCGTCGTGAATACGCTGCGGCCAGAAGCCATCGGCTCGCTCGGAAAACATGCGAAAAAACGTAATTATAACCATTTAAAAAATAACTACGAGCATTTAAGCAAAATGCTTCTATACGATTTTGAGTTGCAAAGGTGTCTATCAATTAGACTAATTTCCTACAATACATCTATTTTCGTTTAAAAATAATCTTCAAATTTCGTATTTTTAAGAGCCCGTCCTCTCTTTTCTACTGCTCTCTTCACACTCACGCCCGTCTTTCATATGCCAGGTGAAAAAGGATTAAGGAAAGTAATTCCAACACTTTATAGACGATTTTCTCAACAGTACATTGTATTTTTTTCATACCGTTAAGACGTCAATACAATCCATAAAAAGGTGATATTCTAAACCTTTTACAGCAAAAATCACAAAACTGTCGTGGGTTTGAGTCGGATTATTTAAAGATACTTAAAAAAAAAAAAACTAGCTCCAACACTATATTATAATTGAAATGATCGTACATGTTGTGCATTAAAACTTATAGAAATACTGTATTTTAACTGTTAAATCACGTCTGTTAAATGAGCGAAATCGGCAAAATTTAGTCTACGGACTCTTAAGAGGTCATTTCGAAAATTAAATGTATCGAGGCAAAATACATTAATCGTGTTTCTAGTTCTTCTCAAACCTAGATAAGGCTATGAAGATATTATGTATATCTCATTACCAGATTTGTAACATTTCCGAGGGTCCTATAGTATTACGTCAAAAAGGACAGTTTTTCAATATAGCGCCTTAAACTCGGGTTGCCGCCATTACGGCTTAGTGAAATAGGGCTACAAGTGTCAGTTTAATCACCCTTAAACACAGTAAAACTTATGAATACGTGCAGAGCGTGTCTACCGTGTTTACGTTATTAACAGAGAATGCCAACATGATGGCAAAGGAACTATTTGATGAAACGCACTTCTAGTAACGAAAACTACATACACGCGAACGAAGGCGCGGGTAAAAGCTAGTAAAATAATATTATCAGGGCGAGCGAAGCGAGCCCTAGTACTTCTCACAACCTGTACATTTTGTGGTACACTTTACGGACAAACTATCACGCCTATTGATTTGTGCTATAGCATAGTATTTACATGTAAATGTGTTATCATCAGTCAGTGAAGGTGTGATGACGCGAGCCCTCACAAAGCTCGGCTTTTAGCTAGTAAATGCGAAAGTGACTTTGCTGGTTACGCCTTCACACATAAAGTACTGAGCGGATCATCATAAAATTTTCATAGGTACACGTTGTCTGGAACTCTGAAGTATGGAGAAGGACATAGGGTACCTTTTATCCCGGGAAAAAGAACGGTCCCCGAGGGATAGACGTTAACGTAGGCAGAGCCGCGGGCGAAAGCTGTTAGAATTATGTACAATTTTCTTAAGTGCATTTTGTGATAACAAATTATCTACCCTAATTTAAGGTAGCACAGTAAGGGTAATGTGGCAACATTAATTTGCATTAGTGCCAACATGACGGCAAAGGAACTATTTGATGAAACGCACTATACAGCTATGCTAGGATATCTCATCCACAGAGTCAGTATACAATATTCCACTTCTTTACCACTTACCTCATGAATATAACTCAAGTAATAAATTATTTTATTCCAGGACTGCGTGTTATTCCACGACACGATCTACCACAACCTGCACTACGGGGACCTCGCCGCCACCGCCGATGACGTGTACCGCGCCAGCCGCATGGCCGAGCTGCACGACTCCGTCGTCACCTGGCCCAAGGTAGAACCTCACTAGTGTGTCTGTCTCTCTGTCTGTCTGTCTGTCCTCGACATGATCTGTTTCAGTCAAGTAAACGCACAACATGTCACAGGTAAACTCACATCATTGTTGTAGTGCCGCAGATAAATTTACATTATCACTGTAGTGCCACAGGTAAACTTACATTATCACTGTAGTGCCGTAAATAGGGCGGTGCCACCGGTGCCCAGGCACAGGGCGCAGACTCTGGGGGGCGCAAGAATGGCCAGACCGGGGAGGCCTATACAAGCATTGCTCTGGGTATCTATAATATCTAAAAAAACAAGGGCGCAGTTATGGAAGCTCGCACAGGGCGCAAAAAAGGCTTTATTTATTTATTTATTTATTTATAATTTATGTAGTGCCACAGGTAAACTTTCAGTATCACTGTAGTGCCACAGGTAAACTTACATTACCACTGTAGTGCCACAGGTAAACTTACAGTATCACTGTAGTGCCACAGGTAAACTTACAGTATCACTGTAGTGCCACAGGTAAACTTACAGTATCACTGTAGTGCCACAGGTAAACTTACAGTATCACTGTAGTGCCACAGGTAAACTTACATTATCACTGTAGTGCCACAGGTAAACTTACAGTATCACTGTAGTGCCACAGGTAAACTTACAGTATCACTGTAGTGCCACAGATATACTTACATTATCACTGTAGTGCCACAGGTAAACTTACATTATCACTGTAGTGCCACAGGTAAACTTACAGTATCACTGTAGTGCCATAGGTAAACTTACATTATCACTGTAGTGCCACAGGTAAACTTACAGTATCACTGTAGTGCCACAGGTAAAATTACAAGTAAATATACTCAATACTGCATAGACAACATAAAAACTTCTTAATAAATAAAAAAATAAAGTAATCTTAAACTTTAGTAGCTTAGAATTCACTTTAAAAATTACAATGTAATTATAAAACATCGGCGCCGCCATTAGCGATATATTACGCCTCTAGTACACCGAACGAACTGCGAAACAGCGGCAAACTGATTTACTGTCTCATCCGCTACACGACATTGCGTTATATTGCATCTCGCTCTATTATAGTTTCGCATTGGTTTCACAGATATTTCGCATTTCGCAGCGTCGAGGTCGGTGGCCTAGAGGGGTTAATTTAATTCCATTCTTTAATCACACCTCCCTCTCCATTCCAGGGCTACTCAACGCAAGTCGGTGAGCGCGGTCTCAAGTTATCTGGCGGTGAGAAGCAGCGAGTGGCGATAGCGCGCGCCATACTGAAAGACTCGCCGATTGTTGTCTTCGATGAAGCCACGTCGAGCTTGGACTCGCTTACTGAGCACGTGAGTAGTCTTAATCATAAAGTTAATATACCTAGCGGAGTAGAGAAACAAAGGTCTGATCAAGCGTGGTAAAAATATTATCTTAAAGCCGCCAGTCCACCGCAGATTAATCTCCTAGAAAGATGCTTGTGTAAGTGCATACGTAAAAATTTTTACACACAGAGTACATACGTAAATCGATTTCTGTTTCGATCGACAGCTCGAGATTGTTGCTCTATTATATGCCGCTAGGTATATTAACTTTCTGCCGCACTTAGAGTGGAACATAAATAATTACTTATACAGGGTGCAATTAAACCTTCCTGCCAAATTTTTTCCAGGGCTTAGGTATCATTAGGAGAGTCCATTTAACAAAAAAAAAAAAATTAGGTGTTATTTTTTTCAATGACATATTTTATCCCATTTAAAATCGTTGCAGAATGGTCGCTCGCGGCGCGAGGGAATGATCGGGGGTAACGCGGGGGAAGGCGCGCGCGCGCGGGCATGTCACGCGCGGCCGACGCATCGTGTCCATTAATTGTAGTGTTTTTTAGGATAACTTTCGGAAGCTATTTCTCAACATTTTAGTACTGAGTGATTATAAAAGAAAAAAATACGGGTATTTTTATTTTTAACAAGGATCAATATATCAAAATTTGGCAGGAAGGTTTAATTGCACCCTGTATAAATTAATTTAAAATTTTGACATAAGCCTCATACATTATCTGTTAAAATCTTCATTAAATTTAAGGTTAATCGTCATTAAATTGAGTATGGAGGAGTTTGATGGAAAATGAATGGAAATTATGTGAAAATCTTAATTTACTTTAAGTTAGTTTTAATGAATGTTTGTGTATTGTACTAAACTCAAATTTCTTTTTAACACGCTTTTATTAGCTTTGGCTGTACGTAACGATTCCGTTACATACATACAGACGCTTTGAGCTTGATTTTTTACCTATCTCCAGTAACTGTAGATGTCTATTGTGACTGTAGTCTAATTAATTCGAAACTTTGCATACATATTAAGAGCTAATTACAATGCAATAATTTGTTAAACTTAAAAAAGCGTCTTGGAACGAAGTTCCTTATCGCGCGTAACGAGTTGCGAAAGGAGACGGAACGACGCTAAGGATGCGTTTCCACTGAAGCGGAGCGGAGCTTAGTGGTGCCCGAATTGACCAATCGTGCTACTCCAGCGGAATGACAGCGAAGCAGAGCGAAGATTTCGAGCATGGTGATTGGTCAATTCGACACCGCTAAGCTCCGCTCCGCGTAAGTGGAAACGCGGCCTAATTGACCTCGACACTTTTTTTAGTACCTGCGAAGTAGGGACAGATGGCGCTGATAAGTATATTGAGTGGTACTTAGTATTCCTGTGCGTCAACTAGATGGCGTTTTTGAGAATAAACAGTGACATCTACCGGACGTTTAAATAAATTTTGTTACGATTCCACAAGTGTCGTTATTAGTATTCCTGGGCGTCAATAGATGGCGTTTTTAATAACTTCGTTCCATCTGGGTGTCCCTTGACACCTCTCAAGTTTTTTAATTTTTTTTAAATTATAATTTATTCATTTTCAGGCGATTCTCCAAGCGCTCAAAGCGGCGACTGTCGGCAAGACATCAATCTGCATTGCCCACCGACTGTCAACAGTTGCTGATGCAGATGAAGTGTTAGTTTTAGAGCATGGCAACATTAGCGAGCGAGGCAATCATCATCAGCTCCTAGCCAACCCGCAGTCTCTGTACTCGAGGCTATGGGCCAAGCAGAACCAGAGTGGTGTTCCTACGCCGTAGTCACAGAGGATATATATAGGACATAATATGACAGCTAGAAGCTGCACTAGCACGGGAATTGTCAATCTAGAAGACATAGATAAAGACAAGAAATAACTATAGTTTGTTGGATAATAGTTTCTGTTTTTAAGTAAATAAGGTCGTAGATTCATCGACAACAGAAATAGTTTTTAATGTAAGTTTTTCGAGCAACTATTACGACCTATTGTTTTGCGAGCTCGGATTTATAAACATTTTATAAAGTGTTACACAATTTGTCTAGCACTTTGGCGATGAAATAAAATAACATTGACAAATAAATCGACGACCTTATTTACTTTGACCATAGATTAATAAATATACTTTGACGTATAGTCGTCTGTCAAGAAAGTAAAGAAATTAAAAAGTGGCAACATCGTAGTCCCTTTTTTCTTAGATTGATATGAAAGGGATGACACTACGATGCTACCACTTTCTAATTTCTTCACTTTCTTGACAGACTATAGGATCTTTTATCAAAAAAACTATAGTTGTATTTTGTCTACGATGATCGGAAACTTTCAATCCCCGTGCTAAGCAGTAAGCATGCAGGAGAACTATGTTGACTTGTTGATATTGGATTGACAACTTGACATTTGTAGTATTCACAAGGATCTGACGTTTTGGCTAAGATCAGATAACGCTATAGGCCTTACCAATATTTGCTGCAAGCGACTACGACCGATTTTTTTTAAAATAAAATGCTACTAATGTAGCACTGATAATTCAGTCGCGGTCGCTTAAAATTTCTAGAATGTATCTTCCAGAAACATTTTTTTGAGAGTACACACATGTTAAAGAGCGAGACAGGTGTATGTTATTATTGCATATTTTTTTTTTTCTTCTTGTCTTGTCTTGAATTCTAATGACAAAGGCGAAGTCATAACGAGACTAAATGCGAATTTACTCTAATTTTCTTTTGCTTTTTAAAACAGACATTGTAATAGTTTCTAAATGCCGCCATGGTCAAATGAAAAATTTATTGCCAGCAAAAAGAAGTGAAAATAGTTGTGTGATGCTATTACATGATACTAGATAATTTCCACATGTTAATAATTTTATTTTTGTAAATAGTGTTATTTTTTAATATTGTGAACATGAACGTATAAAAAAAGGCGGACGGAGTCTTATTATACACAGAACTGTGTCTTCAGAGTCGGCCACGCACACATTCTTACGTCCGTCAAATAGTATGGAATAGGTGTGCGTGCGGACCGTGTACGTGCAGTCAGCTGGCTGACTCTGAAGGATACAGTTTTGTGTATTGTTGGACTCCGTCCGCCTTTTTTTATACGTCCATGATTGTGTATGTAAATTTACGTATGAAATATAATATATTCGTATGTTCTTGTATGCTCTTAAATTAGAGCCGCCTGTACGTAAGTACAGTAAAAGTAATTTTACGGCTGTTTATATAATATTATGTAACCAAAAAAAATAACCTCAAGGTGAGACCGTCAGTGACACTATGCGGCAACGACACAACGCGACCTTTTACGTTCAATAGAACTGATGTTTTACTAACATGAATCTGACGTTTTACAAACGTAAATCTAACGTTTAACAAAGGTGAAAAATGACGTTTTAAGGTCAAACCCCGAGACAATCAAACGGTTTGATTCAAACCTTACGTGTTTGATGACGGTTTGAACAGTTGTCAAATGGCATTGCGCAGTTTGGTTTTGGTACACCACCATAATTAGACTTGTACGATGCAGAAAAGATGCTCCCGAACTTCAAAAACCAGTACTAAACTAAGCAGAGTTTGACAAACGCGTCGGAACACGATCAAATGGCGTGTCAAACACAACAAAAATATGAAATTTCATCAAACAAGCTTCAAACACGTACAATATGTTTGACAAACCGTTCAAACTAGCTTTGTAAACGATCAAAATGGTTTGAGTCAAACAAAAATTCACGTGTTTGAATCAAACCGTTTGACCGTCTCGGGGGCCCTTTACAAACGTGAATCTGACGTTTCACAAACGTCAGTTGTGTGTTTATAGTGTCGCGTCGTGTCGTGTAGTGTCAAGTGTGGTCTCGCCGTTACTGATAAAATATTTACACGGCTAAAACAATGTCTTCTTGTCTTTGTCGCGAATATTGGAAACGTCATTTTACTAATGCTAAGTACTCGTCATACGGTTTTGCTCGATCGAGCAATAACGTCAAAAAAACCTGCGGCTCGGGCTATCGTCCACACATTCGGCATTGCTCGATAGTTTTATTCTAAATCGATATATTTCATTCCATCAATCCGGCTCGATCCGGTTCCATCAATCCTTCGAGCGGCTCGATGCGAGCCTTCGAGCTGTCAAGTTTTGCGGTCCACACAGCAATTATTACTCGATTTGGAGTAAAACTATCGAGCAAAACCGTATGTCAGTACATACAGTAGCATAAGAGAAATCTTGAATAGTATGAGCTGTGGAAATATTTTCGTCACCAGATGCAAAATATTCGAAATAATAAGGCAAAATTATGGAATGTTACAAAGTATAATGTTGAGTTTATTGAATATTGTGTACAGTGCGTTGTAAGTAAATAATATATTTTTTAATGCTGTGTTTTATTTTAAACGACATAATATTGAAATCTATACTATATTACAAATCGGAAGAGTTAGTTAGTTTGTTTGTTTGTTTGGACGCGCTAATCTCAGGAACTTCTGGTCCCATTTGAAAAAATCTTTCAATGTTAGATAGTTCACTTATCGAGGAAGGCTATAGGTTATATTTTATCGCGCTATGACATAGGAGCGAAGAAATAGAGGATAATGTGGAAAAAACTGGGGGAAATTATTTGAAAGGGCTTATTTGAACGCGCTAATCTCAGGAACTACTGGCACGATTTGAAAAATTCTTTCAGTGTTAGATAGCCCATTTATCGAGGAAGGCTATATAATATATTATTTGTGGACCAATTTGTCTGTGAAATATTATCTAATTTAGCGACCCGCCCCGGCGTCGCACGTGTATAAATATATAGCCACTGAAAAAATGATCAAAATCGATATCCTATGATCCTTCACGTGGTCTACTTCTTATCTGTGCCAATAACAGAAAAATTGCTCCAGTAGTTCGCGAGATAAGCCCTTTCAAATAATTTCCCCCGTTTTTCCACATTCTCCTATTAGTCTTAGGGTGATAAAATATGGCCTATAGCCTTCCTCGACAAATGGGCTATCTAACACTGAAAGAATTTGTCAAATCGGACCAGTAGTTCCTGAGATTAGCGCGTTCAAGTTAGCCCTTTCAAATAATTTTCCCCGTTTTTTCCACATTTTCCTCTATTTCTTCGCTCCTATTAGACTTAACGTGATAAAATTTCTTTTTTTGCTTTTTTTCTTCGGCTCGGTTAACTTGTGCGGTTGTACTTAGTTCAGCTCCGTAATAAAAATACGAAAAAGTGATTTCTCCTGGCAGAAGTTCCAAACTTTTGTGCCTATGTAATATTTAAGACTGTGAAGTGTGTGTTGCAAATAATTACCGGCTTCGATCGGCACCAATAACACTGTAATAATCAACTTTATCTCCGATTATCACCATAATAATTAGTTGAACAAAGCAATTTGAGGGTAAGAAGAGAAAAATAAAGATCAATAAACTCAAGAAATCTGAATTACTTCAAGCAGCGCCATCTCTACTTGGGACACAAAAACCATAACAGTTCACTACTACCACAGATTATATTATAAAAGTTCTGACTAAACCACCAACTAGCGCCATCTATTGTTGGGTCGATGAAACAAGTTATCCGACAATTTTAACTCGAACAATTTTTGGTTTTTGTGAAGACCCTTAAACCCTAACATCCACCTACAAACATGTCAAACTCGTGTGCAGCTTGTGGAAAATGCATTAAAGATCCTTATTACATGAAGTGCTCAGCTTGCAAGGAGGTCTACGATATAATATGTCTTAGTCTAGCGAAGGATAGCTTTGATAAAATGTCCGTCGCGCGCAAAAAAGACTGGACCTGCCCTACCTGCAACTGCTCTCGTCCTAAGGGAGACAACTCTGGTACACCGGTGCGTTCAGCATTGAACGAGACGCATTCAGCAGGAGGCGCTAGCGCTACCAACATAACCTTGACGCGAGGAAGCCACCGTCACAAGCCATCAGCTGAAACTGCATTTCCGCAACACTCTAGTGACATTATGCAACTAGTGGCAGAACTTCGCCTGCTAAGGGACGAGGTCGGAGAGCTAAAAAAGCAAAACCTTGAAATTAAGGAGGAAATTTCACTCATCTCTAAAAATATTAACGATAAAGTACAGGTGTTCTCGGAAAGGCTGGAATCTGCTGAAAAAGAAATTATTGACCTGAAATCATTGGTAACAAGCCTGCAAGCTCAATTTTCCAAGGCTTCCCAAGACCAATATTACTTGAGGAATGAATTAGAAATCGCTGGTATTCCAGAGCAAGTAAATGAAAACCTCCAGCACATTGTGGGGCTCGCAGCAAATAAGATAGGCATCCAGCTAAATGAAGGCGACATAGACTCGGTACACCGCATTACTCCTAGGAACAAAGAAAAAATAGATGGATCACAGAGCACACCATCTAGGCTCCCCGGTGTCATCGTGCTTAGGTTGTTACGCCGCTGCAAGCGCGATGAACTCATCAAAGCTGCTAGATCTCGTAAAAATGTAACTACGTCAGGCATTTCGGATGGTAGTCCTTCAAAAATTTTTTGGAACGAAAGATTAACTAAAGCAATCAGAGATATTTTTCGTGCGGCCAGGGAACGGTGTAAGCAATGTAACTTTCGATACTGCTGGACCCGCAACGGCAATATCTTTGTTAGAAGATCTGATGGCAAAGAAGCTAAGCGTATTACATCCATGGCAGACCTGGACAGTATTGTTGGAACTCCTGTTAACTCAAGGGATTCGTAGATTAAGTCTTTCTTTTCTGTACTTTCTTTTTGTATTTCATATTCGCTCACAATTTGCGCTGACTCGCACACCACAATTAATCACACTACACATCTCAGCTACTCATCTACTTTTCATAATCATATCTCCCCGTAATATAAGCTCAAAGCACATACTTGACTTGTGGCTCTTTTCTTTATTAATGCTTTCAGCTCATCACCACAAACCACATGATCATGCTATAATATACAGCCTCCAATCTCAAACCTCTAAAAAATCGCTATATCACACTCGTTCTCTAACGATATGTCGTAAATATTATAATTTTAAAAATTGTTTACAGTACGGAAATGGATCTATCGGACGAAATTGATCAATCGTTAACAATTACATGTGAAAGGTTAGAGAACTTAGAAGAAGGACATAGATTGTTATCTAAAGATCATGATTTCTTATGCCTGACACTTAATATTAGAAGTATTAAGCAGAACTTTGACTCCTTTCTAGTGACCCTTAAACGTTTAAATTTTCAATTAGATGTAATCATATTAACTGAATGTTTTCTTACTGAAGATACGATCGTTCCCCTGATCCCAGGATATGCGTCTTTTAGAACATCAAAATATATTAATAAAAACGGGGGTGTCGTCATCTATGTATCGGATAAATGGAACGTCTCATCCTGTGAACCAGACTGTGATGATTGCAATTGCTTACAAGTCACTCTGGATGGTAGAATAGTCGTTCTAGGTATATATCGCTCGCCCTCGTTCAGATGCATTGACCGGTTTTTGACATCACTTGATAACTTACTGCAAAACAACAGCACAAAGACTCTGATACTGGGCGGTGACATAAATATAAATACTCTGTCTATTCCATTAGATGATAGCTGCGCAGAATACTTATGTATGCTTTCTACTCATAGGCTTTTGCCAGCTATTACTCTTCCCACAAGAGGTTCTTCCTGTCTCGACCACCTGTTCACAAACTTGCTTTCCCACACCATAGGCATAGTAGCAAACTCAAATATAACAGATCATGAATTATGTATACTGTCAACTGCACTCAAAATAAACAAGAGACTACAGCGGAGAACTCGAATTAAAATTAATTACGATGGGATCTTAGAGGATCTCAATTCCGCTGACTGGACCTCTGTTATCACAAGTGGTAATGTTGAGCAGGCCACTGAAAATTTTTACCATATATTAAGAGCATCTGTTGACAAACATTCAAAATCAGTCCTCATTAGTCGTAGTAAGTTTAACATTCACCCCTGGATTACCCCAGGACTCTTGAGGTGTCAAAGAAATCGCGACAAGCTACACATGAAATGGAGAAAAGATCCCAATAATAAAATAGCAGAACACATATACAAAAGATACAGAAATTTTCTTTTTAACCTCCAACGAAATTTGAAAATTGCTTATGAATCACAAATGCTCGAACTCAACAAGGGCAATCCCAAGAAACTATGGTCTTCCATTAAAAAAATATGTCACATAGCTGAGAAGAAGAAAAGTGAAGCAAATGCCTTAAGTTTCATTGAGGCAGACCCTGTAAGCTCATTAAATAAATGTAATGAATATTTTACACACGTTGGCTCAAATTTGACCAACACAATACTCAAAAATCTTGCTACGACTGAAAAGAACTTAGCAAAAAAAATTAAACCTACGCGATCAATCTCTGACTCATTATTTTTGGCCCCCACAGACCCACAGGAAATTCACAGCCTGATATCGGATCTAAACACAGATAGTTCTCCTGGATCAGATCAAATATGTCCCCGAATAATTAAACATGTTGGAACTGCTATCCTCACCCCCCTTACGAACATTTATAATTTGAGCCTTTCAACAGGAGTCTTCCCTTCTAAATGGAAAACGGCGGCTATTACTCTCTTGCACAAGGACGGTTGCAAATATAGTCCTAACAATTATCGGCCTATATCGTTGCTATGCACTCTCTCTAAGTTACTTGAGAAAATTATAAACAAACGTCTGATTAGTTTTCTGGAATCGCATAATGTCATCTCTAAGAAACAGTTTGGCTTTCAGCGTAATAAGTCGACCGAGGATGCGACAATGCTTTTATGTGATATAATATCATCTGCTTTAGATCAAAAGAAATACTGTCTTGGGGTATTCTTAGATCTTGCCAAGGCTTTTGACACGGTTTCGATCCCAATCCTTCTTAGCAAACTAGAATCCCTCGGTGTAAGAGGAGTACCTTTATCTTGGTTTCGTAGCTATCTATCCGATCGGCTACAATATATTAAGTCCACCGGTACCGTGAGCAACTCTCTGCCAATAAACTTTGGAGTTCCCCAAGGTAGTGTCCTCGGTCCTACCCTGTTCTTAATATACTTAAACGATCTTTTGGATCTGCAGTTAGATGGAGCGGACATTGTCTGCTATGCAGACGATACCGCATTAATTTTCCGTGGTAATACTTGGGAGGAAGTCTTTGGCCAGGCCGAAAAAGGTCTCGGCACAGCTTCTAAGTGGCTTAACTCAAACCTACTCACTCTTAATGTACACAAAACCAAATATGTCGCCTTTCATATAACTTCCTCTTCAAAACCTCCTGTGTCCCTCTCGTTAAAAATGCACTCCTGTAACTCTAATTATCTGTCATGTTCTTGTACTTCCTTGCAGCGTGTGGACAATGTTAAATATTTAGGCATACACATAGACGAAAACCTTTCATTCAGCCAGCACATCTCTTTAACTGCTTCTCGCGTACGCAAATTGACTTTCATTATGAAAAATCTTAGACATTCGGCAAATAAGGAAATTATAAATACCGTCTACAAAGCTCTCTGTCAATCTACACTCATTTATGCAATAAAAGTCTGGGGCGGAGCGGCTAAAACAAAACTATTACAGCTCGAGCGTGCACAAAGGTCTGTCCTTAAAGTTATGTTGAAAAGGCCTTTTCGATACCCAACCAACCTACTCTATAAAGAAAGCAAAGTCTTGCGTGTTAGACAAATTTATATCTTAAGAGCTGCCACCTTCCAGCACAAAATTATTATAAACTCCCCACAGTATCATTCCCTAATTGACCGCAGAGTTTTCAAAATTCCAATTCCTCAAGTACGTACGACATTTGCACAACGCCACGCACCCTTCCTAATACCTTACCTGTATAACGAAGTCTGTAAAAAAGTTCCGTCCTTTATTGAGTCAACAGTTAGGCAATCAAAGAAAATCTTGGAGGATTAGCTGTTAGGTATAGACTACATAGAAACTGAACTCCTATTGCCATGAGCCACTTATACAATATACACACCACTCACTCACACACACCCATACACACACACACACACACACTCACACACAGGTACTTTAACAAACCTTATTATAAGTATATTAGTTTAAAATTAAAAATAACTTAGATTTACTGGTAGTAATATTGTATCCGAGCAAGTTGATTGGTATCTCATTATCTGGTCTTTGCGACACAAGCTGTGCTTAGTGCAAAGGCCGCTGCAAACTGTACTTTTTTTTTATAAAAATCCTAGTCTTAAGTAAGTAAGTAAGTTGAAAGTTGAAAGTTGATTAAAATATAGCCCATAACCATCCTCGATAAATGGGCTATCTTATTACATCAAATACAACCCAGCGACAATAGATGACGCTAGTTTGGCCTTTTCATAAAATTAATTAAATTTTGGACCATCCTGGCATAATATGCTTTGGATATTGGATATTGTATATAAGTGCTAAACAATACAAACTCAAAGTGAAAAAAAAAAAATCACAGAACTCCATCTAAACTTTTCAATTATTTTATAAATAATCAGTGAATATAGTAATTGATAGTAATATCAATACTTACAAGTTACAATACCTTGAAGTAACAATTTTTAATAATAAAAAAGTGAAAAAAAATCTCTTTATGAACATTGCAAAGGAATATTAGGTACAAATATTTTTATAAAGTGTGTCGGTACCCACAGATGAGCTAATATTCAGAAGCCACGATAAATAAAAATATTGTTTCTAAAAATGACGGAACTAAACATAAAGTATGTTCCTTTACAAATAAAACTGATGACATCTGCGGTAATGGAGTACTATGTCGTGATCAGATTAAAATAAATAAAATTCCCGTTGACGAAAACAAGCAAATAATACAGAGAAAAATATGCATTCTTAGCACAAATAAACATAATAACATTTTGCCCATAGCACAAAGCTCTTTAAAAGATTATACAAACATATGTCATTATATCAAAACAAATTCTAAGATAAGTGAATTGTTAAGAGGCATTGAAAATAAATTAACAGACTTTACATCCAATGATTTCTGTGTCATCATGATTGGCGATGATGATTTTAAAGCAACGAATGATTACTTCAGCCTAATGAAATTTATCAGAGAAACGTTGAATAAAATTCAACATACAAACGTTATTATTTGCCTACCTACTTATAAATGTGGTTATTACAAAGATGTGTTCAACTGGAGAGTCGAAACATTTAATGGGTGAAATGCAGAATGAATGTACCTTGTCTATGTCCGACCATTAGTTGGATATTGAAAAATAATAAAATATATTTTATAAATATATCTATTTCTTTGTATTCCATAAAACTTTATAGTAAAATACCCTTACATTACATTGTAATAGGTTTCATTTCAGTTATGAATTTATTATGAATTCGACATATTTTAAATCTACCATCATATTTTTTAGTTTCGTAACATCAGGTTGAGTAACGACGTTTATGCTGAAAATATACATTATTCTGGTTAAATGCCGCTTCAAAATTGTGAACACTGATAGTCGTATGTCAGTATCAAACAGACTTTAATGTACAGCCGTTTTGTTTTGCAATATTCACGGATCTTACGCAGTGCCGATTTTTGTGCAAAAAAATTATCAGTCTTACTTACGCTCATTTGTGTCATTATCGGTAAGTTTATTTAACTGTTCTTCATTAATTTCTTTTGGAAGATAGATAAATGTGCTTTCGAACACGATTAACTCTTGATTTCGTGAGTGGTATCAACACGAGATTAATTTGAAGTTAGATTTTCTCAGATTTTGTTATCAGTTTCGTTGCGTTTCGTTACTCAGTTTCGTTGCGTTTCGTAACTCAGTTTTGTTATTCTTCTGTTACGTTACTGAACTGAGAACCTAAGGCCTAGTTCATAAGGGTCAGACAGACCCACAGTCATCGTTATTTAAGCTTTATGCAGTCATCGAAAAAAGTTGCATTAATCATACGCAAAGTTAATGTCATTTGACCTTTTTATTATTTTAAGTTTATTTATTTGTTAAAGAATAAAGATACATTTGAGAGAATGCTAATTTTAGCTATCCTAATTAACAGATGTTGCCGCTGTCTAATGCCGAAAGGCAGAAGAGGTATAGAGAACGCCTGAAACAAAATAATCCAGAAAAGTTTGAAGAGAAAAGTATCTAAGGCTCACCTGGAAAAAGTGAAGCAAAATAATATGAATTATTTTTATGAAGAAACGTTTACTAATTATGTTTAACAATGGTCCGTTTAAAAAACCCCATTAGAGCTATAATTAGGATATATAATTTTTGTTATTTTGTTGATTTTTATTACATTTTACTTAAAAACAATTATTTAAAAAAAATATTTAATTTATTGGTACGGTCTATATCTATACTCTGTTACAAATAAAAAAACCTACTAGCTATTTGACTCGCTTCGCTCGGTATTCGATAAAACACGATTAAAAAGACATTTTCTCAAAATTATTCCTAGCTAGATCGATAATTAATTGTAATTAATTAGCTCTTAAAATATAAAAATTTGCATGCTTTTAGCAGAATATGTGTTCTTTAATATTTAATGCTAAGATCAATTTGTTACCATATTCAAGCAAATAAAATTATGATTATGATTATGTCTTATTATTAATTATTTTTATTAAACGCGAAAGTCGTGAAACAGTAGCTCTATTTAATATTTAATAATATTTAATAAAAATAAATAAAAGAAGGAAATCTAAATAAAAAACTTGAGAGGTGTCAAGGGACACCCGAATGAAACGAAGTTATTTCTGTTCAAAAAACCTGTATACATATTATACACTCAAAAATTTTTATTAAGAAACGCCATCTACTGACGCGCAGGAATACTAACAGCGCGTCGCTGTTTATTCTAAAAAACGCCATCTAGTTGACGCACAGGAATCTCAATAATATCAACGTCCTCTGTCCCATTCCTTCATTTCAACCCTTCACGAAAAAGAACCGATTGACATTTATCGGTTGCCATGGTAACGTCAAGCAAACACCATCAATATTATTGAAGCGATTGTTTATTTCATTGTTTAATTTTACAATGGATACCTTTTAGTATTGTCGGCATGTCAGTGCTAAGTTTGGTGCCTGAAGAAAAACGCAAGGATCAGCGGTATGTACAATAATATTTTCATATTATTATATATTAATTGTTGCTTACTGCATAGTACCTATTGTACTTTGTAATGACAGTAGAATAATTACTACAGATGTCGTTCTGTCTATAATTGAGGTAGAATAATTGAAAATAGGTCAAAAATAGGTAGAATACGGATGAAGAGGATTGTATTGTGTTGCACAATGACAACTGCAGACTGCAAGACCAAACCTGTTGTAAGTACAAAAGGACGATAACATTTTGCCGCGGCAAGATGGATAGAATTTTAAGTTGTTTGTTACACACATACCTACTCGCAGAGTGGTGAGACAGTGCTCTCGGCCAAGCACTTCTCATTAGTGACGGACTCCAATTGATGCCCTGACTCCTAAGGCATCAAGGAATTGCTTAGGGCCTAAGCAATTCATGCCTGTGAGCCCCCTCTATCCGTATGTCAACTAGATTCGGTCTATGAATGTCTTGTGCCCCTCAGACGTGCCGAGGGCATAGGGAGGCAATTGCTTAATTTTAAGGGTTAATCCGTCACTGCTTCTCACCCCACAGGAGCTCCGTGGAGAGCGTCTACAGCGGCGGTTCCCGATTGAGCCTGCTCACGAAGCGCAAGCGCGACATGTCGCGCGACCGCCACGTGTCGCAGCGAGTGCTGTCCGCCAAGACGCACAGGGTGAAGGCGCTACAGAACCAGCTGGCCGATGCGCATTATCATCTCCAGGTTAGTACCTGCAGACGTCGATCTTCCCTAAGGCTGCGTTTCCACTGAAGCGGAGAGGAGCGGAGCTTAGCGGTGCCCGCATTGACCAATCGTGCTATTCCAGCGGAATGACAGCGAAGCGGAGCGAAGATTTCGAGCATGGTGATTGGTCAATTCGGCACCGCTAAGCTCCGCTCCGCTCCGCTTCAGTGGAAACGCAGCCTAACACCCTAGTAAGTGTTATAAGAAGTTAGGTGTGGTTGTTATACCGACGTTCAATAACGCACGTGAGATAGGCATCACATAAATCCTTCGCTGTCTTTAAAAAGCGGCTAAAAGAGCACTACCTTAAGAGTCCGTATACGAAATTTTGCCGATTTTGCCGAAATTGCAAAGGTTCGCAACAGAAATATTATTAGGTTTTTGCCCCTTATTAGACTTAAAAATATATATATTAATTATTAGATTTAAAATATATTTAAGCGCGGAAAGCCGACTCGAACTTGCGGCGAGTAATATAATGTGAGATTTAGGTTGTTTTGAATAGTGTTTTTTTGGGCACTAATATTTATTAATTTGTATATTATCATATATTTATGTCATTTTTATTGTATGTATATTACTATGTAGGCAGATTTCTAAAATTTATCTGTGCACGCCCTGTCTGATATTTCCCATCACATTTCTCTCCGTAGGGCTGCTGGAAGAAATTTCTGTAGAGATAAGCAGTACCTGTTGTGTCGTTTTTCTGCTGTATATAATATTTCGTGTTAAAAATGTATGTGTGCAATAAATAGTAAATAAAATAAATAAATAAAATAAATAAGCAAAGCTGTTATAGATAGGCAAGCTTGAAACATCACGTCTGCTTAGAAAAGCGTTTTGGACTTTTTAGTATGTATCTGTTTTAACATTTTGCAGGAGCTCAGCAATGAAAACCGCGTATTGCGGGCGATGCAGAAGAAGCAGGAAATTGCTTTGCAAAGGTATGGTTATAGTTTGTTCGTTGTTTTTGTCATAAAGAATACAACACGGAGTGACATAATTATTATGGTTGTACTAGATGACGCCCGCAACTTCATTGCGCCAAAATTCGTTTATCGCGCGGGAACCGTAAATTTTTTGGGATAAAAAGTATCCTATGTCATAGGACTCAAAGTATCTTCATACCAAATTTCAGCAAAGTATCTTCATACCTAATTTCAGCAAAATTGGGCGTGAAGTGGTGTTATATCTTCACGACCAAACACAGAAAAACCTACACATATTCGCATTTATAATACTTGTATGGATATTGTAACATTATCATGGTATGCGTTTGGTTCTTCACTGTATTAATAATTAATACATCGATCGTGGAAATACCAGACACAATTGTTATGTGACAGCCGGGTGCCGCTTGGAGATTGATGGGTTAAGAGAAAGCATAATATTTTAAGACAACATTATTATTAAACAAATTAGTACAAAAAAGCCCAAAAGTACAGCTATAGTCTGTACCAAAAATACAGATGAACGAAATACAAGCAATTATTATGTTAATAACAGATATGAGAACTCGAACGCGGAACTACCCCAAATACTGAACTCTCACAACGAGGAAATCAGAGTGCAGCAGGCGAGGTACAAGCAGTTAAAGGCTCAGTACAAAGAGGTGACGCAGAAGTTGAAGGAGAGAGACCTGCAGCTGCAGCAGTTGAGAGACGAGCACCAGCACTTGCAGGAGTTGAGTAAGGACAAGTAAGTACTGACTTTTATAATAAAGCAGAGAAAGGAGAAATTAAAGAAGGACAAAGAAGTGACGCAAAAGTTGAAAGGGAGACCAGTGGTTGCAGTAGATAGAGACAAGCTGGCTATTTAACCGAGAACAGTTGAACAGAAATAAGTAAACTATACACTTTGCAGTGCAAGTACGTATTTGTAAGTGTAAAAAATATTGCAGTTAAAGCTACATTTCCTCTAACAAATAACCCATGGTAAATTGCAAACCACAAACCCATGTTAAACTTTTATGAGTTTCAATGTCTATGTTGTCCAAGATTAAAGTAAAAATTATTGATCTTAATATTATTACCTTCATTTTCAGAGACCTCTACGAACGCGAGAAGCTCCAAGCACAAGTAGCAGAGCTGACAGCTAAGGTGCAACAACAGAGTGAAACTATCAATCTACTACAACGTCGTATAGCACTCGAAGCCAAGAACTTCAGACATCAACTCCAAGCTGAAATCAATAAACACAAGGACACGAGACATGATTTGGATATTGCTATCCACAATGCTGATAAACTTTCGTCAATCATCGAAGTAAGTAATTCTAGTAAGCCTAGGGAAAGTAATTATTTTGATTTTGTGATAGAAATGAATGAATTATTTAGTTGTAATTTTGTTAAATTCAACTAAAAATTAAAATAGGTATTATATTACAAACAGTAACTGATTATAATAATACAAAACATAATATTAAAAAGTTTTCGGTTAATCCTTATGTCTTAAGAGATTTTTGTTTTCAAAGAGCCGTTTTTGTTACAGATGAAAGAGAGAATGCTAAGCACAGCTGCAAGTAGAGGGACTAAATCACCAACCAAAGTAGCATCACTCATGAGCATACCTAGACCAGTCAGTAAGGGTCCCAAAGAGAATGCTTCGATGCGAGCGTCTGATGAAAAGAACAGTGTATGTAACTTATAATATATTTAGAAGTTGTATAATACCGTTTATACCAGAGTAAAGAGATTCTTCATTATAATAAAATTTTAAGTGAAGCCAGTTTTATTTTGAGTTTACTTTTTGCTTTGATCTGGTTTATTTTTTATTTTTTAACTTCTACAGGTTGATCAAAATGTACTGGCAAAACTGTGCGAAAATTCACGAAGTCTTAGCAGTGCCTTATCAAATGATGATACTAGCTCGTCAACTGAACCGAGATCTCGATACGTCACTAGCAGAACTTCTAGCAGTTCTAGAACTACTCCCAATCCAGCTAGAAAACCAGTCAAAGATTCCGACGATATCATAGAACTAGCTAAAACCATTCAGGATGGGATGGCTGATCTGAGTATCGTTGACGACGATATGCGCCTAAGAAAATCTTCCCCCGAAGATATGCAGAAGAGAATGGAGGCTATGAAAGCGGATTTAATGAGTAAAATAAAGAACAACGAGGAAGTAAGTCTACCGGGATCACGGAAATCGAGTGCGATCAGACGACAATCAACAGAAGAAACTATTGAAGAGCAAGTCGATGAAGAACCAATAATAGAGCGTCCTAAATCTAGAGTTAGAAGAAATTCAGCGTTGTCCTTCGATGGATTTACAGATGTGACTGTCTTCGGTAATGGATTTTGTACAAGCGAGGAAAAATCAGTTATAAAACGTGAAAACAGCATGATTGAAAGAAAAGTGACCAAACCTATCGATAAGTACTGCAAAGATATAATGCACGATATCGAAAAGAGCGCTAAAGTTATAGACGTGCATATGAAACAGTTCAGTCATACGCAGCAAGTGAGCGAAAAACTCGTGGAGCAACTACAAGCAGTTGATAAATTCAATGATCTTGTTAACGGCAAAGGAGATATGTCAGAGGAGGCTTTGCAAGAACTTAACAATAATTTTAACGTCCTTAATCAAACTGTGGAAGCGCCTATACCTAGGAAACGCTCTATATCTGTCAGAAGAAATTCAAGGGTTGAATCTAGAACGGGTATACTAGGTGATGCTAATATGAGTAACCAGGATCTGCTAAATGATCTGCTTGGACATAAATGATATTCGGCCTTGAATAGAGACAGCGGTTTCCTTGTTAATACTGTTGATTGGAATTATGGAATTGATGCTTTATAGAATGTAGAAGTAATGGGGTTGTAGCTAGATATAATATCGACGGGTGAAAGCGGAAGTGGCGTAACTTGAATTTTGGTCAAAATCACTTTTTAATTGATTGTTGTATAAAAAAAAATTCTGCGTCGAATGGTCTATATCTCGTCTTTCTACGATAAATTCTAGTAAAGATACGACCATGGATTTTTACCACCTTTTAGCACAGACCTTAAAAAAAATTGTCGTAACTACACGAAAAACTGCAATTTTTGAATAAAAGATAGATACGACAATGCGTGAGAAATTAGAAAAAGATACGACACAGGTTTTTTAATTCTCTAGTTTGATTTAAATGAGTTACGACATTTTTGTCGCCTAAAATACAACATTTACAAAGATACGACAATTTATTTCATACTAATTTTATAGGTATGAGAAAGTTATTACATTTCAAACACATAATTTTATTCTTAAACCTATACTTACAACCAATTAATATACTTAAGTGATGAGTACAGAGATAAGTAACGCCATTTCATCTCCCTCCTGCCCCTGTATGACACCTTCGCTGACGCACCATATAAGCCGTTCTTAACGTCTTTTAGTAGATTGTTAGCGTCGATTTGAGAAAACGTGTTTGTGTGTATCAATGCACGTTTATTCTGAATGGAACTGAACACGCTTATTCTTAAATGAAGCTTAAAGACGCATAGTGAAATTTTGCATGTATGTGTCCACGTATATTTTTTTCCTCTGAGCATTGCTCTGGACATCTACACACTTATTCTTGTATACATATTTTGTTGATTTTACATGTTTGTAAAGATAAAAGCCCGTATATTTTCTGTTAACAATATCGATTATCGACTCATTTTTTTATGTTTTGCTAATATATTTTTTTATTGATGGTTCAATAAAAAATATTGTTGAGCTATAATTGTTGTTGTTAATAAATATTGAGCTCCTTCGGGTCTATGCGTGGACACACACATAATATAAAATGGAGTACAACCTTGCCTCTACGTCCTTCAAGAGAGAGAGATGTCTCTGTCTGTGAGAGACTCGAGACTCCTTCCAGGAACCCGTACATGGTCTCTGGCCAAAGCTATTGAAGGCAATTTCATGCAAGCTACCATCCCTACAAGTAGAAAATGGATCGCTAGCCCACGATGCAAAATACAAAACCGATCTTCTGGGCAAGCTCTTTGCGTCAAGCTCGACCCTAGATGACGAGGGATAGAAAACGCCGACCATACCACGATGCACGAGCATCATGTCGGAGTTTCATCAGCGCTCAGTCCTGCGTTCCCTTGATATCCAAAACCTGACGGAATCCCTCCTATTGTGTTAAAAAAGTGCTCTCCAGAGTTGGCTCCGGTCTTAACGCGTCTTTTTCAGTTCTCCTACTCTTCTGGCATTGTCCCGGCTTCTTGGAAGACAGCCTTGGTGTAAAAAGGTGACCGCTCAAATCCTTCCAGCTACAGACCAATCGCTATAACCTCCGTCAGCTCGAAGATTATGGAATCCATAATCAATACCCAGCTTTTTCGATACTTGGGCGGCCAGGGACAAACAGTACGGATTCTGAAAGAGTCGCTTGGCTGGTGATCTCTTGGCGTACCTAACTCGTCATTGGGCTCAGGCGATTGAGTCGAAGGGAGAGGCACTGGCTGATAGTTTGGACATTGCAAAGGCCTTTGATCCGGTTTGGCACAAGGCGCTGCTATCAAAGCTTCCATCATATGGGCTCCCCGAGAATTTATGCAAATGGGTCACAAGTTTCTTAGCAGATCATGTTACAGAGCAACGGCATTTATTGGTATGCGGATACATATGTATGTAACCGCATACCAATAAATGCCGTCAGAGAAGCCGGTATATAGGGCAGCGTACTGTACCGGCTTCTCTGATATTTTTCTAGATATAGAGTCGGAACGAACTTGTGTCTAAAATAGAGAATTCACAGGAGAAAGTCTCTGAATGGTGTAGACGTTACTTATTCCAATTCAACCCCACCAATACATAAGTCTGCGCGTTCACCACTAAAAAGTCACCAATGGTCATATTCGTTCATATTCTCCTCGTTTTCAGGGCACCCCTTTAACATTCTCCCCCAGCATTGAAATACTTGGCGTAAACATATCAAGCGAAGTCCAGTTCTGATGTCATCTAGAGGGTGAGGCCAAGTTAGCCTCGAAAAAGCTTGGTGTCCTTAACAGAGCGAGATAGTATTTCAGTCCGGACCAACGACTATACATAACTCTGCAAGGCGCAGGTTCGGCCTCATATGGAATACTCTTCTCATGCCCAGAGGCAGGGGCGCCAAATACCAACTACTCCCTTTGGATCGTATACAATGAAGGGCCGCTCGCATTGTTGACTGCCATAGTGTTTCAAACAGGCTGGACTCCTTGAAAATACGCCGAGATGTAGCTTCACTCTGCATCCTCTATCGGCTTCATGATGTATCACGGGGAGTGCCCTGAGGGATTGTTCAGAATCATACCTCCTGCAATTTTTTGCCATCGTTCCACGCGAAAAATATACCATCCTCATCACCTTGATGAGTGGCAGTCTTCCACCGTGCGATTTTCACGTAACTTTCTGCCGCGTACTGTAAAATTGTGGAATGAACTATCACCAGCAATATTTTCAGACCTATACGACTTGCAAACCTTTAAAAAGATAGCGTATTAGTACCGGATAAGGCCGGAAACGCACCAGCAGCCCTTCTCATGTTGCTAGTGTCCATGGGCAACGGTAGTTACTTTCAATCAGGTGACCCTTGTGCTCGTTTGCCCCCATATCTTATAAAATAAAAAGAATAACTTTAAATTCATGAGCATGAATAAAATATTAGGGCTTAAACCTTTATAAAGTAGAAAAAACAAGAGAAATAAATGTTTTATTACATTAATTTTCATTTTATTATAGTGATTTTATATTTCAACGTTGATTAATGATTAATAAAACAAATTTCCATTCCTTTATTTTCTTATGTTATAAACAAATAATAGTAAATAGTCATATTATTTCTTTTAATTTGTTATAATGACATTCTTTTAAAACAAACCATTCATTTGGTTTAAGATACAGCATTTCATTATCACAACGTCTGTCGCCGATTTTGCACTTGAACCAAAAGTTGTAAGGCAATTTAATTAAGTAAACAAGATACGGCGAAATGAAATGCGTAAGGGCCTGTTATATTTGAGATACGACAGATCCGTCGCTCAAAAAATTATGCTGTTTTAAGTTATCTATACATTTCCTCTCAAAGATACAACATTTCTGCTGCGTAAAATAGAAATATTTTTTGTCGTAACTTGTTAAAAATCAATGAAATATCAACTTTAGAAAAAATTTAACAAACTCATCGTATAGGTCTTAGGTTAATTTAAATACGTTCCAATTTTTAAGTTTCTACCTTAGTAAATATAGAAGTTATGAATTTTTTAAAAAGTTTTTTGGCTCTCCTGTAAAGTTGGATTTTTCAAGTTACGCCACTTCTGCTTTCACCCGTCGATATCTTCTCTGTGAATTACTTGTGCAGATTTCTTAGATTTTATATTTTTTAATTTATTTTTCTATGACCATGCGATGCGTATTAAAAACTTAAAAAAATTTAGACGTTACTTTAGTAAAACGAAACGAAAGGAATATATTTATTGCATAGTAGTGCATGTTAATGTTTTCGTTGCAAAATCTATTTCATAACTTTTCAATTTTTCTATAATAATAATTATGATTATTGTTTTTTTAAATACTACCAGATCACGCAGCCGATTTATTATTTAGGATATATTTTATAGATAACTTAAAAAAGTAGTACTAACTGCTTGTTAAAGCACAATAAAGTGAAAATTTGTAATACTAATGCCAAACTTTTTAAAGAGAATAGAGAAAAAAATCCCTAATTTTTGTCTAGTAGCATTTAGATAATGCAGACTTAGTTACCTACCTTATTTTTCAACTAGAATTTAGTCAATATAATATAAATTATAATAATTAAATAATTATATTTAAAATATTGAAATAACTATTTTACTATCATATTTCTAACATTAACTTAAATTATGTATGAAAATATTTTTTTGTCGACGATAAAAATATTGCTATAGTAAAATAAATGCTTATTATTTTTTAAATCACTTATTTTTTTGGAGTTCTCTAAAACATATACAATAATCCTGCATAGTTTATCACTCCGTAATGATTTTCCAATTCGATATTTTATTAAATTATTTTTCCTCTACTATATATTAGAATACTCAGTGTAAAAATTTCTTTCATTTCATAGTGTAAGCTTCTCTTGATTGAATTTGTTGCTCTAAAATCGTGTATCAAGATTTCGTATCAGAACTTCTATAATAAGATCTGCTACATTGAATCGAGCATTCCAATAAACACTCACTGAAATTATCGTTCGCCATTCATTTCGTTGTTTTGACCGCTTTACGGCTAACTAAATACGCACAGCGGGGCTAAAATGGTCGCTTTGTTGAATCATGATATGAATCATAATATGATTCAATTCTTTAAAATCGCAAAATGCAACTCTGCTTGCAATTAATTTCTGTATTTTTGTACTGATTTGACATTTGTCAGTTTGACAGTTTTGACAATTCATTTGCTGAATTGATTGAGAGGAATTGCTAAATGTGACCATTTTAGCCCCGCTGTACTTGGGAGCTATCTGCTATTATATTTGGTGCAAATCAGTTCTTGCGAGAGCTGAGAGCAATGCAACATCTTACTTTAGTAAAGAGAATACACAGTGAGTCCTGGGAAAGGACATACTCAGCTAATAACATTTTATCCCAAAAAAAAATTACGGTTCCCGCGCTAACAACAATTACTATCCTATTTACCTTCCCGTCTTTCAAAGTATTTCCATGCGTTTAGTCTAAATCCGTCCAGTTTCAGAGCTTTATATTTTATCGAAAGTAGACCTTCAGAACTGGATACCTCCTAAAGTAACCGCTCGTCGCTACCAAGACTTCATAGTTTCTGGTCATTCTTACCTAACTTTCAGCTTTTATAAAATGACGAAACTCTGGCTGTCGCTGGCTCTTAGGCCATAGGTAAGCGTTTATCACTGTGCAGGAAAAGTAAATGGCCCGGAAAGGTATGTTACAAGCTATTTTATTGTAACAAATATTTTTATCGACTGGCTGGCTGGTTTACCTTTGCAGACTATAAATTAATTAAAATTATTATAATTGTTGCGGAAAAGGTAGAACAATAAAGGGAACTGTGGAAAAATCTGATAAAATTACATAGAAATGGAACTGCAGTTTAGTTATAGTGAACATCGTTGAAATGTGGTTAAAATTCAAAAGAATAGAAATACTGACGTAGTCAGGACATGGTCAGGACATTTTGTCCCTACAAAACGTCAAATTTCCTAGTCAAATGTGTATTTTCTTCCTTAGAAAGTAACATGCTAAGCATGCTCATAATCTTGCAAGTTGCAGTAGCCATTAATAATAATTATTGTTACACTTATGGTGCTCTTATGGTGATTGGTGATTGGTTTTTGGTACCTACGTAAGCAACTACGTTGTTATAATCTTGCAGTAGCCGAAATATTATATTTTTAATTTTACAAAGTTGTTTAAATACTATTCCGTAGCTATTTTTTATGAAATAAGGGGCAAACAAGCAGACGGACCACCTGATGAAAAGCAACTACCGTCGCCCATGGACACTCGCAACATCAGAAGAGCTGCAGGTGCGTTGCCGGCTTTTTAAGAGGGAATACGCTCTTTTCTTGAAGGTTTGCAGGTCGTATAGGTCCAGAAATACTGCTGGTGACAGTTTGTTCCAGAGTTTTACAGTGCACGGCAGAAAGTTACGCGAGAAACTACAACTCATCAAGGTGATGAGGATTTATCTAGCTAGATTCTCGCGAGCTAGATTCTCAATAGCTCTCGGCTTTCATCATTATCTAGAATCTATAGACATTGGCAACTCTGTGAAAGTATTAGATGTTCAGTGAGTGAATGAGTGTACTACTATTTTTATTCGAAAATATTTTCATCAGAATACAAATCATGCCCACACTGAAGTCTGAAACTATTACCGGAGTAAGAGTTGCGACCTATAAATCACTTCACGATAATTCCGTTGTTTTATCGCATAGTCGGTGTCTGATTGATGATGGTGACGGTGATGTGATTCAGGTGGTGTGTAAATCAACAAGTTTTTGAAGAAATTATCTAGTTTTCAGTGTGAGCGAAGCGAGCGCTACTGTTATATCCCACAGCCTGAGCACTTTTGTGGTAAGTACCTACACTTTACGGAAAAACGATCACGCCTATTGATTTGTGCTTTAAGTTTTAACATAGTAATTTTTATTTATATGTAGATGTGTAATGTGTTATCATCGGCCATCCAATGTTTGGTTTCTATTTAAAAAAAAAGACGGGTTGCACTCCGGGAGTGCCGACAGAAGTGAAAACTTGATTATTAACGTTGTGCATTATTTTTTTAACCCATTTTTTATGAAAATCGATTTTTAAAAATCGATTTTTTTAATTAATCGAAACCCTTACAATCGATTAAATTTTTAACCCATTTTTTATGAAAATCGATTTTTAAAAAATCGATTTTTTTAATTAATCGAAACCCTCACAATCGATTAAAAATATCGACAATCGAAAAAAAACAATCGATTGTTTGATTAATCGATTTCGATGTTGTACACTACTCTCCAACCGTCTTACGGTTTTTCGATCAGCACGAGAATCTGACGCGAGTTTCACAGATTTTTACCCATCCCACAAAAGTGCTCAACGCCGCTAAAGAAATTTTCACTTCGAAAACTGCCTTAAAGATTATTACCACCTTAAATTACTACGCAGAAAAACGACGCGAGCCCTCAAGAATGGTGGTACACCTTTAGAGAATTAATTCTTTTTAATACAAAATATACTTACGTACTATTTAAGAAATTGATTCATAGGCCATAGTCCCTATAATAATAGCTCCCACACCGGTTCATTGAAACCAGGCCAGCTACGCAGGAGTAATTTAATATGCCTAGGAATCAATTTCTTCATGGCACATTACAACATATTTTCTGACTACTGAAACAAACATTAAACATCTCTGAGTGAGCCTTTTGCATAACTACCTCTACAATCTACATAATTGAAGACATGAACCGGTTAACTAGCATTTTGTAACACAAAGACAATTACTCAATTTTCCCTTTATTATTTGAACAAACCTTGTACTTACCTACTTCATCATATGGCTAACATATTTAACTATAATATATAAAATCCACAAATTTTATACTTACTATACAAAGAATTTACATTTTTTGATTTCAAATCATTTTCCGGCCCTAAAGCCTCCATTTATGCAAAAAACAACAGTTTTCAAATTGTTACTTGCCCGCTTCTTCCACTCATATCTTCAATTATAATGTCTTGTAGATTTCATCTTACCTTCAGACATCGCAAACGTGTTAATAACCATATTACGTACAAATACGACCTACTCTCAAGATAATGTGTATGAGGAACGTGACTTTTTATAATAACTCCTCTCCCGCACCTGTTACCTGTCATGTATGTGAGCCTAGTATCCATACTTAATATTATAATCGCGAAAGTTTGTTTGTCTGTCTGTCACCTGTTCACGCCCAAACCGCTGAACCGATTTAGCTGAATGTCCCGAATTTTGGCACAGCAGAGTTGCGGACGTCATGTAGCAATCAGATTACTTCATTATGAATTTGAATGGATGGTCGACCAAAACTCCATCTAACTATATTTGACCTATATAGATTGACGAGCTTTAGCCCGCTGCTACGCTCGCGTTAAGAAGTGTTATTATATACAAAATTTCATCCCCTATTTTAGCCCTTTGGAGGCAGAATTGTGTTGATCAAAATCTTTTCTTAGCGGATGCCTACGTCATATCATCTACCTGCACGCCAAATTTCATCCCGATCGGTCCAGTGGTTTGAGCTGTGCATTGATAGATCACCATGTCAGTCAGTCACCTTTGAGTTTTATATATATGTTACGCTCAAAGACCGAAATCGCTCAATGGGCGAAAAAAGGCTCACAACGCGTTGTGGTCACAGTGAAACAGCCACGACGCGAAATTCGCGTCGTGGCTCTAGTGAAAACGGCCACGACGCGTTCTGGCAATCGCAAAAAGTCCATAACGCGAAATTAGTGTCGTGGCTGATATGCTATTCGTTTTTCTTGATCTGTTCTTGATTGATTAATTCCATTATTTCCATAGGTATGGAAGATTATATTTGAATTACCACGTGTACTAGGTACAAAACATTTTTTCTTTTACTAAATCACTGCATAACGTGTTTATCATTATTATTTATAAAATATCCATACTTCCATACTATCCGTAATATTATTATTACTGTCTGTCTGGCGCAACATAGTTGCGGGCATCAACTAGTAGTATTATATTTAAATTATATATAAAAAAAATAAAAAAACGTATTATTTATTAAGACCTTATATAAAAAAAAAACAATAACAAACAATAGCACTTTGCGCCAGACAGACAGACAGTAATAATATTAGTACGGATATTATGGAACTATGGATATTTTACAAATAATAATGAAAAACTTGATATGCAGTGATTTTGTAAAAGAAAAAATATTTTGTAGTACGCGTGGTAATTCAAATATAATCTTCCATACCTATGGATGATTAATTCAATCAAGAAAAACGAATAGCATATCATCCACGACACGAATTTCGCGTTATGGTCTTTTTGTGATTGCCATTGCCGTTGTGAGCCATTTTTTCGCTCATTGAGCGATTTCGGTCTTTGAGCGTAACATATTATATAGATGGAAGATGGATAGAACTTTTGTAGAGAACAAAATTGAAAATTAATTTTTATTAACATTTAAAATAAAAATAAATTTTCAATTTTGTTAGTCTCTCTAACACTCGAGAACGGTTGAGACTTGAGCCGATGTGGCTAACATTCGTCTTGAAATGTTCGTGGAAGTCCAGGAAAGGTTTAAAAGAAAATATTTATTTATTTTTATTTAGATATACGAAGTTCATTGAGTCAGTAATATTATAAAGTGTAGGTCTACCAGAATCTGTTGGCAAAAAGTGCGAAAGTAAATTGACTCTAGCAATATCGGGGTCATTGGAATAAAACATTTTGATCAATTTTTTTTCCTTATAGCGGCTGATTCTGTGTGTGAAACTTGCAAATACTTAAATTTATCCAATGATCAAGGATATTTTTTGAAAATCTGTTGTCAGCCACGGACGTAAAAAAAAATACGGACGGAGCATTACACTATAAAGAGGTGAAGCATGCAAGGTACGACAATTTTGAACCGACTTCCAAAAAACGAGGAGGTTATATGTTCAGCTGTGGATATATTTTTTTATTTTTTAAAATTTTTGAATGTTCAACGATTACTCCGCCGTTTGTGAACCGATTTTCGAAATTTTTGTTTTGTTGTATTAGGTTTCACTCCAATTTGGTACCATGTTCACAAAAGTGGTGACCTGATGATGGGATCCATGAGTAATCGAGGGAACTCCTCGAAATTTATATGGAAACATATGGTGATTTTGGTTTTATAAGAAGCATCCTAAGCATATGCTACCAAAACGCAAGATTTTGCACCAAGGTATAGTTTGGTTCCGACTTCCGAAGACACTAAGAGAACTCCGAATTCCTTATAGATACAAGTTTGGGGGCTTAGGCGCTGTTTTAAGAACTGAAAGCATATGCTACTATATAAATTACATTCATCATCATCATCATCATTACCACGTCAGGGTCACCAATGTCACCAAAATTAAACATAACAAAATATTCAACCTTATCTCCAGAGCGTAAGGCACACATTTGACATTACTTCTGAGAAATTAGTTGCTTCGATAATACAAGTATGAAGTAACATGCTAGTGCACTGTCACACTTACCAATCGCGGCCACGGGCGGCCGTAGACTTCTCAAGCGATACTATGTATTACAATAATAAAGATAAAGTTTAAAATTATATGACACTGAAACTGCTCGCCTCGCCTCTGCCATTCCGGTGTGAATCGGCTCTAATCTACATATAGTACGCGATGATTTTACTAGGTAACTAAAAAGAATGAAATTATTATTTTTAACAAAAAATTGAAACCGACTTCCAAGGTAAAAACAATAATAATAGCATCCTTATAATATGAACTAAAAAGTATTAAATAATTTTTCCTATCTCATGGTGCCTTTTTCCGAATTGGGCTAAAACTCAACTATTTCTGTACTCAATCTTCAGAATTTTGAAGTCGGTGCCAGTTACAAAATATGTTTCAAATATTCTGGCATCTGGATTCAGCTCTGGTCGGCCGCCAATTTTTGCTGATATGACGCAGAAAAATTTTGCGAGAGAAAGAAAATCTACGCTGCTTGTGACGTTGGAGCACCTAAATTGTAGGGAATTTATTTTTCTACGCTATCATAGCGTTGAGAAACATGCCATTGGAGCACCAAAATGATAGCGTAGAGGCTATCATAGCGTAGAGAAAATCAAACTTATCTCTGTAAATAATACACATAACACAATGCGGTTTGTATTATAGCCCCAAACATGGCCCTTTTGACTACTCACATGATGCATTGATCATTTTATGTGAAACAGTAATACTTACATTTGTGTCACAAAAAAACTTCCTTTGAAAAAACTGTGTTCACAGCCCGACTGAGGTTCAAATGTGAACTGTCGAGAAATGGCGAATATTACGAGATTTTCCATAGAATACGTAAAAATTCAGCGTTGCCACTTCCCGATTTTACCTTCCCTAACACCCAACGATAACAATAAGTCGGTATTATTGATGACGTTTAAAATGTGGGGTAGAATTAATGTTTCTAACGATTCATTTGATTTGAAAAAGTTTATAAAGGAACTTATCTTAAAATACTATAAGAATTAGATGAGGTAATAGCCATTTATATAAGTATTCATAACATATCAGATTTATCTTCAAATCTGTCATACTTACTGCTACAGCGACAGTTAGGGCCGATTCACACCGGAATGGCAGAGGCCGGCAGCGGCCGGCAGAGGCGCGGCGAGGCCGGCAGAGGCGGCTCGCGGCCGCTTGTGGACGCTAGCGGCCGCTTGTGGACTCTCGTGGCCGCTGGCGGCCGCGCGCTACCTCCAGAGCACGCGTGCCTTTCAGTTTAGATTCTACATTCGGCAAGGAAACTCGTGTCGTGTGTTTGCAGCAACATGATGGAATTGGTTATTATTGCACTTATTGCCGAAGAAGTAATACTTCTATAACTCTAGTATCGCTTGAAAACTTCAAAAAGGTCTCGAAGCGCCGCAGGCGGCCGCGCGGCGCCTCGAGGCGCCTCGCGGCGACGCGCGCGGACGCTGGCAAGTGGCAGCCGCGAGCAGTTTCCGCCGGGCGCCGACGGACGCGCGGCCGCCAGCGGCGCCTCGAGCCCTTTTTGAAGTTTTCAAGCGATACTAGTAGTTATACGTATGTAGATAAAGTTTACAATTATTTCACACCAAAAGTGCTCTTCGCGCCGCTGCCATTCCGGTGTGAATTGGCCCTTAAAGTGCACCTCTTCCACGGCGGATTGTATATTTTAAGCTATTTTCTTACCTTTTTTTATGTTTAATTGTAAATATATTTTTAGACTATTATTGGAACTCAAATAATTCTAATGCATGCTTGAGCACTTTGTTTTCTTCGTTAGAATCAGTTTTCGAGCATAAGATAAACACAATAATTTTTAAAATACAAAGGGCGGAGAAACATAATTGCAAAATCAGCAAAAATTGGCGGCCTCGCCCATATAGATATAATAATTGAATATTTTTCTAGGCCCTTTTTTTATTTAATTAGACCGTAAACTTACTATTTTAAGACAACAGTAAGATGTATATACACAGCGATATGCCAATTATAAGTTTCCACTAATGTTAAATATCTACTTTTCTTCGCTTAGTCTACTTCCAGAGAATTAATGTCCACCAAAGTCAGTGATACGAGCACCATAACATTCTTTATTCAATATTGATATACAAGTTATATGTCAAAACTTGTATATCAAGTGATATTGATATACAAGTTATATGTCAAAACCTAGATCTACAAGCTAACTTCAGCGCTCAAGCTATTTAGGGCAAAAACAATTAGCCCGATCTAATTAGACTCAAAAAAAAAAATCGTAACGTCGGAATAATTCGCATAGAGCTGAAAATTGGTAGAGACACTAAACACACCATTATAAATAAAACTTCAAAAGTCCCCGGCGATCCTCCTTGTGCTAAAAATTTTATTCAAATATTTTATCACAAAAATAGGTAGTACAAGAGTGTAGATCATAGAATTCGCTACAAAATATGTTCAGACACTTTTGTCATACGACTTACCATTTTTTATAAATGGCGGGCTCAAAGTTTGGGAAAATATTCTATACTTATATTATAAAGCTAAGGAATTGGTGGAACTACTGCTTTGAATTGAAGTTTTTTTTTTTGGATAGGCTTATTTATCGAGTAAGACTTGAGCTATATAACATTAACGTCTCTACCGATTTTCAGCTCTATGCGAATTATTCCGAGGTCGAATGTTTAATTTTCCTGGGTAAATGATCTCTTTTGAACTTAATTTTCATATTTAAGATGAAAGTCAATTTTTAGTTACATTCTAAAATTTTTAAAATGATGACTTTGATTGAATATTGCAATCAGAAAATTAATGATAGAGTCAGCAGTATGCACAATGAGGGTGGAGAACCATTGACTTTATCATTATTGTACGTAAGGAGAGGCCCTGTTTAACGTTTTAAAATCGTCATCTACATGACGACTCTCAACATAATATTTTTGCCAGGTTGTGTTCAACCTTAATATTAGTGTTAAATAATAATATTAGTGTTTCGAGTTTGGTTAGGATAATGCACACACCTGATTATCTACCAAGAAAGATGATTCATACGTATAAGCAAGTAAAAATGCTCCTGTGCCTGAGCTCTTGTCGTGTCGTGTCGCTTATCGTCCCACTGGATTGTGACAATAAAAATGGACTTGGGTACAAAAACTTGGTATAAAATCTTACTTTGCTAACTTGGCATCAAAAAACCGGCAACTGACACTGATATTGGTATATAATAATTATGCTATTAACATACTATGCATAACATATTCATACAGGCCCATCCTTACTTTCAAATCATTGTCGAGAACCATCAAGAGCAAAATGAAATGAGTTGACACTTGACAGTAAGGTCAGCGCGACCCAACCCGTTATTGGTCGTGTGACGTGAATAGTAATTGCGATTAGTAAATATTTGCGGGTTAAAGTGGTCACGGCCCACGGGTTTTTCAACCCCTGACCAAAAAGAGGAGTTTTGTAAGTCTTTCAGTCTGTCTTTTCGAGGTATCGTGGCATCAAACTTTCGATCTTACCCATACCAAAAAAGTATACAACCCCACTTAAGAAGTTTTCACTTTAAACATTCTAGTTCTTATCCAATATTAATATTTAAATAACAAGAAAAAGCCTTTCAAAGCAGCAAAAGACGATTAGGCTTATTAAATCTATAAGGTAACGGGAATTTGCAGGTTATTAAACTGTAATATCAGTAAAACCGTCATAATGTATGCTGAAACATGAGGCAGAGCGTGTATAAACGCCCCCATTCGCTGATATTACCGACGTTAAGACAGGTATGTTGATGTTTATAATGATTCCAATGTTAGTGCCCTACTAGCCATCATTGATGATTTCTGATGTACAAATTTTATGATGTAGCTATGTCGTATATAACCAGTTTATTAAAAATACGTTTTTTTGCTTTTACATTGTCTATTTTATGATATTACGACAAGCGTTACTGGTATAAAAAAGAGATTTTTTGTGTCTGGCACACATTTGGGTACTATGCGAGAACACCAGTTTTGCTAGCCTAATTCTAACAAATGGCCTTCATCGCCTAGATCCGAGTAGAGAGATGTCAAAATTAAAAAGCCGTTAGAAGCCGGTGGTTTAGAGTCTCCTTAACTCTATTGCTGTCAGTTCCTCCTACTGTACATTGAGAAGATCTTCGCCCAAGCATCTATTTATACAAGCTAAAGATTTCCTCTGAAGGATAAGCCTTCGCTACTGTTTGTGGCTTATCCTTACTACGAAATATTAACTACGTTAAAAAGGTCTCGGGTAATCAGCACAATCCCGGCGCTCAAATAACGTTAATTTAATCTACTCGCATGCGTTTTTCAAACGAATACACGTGGAGGTTTATTGTTTTATAATATTATACTTACGTAATGATAACAATTTCATTTCATTTCCACGTAAAGTCTTTAATGATTATAATGACTGAACTTCGACATATTAAATACCAATCCTATTTGATATAAAATTTCATTTCATTACATTTGCCTTGAAAATTAATATTCTTGTACAGGGCACCTCTCATCATATCTCCATGGTACGTCACAATAATCGATAACCATGGTTGCTACCATAAATGGGAAACTACTATGTCTCGTCATGGGCAACCATGGCAGTGGAAGAGCCATACTTCGGCACGTATGGGTCGGTTCTACCGGAGAAATACCACGGGTTCACAGAAAACCAGCGTGAAACAGCGCTTGCGCTGTGTTTCGCCGAGTGAGTGAGTTTAAAGAAGGCCCAATCTCCTACCCTATTCCCTTCCCTACCCTAACCTATTACCTTGAACCTTCCCTACCCTCCCCTATCCTATTACCCTATTCCCTCTTAAAAGGCCGGCAACGCATCTATAGCTCTTCTGATGTTGCGAGTGTCCATATTCGACGGAAGTTGCTTTCCATCAGGTGACCCGTTTGCTCATTTGCCCTCTTATTTTATTAAAAAAAAACATATTTAATAATCTTTCCCCCAACAAGTTCGTAATCGCTTGTATTGGCTCATATACCAATGTGGAGAAGTCGCATTATGTTTAGTTCTTAGAAATTATAGTAAAACTCTGAAACGAACTATCACCAGCAGTATTTCCGGACCAATACGACCTGCAAACCTTCAAGAAGAGATCGTATTCTCTCTTGAAAGTCCAGCAGCTCTTCCGATGTTGCGAGTGTTCATGGGCGACCGCGGTAGCTTCCCGTGAGGTGACCCGTTTGCTCGTTTGCCCCCTACTTTTATTTAAAAAGTGTGTATATTTTCTTAATGAAAGTGAATCTTGTTTGGACTACAACAAAGTTTTATATATTCAAGAACTTACTAAGTGCTATCTATCTATCTATCTTCTATCTATTTAAATGTTACGGGTAATGCTAGAAGGTGGAGAAAACCACCCGGGAGGTTTACCCGGGTTGACTTAGTATTGCCCAAGTCTTTTGGGTAAAGTCCGAATAGTAAGAAAAATAAATTTCAACTCGGGCTCTACCCATACTCACCTAGGTCTACCCAACTCTGGCTGGGTAATGTTAAAAATTTGTCCAATTAATTACTAAAATGAATATCCAATGGTATTTTAAACATTTATTATTTAAAAAACATACAAAGGCAAACGTAATTTTTCGAAGAACATAAATTTAATAGCTTCAATGGCAAATACTAATTAGCGGTTGTTGTAATTCAAATTGAAATTATTTATTTGAGCAAGATAAACTGCTGTGACATTTTGAATTGCACAAGTTTTCTGCAGCTTTGCATGAACATTTCTTTGTAGCACATTTTGTTTTACAATTACACCTTTTATAATCCTGGCCAGGAGGCCAGGAGTCACTTTCAGGAGAAAGTGACTGTCATTTGCAAGCTGTCGTAAACTTTTTTTCGGGTGATATATTTTCTATATCAATCAGTTTATCATGACAAACGGAAAACTGATTCCTTGAGAACATTTCCTCAATAGTAGCGAGGGAACGCGGACCCCCGAGTTTTATGCCACAGTGTCTAAACACACTAACCTGAATTACGCCGGCGTAAATTCCGCCGCAAATGTCGAACGCTTACAAAATACGGAGGAATAGTGTGTCGTTTCTCGCATTCCGCCCGTATTTTGTATGAGTTTAAAACGCGGCGTAAACGCGGCGGAATTTACGCCGGCGTAATTCAGCCTAGTGTGTTTAGACACACAGGCTCGAAAATTACGCAGCACCTAACATTACCCAGCCAGAGTTGGGTAGATCTAGGTAAGTATGGGTAAACCACGAAATAAAATTTATTTTTCTTATTATTCGGACTTTACCCAAAAGACTTGGGTAAAACTAAGTCAACCCGGGTAAGCCTAGGTTTACTCCACCTTCTAGCATTACCCGTAACATATATAAAACTCAAAGGTGACTGACTGACATGGTGATCTATCAACGCACAGCCCAAACCACTGGACGGATCGGGCTGAAATTTGGCATGCAGGTAGATGTTATGACGTAGGCATCCGCTAAGAAAGGATTTTGATAAATTACAACCCCAAAGGGTTAAAATAGGGGATGAAATTTTGTATATATAATAATACTTCTTAACGCAAGCAAAGCCGCGGGCAAAAGCTCGTCTATATATATATTATTATTTTTAACAAAAAATTAAAATCGACTTCCAAGAGAAAAACAATAATAACATCCTTATAATATTGTTACGTGCTAGGGTTCGAGGATTCGGAGAGAAAGACCTGGTGACTCTCTTGAAGACTTTATTCACAAACACTAGCTCACACAAATCACTAAGTCCAAACATTAAGCACTAGATCCAAATCACTGAGCACTATCACTGTCCTAGGTCGTAGCCGAGTCGTTAGTTCACTATCACAATCACTCACTATTGATCACTTGTTTTCACTTTGAAATCGCCTTGATGATCGCTCGGAGCGAACTGCCTTGACTGCCGGCTTGTTTACCTTTTATATGGCCCGCGTCGAATTCTGGAGCGTTCTATTTTGGATTGTTTACGTAAACACGCAATTGACATAAACAAGGGTCGGGCTTTTCTAGAAGGTACGCGCAACTGTCGCGCGCAGGTAAACAACTGCCCGTATTCGTAACACGTAAACAACTGCCCGTATCCGTAACACTACTCCCCTCTTAGAGATGCTCGTCCTGAGCATCGTTGTTACTGCCATGATAACGCGCCAAACGGTCTATGTGTACCACTTTGAATGTGCCTCTTGGTGGCTTTTGAATCCTGTAAGTCACATCATTCAATCGGGTAACCACTTTATATGGGCCGTCCCACTTGGTCTGCAACTTTGGAGATTTCCCTTTTCGGCGAGTTGGGTTATGCAGCCATACCAGTGACCCTTCTTCGAAGCCGCTCGTGTTCGCTTTCCGGTCGTATCTGGTCTTCATGTTCTCACTTGACTGTAACCCATTTTCCCGAACCATGGCGTGTATGTAGTGCATCTTTTCCCTTAAATCGCAGACATAGTCTTGTACGGTCTTTGGTTCCCCCGGTGACGCTCCTGTCAAGAGGTCTATTGGTATTCGTAGTTCTCTACCGTAATTGACAAATGCCGGGGTAGCTTTTATGCTCTCATGCTCGGCGGTACGGTACGAGAGAAGGAAGAGTGGTATATACTTGTCCCAATCCTTTTCATCTGTCATCTACCAATTTCGCCAAATGCCTCTCTAGAGTCTGGTTAAATCTCTCAACCATTCCATCAGACTGAGGATGGTACGCGGTGGTCCTCGTCTTATGCATTCCCAAAATTCTGCACACTTCCTGGAAGACCTGCGATTCGAAGTTCCTGCCCTGATCGGAATGGATTTCGAGAGGCACACCAAAGCGAGATATCACTTCCTCGACCAGCTTAGAAGCAACTGTTGTAGCTTCCTGGTTTGGTATGGCGAACACATCGGGCCATTTGGTGAAGTAGTCCATGACAGCCATAAAATACTTGTTTCCCGATTCCGTTACAGGAAATGGCCTAGCTACGTCAACTGCAATTCGTTCCCACGGTGCGCCAACGTTATACAAGCGCAGGTTCGCACGGCTCCTTGTCTGTGGTCCCTTGACTGCAGCGCAAGTAGTACATTTGCGGCACCAATCCTGTACATCATCTCGACAATGCAACCAGTAGAATCGTTCTCGCACTTTTGTTAACGTCCTCTTAACACCTAGATGACCTCCTGATACGCCATCGTGTATTTCACGGAGAACATCCGGTACTCTCGTTCTTGGGACAACTATCTGAAGATGGAACTCTCTGCCGTTAGTCTTCTCCCATTTTCGGTAAAGTATTCCATTTTGAAGTATCAGACTGTCCCATTGCGCCCAGTACGCCTTAGTGACAGCGCCAGTGGGTGCAACCTCACTCCAGATTGGTTTTTCGTCACCTCGTTTCTTCCATGTGATGATGTGCCGTAGGTCGTCATCTGTTTCTTGAGCCTCCCTCATAGCATCATTCTCCCATGGACCTAAAGGACTTGTTTTCGTTAACTTTAATGTCACTTTCTTAGATTCCTGCTTAACACAGTGTTTGCAGTCTTCTGAACACGGCCTTCGTGAAAGTGCGTCGGCATTCCCATGCGCCTTTCCGCTGCGGTGTTCCGTCTTGAAGTCGTACTCCTGGAGTTGTTCAATCCATCGAGCTACTTGGCCTTCTGGGTTCTTGAATTGCAGTAGCCACTTCAACGCTGCGTGATCAGTTCGCAGTAAAAACTGTCGGCCGATGAGATATTTGCTGAAATGTTGTAGCGTCTTTACAACAACCAAGAGTTCTCTTCTTGTCACACAGTAGTTTCTCTCTGGCTTAGATAAAGATTTGCTGAAATATGCAATTACAACTTCTCTTTCGCCCTGTTTTTGAGATAACACCCCTCCAATGGCCGTGTTGCTTGCGTCAGTGTCGACTATAAACTGACCTTCAGGTTGTGGATACCCCAGGATTGGTGTTTCACACAGATGTTTCTTCAGTTTCTGAAAAGAATCTTCAGAAGTCTCGTCCCACATAAACTGTCGTTTATCTTCCGTCAGCCGATGTAATGGCTTGGCTATCTCTGAGAATCCCTTAACAAAACGCCTGTAGTAGGAGCATAGGCCGAGAAATGCCCGCACTTCGGTTTTGTTTTTAGGGGTTGGCCAATTTTGAACTGCTTCCAGTTTCTCCGGGTCCGTCTGGATTCCATCACTGGAGATGACATGGCCGAGATAATTGACCTTACTCCTGAATAAACGACACTTTTTCGGATTCAACTTTAATTTGGCCCCCTCTATTTTAGCGAAAACTCGTTCTAGGTTTCGCAAATGGTCCTCGAAGTCGCGGCCAACAATGATGACGTCGTCCAAGTAGACTAAGCAAGCCTCTCCAACTAAGCCTGCCAGTACACACTCCATGAGTCGCTCAAATGTGGCAGGTGCGTTGCACAATCCAAAGGGCATGACGTTCAACTGCTATAAACCTTTACCGGTGGAGAAAGCTGTCTTCTCCTTGTCTTTGGGATGAATTTCCACCTGCCAGTATCCAGATTTCAGGTCCAGGGTCGAGAACCATTTCATGCCACTCAAGGTATCCAGAGTATCGTCGATTCGAGGTAATGGATAGCTGTCCTTCTTAGTGACATCATTGAGACGCCTGTAGTCCACACAAAATCTTGTGCTGCCATCTTTCTTCTTCACCAACACAACAGGTGAGCACCACGGACTTGCAGACGGTTCAATAATCTTATGCCTTCTCATGTCCTCCAAAAGGCCTTCAACTTCTTTTTCCTTTGCAATGGGTATCCGTCTTGCTCGTTGACGAATTGGGTTCTCACTTCCGGTATCTATTCTGTGCTGAACCATCGACGTTCTTCCAAGGTCGCCTTCCTGACTGGAGAAGATATTCGCGTGGCGCTGTAAAAACTTCTTAGCTTTCATGCTCTGCGAATAAGTCAGATTACTCTTGCAGTCGTCGAGTAGTTCAGTCACTAATCCGTAGTTGCTGCTTGCTTGGGAGACAACAGTTATTGGGGCTTCCTCCGCGTCAGCCAGTACACGCCTCTTAGTCCTGGCTGAAGCTCCCTGCTTCTTCAGCTCCTCTACTTGTTGCTCGAGCCTTTTCATCCTTGACATCTGGGTCTCCTTCTGCGGGCAGTTGAGCTGAAGATGGCCCCTCTTCCCGCACTTATAGCACATGGCTTCAAATATTTTCCTTACAGGAGCCTTTACTTCGGAGACCTTGCGTCCTATGGGTCTGCTGTATCTCATGGCGTTCAGCCTCGACCTCCAAAGCATGCGCCAACGCTTCCTTTAGCGAGGTGTGGTGACGTAGCCTCACTCAGCTCTGACCTCTAGATCCCTGATTCCGTCGACAAATGCTTGCACAATATTCGTGTCGACCATCTTGGAATCGGCTCCTGGGTGTGCCTTCTTGACCAGTTTTTCAATTTCCAACGCCCATTGTTGTAGTCTCTCTCCTGAGCGTTGGACTCTGTCACGAAGTTGAACACGGAACACGTGCTCCAGGTGTCGCTCCCCGTATCTGGATTCAAGGGCCTCCATCAGGTCTTGGAACCCCTTCCCTGTATGTACTTCTAGGACCGACAAAGCTTGCCCTCTGAGCGCAACAGTAAGAGCGGTCAGGCATTGTTCGTCAGTCCATCCGTTGGCAGAAGCAACCGTCTGGAATTGCTGACGATAAGCGTTCCATGAAGTAGTACCGTCGTATGGTGGCACTTTAACTCTTGGTCCTTGTACCACTTGCACCACTCCGGTAGTTCCACTAGACACCGCCACTCCTGTGGTTTCCAGGCGCACTACTTTCTTCTGAAGTTCAGTGAGGCCGGTTTTCAAATTTTCTACATCCAATCCTAACCCCGTAACTCGTTCGTCCATTACGTCGACATCTTTACGAAGCTTTGTCACCGTGTCACTGACATCCTTTATAGCCAGAAGCGCCTTTTCCTGAAGGTCCTTTTGTTGCTCTTGTGACTCTTGCATAGCGCCGAGCTTGCGGTCTTGTGCCTCCATCATTGTCCTTTGAGCCTGAATTAACTCAATTATGCTTTCCAATTGAAGAGCCATTTGAGGGGCCGTAGAAACTACGGCGTGGCAGGCTGGATGGAGCTAGTCGACGGGGACTGAGCAGGCGGGGCCCAGTGGGCGGGGCCAGTGGGCGTGGCCTGAGTGGGCGTGGCTTGGTGGGTGGAGCCGGTGGGCGTGGCCATGTCCAAAGTGGGCGGGGTCTGAGGGGCGTGGTCAGTGGGCGGGTCCTGGTGGGCGGGGCCAGCGGATGGGGCCTGCCCCGCAATGGGCGGAGCTTGGTCCCCAGTGGGTGTGGCCTCCGCAGCTCCACCTCCAACTACTCTCTCGGAGTCAATGGCAGCAGCTCGCTGCGCCCTTGTCCTGACACTCCCCTTGAAGTCCTCTCTCGGAGTCAATGGCATCTCCAAATCTCACTTCCGACACCAGTTGTTACGTGCTAGGGTTCGAGGATTCGGAGAGAAAGACCTGGTGACTCCCTTGAAGACTTTATTCACAAACACTAGCTCACACAAATCACTAAGTCCAAACACTAAGCATTAGATCCAAATCACTGAGCACTATCACTGTCCTAGGTCGTAGCCGAGTCGTTAGTTCACTATCACAATCACTCACTATTGATCACTTGTTTTCACTTTGAAATCGCCTTGATGATCGCTCGGATCGAACTGCCTTGACTGCCGGCTTGTTTACGTTTTATATGGCCCGCGTCGAATTCTGGAGCGTTCTATTTTGGATTGTTTACGTAAACACGCAATTGACATAAACAAGGGTCGGGCTTTTCTAGAAGGTACGCGCAACTGTCGCGCGCAGGTAAACAACTGCCCGTATTCGTAACACGTAAACAACTGCCCGTATCCGTAACAATATGAACTAAAAAGTATTAAATAATTTTTCCTATCTCACGGTGCCTTTTTACCCGACTGCCAGGAGGGTTATGTGTTTAGCGCGTATCTTCTATGTATGTAATATTCTTTATTACCTCGTATCTTCAGAACGGCTAAACGGATTTTCACATTTGAGGTATCGTTAGACTTGTCTTAATAGCCCGAGTGTTCTTAGATAGGTGACATTAAAAAAAAAACCAAAATGGCGGATGTTTCACGCCATATTGTGAGGTAAAAAAATTAAAATTCTACCAAGCATATCGAGTGGGGTATCAAAATAAAGGATTTTAAAAACTGATTCTAAATATGTATATAACTTGCAGTTTTAATATTAAATGGAACAATAAATCTACTATATTATAAAGAGGAAAGATTTGATTTTTTGTTTGTTTGGCTCCGAAACTACTGGACCGATTTGAAAAATTCTTTTACCATTGGAATTCTACATTATTTTTGCTGAACATAGGCTGAATTTTATTTTGGAAAAAAATAGGGTAGCGTAAGATATTTGGGTTCTTTGGACGCAAGGTGTAAAAAATCAACCAGAAAAGTTACTTATTTTACGTACGCTGCCTAAACTATAAAAGATAGAACCATAAAATTTTAAGTAATTGTAGAACTTACAAACATCTACAAAAAAGTCCGCGACACACTATACCTATCTATGTCGAGTGAGGCACAATAACCATTTTTTTATTTAAAAATCTTGAAATTTTTTGGACTACATTTAAACGCGTTTATTTTACTCGTTCTTTTAATCCTTATCAAAATTAATTATTCCATTACTAAGTACAGTTTATGTAGATAATATTTGATCTTTGAATGAATAAAATTGGATATTTGGTTTTGAAATTATGGCGAAATTAAAATATTACGATAGTTGGCGTCATTAAGGCGGGTGCGCGTGCGGGAGGAAGACAATCTGTGCAGGGGTGCAGCCTGCGTATATTGACTGCATCGTCGATGTTAGTGTCTAAACACACTAGGCTGAATTACGCCGGCGTAATTTACGTGCCCGAAATTACGTTCAGCCGCTTACGTCACACTATAACTTACGCGAAGTGCCGAAATTTCACGGCGTGATTTCCGTTGCCGAACACGCGCGTAAGTGAGTAGGTATTTAAAATTCTCAGATGTAATGTGTGCGTTAACACTTTGGAGATAAGGTTGGATTTGCTATGTTCGGTTTTGATCATTCCGTTGCTTAAGTATAGTGTGTAATGTGTTGCTATACAAAACATTACCGCCGAATCGCTGCCGAACTCTCGACTCGGCTCGAGGTTTTTTTTTTAATGCTTACAAACGGGTCACCTGATGGAAAGTAACTTCCGTCGCCCATGGACACTCGCAGCATCAGAAGAGCTGCAGGTGCGTTGCCGGCCTTTTAAGGGGTAATAGGGGAGGGTAGGGAAGGAAATAGGGAATGGTAGGGAAGGGAAAAGGGTAGGGGATTGGGTCTCAGGTAAACTCACTCACTCGGCGCAACACAGCGCAAGCGCTGTTTCACGCCGGTTTTCTGTGAGGACGTGGTATTTCTCCGGTCGAGCCGGCCGGTTTCTCCCACGTCAAATTCGGCTCACGACGGAATTTCGGCATAGTGTGTCGTCTGTCGCGTTCCGCCCATATTTTGTATGGATTTGAAACGCGACGTAAACGCGGCGGAATTTACGTCGGCGTAATTCAGCCTACTGTGTTTAGACTCTTAGTGTCGGAGTCTGTGAAGTGTGAATTGACCTGGGAATCATTTTGCTGACCGAGTCTTTTCTGGTTATGCTTTTTGCAGAGCTCACCGACATCCACGCGGGCGGAGCCGCGGCCGACCGCAAAAATAAAATAAGAAAAAAACAAAATCCGCCTGCATGGATAATTAATCATGGTTATATCAGCACGGTAGTTTTTCAATTTTTTATTAGATTGATTGTCGAAATAGTTAGATGACTACAACTAAAAAGTCGCAAATAAAATAAATTAATTAAAAATAAGAAAACCCGACTGCAAAAAGTGTTAACTAAAAAGAACGAAACAAGACCTAATTCTGCCGGAGGCATCGAATCCATGTTTTAATTGATACGACTCTTGCTTAAGAGTTTCATGCCAGGATAAATAGAAGGTTACATAGAAAAATGTAGAAGAAGAAAGTGGACTATAAATGCAGTCGGAGGCATAATATTTTATGATTTATGAATTAACGTTAAACTTGGTGCGACATGCCTCCAACTGCATTTTATTATCCACTTTCTTCTTCTACATTTTTCTATGTAACCTTCTATTTATCCTGGCATGAAACTCGTAAGCAAGAGTCGTGTTAATTAAAACATGGATTCGATGCCTCCGGCAGAATCAGGTCTTGTTTCGTTCTTTTTAGTTATCACTTTTTGCAGTCGGGTTTTTTGATTTTTTATTTATTTATTTTTCCGAATTCGGCTAAAACTCAACTATTTCTGTACTCAATCTTCATAATTTTGAAGTCGGTACCAGATATATATAGCTGAATCCAGATGCCAGAATATTCGAAACGTTTGTAACTGGCACCGACTTCAAAATTATGAAGATTGAGTACAGAAAGAAATAGTTGAGTTTTAGCCGAATTCGGAAAAAGGCACCATGAGATAGGAAAAATTATTTAATACTTTTTAGTTCATATTATAAGGATGTTATTATTGTTTTTACCTTGGAAGTCGGTTTTAATTTTTTGTTAAAAAAATAATAATTTCACTCTTTTTAGTTACCTAGTAAAATCATATACGTAGATTAGGGCCGATTCACACCGAATGGCAGAGGCGAGGCGAGCAGTTTCAGTGTCATAATATGATTTTAAACTTTATCTTCATTATTCCGCCATTCCGGTGTGAATCGGCCCTAATACACCTGTATACTATTCTACGTATCTTATTACAATTTGTTAACAGTCACACTTACAAAATATAATATCAGCTGCAGATAATTTTAAACAATACATTAAAAAAAAAACGAAGTGGACACGTGCTAGGGCCGCGCCAAACCAGAATTTTTGTAGCGGTGAGGCTTTCAGTATCATATGATTTTAAACTTTATCTTTATCATTGTAATACATAGTATCGCTTGAGAAGTCTACGGCCGCCCGTGGCCGCGATTGGTAAGTGTGACAGCTGTGCACTCTAGCATGTTACTTGTATTATCGAAACAACTTACTTCTCAGAAGTAATGTCAAATTTGTGCCTTACGCTCTGGAGATAAGGTTGAATATTTTGTTATAATCAATTTTGGTGACATTGGTGACCCTGACGTGGTAATGATGATGATGATGATGATGAATGTAATTTGTATAGTAGCATATGCTTTCAGTTCTTAAAACAGCGCCAAAACCCCCAAACTTGTATCTAAGTATAAGGAATCTGGAGTTCTCTTAGTATCTTCGGAACCATAGTATACCTTGGTGCAGAATCTTGCATTTTGGTAGCATATGCTTAGGATGATTCTCATAAAACCAAAATCACCATATGTTTCCATATAAATTTCGAGGAGTTCCCGCGACTACTCATGGATCCCATCATCAGGTTACCACTTTTGTGAACATGGTACCAAATTGGAGTGAAACCTAATACAAAAAACAAAAATTTCGAAAATCGGTTCACAAACGGCGGAGTAATCGTTGAACATACAAATATATATATATATATATATATATATATATATATATATATATATATATATATATATACAGCCGAACATATATATAACCTCCTCATTTTTTGGAAGTCGGTTAAAAACTCAAAGGTGACTGACTGACATGGTGATCTATCAACGCACAGCCCAAACCATTGGACGTATCGGGCTAAAATTTGGCATGCAGGTAGATGTTATGACGTAGGCATTAGCTAAGAAAGGATTTTGATAAATTACAACCCCAAGGGGTTAAATAGGGGATGAAAGTTTGTATATAATAGTACCTCTTAACGCAAGCGAAGCCGCGGGCAAAAGCTCGTAAAATATAAATTAGGGCCTCGCTTTAATACTTTCCCGAAAAACCAGTGTAAAAGTTTCGCTAACGAATCTCAGAGTATCAAGACTAATGAAGTTATCAACATAGTAATTACAAGTTAACGAGTATCAAAACTTCCGGAGCGGCTAAGTAGAAGCTTATGTAGCTTATTAGCTAATATTAGTTCTAGTTCCAAATACTAGTAACAACTAACTGTACTTGTAAGACTTGTAACACTTGTTAAGTAACTAGTCGACGCCTGTTCTTCGTTGCGCCAAATTTGGTTATCGTGCTGTTAGTTACCGTTTTTTCGAGGAGTTGTGTCATCAGATTATATTCTTTACACCACATAGGGTGGCTTGCACCAACATACTTTAACTATAACTTTAACTGTAACAAAATGCCAATTAACCGTCAAATCTCTTGTTAAAGTCAATAATGGACGCCATATATTTTGACGATAACCTTAACCTTAACTATAACATCACCTCCGGTACAACCCACCCTTAAATAAGTTCAAGGCTTAAGCATGAAGAGATCAGAAACAAACACTTTTTAAAAGATAATAATACTAGCGACCCGCCCCGGTGTCGCACGGGTATAAAATATAATATAGCCAGTGAAAAAATGATTAAAATCGATAGCCTATGATTCTTCACGTGGACTACTTCTTATCTGTGCCAAATAACATAAAAATTGCTCCAGTAGTTCGCGAGATAAGCCATTTCAAATAATTTCCCCCGCTTTTTCCACATTCTCCTATTAGTCTTAGCGTGATAAAAATGGGCTAATACCGAATTTTTCAAATCGGACCAGTAATTCCTGAGATTAGCGCGTTCAAGTTAGCCCTTTCAAATAATTTTTCCCGTTTTTTCCACATTTTCCTCTATTTCTTCGCTCCTATTAGTCTTAGCGTGATAAAATATAGCATATAGCCTTCCTCGATAAATGCGCTATCTAACACTGAAATCTCTGAATCATCAAAATCCGTTGCGTAGTTTTAAAGATTAAAGGGAACAAAGGAACACGAGGGAAAAAAGCGACTTTGTTTTATAATATGTATAGATACCCACTAATATTATCTTATTGAGACGCTCCTACTTATAACCTCAATATAATAACTTATGTAGTGTACATGAATGTGATAATCAGTTGATATTGCTCATCACAATAAAGTCGACGAACAAACAAATCTCACGACCGTATCAATAGTTATTACTTATTATACTGATTGGGTCGATCTTTCATATTATTATAGGATAATATTGTGTAGGCTATTCTCGTGACTCGAATGTCGCTTCAAGACCGGTATTACTCGAGCGCACACATGATGTGGGAAGCGAAAATGATTTGGGGCAGAAAATTAAATTTAAATAAATAGAAATAAAAATAAAATTAAACATTACGCACCTAAGGCAGGAAAATAAGAAATGTCTCAGATCACATTTGACAACCTCTGTGGCTACTGGCTCAGTTGGTGGGCTATCGGTAGCTCAAGACGGGGGTCACGGGTTCGAATCCCGCCGACGGAACAAAAAGTTTTTAAAGTTCCTGGGTCATGGTTGTGTATTAAATATGTGTATCATATAATAAAAATCTTAAATATATGTATAGTATAAAAGTATTAAATATATATCCGTTGTCTAGTACCCGAAACACAAGTCCTTCAGGTACAGTTTACCACGGGGCCAGACTGACGTGGTGTGAAGCGTCCATAGATATTATTATATTATTATTATTACATGTGGGCGAGGCCGCCAATTTTTGCTGATTTTGAAATTATTTTTCTCCGCCCTTTGTATTTTAAAAAGTATTGTGTTTATCTTATGCTCGAAAACTGATTCTAACGAAGAAAACAAAGTGCTCAAGCATGCATTAGAATTACTTGAGTTGCAATAATCTAAAAATATATTTCCAATTAAACATTAAACAAGGTAAGAAAATAGCTTAAAATATACAATCCGCCGTGAAAGAGGTGCACTTTAACTGTCGCTGTAGCAGTAAGTATGACAGATTTGAAGATAAATCTAATATGTTATGAATACTTATATAAATGGCTATTACCTAATTTAATTCTTATAGTATTCTAAGATAAATTTCTTTATAAACGTTTTAAAATCAAATGAATTGTTAGAAACATCAATTCTATCCCACATTTTAAACGTCATCAATAATACCGATTTATTGTTATCGTTGGGTGTTAGGGAAGGTAAAATCAGGGTGGCAACGCTCAGTTTTTACGTATTCTATGGAAAATCTCGTAATATCCGCCATTTCTCGACAGTTCACATATTTTGAACCTCAGTAGGAACGTGTACACAGTTTTTTCAAAGGAAGTTTTTTTGTGACACGAATGTAAGTATTACTGTTTCACATAAAACTATCAATGCATCATGTGAGTAGTCAAAAGGGCCATGTTTGGAGCTATAATAAAACTACATTGTCTATTATTTACAGAGATAAGTTTGATTTTCTCAACGCTATGATAGCCTCTACGCTATCATTTTTGTGTTTCAACGTCATATTTCTCAACGCTATGATAGCGTAGAGGAATAAATTCGCTACAATTTTGGTGCCCCAACGTCATAAGCAGCGTAGATATTCTCCAATTTTCTTTCTCTCGCCAAATTTTTCTGCGTCATATCAGCAAAAATTGGCGGCCTCACCCATGTAATGGTTGGCCGAGGGGACGCCGAGGTGAATAAACATGTGATCTGAGGCTTTCTTATTTACTGCCCATGGTGCGTATACTATTTTCTCATCGACGGAGGCGGAAAACGGCAACATCAGTAAGCGCAGCGGGAAGAAAGTTGGCGTTTTCCGCCCGGAGGTGAGAAAAATATATTCTACACCTGGAAAACCACAATTAATTATCGAAATAAAAACTTTTGTGTGTCCTTTACCAGATCTCAAATATCATCTCATTGCCCAATGCGTATCACAAAGCTGTGTGATCGAAAAGGTAATGTCGCATTTACAACTTTGACAAGAAATTAAGAATGTTTCTTTTTAGCGAATTAGGTACTTTGACTAAGTTACTGTGCCAATTAAAAGTTGATTTATGATTTAATTACAGAATACGCCGAACTGACCTTTATGTGCGTACAACACGAACTTCGATCTCCCCAAATTGAAATGTCAAAACTTTCTCTTTTTATCAATTTTATGGAAAATTTCGGCCCGTCTATATTTAGATTTTAGACGCTTTTATTATTTTCCAGTCTACAATAGTAGGCGCCAACATTACTAAAATCTAGCGCTGGGTGGAACAGCATGGCCACCATCGAAATGGCTCCTTTCTAAAAATACAACTGTATGAAACTGACAGAGTTTTTTTGCCTAACTAGGCAAAAAAACTCTGTCAGTTTCATCCTTTTTTGTCGGTTTCTAATATTTTTCATATTCTTTATAACTGTACTCTTTTTTTTAAATTGTTTTTAATAACTTTATAATTTATGTATGTCTCATTTTTAGGGTTCCGTAGTCAACAAGGAACCCTTATAGTTTCGGTCTGTCCGTCCGTCTGTCTGTCTGTCTGTCCGCAGTTTTTCTCTGAGACTATAGGACCTATAAAGCTGTAATTTAGCATGAATGCACATATTAATGATGCCGACAAAATGGTACTTGAAATCTTAAAAAATATTTTTTTTATGGTACCTTCCCTACACATCAAGCGGGGATGAATTTTTTTTTCGCGTCTACCCCATCGTGTGGCGTGTCGTTGGATAGGTTTTTTTAAAAATATTATGAGTTTTCATAGATCATTTTCTGATTTATGAACCCGTTTGTGAAATATTAAGTTTTAAAGTGGAAAAAATCGTTAGAGTCCAGTGTCCCCCCCTTCTACCATCTAAACGGTAGCTTCTGGAAATGTTAAAAAAATTCAAGGTAGTAGAAAATATGGTGAATTTAAAAGGAAAACTATCACGGCTAAGAAGACTTCATAAGTTATTGAGTAATAGTCGATCAACTAAAAAAAATGTTTTCGGCGAAGTATCAAGGAACTTTTCGTTCAAATTCCTTTGAAAGCAACTGAGATGATGTTCTTAGTAGTGAAAAACATATTATAAAATTAATGTACATTCATTGACCATACACAAATTATAAAAAACTAGCGGTATTACGGAACCCTATATTGCGCGTGGCTCGACATGCACTTGGCCGGTTTTATTTAATGGTATGTACAATTATAATTATAATTGTGTTTTAAGAAAATATTTATTGTTCAATGCAATTAACTGTATTTTTAATTTTTAACAATTTAATCTTATTTAGTTTTAGTTTAAAATATTGTTTATTGTTTAATGCATGTTGAAGCCGGGCAGGCATTGTATCTAGCTGTAATCTTATTAATCATGAATTTATGTATTTATTGATACAAAACTGTATTTGGTCCTTAGTAGTGTTTTCGCGGGTTCTGGATCACGATTCTGGGTCCACCCCACTCCCCGCTCGCAGCTCGCAAACTTTCTCGATCACTTTTTGTCGGTTCGAGCGGCGACATCGCCTAAAAAAAAAGAGTTTGGTGTCAAAATAGGGGTTTTGAACCATGTCCGTTCGATTTATGCGGTCCGTTTCTGCGTATTTGCACAGTTTCAAAGTTAGCTTTTGTGTTTAACCCTCATTATCTACTATCACCACGCTCCATTGTTCCTTCATAATTACAATCGCTACTTATTGCATTGTTATGCTCGCCTCGGTGTCCTATTGTTCATAATGACTACCTGGGCTTATTGCTTACGTCACCTCAATTTCTTACAAGATTTTAAATTAGTAAATAAAAGTTGATAAATTTTTCATTACAGTTCTTTTATTTAGTTAAAACATATAATAATAATAACTCTCATAGTAGTATGTTTTCGTGCATTGTGAATCACTATTCATATAATATAGTTCCCCTCGGTATCTAGTGAATATTGTCAATGCATTCCTGCTAATAACATTTTGCTGTGTTGTAATCCTCGTAAACAACATTCCGAAGTTTTTTTTATTTATTAAAACACGTATTGAACATACTGTACGATATTATATCATTACACAAAGTGTTGCTACTAAATAACTTTTGAAACTCTACTAAACTTTCCACATTGAACTTATAATACAAGGACATACATTAAACTATACTCGTCACAAACTGATGTGAAATCATTTTATAATCTCCACAATATGTTAAAATCCAATCTCCTACAGTTTCACGCCATAAAAGCCTTGTGATATTGCATAGGAGTGCGCCTGCAGGAATCAAAGTATTGACAAGTGTCATTTTCATTGATGTGCATGGCCATCCAGTGGGGTCCAGGTGTAACAATATATTATCAGGATCCAAGTTGCTAAAATGTATGTAGGGGGTTGAACATATTATATTATATAGGCAGACGATTCGCAGCGTATACAATATTATCTTCTAAAATCTAAACCTTCACAAATTTTTCTCAAGTAATTACGGATCTCTATTGTGTTCATACTGTATTATCACAGAACCAATCTGGTATATGAATCTTGTATAATAATATGTCACATATCCGTATAATGTATGCTTTATGTATTTACTAAGAGTGGCATTACATATGAAATAATGAATGAATAAATAAAAGAAACATAACTTTGGTACAATATTTTATTTCATAATATTTACGCACTATTAGGTAAACACTCACACATACACACGTTACACATTATAACTCAAATATATCATACATGTGACTTTTCTTAGCCTATATAGTCTACAGTTACATTACGGTTTTTATCTAGTTTTCTATAACATTATCAAACTCTGCAAATACAATACAGTTAATCGTTTGAGAGAGACTAGAATCAATTGATATCCCATTTCCTTCATTAAGAAAATATATACCAGTGCCGGAAAATATTTTTTTTTTTAGGCGATGTCGCCGCTCGAACCGACAAAAAGTGATCGAGAAAGTTTGCGAGCTGCGAGCGGGGGGTGGGGTGGACCCAGAATCGTGATCCAGAACCCGCGAAAATACACTACTGTCCTTAAATAAATAAAAAAGCTCCTAGACTACATACAGTCCAGCCAAGCTGCTATCCTACTATCAACCGTCTACACGAGAGTTCGATCGTGCTCTGGCTGAAAATGTAACTCGTTAGGATCGAGAAGCTGACGTTTGGTCAACGCGAAATAGATCTTGATTTGAGTTGTTGAGGAGTACGGACCACGAGGGGAGCTAAAGCAAAATCCTCCCAAGCAAACTCGATACTTGATTGTGTAAGGACCAAGGAGTAAAGGATGATTGTGCAAGATAATGCTGGTGCTGTATGTAGCGTTGTAAAACACTCCAATAGAGTAAGGAGCTCCTTTCTAGAGGTATATGTCTATTTACATAACTTGCGTTTTTCTTCATAAATTTTCGAAAGCATTGTCCCATTTCCCACAACTATACACTTTTTATAAACTTCCGGATAATACAAAGTTTAACAAAGGAACATCAGTTTTTGCTTCAGTCCGAAATAAACTCCTTTGCGCCTTTTATTCAAATAAAGTTGTATTTTTTTCATCTATGTTTGGTATTCTTTTGACACTTTTGGATAATATAGTTTATTCGTGCTCTATATATTATTAAGTATTCTATTGTTATGAATGCAAAAGCTTGTCTGTCTAAACTCGTTACTGAGGGTTTAAAAAATACTGGCAGAAAGATACATTGAGACCCGGCAAAGACCTTAGGATATTAACAAACTTTTGAGCGAACGAAGTTTTATAGTTCTCAAGTGTGTGCGCAGTGCACAAGAGCACTCTCTTTTCAGCGAGAGATCAGGCGCAGGAAGGACCAGGGCCGGAACTACTATATGGCTATTTGGGCTTAAGCCCAGGGCCCCATGAGTTCAAGGGCCCCCAGCTATGTCAAGTCAAAGTCAAAAATTTACGATAATGCGATAGAATTCATAATTTTATTAAATTAAACAAATCGTGTGGTTTGTACTTTGTATCCCTGCATATCCTACAATCAAGGTTTATTATGCAATTTAGACCGTGTTGGCCGGTGTTAGTATTACGAACTGACAGTTAAAATGTTGTAGCCCTAAGAAGTTTCAGCCCAGGGCCTCGTAAGTTCACGGTCCGGCCCTGTGCAGGACCGACTTTTTACATGTCCATCCGACGTAATATGGTTCTTCTTACTTGTCAGACAATCAGGTGGTCAGCCTGTATTGTCCTAACCAAACTTCGAAATAACATGTTTCCAACGTGGGAATTGAACCGACGACCATGATTATGACTCATGTCCACTGGAGTCTGAACTACGGAGGCGTTTTATAATAATATCTATAGTCCAGACCACAGGCAACAAAATTCAATATGAATATGCGAATTGCCTCATGAATCGGGCTATAGTAATTAAATCTCGCCGGGTTAGTTCCCGAACCGGTGGTGGGCAACATGTAGCTCAACGTTCTGAAAACATTTGATTCAAATTTATTCAGAAATAAAACGATTTTTATTTTTATTTTATTTTAATAACTTTCCTGTTCCCTAGGTTACCACTCACCATTGATTTGTGTGTTTTAATTCGCAGAGTTTTTGACCTAACATGAATAATTTGGGGTTCGGGTTTGTTTCACGGTTTTCCGGGGTTCGTGATATATTAGGCCCCGCTGTAACCGCACATTTTTCACAAAATACTCATCACAACCAGCTACGAACTTATGTTTTTACTAATTTGTAAATAGGCTGAAATGTTATACTGTCTGCCTGCAACTTCATGCGTGCTAAAGGTACAGTCGAACTGCAAATTTTACCACCTTAAGGCTGCGTTTCCACCAGAGCTGAGCGGAGCGGCGCCGCGCTGAGCGATCTCATGGCAGTCATGTCAATGATGGGATTCTATTGGTTTTCAAAAAAACACATTCCTCGCAACACAGCTCCGCTCAGATCTGGTGGAAAGGCAGTCTTAGTCGGAGGTTACACGTTCAGTTTCGCGTCAATCTTTACCAGATTGATGGATCAGATTGGTGGATAAACATAGAACCCTGTGCTTCTGCGTTGTGCTCAATATTTGTTTCAAATACCAAAATATGAATGAAATAGACGTTATTAAAAAAATCAAATAAATATAGGGATCCAGACCTTTTTTAATTGGCTGATGAGACTTTAGAATATAATTATCATCAGCTTTGATCAAAATCAGTTTATCCATTCGGTAGCTACGATGTCATGGACAGACCAACAGACACGTCTTACTAACGACACCCTTCTCTAAGTAGTTAAATGGAGGAGGCAATATGTTTCATAAATTAAGCGCACAAAATTTTACGGCAATAAAGAATTAAAACTTTAACTCTGAAGCTTATAACCAACGCTTATAACTTAGCGAGTTATATTAGGTACCGTTTGATTACAATATAATTGTATACAGTAGGGTAACTCCGGCCTCACCTATTTTATTATTGCTATTGAAATTGCTATTAAAGCTTGTCAAGTTGCTCAACGCAGAGACAGACTACGCGAACGCGACATGATACTACATAAGGTGTAAAAAATTATTTTGTATATCTTATTTATAAAAATGGATTTTCAAATGTGTTAGTCGCCCTAAAACTCGAAAACGGCTGAAGGGATTGGGCTGATTTTAGTCTTAAAATATTCGTAGAAGTCCAGGGAAGGTTTTTAAGTGACACAAAGTTCACCGGGACAGCTAATATTATGATCTACTGCTTAGTTAAAGAAGTTTAGGCACCAAATATTGTTTACATTAGAAAATAAAATCTTCCTTGAGGTTAGCTTGAACGTCACACATACAAGAGATTTTAGCTTCGAGAACGACAATTTAAAATTTTCTGCCTAACCGTCTTTATGTAAGCAGTAAATAATATACAGAATGTAGCAAAACAAATTGATGACACTTTAGGGCAGGGGTCACCAATTAGTTTCGCTCGGGGTCCGTTTTAAGAAATAAAATGACGAATGATTACGGAAATTACAAAAACATTTACTATCAATAAGAAAAGTGATAATTTTTGTTGCTACACGTTCATATGCAGTATGTCGAGTCCGAAATTAATTTTTAACGAATTTCATCTTTGAACATACTTGGTCCGCACACACTGTGGCGGCGCGGCGGTCCGGATGCGGACCGCGGTCCGCCATTTGGTGACCCCTGCTTTAGAATTTGTATGTGTCCCTTGCATAGAGTTCATTATAATAGCAGCAACGCTGATACTAGCAGTTAAAAGTAAGTCTTTCATTGCTGCTACTTTCACTGGGAACTAGACAAGGACACAATTATATGCATCCAGCTGGGAGTATTATCACTTTGTTTTATTACATTCTGTATGCTTACTGAATAGATTTACAGAATGTAATAAAAAAAAAAATTATTTTTACAATTTGCAATAAAGCTATACGTACGTGTGCCTGATTTCGTCGGTCTAGTGTGGCCAGTCTTCTGTATTTATTTATACTGTGGTGTAAGCTTTAAGGTTTTGCGTCTCATTAAAAACTTTTCTATTGTGATATATGAGTGGGATGTTAAAACTTTATTTCAACAGGTAATAACTTAAATGTTTATGTAGAAGGCAAATTCAATTAATTCCTCGAAAACGATTCAATTTAATTCGAAATAGAAGACTGAGTTGTCTGAATTTAAACCCCGGACTAAAAGTATTTTTATACAAAACTTCATCAAAATCGGTTCAGCGGTTTAAGTGTGAAGACCAGACAGACAGTCACATTTTCACATTTATGAAATTAGTATTTTAAGTTGGCATTGTCGATTTCCACACAAGCCTTAAAATGAAGAAAAAACATATAAGTTTGTATCTTTAACAAAATATACACACCAACATTCAAGATTTAAAATAAAATAGAAGCTAAAAGCTAAATAATAGCTTTTATTGCGGGCTCCGAATCAAGAAATTGCGTAACGAAAATAAACCTAATCCCATACTCCGACCGGCACGGTGTTGTTTCAGTTCGGCAGATTTCTCCAGCTTCAAAAAGCATTTAGTTTGGGACCTACGATCAAATCTCAAGCTGCTTGATGTCATCTGTACCTCTTCAGTCTTCACTAATCCGTGGCACAACAATAACTAAAGGCTAAGTTATGTACAGGTGAAAAACAAATGTTGCAGTTGGCATTTGTTTATAAATGCAAGAACCACAGTGACGCGGCTTCTAAAATTACTTCTGTACAGACGGAACAAAGGTACACGACTGCGTATACTGTTTCAATGGGATTTAATAATATAAGTTACTGTAATGTTTTCACACTAGAGGCAGAAACAGCATCGATAGTAAACAAAAAGGTTTGTTCGCAGTTTGACAACGTTTTTGTCAATATTCTGTGTAACTTGGATTATTTACTGTATGTGCTAGTAGCGCCCTCTCTCTTTGCGTAATATTCCCAATAATTTTGATCTAAATGTCAACTAAAGAATTTAAGTCAAATTAATATTCTTCTTCATTGTGCGCTACATGACGTTTAAATTAGTAACATTGTAATTTATAACGCTAATACCGATTTGTTAACATTTGAATGAAAATTAATTAAGGTGACGCGTTAAAGTAAGAAACCGTGTTGGATATGTTTTAGATTGCTTGTTTTCTATGAGAGGCCGGGCCGGTCTCTCATAGAAAACAAGCAATGGAACAGCAAAAAATAGAAAGGACGTAAGCGACAAAATGGTTATTGTCGCCTAATTTAAAAACCATAAATACATTTCATATAAGCTATGCACATATTAAAGAGTATGCTTCAACCAATTTATGTACAAATTTTGGAACCTTAAATCACTCTCCTCTGTTGGAAAAATAGGAATCCCTTTTTTACAGAGGTCTTTTCGATTGATAATTCTGTGTGTTATGCTATGGGCAATTCAAAGACAAAGACATGATGAATACTGACAATGAACTTTAGTTTCTTAGCTTTAGTCATTGCTGAGAAAAATCGGCATCGCTACAGCCAAATTATCAAGGCGTCCCCTTAAAACGAAGTAAAGATGTAAATGCTGCGGGGGAAGGACTTTAGGACGTTCTCCGTATAGAAATGCGAACAATAAATAGGGTAATATAATTATTGGAAGTCTTTACTCTACAGTCTACACCATCCATTCTCAAAATATGCTCTGCGGAGCCCTGGGGCTCCGCAAAGGCCTTTCCCGGGACTTATAGTACCTCCACTACACGTTACGATACTAAATTTCAGCAAAATCGGTCCAGCGGTTAGCGGAACATACATTGTTTTTAGAAATTACATCAGACATTTTCACAGAAAGACAAAACATTATTTTTTTGGGGGGTCCGTAAAAATGTGACTTCTGAAAGTGGTTCCACCACCAAAAAAGTTTGAGAATCGCTGCTCTACACTTTAGTTGGGCCTGATTACTGTATAATATAATTGTAGTTAGAAAAAAACATTAAGGTGCAGTAGAGGTGGAGTCAGAAGTTAAAACTAAGTACGGTCTTTTCAGTGCCAGCCTCATCTCGTCTTGTTCATTCTACACGAAAAATATTATCTTGGCATTTAGATACTTTTTATATTGTCTATCTTCAGAAATCGATACCTTTTAATAGTTAATAAGTTTAACGTTTATACGGACGAGCTTCGAATATAACTTTTCAATCTCTTGAGATTGGAATAATAAAATAGACAGTAATGTGACAGTAATACATTATTATTACATTAGGCCGCTATCAGACGTTCCATACTTTTTCTGTACCATTATAATCTTGATTTAAATGATATTAGGATGCCATTTACACACTGCACATGGCGTAAGAAGTATAGTTACGTAGTTTTGACGTCATCAACCAATAGCAACGCAGTCGAAAGCAATGAAATCGATGATTTAATAGACAACTCTAAAATATTTTAAGCTATTCGTTATTACATAGCTTTTATAGCGTTCTTTGAGCGCCGTGACTGAATCATGAAATGTCGTAACGAAAAAACCTAACACCCCCACTCCGTTGTGCCACAACGTTGCCAGACTTGTGATTGACGTATGCGAATTATAATTGTATGATGATAAAAATACTATGCTTTATACATATATATATATATATATATATATATATATATATATATATATATATATATATATATATATATATATATATATATATATATATATATATATATATATATATACAGGATGTAACAAAAACAAGTGATAATACTTTAGGGTGTGTACGTATTCCTTGTAGAGAGTTCACTGTGAAAGTAGCAGCGCTGAAAGACCAAATTTTTTTTTCACTTTTGTATGGGCAAGGGCCCGAGCGTCACGAGTATCCCCATACAAAAGTGAAAAAAATTTTTGGTCTTTCAGCGCTGCTACTTTCACAGTGAACTCTCTACAGGGAACACGTACACATCCTAAAGTATTATCACTAGTTTTTGTTACACCCTGTATATATATATATATATATATATATATATATATATATATATATATATATATATATATATATATAGCATATATACCGTTGTGCCACAACGTTGCCAGACTTGTGATTGACGTATGCGAATTATAATTGTATGATGATAAAAAATACTATGCTTTATACAGACATTTAGACAACTCTAAAATATTTTAAGCTATTCGTTATTACATAGCTTTTATAGCGTTCTTTGAGCGCCGTGACTGAATCATGAAATGTCGTAACGAAAAAACCTAACACCCCCACTCCGTTGTGCCACAACGTTGCCAGACTTGTGATTGACGTATGCGAATTATAATTGTATGATGATAAAAAATACTATGCTTTATACATATATATATATATATATATATACAGCATATAGCATATATATAGTATTAGCATATATATATATATATATATATATATATATATATATGCTAATACTAACTTTACCGCGGCAGTCCCGAGTCGTCATCGAAATTGTGTCCGTCTGTTACCGCTGTTCGTTTAATATCTGAACTCATGTTGATGACATTCTTTATCGCGCGGGAACCGTACACGTTTACGGGATAAAAAGTACTAGATGACACCTGCAACTTCGTTGCGCCAAAAATCGTTTATCGCGCGGGAACCGTATCTACAATTTTCCGGAATAAAAAGTATCCTATGTCCTTTCCCGGGACTCAAGGTATCTCCATACCAAATTTCAGCAAAATCGGTTCAGCGGTTTGGGCGTGAAGAGGTAACAGACAGACAGACACACTTTCGCATTTATAATATTAGTATGGATTATGTTATGTACTTTCCCGAAACTAATAATATTATGTCCATACCCAGCAAAATCGCTTCAACGGTTTGGGCACGAAGAGGTAACAGACCGACAGACAGACACACTTTCGCATTTATAATATTAGTATGGATACTCTACCTGCGTAAAATAACAACAAACAATAACAAAGTTTGCAAAATCAGTGCCATGAAAGCTGAAGTGTTAAAGCTTTTGTTGGTGAATTATTGTAACCAATTTACCAAATTGCTATTGTTTAACAATACAATATTGTTGACCACACAATAAACAACAAACTCATCAAACTTTTCAGTTATTTCAACGAGAAATACAACCAATAATAAACAGATGGTGTCTTATTAACTCGAGTCACAAAAGTTGGTCTTTGTAGAGAAAATTTCGTCTCTGTAACGAGAAAGAATCTTTTTCTTCAGATTTCCCGAGAATTTGTGTGTATAGTGGTTTAAAAATAAAATAAGGGTCTTACAGGTTGATGACTGCTTAGGTAATAATAATTAGTATTGTAATGAAACGGCCTAGTATAAATCTACGAAATGGCTAATAGAAATCTAGAAATTTCCACATGTAAGCAAGAAAAAAGCGTATTTCCTCTTAAAAGGCCGGCAACGCACCTGTAGCTCTTCTGATGTTGCGAGTGTCCATGGGCGACGGTAGTTGCTTTCCATCAGGCGAACCGTTTGCTCGTTTGCCCCCTTCATAAAAAAACCGATTAAAATTATTCTACCTAGATCACTGTGATAGCTAAAGAGTTGATTCAATTGACGTAGGTTTAAAAAATATGGTATAGAAGGTAATTAAGGCTGGCTGCATACAGAAGTTTTCCGTTCGTTTTCCGTATTCGTCAATCCGTATGCACGGAATCATTACAAAAGTACATTAACTGGCGCACTCGTTCGCTTTTTCCGAATGGAACGAATTCCGAACGTACGTTTCAAGTGCAAACCGGCGCGTTCGTGCGTGAAAAGAACGAACGTTTGCGCTAATCTCACGGAATTCCAAATCGTAATTTCATATCAGGAACTCGAATACGGAAAACGTGAATATGCGGCCAGCCTTTAAGCTCTCTACATCTATTTCTCTACATCTATTTAAATTATTTATTACATTCCTTATGCAATTTAAGTTCTCTATTTTCTTACAAAGTTTTAATAAAATTGTCTCATATCCATACTAATATTATAAATGCGAAAGTGCGTCTGTCTGTCTGTCTGTTAGCTCTTTACGCCCAAGCCGCTGAACCGATTTTGATAAAATTTGGTATGGGGATACTTTGAGACCCGAGAAAGGTAGTACTTATACTTTTTGTCCCGGAAAAAGTACGGTTCCGCCGCGATAAACGAATTTTGGCGCAACAAAGTTGCGGGCGTCATCTAGTTATAAATAAAGTGCAACTAACTTGAATTTAACTAAACAAAAAGTATTTGTTTATAATCATTTAATAACTATTTTTTTATTGCGCGTTACGTAATTTAAAAAAACTTACTTATAATAATTTATAAGACTTTTATACAGTGCTTTAAACTATGGCTTTATAATATACTTATAGTGCTTCCTTTTGTTTACGCTTAATTAAAATTCTAAATAGAGATATTCGTAGCAATAAATATTATGCTTACGATTAAAAGATCTCATAATAAATCGTAAACTCTATTCATTCACTAAATATTTATCCGGACATGAAAGCTTACTAAAAACGCTATATAATAAACGCATATAATATAAGTTTTATTACAATTATAAACATGGCGAAAATTCTTGTAGCGCCAGTCTCAATCCACCCGTTCTGCCGGCTCGACGCGCGTGATCGCGGAAAGTTTCAGTCGCGGGCGAGTTTCGTGAATTGTGCTAATAATGGCACGTGAGTAAAAAGTTGTAAACGCTTGTTTATTGGCACACATATGCTGTATGACGGATGTTTTAACGAAAACAGAGAATTACGTTAAAACTTTTTGTGTGTTGAATCTTGAAAGTTTTTTATCGGTGAAAATTTTTAGGCGCCTTCATCTTTGACGAAGTAAATTGAGTCCTAGGAAATAGTGAAGCATACTTAGATTAGAAAATTTAATGAGGAAATGCGACTTTAAAATGAGATAGCTAGAATAAGACCTTGATAGCAATTAAAAAAGAAAAGTATACAAACACACAGAAATAATGATCACCAGCAATTAATTAGTGACAGAAGTGGGGCTGGGGTTGAAGAGTAAGCGCTCATTACATTAGCTTGATATGTAGGCCAACGTGACGTATAGAAAAAACAATATACTTACAATACATTCTGAAATAACGTACAATACATTCTGAAATCACCCTTTTAATAATGACGACCTCTGCGGCTTAATGGTTGAGTGTGTGGCAGCTCAAGCCAGGTTCGTGGGTTCGATCCCACCGACGAAAAAAAAAAGTTTTCAATGTTCCCGAATCCCGGGTCCTTTGACATTATAGTTTGACATTATAATAATTTTGATATTCAAAAATGTACTCTAAAATATGTAAGTCATCTGTGTCCGAACTAGATCAAGTCTGTATTTCGGACCACAATGCTCTTCAGTTTGCAATCCATATCCATACTAATATTATAAATGTGAAAGTGTGTTTGTCTGTCTGTCTGTTGCCTCTTCACGCTTAATCCTTCAGGCCCCGCGCGAGCACCGGTGATCGCGACAACAATAGAATACAATAGCAATTCCTGGAAATTCCGACTGGAGTATTAAACCACTGAACCGATTTTGCTGAAATTTGGCATGGAGATACTTTGAGTCCCGGGAAACGACATATGATAGTTTTTATCCCGGAAAAATGTACGGTTCCCGCGCGATATACGAATTTTGGCGCAACGGAGTTCTAGAGTCATCTAGTGACTCTATAATTTAGTAGAAACAAGTTGTAAGCTACGATATTCCGAACTCATTTTACAGTAATTAAATTAATTTACTAAAATATTACAACAATATAATTAAATAATATATTATTATGCTCCTGGATGTGTATGATATAATAAAAATCTTAAATATCTATATAGTACTAGCTGTCCCGGCAAATGTTGTTTTGCCATATAAATAATTTTTGGTATGAAAAATGGATGTTGGCCGATTCTCAGACCTACTCAATATGCTCACAAAATTTCATGAGAATCGGTCAAGCCGTTTCGGAGGAGTATAGCAACGAAAACTGTGACACGAGAATTTTATATATTAGATAAAAGTATTAAATATATTTTCGTTGTTTGGTAGTTGGTACCCGTAACACAAGTCCTTCAGGTACTTAGCACGGGACTGACGGGGTGTGGTTTGGAGCGTCCATAGCTGATATACCAATTATTACGATAATAATATTTACTAGGTCTGCTGCCCTCGTCTGTGTTGGCTGTTCGTCTGTCCGTGACTTCGTAGCATCTAAACGTTTCATTCTAACGCAATCGGTTCGTTTAAGCCTGAAGAGGTGAGACAGACTTTCGCATGCAATTTTTTTATCTATGGTAGAATTAATATCTTAAATACTTACTAATATTATTATAAAGCGGAAGAGTTTGTTTATTTGTTTGTTTGAGCGCGCTAATCTCAGGAACTACTGGTCCGATTTGAAAAATTATTTCAGTGTTAGATAGCCCATTTATCGAGAAAGGCTATATTTTATCCCGCTAAGACTAATAGGAGCGAAGAAATAGAGGAAAATGAGGAAAAAAACGGGGGAAATTATTTGAAAGGGTTTATCTCACGAACTACTGGAGCAATTTTTATGTTATTTGGCACAGGAAGTAGACCACGAGAAGGATCATAGGCTACTTTTTGTGGACTAATTTGTCGTCTAGTGGATTATAATAGCGACTGCTCCGACCGCTCAAGAACTGCTCGAGCGGTCGCGGATAGAATTTAGTATGGAAACTACAGATCGCCGTGCGAAAACCGCATCTTGCAGTCGGTGTCGAGCATGGAGCTATGTGGTGTCGAGTGTGTCGACTGCAAGAGGCGTCTATGGCCGGCCTTATGGTCAATTCAGGCCGCAACGCGACGCGTAGGTGCATTTCTAAAGTATAGATTTGACAGTTTTTTTATGAAATAAGGGTCAAGCGAGCAAACGGGTCACCTGATGGAAAGCAACTTCCGTCGCTCATGGACACAAGCAGCATCAGAAGAGCTGCAGGTCCGGCACCTGCACCTTTTAAGAGGGAATAGGGTATTAGGGGACGGTAGAGATGGGAAGGGAAGGGAATAGGGGAGGGTAGAGAAGGGAATAGCGTAAGGGATTGGGCCTCCGGTAAACTAAGTCGGCGAAACACAGCGCAAGCGCTGTTTCACGCCGGTTTTCTGTGAGAACGTGGTATTTCTCCGGTTGGGCTGGCACATTCGTGCCGAAGCATGGCTCTCCCACGTATAAATTTGCAGGGCGTCTCACGCAACTGAAATCTGTCAATTCAGTACTTTAGATATGCATCTGCGCGTCGAGCGACGGCGACGAGGCGAGGCGCGGCGCGCCATAAATTTGTATGGATTTGACAGATTTCAATTGCTTGAGACGTCTTGCGAATCTGTCAAATCCATATAAATTCGCCTTGCGGTCTAAATCAACGCGACGCGTAGATGCATTTCTAAATTTATATTGATTTGACAGATTCGCAAGACGTCTCACGCAATTGAAATCTGTCAAATCCATACAAATTTACGCCGCGCCGCGCCTCGCCTCGTCGCGTCGCGGTCTGAATTGACTCTTATTCGCGATTATCGGGTTTCTATGTAATTCACTTTCGTATTCATAATATATTTTGTAATTCAAAAAAATCATGAGTACCATCAGTATCTCCTATATAATAATATATTACTCCTTCGGTCATCTATTGCGTCACATATTTTTGTACACTCAATCACCACGATTAGCTCGACGTAATATTGATAAAAGTCATCAATCTCACTGATTTCGATTTACCGTGTTTTTATGGGGCAGACGGATCGAAAACGATTATTGTTATCATCTAAACGCATAACCAGAGGAGTTGCGAGTGCGACCTACACCAGGTTAGTCGCGCTTGCAACTCCTCTGATCATGCCAATAGGGCCTGGTTGATTATTTCGAACCAATGATCCTAAGTCATCAAAAATAGTGCCAAAAGAACAGGCTATAGGGTACCTATCGAAGTTTGTATAAGGAATGTCTACTATATTACTCGAGCGAAATCAAGGTTAAACTAGCACAAAATATATAATAATTTAATATTATTATAGCTAGTACTTATATAATAAAATATTAGGTTGTGAAAATGATCATCCTAACTAACTAGTAGGTTTAGGTTTCGGTAGTAAATGGTATAAGTACCCAATGAACGTCAATTTTCCTGGCAAGTGGGAATTAAAAATGTGTTACCTACTCTGCGCAAAATGAAGTGTTGGAAACAAAATATCTTTTCAGTCAGAATAAAAGTCAATTTCTGTTTTAATATACCAGACCGACCACCTTCTCAAAAGGTATGCAGCCCTTCCCCCCCTATCTAAAATCCTGGGTACAAATATGAATATTTAACTTTTTAATTGCTAATCATTTTCCTGACAATTTAGCTTAGTTATGAACCTCCACAATAATCTGGTAGATAAGTCGGCTAGTCATAACTTAGCCGACTAAGCTTAAAAGCTATATAGCCTAGCTTACTTGACATTTCCTAAGCGCTTTATACCTGGAAAAAGTTAATAGAGTCTGTGAAAAATAATAAAAGATATTTCTTAAAGAAATAATTCTCTTGTAGCCTTCAAATATTTTTTTATTAAAATATTGTTCGTGATTATCGGGATTTGTATGAAATCCCGATAATCACGAACATTGTCGATATTACAGATTACCTTAAGGTGTCTTCTTACTTCTTGTATTAATCATTATCATTTTTAATAATTACTAGAGGTTTTGAGGGAATCGAACATTTTTTAGTATGAAGTAGCCTGTAATATCTTTCCAAGTGGGCCGTGATCTGTTCTATACCTATCTAGATAAAATATTAAAAAATATCTCTAACGATTCGTGAGATTAGCGCGCTTAAACTCTTTAGCTTTATAACGAACCTGAATACAACGCTGTAAAAATAAAAAATATTAAACTAAGAAACTTCAACACTAACGATGTAATTAATGTCATCGTCAGCTTTCGCTATTACTAGGTAAGTACATCAATATCGGTTTATCCATTGAGTAATAATAGCTCCCACACCGGTTTCGGTGACGGTGGCCGGTTTCATTGAAACCAGGCCAGCTACGCAGGAGTAATTTTATAGTGCCCGAGTGTGTGCGCAGTACACAAGAGCACTCTCTATTCCTTTACTCTCATAACCCAGTGGGACGGCAGGCCGACACGACTGGCGAGAGATCAGGCGCAAGACCGACTTTTTACATGCCCATCCGACGCATGGATCATCTTACTTGTCAGACAATCAGGTGATCAGCCTGCATTGTCCTAACCAAACTTGGAATTAATATGTTTCCAACGCGGGAATCGAACCCACAACCTCCGAGTCAAGAGCCGCGCTCTATACCACTAGACCACGGAGGCGTTCATAGAGTAAGGTTTATCTGAACTCTGAAGCCAAGACGAAGACAATTAAAAAATGATAACACTATTTTCTTCTAAGTTTAAAATAACCACTACTCTCCCGTGTACAATAAATCTTTGTAAGTGGATCCGCTAGATATTCCCGTATCACCCATCTCCAGACATAAGATATGTGACTACTAACAAGCACGTGCCTTGCCGTGCCGTGCCGTATACTATATAGACAACTTGCATTCGATAATTTCGAAATTAAGAGTCAATAATTATGTTAATAATTTAAAAAATAAAAAAACATCCCCCGATCTAACGACGACCTCTGTGGCTCAATGTATAGAGTGTGTGGCAGCTCAAGCCGGAGGTCGCGGGTTCGAATCCCGCCGACGGAAAAAGTTTTTCAATGTTCCTGGGTCATGGATGTGTATTAAATATGTGTATCATATAATAAAAATCTTAAATATATTATGTATAGTATAAATATAAAAGTATCAAATATATTTCCGCTGTCTGGTACCCGTAACACAAGTCCTTCAGGTACTTAGCAGGGGCCAGATTGACGTGGTGTGAAAGCGTCCATAGATATTATTATTCTCTAAGTGGCAGTGACGCCAGTGTGAGTATTACGTCACAATGTCCTCCGAATATAATATCCTTGTAGTTCTACGATCAAGATCCTTGTACGACTGTAGTAATTCATAGAGAAGTAGGCAGGTAATATGTTTCACGTATTATAGTTAAGGCCGTTTTGATGCATATCTCCTAGTTGATTGCAAGATCATTTCAAAGTGCAATCGCGAAATGTACATACTTCTGAAGTTAGTCTTGAAGATAGAACATTTAAAATTGATAAGTCTCATTATACATGTTAATTGCGTGTAACCGTACATTTTCTATTTATAGATAAAGACTATCCTATGTTACTTTTTCATTTTATGTCCTTTTACAATTCTATACTGTCCGGAAATCAAAGTACTTGTATATGCCTATTACCTACCCATAAAAATCAGTTCAGCAATTTCGTAAGAAGGCAATATACCAACAGACATCTCCGAATTTATAATCTTAGTAGAACTGCAGACGACTAAAGTATATACATAATACAAAAACATACATAAATAAAAAAAATCACCGATATGATAAAAAAGGGCATTTGTTGAAATTCACCCACATATAAAAAAAAAAAACAACACGCACACAAACTAATTGACTGCTAAGAATGTAATTTTCCAGCCAATGCACCACCAGGTAGGTGTGCCAAAATGATTTCGTTTTCGCTTCGTTATAGAATCGCCGATCAAAATGTATGAAATTGACATAAGACGAGTCGAACGTCAACGTCATATTATCGAACGCTTAAGTCAATTCCATACATTTTCATCGGCGATTCTATAACGAAGCGAAAACGAAAACATTTTGGCACACCCCCCAGACTTGGCTTGTTCGAAGTTCAGACAATAGTTACAAACACTCGAAACTCAATTTACAAATTAACATGACAATTAGGGTAACGTCTGGATCTCTGGACAATGTTTTGGGAGCTTAAGACAGTTTAGGGTCACACTGGATGGAGACTATCAAAGATAACCAAGAGGATTATTTTAAACGATTTCTTGAGCTAAATATTCTTGGCTTTTGGATCAAATTAAGCATACGTTTAGTAGCTAATGTATTAGAGCGTTTTTAATTCGGCGTCCTCCGAATTAAAAACAGCTCTATCACATGGGTTTAATTTTCGAGTTGACAAAAGTTGCAAGTTTTATCAGGACGGTGCAGGCAGGCTTTTCTTCTGATTAATTTCGTTGCGGGTCGCAAGACAGATGTAGCGGACGGGCACCCCTGAGATCATATCAAAGGGTTTTCGACTTTCGTGGTTGGTTTACCACTGTTGATCCTGGCGACACAGGAGTCGCAGTGGTGGGATGTGTGGTGGGCCAATTGCTCGATGTAAAATTGCGCATTATAAAATTACTAATGCCTTGCTTGCCTGGTATTAAAGAAACCAGCCACTGTCACCAAAACTGGTGGGGAGACACCATGACAATAAGTGAGTGGGTATACCGCATAGGTATACCGCATAAAACTGAGTAGGTGTAAGAATATAAAGAGCTTTTATTGAAATTATGTTTCATGGAAATAGAATCGATGCTGTCCTAATTTTTTCGCAAAATCCTACAGGAACCGTACATATTGCTAGAATAAATTACTATTAATAAAAAACACGCTCCTGACAGTTTTTTTGGCCTGAAATCTAAGTAATTTTAGAGACAACTGAAAAAAAGAAACAAATGTTTCCTATTTAAGTATATCATTCGGACTACATATTATTTTTTTCTGTTTTTTTTTTTGCATACGGAAGTTTCATAAAAATGATTCAAAGCTCGCTTGTTGTATTTCCGTAGTTGTTTACTTTTGAAAGCTTTTATTGAAGTTCCGAAGCTCATTTCGAAGTTCTTTGGAATTCCAACGCTCAATATTTAATTTAATTCAGCTGAATGGCTGAAAGATACAGTTATACATCAATTTTTGTTACGCACTTGTATTTAGAAATCAGTTAAACCATTCATAATACATAATTTGCTTTTTCATGTAGTCACGTTACAGTACATATTGTAATTGCAAAAAGCAAGAAATACGTCATGTTACGAAACACTTTAAGGTTTTGTTATTTGTTTGTATGAACTACTGGTATCTCTGAAACTACTGGTCCGATAGCAAAAATTTTAACACCGATAGAAATCTGGTGTATTCCTCAGTGACAGGGGCTATATTTTATGTATAAATATGGCTTTCTTTCCTGAAATTATGTCGTTCTCAGAATTCGACGCGGGCGAAGCCACAGGCAAAAGCTAGTAAAAAATTTTCCTTTTCATTTTGAGTTTATTATGTTATAAAAAGTAATTTGAACATGAGTTAATAAAGTGAAAAACAATAGCATCGTTGATTTACTACAATTACTAGTTTATCTGACTATGAGAGAGCAGTTTGTATTTCCCTAACAATTTTTCGTGTTAACCATTTTAAACCGGTCTCTAAATGTCGCGCTTCAAACTTTCAAAAGCATAAAGCATAACAAACATTTGCGTTTAAAATTTTTCTTTCAGCTTCAATACTTTTACATGCGTTTGTTTCATAAACATGTTATATAGTGTTTGTTAGTATTTTTAATTTAGTTATTACTTATAAGTTACTATCCGTTGCCCGCGACTTCGTCCGCGTGTACTTCAGTTTATAGCGCGCGGTGTCAACAAAATTGGTTTCAAATTCAAAAGCTTTTTAAAACCCTGGTACCTCTTAAATCAAAGTACCCAAAAACAGCTGTGCAGTGTACACATAATATTTCATTTTTTAAATTAAGTAAACTTTATACCAAATTTAAAGCTTATTTAGCCCCCCTTTACACAACTTTAGCTTTACCCATAAACCAGTGGCGAAGCGTCCATATAACCCGATTCCCATCGGCTTCCCTTAGGGCTTAGAAAAATCGAATATATGGACCAACGACATATTTATCTAATAAATATTTTACATACCTACTTAAAAAACTTTGAATTCACAATGTTATATGCAATAAATTTTTCTCTCACTTGAAATACATAGTTTGAATTAATAACTATCGCCTACAAATTTTAAAAGGCAATGCAATGTGCGGGCGCAGAGAATCAAATAAGCCGCAGGATTAGCGGCTTATTTCTCCATACAACGACAGTTCATAGTAAGCATCTGTCCTTTTCATTCCTGTGAACTGGTCGTCATGTTCTGTCTCGTTCTAGCACGCGCGATATATACTTGGAAATAACTCGATGCCCGACGAGTTATTACGGAGAAAGGTTAATTAGCAACGCACAAGTGCAAGCGAGATAGATGAGTCATGAAGTAAAATTGTTATGATTCGAATTTAAGAATGAATGTAGCGACATTATACTTTTGCTGGCGCGTAATACATTTTATTTTGGTAGGATTTTTTGTAATACGACTTTATTAAGAATGCCTTTAGCGGTACTAAATATGACAGGCGCGTAATACATTTTTATTTTGCTGGTTTTTAGATTGACATATTAATATGGCGGATAGTGTGTTTGTAAACAACATGTCGTTTGTTTTGTTTTGTCGAATTTAAATTTTGTTTTAGCGTTAGAACTTAGAAGAGTGTCGTGAATTAAATTAATTTATATTGTGACTTGTGAATAATTGTGAGTCGTACGACGTAATCGTGTAGTTCGGAAAATATGGCATTAATTCAGAAAGACTGTTGTCTGACAGATTATATTTTGCTGTCGAAGGAAACTTTGTTTTCCAAACTTAGTTTTGAAAATTAAAAGCATGTCATTCAATTATAAATTACCAAAATTGGTAAGTAGATTTTTTACTCCGGCTTCCCTTCTCAAAATATTCACCCCTCGCCACTGCCATAAACTATAATTATTTTATCATTGGTAGGTTTAAGGTTACGTCACTGCATAGATAAAGTATGAGTAGTGAGTTATATAATAATAACGTGTAAAACAATCGATAGAATCAAAAAAACTTTATTCAATATGGTGCCACGTCTTATAGAAAGACTTATGAGCAAGCGATAGCGAGATGTAGGCGACTCTTAGCGCCATCTGTTATGAATTTTTGGAACTAAATTAATTTTAACAAATTTATGCATTTTCACCCCCTTACAACCCCTTTTTCCAGTTAAAAAGTAGCCTATGTCCTTTCTCAGGCTTTAGACTATCTGTGTACAAAATTTCATTAGAATCGGTTCAGTAGTTTTGGCGTGAAAGCAAGACAGACAGACAGACAGACAGACAGAGATACTTTCGCATTTATAATATTAGTATAGACTAGATGACGCTCGCAACTCCGTTGCGCCAAAATTAGTTTATCGCGCGGAAACCGTACATTTTTCCGGGATGAAAAGTATCCTATGTCCTTTTCCGGGACTCAAGGTATCTTCATGCCAAATTTCAGCAAAATCGGTTCAGCGGTTTGGGCGTGAAGAGGTAACAGATAGACAGACAGACACACTTTCGCTTTCGCAATATTAGTATGGATAAGTACTTATACATTTTGCATGTTGTAGTCCATAATAGGGTACCAAGAGCCCGCGAGGGCCAGCGGGGCTAAAATGGTAACATTTAGCAATTCCTCTCAATCAGTTCAGCAAATGAATTGTCAAAACTGTCAAACTGACAAATGTCAAATCAGTTCAAAAATACAGAAATGAATTGCAAGCAGAGTTGCATCTTGCGATTTTAAAGAATTGAATCATATTATGATTCATATTACGATTCAACAAAGCGACCATTTTAGCCCCGCAGACCTTCTTTTGTTTCGTAAAGTTGAAAGCTTACCCGTTTGTGACCTTTACAGAGGTAAGAACGACCAGTAACTATGGAGTTTCGATCGCGGTTACTTTAGGAGGTATCCAGTTCTGAAGGTCTACCTGACCTTCGACAAAGAGTAAAGCTCAATTTCGTAGCTTATATTCTTCGCGGTAAGTGGAGGAATCTCGTCTTCCAGTGCCGGACATTTTTGGCAGTTGCTTCCCACTGTTAGACACCCTCAAAGTCTCTCATACTTTAAGAAAGTTTAAGGTGGGTTAAGGGTGGGTGGGGAAAGTTTAAGTCAAAAATGTCCGGCAATGGAAGACGAGATTCCTCTAGAAGAGAATATACTATTAGTAAAAATAGCATTAGCAATAAAAAGTAATTGTTAATGAATGCCCATTAGCAAAAATTAAATTAACCGTACTTGCTAAAAATATATTATGATTGCTAATATTATCGTGCACAGCAATAGTCTGCGATCAGGAAAAAAATAACGTCCGCGTTTGGCGCTAACTGCTATTGTACTTGCTATATTATTTAACTCGATGCGAAATAATATACCGCGATTTTAGCAAATAGCAAAGCAAAAGCACGTAGAGATCAACTACGGCGCGCCCATCCAAAATTCAAAACTTTTGAAGTGCGTTGTCAAAACGTTTGAAGTGCGTTGTCTTGCGCGGTAGGCTAATTATGATTAGTTGACCAACAAATCTTGGTAACAAGTGACATGAAGTGACATTAAGTGAAATATTACGTGTACTGTGATTGGTTGAATACTTACTACATACAAACTCTTTCATAAGGATGTGACTACACACATTGAAACAGTCATTTGGAGGGGCGCGCCATGTTATCGTAGTTGATCTCTAGCTTGCTAATTGCTATGACAGGGAAATTGACATGGTAAATAAATAGGAAATAGCATTATTTTCTTTTACTACGATGTGCAATCACGTTGTTATTAATAAAACAAGCGTAGTGGTTTTTGCACAAGTGACAACTATATTTCTTTTGACATAAAGCATCGACAAGAGACATCAATCATCATAGATTACAAAGAATACAACATGACATTTACACATACAATCACATAGATGGCGCTGGTTGTTACTATTTTGATATAATTCTACTGCATACAATATAACATTTGGTAGTGGTACATCAATTTACCCTTAATTGACTGAAAATTGTAAAAGGGAGCGATTGATTCCGCGTTTTCACAAACTGTCGTCTATAGAAGTGCAGAGTTTAAATTCTTGGTTGCACCAACTTACTTTAACTGTAACTATAACTACAGTGCAAAATGTCAAATCTTTGGTCAAGGACGCCATATTTAACTATAAACATAACCGCTCATACTTATATCGAAATTTTTTTCATGAAAATTTACTACGTTTCACAAGTGTTGTTATAACAAATATTTTTTTCTGTTGATTTTTACGGATAATTCAATTTTTATACTCTCAATCCCATTAACTGTGGCTTTAACAAAAAAATAAACGCAACAGACATATTGTGTCAAATTGAGTTGTCAAAGTTAAGGTTAAAGTTAAGTTAGCCATAACTATAATTATAACTTTAACCATAACTTTAACTTTAACCACGCCTCTGGCTGGTGCAACCCATCCTTAGTGAATAGTTTTGTAACGAGCGTTTCACTTGATTAAAGTATTACGCAATCTATTTTGGTTTGTAACTTTTGATAAAGGCTTTTAGAATTGATTTTTAAACTTTCAAAAATGAGGCTATATTCACTGATGAGATGATCTCATGAAAGTTGTCAAACAAAAGTACTGAATCAAAGTCGGTCTTCGTTTAGATACTACAACGCCCTATATACAGACATCCCTCTTTTGGTCGGGGACTAAAAAACATTTTTAAGCCTCACCTCATCTATGACGTCATTAATCAACGAATCCTTGACCTTAGCAAAGTTTTAGTACCACCTGCCTGTGAACTACAGACAAAAATATACCGTATCACCGTGCATTACGACTGGCATTACTGTAGCAAGGTCATGTTAAATAGGCTGTTGATTTAAGCTCCAACTAGGCTAGGTATGTTAGCTCATAGCTGACATGTTTGAATGATAAATTCTTCATAAAACCAAAATTTTTAAAGGTTAATTCGACTTTTATTTTCAGTTTAAGTCACTCTCAAATTAAATTGAGTTCTCGGCTTGAATATACGGCATTTTTTGAAGAATTAACGCTGAAATGAATAGAAGTTTAAAAAAGCTTTTTGGAATTAAAGGTAGGGTAGGAAATGCAAGTTCTAGGAGTTTAGGCCGTACCTTTGACATCGTTCGGTGAAATTGGAAATCAACGCGTGTACAATTTTTACTAATAACCTGTCATCGTCTGATCGTGATCTACCAATAACGATCTATTTCCCACCCGCTCTATTAACACCCCGCACTTACAACCGAACACAACACTTTCTACCATGTCATCCAGTTATAACAAGTTTTCTGTGGTTTACATGTTACAGGTATGGTCAGATAAAACAATACGGGATTTGGTGATTAAAAACATATTATTATATCCTCAGCTGGTCAGGCTTCCTCCTTTTTGAGGTCGGCTAAAAATCAAATAGTAGGTTTTGTATCGCTATTTTGCATCGTCTAGTCGCGCCTCGTTTCCTCCAATCAGTGTATACTGACCTTTACTGTATCTGCAGTGAAGCATCTGCAAAAATAAAAACCGAAAACGTAAAGGTTGAAAGTTGACTAATTGCTGAAATTAGCCCTAAAGTTGAAGCATTTGTAATTAAGCTTGTTATTATCATTTAACGAGTTGGATCATGTTTATAAAATTTCAGCTGGTTAGGAGGCGTCCACAAATCACGTGAGGTGTTTAGGGGGGTGAGGGGGTCGAGTCAACTCTCATCTAATCTCACGTTGGGGAGAGGGGGGTCTCGGCAAATTTCACGTAATTTTTTTCTTAACAAAATAATACTATTTTGGTCCATTTCATACCAGAATATACGTATGCTTAAGATTTAATCGTAAGCGTAATCGTTATACGATTAGGATCATTCACAAATTCGTTCGAAAGAACATAGACTACTGACTGTCAAACCAAACGTTTACGTAAGAAACCCACGAGATTTGGGGGAGACGGGGGGTTGAATAAAAACTCACAAAATATCACCAGGGGGGGGGGGGGGGGTCAAAAATTCAAAAAAACACCTCACGTAATTGTGGACGCCCCCTTAATAAATTGAACTAATAACACCTACGGATAAATATTTTAAACTAGAATTTGTTTATGTCGGGGAAACTGAGCAATTTTTCGTGATAACTTTTCTGGGAAAGGTTTGGGAAACTTTGGGAAAGGTCCCAAGACTCAAATTATTAATTTCCATACCCAACCAGATAAACAGATAAACATACATACAGATAGATCAATAGAGAGACAGATACACTTTCGCATTTAAAATAGTACCTATGGAATATAATATAATAGTAATAATAATAGTACAGTGCTCCCAAAGTGATAATGCGCATAGAAGTTTTCGAATTTTTCGGCTACGGTCGTAATATTTCCAGAGCGACGCGACGGTAGACGATATTGCATTTTCTAATTGCATTGCGTTTAAGATACATTAATTACATTAGTCAAAGTTTGTCGTGATATTTCCTTTTGTAACACGGTCATTATTCACGGTCATTCATGCGCATCATTAATTTTGGAGTAGGTACTGTACGTCTATATAAAATATAAATTAAAAACCGGCCAAGTGCGAGTTGGACTCGCCCATGAAGGGTTCCGCAGCATTAATAAGGTTTATTTCTATAAAATAAAAGGTTTTTGATTTATTTTTATATTTAAGTTGATTTAAATTAAGATTTACCATTTATGACGTATAAAAAAAACTACTTGTTAGGTCTCGTTCAAACCAATTTTCGTTGGTAGTTTTTATAATAATGTACATCATATTTAGAATTATCATGCCCCAACTTTAGAAGTTAGAGGGAGAAGGAGACACACATTTTATCACTTTGGAAGAGTCTCTCTCGCAAACTATTCAGATTAGAAAAAAATGATATTAAAAACCTCAATATGGTTTTTAAAGATCTATCCATAGATACCCATACGCATAGGTTAGACGAAAAAATTTTTTTTTGTTCCAGTTGTACCTATGGGGACCCCTAAAATTTTTAATAATTTTTCCATTTTTGTATCAAAATCTTAATGAGGTTCACAGACTACATCTACTTACTAAGTTTCAAAAGTATAGCTCTTATGGTTTCGGAGAAAAGTGGCTGTGACATACGGACGGATAGACAGACAGACAGACATGACGAATCTATAAGGGTTCCGTTATTTGCCATTTTGGCTACGGAACCCTAAAAAGTACCTATCTATGGAATGGAAGTATAGATATGATGGAAAAGTCTGGGAGTCGTCAATTGTTATATTTATTATGATAATTGACATCTAAAAGTATAATAAATATCACGACTCAGAAATAATCTTATACCCTCATATCCTAGCCTAAATTGAATTGAAATGTTCGGTAAATGGTATTATTTATTACAAATTCGTATATCGGATAAAGTTGTATAACTTATAAGTCGAAGTGATCTGTCTAGTTCTAACCTCAGGCCGTCGGAGTTCTGTAACAAATCACAAGCTATCCATCAACGTAGAACATGCAACTAAAACCACAAACTCTTTATCATGGATTAGAAAAAGGGCGAATCAATAACTAAAAAGGCAGACGCAACTAGGAATTATTATAGGCTAATTTGGGTTTAAATATCTTTGTGTTAATCTTTGTGCTTTAGCTAGTTAACTGATTTACGGCCGTATGAATAAAAACTTAGCGAGGGTTTTTAAAAGCTTTAAAAGCCTGTTGTAAAATTTATTATGAATAAACGTTTTCTATCAGTGCTCTAACGCCTTTATAAGGTGACAGCTGTCAAAAAATAGCGCGCCTGTTATAAACCTATTTTAAGAACATATTAAGCATAATCGTTATGAATAAACGTTTGCTAACAGTTGTTTAGGCTCGAAACGTCAAATAGGAGTTCGCAAACTTTAGTGAGGCCTCGAACCTACTTTAAGATCATTTTAAGAGATTGAAATGGACGAAATATCGAGTATTATCGCGATTTCTGACATTATTGCAATTTCTGAAGGAATTTCTAGCCGCCCTTATCGACAAAAAGTATATAAGATAAGAATAATTAGGACGACTTTAGAAAAAAATAGATTTAAGTACAAAAGTACATCGTGTCATTAGTGTCTGAAGAACTACAAAAAGATAGGCGAGGCAGCGGCATCACAGCTGAACTTTATCCTCATCGAGCCAGTTTTCACATCGGATGCGTTTTATTTTATCACTTTGCATTTTGGATATTATGTAACGTAGTTTGCTTAAAAATAAATTGAAGGCCTCAAAAGTAAACTACACAGAATAAAATAGTATCAACCAATCGAGCCCCGCACGAACGCCGGTGGTCGCGACAACAATAGAATACAATAGCATTTCCAAGAATCCCCGATCGAAGGATTAAATTTCGTCATTCTTCTTCTTCTTTTTTATTATTATGGCGGCCTCAGTAGTCAGTGAGTTGCCAATGTCAAAGTCTACTTTGCTCTATTATGACGTAATTTATGAAACCCATATAGTATATTATTTTTTGGAACTGAGTTCCTTTTCGCGCGTTGCGAAACCCCTTTTTTATTTAATATAATAAATTAGCCCCCTCTAGGCCGAAAAAAACGACACAAAAAACGACACTTTTCTATTAGTACCTGCATGTTAGGGGCAGAGGGCGATGCGCGTTGATAGTATTCCTGTGCGTCAATAGATGGCGTTTTTAAATATTTTTTAAAAGTATATTATGTACAGATTTTTTAACATATTAAGAAATAACTCCGTTCCATTCGGGTGTCCTTTGACACCTCTCGAGTTTTTTTTTTTGCAAAATACTCATTATTTTTGACACATTGAACACAATAAATTGGCACACTACCAACATTACCAAAAAAAAAAAATATAGTAGAAAACGTCATATAAAAGTATTTTACTTAGCGAAGGCTTAGAAAGCGTTTATTCATATGGAGTGTTAAAAGACGGTTTTTAACTTTAGCGAACATTTAAGTTAGAAAACTGTTAAAACCTTCACTAAGATTTTTTATTCATACCACCGTTAGACTTTGTGCCTGATTTAGATTTTTGTTACAAAGATACTTTGAACCCAGAAAAGCCCTAGAACAATTTTTTTTGTGATTACTAAGAAGCTAAGTTTTTGTGAGTACAATTTGATGAGACGAACAACATTTTTATTTTCGAAAAATCTCGAAAGTGGTAGCTAACAGAGATAGAAAAGATTTCATACTTTGACTTGATGGTCCTAAAATATAGATTGTTTTATTTGTAGGACAAGATTACTTTTAAATTATATAACTATTAACTTACCAATATACAAAAAATCAGCTGGTCAGGGTTCCGTTTTAGGGTTCTGTAATCAACAAAACTTGGTTGACTACTGTACCCTAAAACGGAACCCTGACCAGCTGATTTTTTGTATATTGGTAAGTTAATAGTTATAGTTATAAGTAACCTTGTCCTACAAATAAAACAATCCATATTTTAGGACCATCAAGTCAAAGTATGAAATCTTTTCTATCTCTGTTAGCTACCACTTTCGAGATTTTTCGAAAATAAAAATTTTGTTCGTCTTATCAAAATGTAGGTACCTATTCACAAATGATTAACTCGTTAGTAATCACAAAAAAAAATTGTTCTAGGGCTCCCTCACTACTTTGCCTATACAAAATTTAAAAAAAAGTTACTAAAGAGTAACTTTTTTCAATTTAGTATAGGCAAAATACTATAAGATATAGAGTTTATTGTGAAAGTGGCAGCAATGAAAGCATTGCTGCTACTTTCACAGTAAGCACTATACAGGGGAGTCATAAACATTTATATTAGTTTGTTTTCTTACAGCCTGTGTATCTAGTCATGTTGGGCTCTGGCCACCCACAGTTTAGAATTATAACTTAGTGTATCTATGTAGTAATCAAACGTAAGCACTTTAAGGATCCCATAGGTATCTATTACCAGGGATCGTTAGAGGAAAGCGAGGAGGTCTTGGGCACATTCGTTTGGAGCATCCAAATCTGTTCGGACGTGTCATAATTGTAATTAACCTTAAGTTCAATATTAATAAATTTTAATAGTTTTTAAAAAAGCATTTTTCGCTCCCCAAAGTTTGACTGGCGCAGCCGGAGCGGATTTTTCCGTAAAAAGTACGACCTTCAAAATTAGGACGGCATAGGGAAAATCCGGAACCATAAAAATAAATTTTGTCAAAGTGAGCAGCGGGAACCGAAAGCGATGATTGCAGCGGCGGGTTGGTGAGTACAACTTTTCACCTTCCTTTCCTTTCGTTATTTTTCGGAATCGAACCTTGTCCGTATAACGTTATCTGGTTTAAATTTTAGATTTTAAGTGATATATAAAACGTCATTAATTAAATAAAAAGTAAATGAATTAATATGAAGTAATAAATATAACAATTGTGTTAATGAGAAATAATTTAAAAGTACAATTAATAAATATTTTAACATTGAATTAAAAATCATTCTTTGTTAAAATTAGTGTTAAGCAAAGATTAGTAAGTAATTTAATTAATTAATTATAATTTTAATTAAATTGTGCCACTACATATCGTCACATTTTATAAAAAAAAAAAAGGTTTGTGAATTTTATATTTTAATATTGTGTGAATTTTGTGTGTGTTAAAAATCGTTTTCGTATTTTCTTTTTACATTTTAGTATTATAAATTTCTTTTTATAACAATGGAGCAAATTACTTTAATTCCCGGTGATTTTCTAAAAATAATTCCGCTTTTTAACGGTGATAAACGTCACCTTAACCTTTATTTAAGAAAATGCGAATACGTTATAGATAAGTTTCAAGGCAGCGAGGCTCAGAACCTCTACATAATGCAATGTATTATGAGCCGCTTAATAGATAGTGCAGCTGCACTGATTAGCGAGCGCGAGGATATAGTTACATGGTCTCAGTTTAAAGAAATATTAACACAACATTTTGGTGACCCTAGGAACGAAGAGTGCATTGCTATAGAGTTAGAAAGTTTGAAAATTAAACAAGGGGAAAGTTTTCTTGATTTTTGTAATAGGATTCAATCCGTGCGTTCAGTATTAATATCCAAGGTAAATCAAATTACGAATGCCGAAATTAAGCAGAGTAAAATTACTATATATAATCATACTGCATTAAATGTATTTCTTTATAATTTACCCGAGTACATGGTGAGAATAGTTCGTTTAAAGTGTCCGGATACGTTAGAAAAGGCATTAAGCATAGTTTTAGAAGAAGTTAATTTTAACGAGCAGTACAGCGCGAAAAATAAATACGCTAGTACAAAACCACAGTTGCAAAATTTCAATTTTAAAAATTATAATGCTGTTAATTTTCCTTTTAATCAAAACAAGTCGCAACAGCCGATTCCTAAATTTAATTTTGGTATACCTCAGAATAATTTTAATAAGCCACAATTTAATAGCTCTGGGGCTCAGCCTGGCCCATCTCAATTTGGATATAGGCCTAGTTTTAATACGAACAACCAATTTGGATACAAGCCGAATTTAAACAATTTTAATAAGGGCGGTTCGTTCCCTACACCTAAAATGGTACCACAGCAGTTTGGTCAAAGACCATCACAGCCGTTTGGCTTTAGACCGCAGCAGCAATTTGGTTTTAGACCGCAACAGCCATTTGGCTATAGGCCTCAAATGAACTCTGGTTTTAGATCTGCAACAAATCCTCAGGATACAGATGTGTCAATGAGAACAGCACCTTTTAATAAACATCAACTAAATGAAATTCATTTTAGCGAAGACCAGAATCCATATTTTAATAACGAGTTAAATAATTATGATTCCAATACGTATAACGAAAATTATGATATAAATTACGATCAAAATTTTACTGATTATGTTAGCGAAGAAAATACAGAGCCTAACCAGGAAGATTTTAATGAAATCCAGAACAATAATGATAGTGTAGAAAATTTTCACATAATAGCCTCAAGTTGCCAACAGAAAAAATAGAAATAAATTGTGACCCTAATTTAAAATTACCGTATATTTTTATCCCGGAAATTAATGGAAAATTTATGATTGACACTGGAAGCACAAAATCTTTTATGAAGCCAGAATTAGCATATCACCATTTTGAACAGTATATATTTAATGAACCGTTCGAAGTTGTTAGTACACATGCATCCAGTAAGCATAACGAAGTTATTCAAATACCACCGTTACCTACACTTAAATCTAATACCTTTCAAAAATTTTACATTTATAATATTGATTCAAGATATGACGGATTAATAGGCAATGACCTGTTAAAACAATTAGAAGCAGTTATAGATCTAAGAAATAAGATACTTAAAATTAAAAACGCACAAATTCCCATTATATATAATGACTCGCAATATAAAATACAGTTACCCCCACGTTCAGAACTAAGAGTAACTTTACCTACTACTCAATATTCAGGAGATGCTATTATTAATTTTACAGAATTTTGTGAAGGTGTACGCATGCCAAGTGCAATAGTTAAATGCATAAATGGTTACGCTAAAACAGTTATTCAAAATTTATGCGATGAAGAAATGAGTTTAACAATAAAATCTCCTTTTGTAGCAACTAAATACGAAGGCAATAATTGTGACGTTAATGTAATAAATAGTGCAGGCGAATTAAATAGTAATATAGAAATAGATGAGCTATTAGAACAAAATTTAAATAAATTAAGATTAGACCATATGAATAAAGAGGAAAAAGAGAAAATTTATGAGTTATGTAAAGAATATAAGGACATATTTTATTGCAACAGTTTACCCCTTACATTTACTAATGATATCAAACATTTCATAAGAACTAAAAACGAAGACCCTATATATGTCAAGCCTTATAGGCACGGTTTTGCTCAATCCGAAGAAATAGAAAGGCAAGTACAAAAACTCTTACAAGACAACGTTATTCAGGAATCTTTTTCTCCATGGAGCGCACCTGTTCACCTGGTCCCAAAAAAAATGGACGCTTCATGCGAGCCTAAATATCGAATGGTTATTGACTATAGACGGCTCAACGAAATTACCATAGATGACAAATACCCTCTACCACATATAACAGATTTATTTGACAAGTTAGGCAAGAGTATTTATTTCTCAACCATAGATCTAGCAAGTGGCTATCACCAGATTGAGATTAATGAAAGTGACCGTCAAAAAACTGCATTTAGTACCCAATCAGGACATTACGAATTTAGTAGGATGCCGTTTGGCTTAAAAACTGCCCCAGCTACATTTCAACGCACTATGAATAACGTCCTGAGAGGACTTCAAGGCATCCACTGTATGGTATATATCGATGATATAATAATTTATTCAAAAAGCTTAGCAGAGCACATAGATAGTTTAAGAAAAGTTTTTGATAGATTGAGAGCCACAAATTTAAAAGTCCAATTAGATAAATCCGAGTTTTTAAGGAAGGATGTACTGTACTTAGGTCACACCATCACAAAGGATGGACTTGAGCCAAATAATGATAAAATTAAAGCCGTATTAAATTATCCTATTCCTAAGACGGTTACCGAAATCAAAAGTTTCCTTGGTTTAATCGGTTATTATAGGAGATTCATCAAAGACTTTTCGAAAGTTACTGAACCATTAACATCATGCTTAAAAAAACGAAATAAAATTGAAATTAATGAAAATTATATACGAGCGTTTCAAAAATGTAAAGAACTTTTAGTAAATGCACCCATTTTACAATATCCAGATTTCGAAAAGCCTTTCATATTAACAACTGATGCATCAGGCGTTGCCTTAGGAGCAGTGTTGTCACAAGGCCCTCTTGGTAGCGATCGTCCAGTTGCATATGCTAGTAGAACCCTCAGTGATACGGAAAAAAGATATAGTACTATAGAACGCGAGTTGTTAGCCATTGTGTGGGCTGTCAAATACTTTAGGCCTTATATTTTTGGAACGAAATTTACAATATATACCGACCATCGTCCATTGGCATGGTTGTACTCTATAAAAGAACCCAATAGTAAACTCACTAGATGGAGGCTAAAATTACAAGAATATGATTTTGAAGTAGTATACAAAAAGGGAAAACAAAATACTAATGCGGACGCATTATCACGTATTCAGTTAAATGCTTTAGGCTCTGATTCAGATGATAGTGACGTTTCAATGAAAGTTAACGTTAATGATAAAGATTCAAAAAATTCGAAATTGCAAAAATATATTGATGAAGTTACGGGTGATATAGCAAAATTAGCAAGAAAGAAGGTTAGTGAAGAAGATGAAATTATATCAATTGGCTCCGATAGCGATAGCAGAACCTTAACTATATCTGATACATCTAAAACTATTTCAGTTAGTCCTAGGGAATTAGATCAATTAGAACAGTACCCCATACCTTCAATGTCCAGTCATACAGATACCATACATTCTGACATAGAGACGGATAGTGCTGGAATACCAATTTTGAAAGAAGCAATAGATACAAAACCAAACCAAATTTTAGTCTTCTCGTGGTTTAAAAATGAATTATGCGTTAAAAACTTATCTACCCCTAAACGTAAAATATTAGAAGTGTTTTTACCTCTTAAAAATACCGAATTAGTTAAAGATTTTCTAAAAGAATATATCCGTCCGAAAATTAAATACTTTATCTACTTTGAAAATATGGAACATAGGGCAGATTTTGCCAATACCGTAATTAAATTATTTAAAAAGGATTCAATTAATCTGATAGAGTGTACAGAAAGAGTAATTTTTATAGATGATGAAAATGAGCAAAAAGCTATTATAAAGAAATATCATGAAGGCAAAACATGCCATCGTGGTATCAAAGAAACTACAGTTAGGATAAAGCGCAACTATTTTTGGGATAATTTACAAGAAACTGTATCCGCTATAATAAATGCTTGTGAACTTTGTAAGAAGATGAAGTACGATAGGAAACCACTTAAACCCTTAATACAGTTAACTCAAACACAAGAGGCACCTTTTCAAGAAATTTTTATAGATTTATTCAGTATTGAAGGAAAATATTACCTTTCTATTATAGATGCTTTTAGTAAACTCGGACAAGCAATTGAAATTAGTAATCGCTCCACGCCTGAGGTAGTGCGTGCTTTAATTAAATATTTCTCATTTTATGGCATACCGAAGAAAATTTCTAGTGATCCAGGTACCGAATTTAACAATACATTAATGCGAGAATTAACCGACATGTACAAAATAGAGCTTCATATTTCTACACCAAATAATCCAAATTCTACAGGTGTAATAGAAAGGTTTCATTCCACTCTAATAGAAATATATAGATTGGCTAAGTACGAGCAAAAATTTACGGATGCTGCTTCTGTCATGACATACGCTATAATGGCTTACAATAATACAATCCATAGTGTCACTAAGCATACACCTTTCGAAGTAGTTTTTGGACACACTGATTCCAATAGCACGTTTGACGTAGATTTTAATAAATACTATATGCAACAATTACTCAAAGATCATGCGAAAAGAACAAAATATTTGTATCAATATATTTCAAATAAATTGTTAGACTCTAAGGAAAAAGAAAGATCAAAGAAGGGGGGTGAAAAGGAAATCGAATTTGAGACAGGAGATTCTATTTATGCAAAAGCAGTTAATACTAGGAAGAGTAAAGATAAACCATTATATCAAAAAGCGAAAGTTAGCGGTAGAATAGAAAGAAACGTAGTTCCCATTCAAGTAGAAAATAGAAATACAAAAGTTCCTATTAAAAATATAAAACGGCCTCCACAGGTGGTGCGTCGTAGTCCTGGCGATGATGCAGGAAAACCAGGCTCTTGAAATTAAGAAAATTGAAGAGAATTCGGGGCTACTACCACTTAAAATAGGAAACGCGTACATGCAGACAGATAAGTGGATTATAGTTAAGATATTAGATTTAGAAAGAATAGCAGATAATTTAGTATATTACGTAAATAGTTATAACGAATTTAGTATGTTAATAAATACAAGTAAGCCGTATCCTAATGAATTTAGTAATATGAAGGATCAAGTAGAATATATTCGTGATTCGACAATAAATAAAATTAAGCAAATTTTCCCTTTACAAAAATCCAAACGCGGACTTTTGAATCCCCTTGGATCCGTCATTAAATCAATTACTGGCAATTTAGATCATGAAGATGCACTTCGTTATGACAGTCTTATTGAAAATTTATATAAAAAACAAAGTTCTATACAAAATAAAATCACCTTCATTACCAAAATTATTGATCATCATATTAATAGCACTGAGGTACTGTATAATAATTCTTTAATTTTTAATGAACGTTTAAAGAGGATCGAAAGAATGTTAAAAGAAATAAATACTAAAGAAAATAATTCCATTTATTCTACTTATGTTTTAGGTATGTATACTACTTTTATTAACAGTTTTCGCATTTTATATGTTACTATTAATGAAATAGAAACCGCTTTAGCATTAAGTAAGGTTGATGTATTACATCAATGTATAATTAATTCCACAGAATTATTTGAAATATTGTCACAAGTTGAAAAAGTTCATAATTTAGTTTATCCTGTATCTATGAACAATTTAGTTAAAATAGAAAGAACTATTACTGTTAAAGCTTTTATTAAGGGAAACCAGATCACGTTCATATTGGAGGTTCCGCTCATTAGTAATGAAACTTACGATTTTTATAAAATGTTTTCTTTACCGATGTATGATGAGCAAAAAAATAAAACACATATCATTATTCCTGAATACCCTTTCCTAATGGTGAAAAGTTCAAAGTACATATCACTAATATCAACTTGCCAGCAAATCTCTGAGAATGATCAGTACCTGTGCACCGAAAAGGAAATAGTTCCCTATGTCTCTACAACGTGTGCGGAGCAGATGATGGAGTACAGCAAAGATACGTCTCTTTGTATACCAAGGGCCGTACAAATAGAAGACCTAAAGTTACAGAAACTTCCCTCATCCCGATATATTATGTATTCCAGAAATAAGATCGTAATGTCTGAAAAGTGTGGAAATGAAATAAAAAAGACACCTGTAATTGGCACTTATATTATAAGAATAGAGACTAGATGCGAAATTATTATTGGGAAGATTCATCTGCGTAGCGAGCAACACGCCTTAAGAGAAATAAATTATCAGATGATGCCACAGCTTCATTTTCCAAAACCAAAGAATGAAGTTTCTGAGAACCTGCCGTTAGACATAAAAGGAGTTAACTTGGATGACCTGAAACACCTGTCAACGATAGTCAAATCGCAAAAGTTCAGTGATTGTGATGAAGTGCAAATAATAAAAGTCAATAGTGTCAGTGTTGCAACCCTTATATTGTATGTTATAATTTTGTGTTTCTGTGTATTCCTAGCGTTATATAAATTTAGAAATAAGTTATTTTTACTTAAAAATCGAAACCCTCAGAACTCAGAAAATTCGTCTGATGGTTTCGAACTTAAGGGGGGAGGAGTCATGTTGGGCTCTGGCCACCCACAGTTTAGAATTATAACTTAGTGTATCTATGTAGTAATCAAACGTAAGCACTTTAAGGATCCCATAGGTATCTATTACCAGGGATCGTTAGAGGAAAGCGAGGAGGTCTTGGGCACATTCGTTTGGAGCATCCAAATCTGTTCGGACGTGTCATAATTGTAATTAACCTTAAGTTCAATATTAATAAATTTTAATAGTTTTTAAAAAAGCATTTTTCGCTCCCCAAAGTTTGACTATCTTTACAATATTATGTCAACATGTTTTAGTACACGAATTTCTTTAGCGATAAAAATATTTTACTTATATTATTATAGCTATAATATCCTTCCTTCCTAGTCGTATCCTCATGGCTGAGGGACGTGACCACCAAAATTTACTTTCAGCTAGTAAGCTATATAGCCTTAATATAGCTACAATATATTTTAGTTACATTAACTATATATTTGCTTAGGTCACACGAAAGATAGCATAAAAATATATTAGTACTTAGACAATAAAAACGCTATAAAATAAGCGAATTTCAAACATCAATGAGTTTATTACCCAGTATTTATTTTAACATAAAAGTTTCATGAGCTTAGACAAAGCTTTTTTTAATGAGCCGAAATTTTATATTATCATCTTAATTGTTTATTAAGATTATACTTGATTATACTTATAATGAAATTTCCTGCTAATTAAAATCACAGTGGTCGCACTTATCATCCATACTAATATTATAAACGCGAAAGTGGGTCTGTCTGTCCGTCTCTCTCTGTCTATCTGTCTGCCCGCTTAGCGCCCAAGTAACTGAACTAATTTTCCTGAAATTTGGTGTGGAAATACTTTGCGTCCCGGGAAAGGACATGGGACACTTTATCCTGGAAAAACGTACGGTTTCCGCGCGATAAATGAATTTTGGCACAACGAAGTTGCAGGCGTCATCTTGTTAATATTGTAATTAAGAAAGTGTGTCTGTCTGCCACCACTTCAACGTTAATCGGCTGTTACTTGGATGAAATTCTAGGAAGCGTTCTCGAAAAACACGTCTGCGAGCGATCAGCACGATAGTAAAAACATCCTTAAATTGTTAGCATTATTTTATTTTATTTATTTAGAAAACTTACAGCTAGATTAACAAATAGTTTTAAAATAACACAGGAAGGCCAATTACAAGTTTTCGCACACATAACATACACTAGAAGAATTAAACAAAGAAACAAACAGCAAACAAAGAATATAACATTATCAGATTTACAAGTACATATTATTATATTCTATGATTTTAATTTATTTAAAAAATGGGTCGCTAAGGCTCTTCTTTAGTCTACCAATACTGGTACAGAATAAGTCTAGATCTGTGCTCCGAGTCAATTCATGGTACGCTCTACTGGATCTAAAAACATAGGAGTTTCGACGATAGTTTGTTGATACTGGGGGAACGTACAGAAGTTGATGACGTCTAAGTGATGCTGATGGGACACTGATACTAAATTTTTCAACAAGTTCGACATATTATGTCACACATTAAGGGTGGGTTGCACCAACTTACTTTAACTATAACTGTAACTTTAACTATAACTTTAACAACAATGCAAAATGTCAAATCTTTTGTTAAAGTCAAAAATATACGCCATATTTAACCATAACCATAGAGCTCGACAAGGTTTTAAATGAACGTGGCGAAAAAAGGAACTAACGCTGTCATCATACAAAAACACCAGTTTTGACAGTTCTCCTTTACCAGCAGTGCCCCCGCCCACGTTCATTTAAAGCCTTGTCGGACCAGCAATAGACATCTGTCAAATTCTGTGGTCAAAGTTAAATTAGCTTTAACTATAACCGTAGCTTTGACCATAACTGTAACTATAACCACGCCTCTAGTGCAACCCACCCTAAAGAAATCTCAATATTGGGCGATACTGAGTTTTCTCTGCATTTAATGTGACGTTTGGCGTTGCTTAGGTCGTGACATTCGGTCCAGTTTGGCGAATAGTGCTTCGACTTGCCTTGTGAGTGCCGCTATCTGTGCCGACTCTGACGCACCTGGGTGTGATGACGCTGCTGCAACTTGTGGAGTGGACGTGACTACGTCCATTATCTGGTCCGCAAGCTCGGCTAACTCCTTGAGCGTTGACTTCGCCGCCTGGGAGGAAACTATTGTTTGCACGTTAGATGGCAGTCGGCTACTCCAAACGCTGCGTAGAAATTCGTCAGGGACTCCTGGGCCTGCCAAGTTCTTCAAGTGACGAAGAAACTGGAATGGCTTCCTTTCTCCCAGCTCCTCGTGATTCAGAAGCTGCTGCACTTGCTTCTCACGCTACGCTGTGAGTCGCTTTTTGAGCTCGGTCTTGAGCCGCTCGTACTTATCTGGAGCGGCTGGGGCTTCGATGATGTCTTCCACCAATTCAGCGATATGGGGCTCCAGATGAGATATCGCATAGTGATATTTGGTCGCGTCTTGAGTAATATTTGCGATCGCAAACTGGCTCTCCAATGTGGCGAACCATAGTGTCGGTTTTGTGGGGTAAAATGGAGGTACCCTTACTCCGACACGATCGACACTACCTCCAACTCCAGATTTTTCACCGTTTTCCATTGTGTTCCCACGGGGTCACCAGTGTAGAAATGAGATAGTGGTAGGGAGCACTTAAACCACAGCACTTCTATTTAAAAGTTTATTTGAAGGAGAGGTACGGTTAAAGCACAGGCTAAAGCAAGCATACAATTTATGCGAAAGCCAGAAAAGCACAATACGTTCGCTATAAGTAATTACTGAGACAAGGAAGACTTAATTTTAAGTGCAATTAAATCGAGAGCGTAAGGAGTCGGACGCGTATCGAGCGACACGCGTTCCGCGTCAAGAAAATATTTTTTGACTGGCGATCGGTGGCCGGTTGCGGCGGCCGGTCCCCGTCCCTCGCACCCTGCGCTCGCGCTAACCAGTAACCGGACCGGTTCGGGCGCGTCGCAGGAGACGCGGCGGAGGGGGGCCGTCCGGCCGCAACTATATATTATAATGAAATGTGATTGTCCGTCGCACGTCTAATAAATATACAAAATGAAATGTTTTACTTAAATTATTATTTAGTTGTAAGGTTTTAGATGTTAAGATAATTTTAGAATAATGTAATCTTAAAATATAACTTATGTAACAGTATTTATGTAGCTTATGTTATTTACTTATTTAAATGATTTTAACAATGTAAATACATATTTTATCAGCTGTTATTTATATTTAATGTATATTTAGCTATACAACTAATAATTTATTTTATAAGAAGTAGTTAGTAGTTGACACTACAGACGCCTCGGTGGTCCAGTGGTTTAGAGCGCTGCTCTTGACTCGGTGGTCGTGGGTTCGATTCCCGCGTTGGAAATATGTTATTTTCAAGTTTGGTTAGGACAATGCAGGCCGATCACCTGATTGTCTGACAAGTAAGATGATACATGCGTCGGATGGGCATGTAAAAATTCGGTCCTGCGCCTGATCGCCAGCCATGTCGGTCTTCTGTCCCACTGGGTTATGAGAGTAAAGGAATTATTGACGACACGACAGGGCCGTATTCGTCAAGTTGGAGTAGGCTGGAGTGGACTGTAACTTTTGAGGGTTCAGTCCTGAAGAAGGTAGGGTACAAGTAGAAGAAGTAAAACACCAGGTGAATTTGGTACTGCAGTCACGGTCGAGTGTCGGCGCAGCAGGGATTCGACTTGCTTCTGTGGTGTTCGTGTTGCGAGTGTCTTTGCACTGGGAAAGTGCGTGTTTATATGCAAATTTTGCTCTGTTAGAATCTGTAAGATTCTATCAGTTGTTGTCGGGTATACACAGTCCGTTTATTCAAAAAGTACCAATGACATTCTTATAAGCTAATATAACAGGAAACAGGCATTCTTATAAGACTAATTAACAATAAAAACGTAAATAAATGTATAAAACGAAAGAGACAACAACAACATTAGAGTGAGACACACTATACTTATGCTAGAAAGGGACAACAATATCAATTGTGTGAAACACACTACATTTCTGTGCGAAAGGGACAGCAATAACACAAAAATGAGACAACAGTATAACTTATTCTAATAGGAGATTATTCAAATGTAAAAGTGTATAATAAAAGGGAATAAAACCTAAGCTATTATTTACAGGAATAGAGAGTGTGCTTGTGTAGTGCGCACACAATTTTAACAAAAAAATTACTCCTGCGTAGCTGGCCTGATTTCAATTAAACCGGCACCGTCATCGAAACCGGTGTGGGAATTATTATCTGCATATTTATCAAAATGTATCGTATCGGAGTATACTTAGAGATAGATATGGTTGCTTCTCCATAGTATCGCTTAGTGTGTACCCACATTAATTTCATCAAATGAAGGCTATTTCATTTCATTGTTCATTTAGCAATAAGAGCTGGCGTTTGGGCGGAATAATTGAATGAGCAATCAGTGCACTTAGCTCATACATTTTTCCCTTTGTCTCCCTTTACCTTTGATATTTCTAATCATTTCTACGTTGTCGCGTTTATCTTATATCTTTAAACGAGAATCGGCTCCAACGATTTTCATGAAATTTAGAATATAGGGGGTTTCGGGGGCGATAAATCGATCTAGATAGGAATCATTTCCATAAAATGTCATTAAATGTGTGTTTTTTTGAATTTTTTGAATACCGAGCGAGGCTTGATCATATAGCTAGTGTATGTTTAAAATGGCGATTAAAAACAACAATACATTACAAGTTGAGCGTGGCTCTAACCGCGTAAGAACAGTATTCCGAAGCGATCGTATATTTTATCGCGATAAAAAGTATGTTCTTCGCCGTAGTGATTTAACAAGAAAAGACGTGGCGATATTGATGCGGTTTGAAAAGAAAAACAGCCGGGTCCAGACGCGTGTAACGTGTAATGTAAGATTACGTGTAATTTAGCGTCAACAGTGTGGACGGCACACGAACTCAAAGCGAATTGTCCAAACGAGTCTTTGTGCTCGCGCGAAAACCGACAGCCGATGGATATTTAACGTTGTTCGTGGTGGCCGAAAAGGAAGATCTTCCGACCGAGAGAGATAGCATGCTCGGTCAGGCCGAAGCCCACTGACGTCATTTCAGACGTTGTATATATCTTGCCGTTCTCCGAAACTTCGATAGCGCGATGCAGGATTGTTAGGCGAATTGTGGGTACCGCCACATCACTCCCCCCCGAAGACCTGTGGTATTCTTCAATGCGCTTGTGTTGTCAGGTGTGGGCCGAAGCTACGCGTGCAATGACCAGGAGAGGGACCCCGTGCTCTGCTTGCTGACCGGTCGTTGTAGCCTATGGCTGCCCCGTTCAAGCCAGACACGGGTTCGACCGGCGCGGACCTCCAACGCGGCTTATGGTCGAGGCGACCCGGTTATGCTTGATGTCTGCTGACGTGGTGCGGAGGGGCGGGGAGTGTTGATGATGATTGATGTTCATGATGAAGGATGCGTGATCACGTCGGGGTCACCAATTTAACGTTGTTCGTGGTGGCCGAAAAGGAAGATCTTCCGACCGAGAGAGATAGCATGCTCGGTCAGGCCGAAGCCCACTGACGTCATTTCAGACGTTGTATATATCTTGCCGTTCTCCGAAACTTCGATAGCGCGATGCAGGATTGTTAGGCGAATTGTGGGTACCGCCACAGATAAACCCCGAGCGTTACATATTATAATGCTCGTAGTGCCGTCCACACGTAGAACTCGTGTTAAATTACACGGTGAATTACATTACACGTTACACTCGTCTGGACCCGGCTTAATCAAACCAACACCGTCACCTTGGGACGAGGAAATAATATTATATAGATTCCTCGAAGTTACAAGCAATAGAGACAAAAAGAACGGCGTCCGCTTACCTGACCACTGGGTCCAGTAGCTTCTCCGGATGTCCTTTGGTTCTGTTGATATCTGAGTAAAATTCAGCCAGCCAGCTAGCTATCACGTTAGGAGTTATAATTCCAATGTCCACACATATTGTTCGAAACAACGTTTCAGTTCGGCAGATTTCGGCACGGTGTTAGTGTGCGTGCGACTAGAAGTATGCGTGTAGACTAGATCCTATGCAATAATTTTACCGCGGCAGTCCCCGAGTGCCACAGGTATTTTTACAAAATCTTAAGTTTAGGTATGTCTAAAATTGTTTGTCGAGATTGCCTAGACTCTAGACATAACATTCTCAAGTACTTAAAGCATGTTATAGAGTTAATACATATTTTATAATATATATTTATTTAAAAAAAACTTAAAAACTAATACATTTAAACCTCGCCAAACCAAAGTTTATCGGCGAGATACGCTCATTAACATTTTTTTAATATCTATTGTATACGTATATTACATTGTATAAAAAAAACTATTGTGGACTGAGATAATATACTAAACATCTGCTTTCTCAAATCCTCAAATCCTATAGCTTAGCATTACGATTTTAAGTTTATTCTAGGACTATTTTAAATGGATTTTTTAGTTTAACTTACTGGCTAGTCAAAAACTATATCAATATCAACCGGTCAAACAAATCCGTTTTATCAGACGGCTAAAACCGCAGTAAATGTTTAATTTCACTCTCCGATACCCAATAAACGAACGGATTGAGTCAATGACATCCCTTCATTAAAAATGTCTTCCAAATCGATAAACAAACCCGAGTGAATATTGAAATTGAAATGAGATACTGTTTTAAGATTATCGTCAAAAACCTGGTGGAAAATTACGCTTATTTTCTATTTATAAAGCTACAGCTGTAGACAAAAGCTGCGCTACGGTAACTTAAGTCTGAATATACCAATTCACATTATTATCGAAATGAAATGTGTGGATCTACGTCTGATAATAGTATCAAAATAGTTTCTTCAAAATTTTATTTCGCATATAAAACTCAGAAAGTCTAGTATGGGTTTTTAAGATTATAATCAGGGCCGGATTTACTATACTTGTAGCACGTGATTATTATGGGCCCCGCGCTCCTGTGCATGGCACACTACACATATCTGTTTTAATGTAATCAGTTATTGCTTCAGGAGCGTTAAAATATTTTTTTAATAATTTATAGGGACAGTGTTATAAATGTAAATGTTAGCACTTCAAGTATATAACTACAATAATAGCATATTTTGCGGCACCAGTTCGAAGCACCGTTCCCTATACATTATAGAAGTTGATTCATAGGGAGTTGGCGGACCTACGTAAGTTGGGGGCGTTACGTCAAATCCAAACGACAGATCATTATATTAAATTGACATAACTCAACCAAATGACGTAGGTCCATCAACTGCCTAGGAATCCATTTCTTTAATGGTACAAAAATAACGCTTTTATACTACATTGTGAGTTAACATGGCTGTTAATAGACTTAAAAATTGATTTCTGTAACACCTTGGCCTTAACTTGAGAATTTTAGATTCTCAGGACAGAAGAGAACTTGCGGACGAATGTGCTACGCTACGGGCCCCCGCTAGCTGAATACGGTACTGATTATGAGGGAAATTTTATTGTGCCATAAAGATTATGTCGCAATAATTTTCGGTTTTACTCCCCCTAACTTATAGTGACTTTTTCTTATGATTTCTTTGTTTTATGGAAATACTAGTTTACTCAGTACTAGACGATGCCCGCAACTCCTTTGTACCAAAATTCGTTTATCACGCGGGAACTGTACATTTTTTCGGGATTAAAGGTATCCTATATCCTTTGCCGGAACTCAAAGTATCGCCATACCAAACAGCTAAAGGTAATAGACAGACAGACAGACACACTTTCGCATTTATAATATTAGTATGGATGGATGCTATATTTTGGACGTCATATAAGCCTTTCTATTGATTAAGTTAATATGTGGTATAATGATACTTTGAGTCACTGGAAAGGTGGGAAAACGGCTCATCGTGCAAAAATGTACGGTTCTCGCGACAAACCGATTGCTTTACAACGAGGTCGCTGTTACATATACATAATAAATATATTACGTAGTAAAGCTATAAAACTAATTTATAGTAAGTAAAACTTTAACAGTAGGATAAAGTAAAGATTGATGATAGGTACACGTTTATAATAAAAGCCGGGTTTTAATTAAATTCGCATTACCGTGGGATTGTAATGTAAAAGGGTTTGTAACAAAAGATACGGGCGTTATCTACGTCCTTTATTCATTCGTTCATTCATTCAATGGGTAGGTATTCACTGTTGACAGCGCCGGTTTTAGCACTACCGGTGCCGGGCGAGATTTCTTCGGCGAGTTCTTATTCTCACGCCTGCAGCACGGTGCCCCTTTTTATTTGCCTTCGGTGCCCCTTTTTACCGGCACCCTGGGCGGTCGCCCAACGTTCCCCTGCTAACGCCGCTACTGACTGTTGATCACTGCGCAGTGGTAAAGCGTTTTACGGCACTGAACCACTGACACGGCTAGTCCACGGTAAAACAGAATGGAGCTGCCACAATATAAAGTTGCCTATATTTTTAAACGCCTGCACCAATAAGGGGCTCATGTTTTTAGAGTTTGTATCTATAATTATTTAGAGCAGTCCAAACAAAGGCTACGAATATAATAGTAGGGGAGGTGGTGCTAGCGTTTTCTAAGTCATTTCATACCGACCAAATTTTAGTCCAGCGGTAGCTTAATATTTATCAATCAATATAATCAGCGTCAGTCGCCGCACCCTTGGTGGAATGTTAACTGAGAGTATTTCAAAGTTGTAAAAAAAAAATTGTTGCGAAAAGTGATTTTATACCGAATGAAACTTTGATGGATGATTATTGAGGTCATGTTTAACCAAAAAATCACCGTCAGCCGTTTTGCAGACGGGGGATTCAACGTCAGTCGCGTTACTGAACATGTAAAAATTTTTTGAATATAAAGTCATTTTATACTGTACAAAATTTATACAGGTGTATGTTTCTACTTTGTAAATAATAAAGAAAACCGTCAGTCGCTAATAAGATTGTGGAAAAACCGTCAGCCACCGATATAGGTTATGACCAATTATATAGCCCTATACTTCGCGATCAATGTATCCTAGGGCGTCGCGTAGACGACATTTACACCTGCAAAATTTCAGCTGACGGCAATTTTTGTTTGAATTAACCATAAAATGATCTCACATAGCAATTTTAAGTAGTCAATATTTGTGAAGAAGAATTATATACATTTTACTTTAAAAGCGCCATCTGTTGTTATATACTAAAACTAAAATAACAACTACCGAACCTAAACGTGTATAATCTAGATATGAACCTTTATTGGGTGCGAATTGGGATCTTTTTAATGTCAATTCAATACGATTCCAAACAACAACTTTGAGATGCTCTCAATTTTTATTCCACCCATTATGAAGTGGCTGACGATTAAAGCTGTTATGTATTAGTGGAATACTATTATTGTAACGATTTTCACTCGGTATGAAATGACTTTTTAAACTGAGCGCGAACTCCCCTACTATAAAGGTCGTAGTTGACGGCGAATGCTCGGAAACTCAGTCTGTTGATGCTGGTGTCCCTCACGGCTGTGTGCTATCGCCTACTCTATTCTTACTGCATATCAATGACATGTTACAGACCAACGACATTAATTGCTATGCGGATGATAGTACAGGTGATGCTGTATATACCGGCTGGCCCAATATTTCTCGGCTAAATGTCATTTAGAGTGGAAACGAACTTGTGCCTAAAAAAGAGAATTCAATGAAGAAAGTGTCTGAATGGCTACCCCATTCACCCCACCAATTCAACCCCGCCAAGACACAAGTCTGCGCGTTCACCACTAAAAAGTCACCAATGGTCGTATAGTTACGTGTGCGAGGATAATATAAATAACTCACTAAGAAGTCGATAATGTCCGTTTATTGTCCACGTACACACACACACTATTGATTGAAAGCACAGAAGGAGAATTATGGATAGCAAGCACAATTTATAGTATAAAAGAAAGTCAGTAATTGCAGTATAGAAAGGAACGATTAAGCAAGGAACTAGCAAAGCATCCGCGTCGCATAGGCGTGAAAAGCAGACTGATGGTCAAGAGAGGGAAAGCGGTCGGCAGCGTGCGTCGGCGCAGCGACTAGCCGGTTCTCGGACGCGCTCCTCGCACTCGTATGCTCCCTCCATAGCTCCGTCTCATTGACGTCACCGCGGTCACTTGTCGTGCGCGGTTCCATACTACGATTTTCTAATAGCAACGGCACGGCACGTAATCCGTATGGTTTAATTTATGTTGTGCATAATGTTATTAATAGTGTAAGTATTATATTATTTAATTAGGATAGGGTTTTATATTAAGTACTTTTATTATTAGTGTATAAATATATTTTTATATATATAATGTAAATATGTAAATATTAATTTTGTAAATAATAAACGTAATAATATAATAAATATTATATATTAGGACTTAGGAGGATCCCTACAGTCGTATATCCTCGTTTCGAGGGCACATCTTTAACCGTCTCCCCTAGCATTGAGATACTTGGCGTCGACATATCGAGCAAAGTCCAGTTTCGATATCATCTAGAGGGTAAAGCCAAATTAGCCTCGAAGAAGCTTGGTGTTCTTAACAGAGCGAGACAGTACTTCAGCCCGGACCAACGCCTACAACTCTACAAGGCGCAGGTTCGGCCTCATATGGAATATTGTTCTCATCTCTGGGCAGGGGCGCCAAAATACCAACTGCTCCCTCTGGATCGTATCCAACGAAGGGCCGCTCGAATTGTTGACTGCCATAATGTTTCAAACAGCTTGGACCCCTTGGAATTACGCCGAGATGTAGCTTCACTCTGTATTCTCTATCGGTTGTATCACGGGGAGTGCTCTGAGGAATTGTTCGGAATCATACCACCTGCATCTTTTCGCCATCGTCCCACGCGAAAAATATACCATCATCACCTTGATGAGTGGCAGTCTTCCACAGTGCGTTTTTCGCGTAACTTTCTGGCGCGCACTGTAAAACTCTGGAACGAACTGTCACCAGCAGTATTTCCGGACCTATACGACCTGCAAACCTTCAAGAAAAGAGCGTATTCACTCTTAAAAGGCCGGCAACGCACCTGCAGCTTTTCTGATGTTGCGAGTGTCCATGGGCGACGGTAGTTGCTTACCATCAGGTGACCCGTTTGCTCGTTTGTCCCCTTATTTAATAAAAAAAAAAAAATAATAAAAAAAGCCTGCTGCAGCTGCTCATTATATCCATGACATGAATGAATAATATAGGGGTCATATTATTACCATTAAATATTATTAAAAATATAGGAAGCAGAACGTTTGTCTTCCGGTAGTGTCGGCTGTTCGGCTAAATCTGCGGCATAGGCAGACCGCAGAAGTTTACGAGACCATAATTATTCGGCTTATGAGAGTAACATCCTCAGATCCTTATAGAAAGAAACATCGAAAATAAACGAACTGTTACTAAAAATGGAAGAAAAGAATTTTAGTTTTTATAATTTATCCTCAATTTAAAAAATTGATCAGAAAATCTATAAAATATATGTCAAAATCTACATTAAATTTAAGTAGTCGTTAAACGAGTGCGTAGATAAAATCTTAGGATACGGCTTTCATTGTTGAAGGCTGAAGCTTGTTTACTACAGGGACCCTGAGGCATATTCCCTCGGTACGGAAGTAAGTAGACTGGCGGAACATTTTGTATGCCCCAAAGACTTTAGGCCAAACTACGATGTTAAATCGAAGTTTGGTACAACGGAAATACTGGTACTATTATTATGACGCTGTGAGCATCCATATATTATAAATGCGAAAGTGTGTCTGTCTGTCTGTCCATTTGTCTGTTTGTCTGTGTCTGTCTGTTACCTCTTCACGCCCAAACCGCTGAACCGATTTTGCTGAAATTTGGCATGGAGATACTTTGGGTCCAGGGAAAGGACATAGGATACTTTTTATCCCGGAAAAATGTACGGTTCCGGCGCGATAAACGAGTTTAGGCGCAACGGAGTTGCGGGCATCAACTAGTTTTACATAATTTTAGAGTCTGACCGTCCATTAAAAATATTGTTGCCAAGATAATATTAATGAATTAATTTTACTATATTATAATAATTATTTTTCTATTGTTAATTTTGCATGCCCATAGAGGCCTATGTGCTGAACTTAATAACAAATAACAAATATTATAAGACCTATTGTTGTAACACACATACGAAAAATAAATGAATTTGAATTTGAAGATTTTTCATCGTAACTATTTTCTCCCGAAGACGTTCACATGTCGTAAAATCCGGCCAAGTGCGAGTTGGACTCGCCCATGAGGGGTTCCGCAGCAGCAAAGGTTTATTTTTATAAAATTAAAAGGTTTTTGATTTATTTTTATAATATTTTAGTTGATTTAATGAAAGTTAATTTATTTTTTTGGTCGGGTTATATCTATAAATAAGGGGGCAAACGAGCAAACGAGTCACCTGATGGAAAGCAACTTCCGTCGCTCATGGACACTCGCAGCATCAGAAGAGCTGCAGGTGCGTTGCCGGCCTTTTAAGACGGAATAGGATAATAGGGGAGGATAGGGATGGGAAGGGAAGGGAATAGGGGAGGGTAGGAAAGGGAATAGGGTAGGGGATTGGGCCTCCGGTAAACTCACTCACTCGGCGAAACACAGCGCAAGCGCTGTTTCACGCCGGTTTTCTGTGAGAGCGTGGTATTTCTCCGGTCGAGCCGGCACATTCGTGCCGAAGCATGGCTCTCCCACGTATAACTATAACGACTTACATTGAATTGCATAATCCAACCAAATAACGTAGGTCCATCAAGCGCCCATGAATCAATTTCTTCGAAGGTACATTCGCCGACACTGTTTTGAACCAATGTAAGGAGAAATATGAGACCTAATAATGGCTCAGTTAATCGCGATTTAACTGCGATCCGCGCCAACGGTCGCGGGTTGGAATCCCGCCAAAGAACGTAACACTTTTTCACCGCACATGAGCAAATAAGTTCATGGAGTATACGATAACGTTTGCTTTAGATCTTTAATTAGTATATATCTTAGAGAAATTAATGTTGAGGATTGTGCTAAGAGAGTTATCATTATGGAATTATACTTTTCAAGCGTATGTTATACACTTGATGACGCCCGCAACTCCGTTGCGCCAAAATTCATTTGTCGCGCGGGAATCGTAAAATTTTCCAGGATAAAATTACCCTATGTCCTTTCCCGGGACTCAAAGTATTTCCTTACCACAGCAAAATCGGTTCATCGGTTTGTGTGTGAAGAAACAGACGGACACAATTTCGTATTTATAATATCAGTATGGATATATTGTCCGAAATAATAGCAATTTGGTCAAAAAATTCGGCCCGTGTGTACAGTACAGGACCTCTCTTTGTAATTTTCTCAAACAATTTCAACAAAAAAAAATATATATATATGTGGGAAGTGGGGTGCAAGAAAACATGTGATTTACTTAGATTTCACTTTTATTTAACTTCTTAAAAAAAACACGTCTTACTCGTCTTTTAATACTCTTCGCCATCTTCCTAATCCATCTATCCTCTCTTTCACACACATACAACACACATGCTTACTTTCTCTTTCATGCTTTTCACACGTACAAGTATCATCATTATCACCATCCTACATTCGGCCATCCTACACTCATGACTGTCCCCAGTCATGCATCATTTACACCAATAATTACAGTACATCTTTTACATATTTAAATTTACAAAAGTATAATCTTACAAATCGTAATCTTAGTAATCTTACAAATAGTAGTCTTTAGTAAACAAACAAATCTTACATAATCTTAACTTTTAAACATTTTAATCAGCTTTAAAATAAAAAACAAACATTCTTGAACAGTCTTAAATAGTAAGTCTTATTCTTAAATAACAAACTTCTCTTTTTTTACAAGCCTTCATAACATTATATAGTACATAACTAAAGTAAAAACTTACTTAAATGAACACAAAAAACAAAATAAATAAATACTTTTAAAATTTACCTTTCATTCATCCTCATTTTCAAAATCATCATCATGAAAATCAGGCCAACTTTTCATTTGATCTGACGAACTAGATGTAACGATAGGACCCTCCTGATTTTTATCAATTTTCTCCACATCATAACGGTCATTCCTCTTAATTTTGATTATTTTATGAGGTCCAAGATATTTTGGTTTTAATTTCAGTCCAGATCCGTATTGGGTTCTCTTTATAGCAACTATATCCCCTAAAACATACTTTTTACTCGGTTTTCTATTTTTATTAAATGATTTTTTATTTTCCTCTTGAATCTTTAGGATTTGTTCTTTAGCATTTCGTCTTAGCTCTTCCCTACTTTCATTAAATTGTTCTATATTTTCCTCCTGTAAAAGTTCCAAAATATTCAAATCTTCTTTCAGCTTTAATTTTGTACCAATCAACAATTCACAGGGAGTAGTGTTTATACTTCGCTGGTAAGTACTATTCAATACTCTTTGCAGGCGACTTACATGCCTATACCACGAACTAGGTTCTTCTATACAAAGTTTTGTAAGAACTGAAATGATAGTACGGTGTACCCGCTCAACTTGTCCATTCCCTCTTGGTACTCCAGTGGTTATAGTAATATGCTGGATTTCCTCCTCCTCACAATAATCCTTAAAGTCTTTGCTCGTAAAAGCAGATCCTTTATCAGTAATTATACGGTTTGGGTTACCAAAACACTGCTGAAGTATTCTTAATTTATCTAATGTTTCTTTGCTTGCAGTACTCTTGGTAGGAAATATCCATGTAAATTTAGTAAAAGCATCAATTATTGTAAGTATGTAATTATAAAGTTTTTTAGTCTCGGTAAGTGGTCCAATGTGATCTACATGTAAAGTATGTAGTGGTATACTTTCTTTCTCTATAGGATTTAAATATCCTTCTTGTTTTCCTGACTTTCTAGTGGCTAGTAAACAAGGTATACAACTTAAAACAAATTCCTGTAATTTTTTATCCAAATTAGTAATAAAGTAATTTTTTCCAATCAACTCTTTCATATTTTTAATAGAAAAATGACCCACACTATGCACTTGTTTTATAATTTCCTTTTCTAAATTCTTTGGTACTACTAACTGCTTTTGATCCCCTTTATATAATATCTCATTATCTAGCCAATAATCAAGATACGAACCTTTTTGTAACAACTCTCGTATAGCTTGAATTCCATCGTCCTTTACTTGAGCTCCTTTAATCTGTTCATGAAGACTGTTAATAGCCAACATTTGATAATTATCTCTGCTTAGCGCATCCACATGCCTCATTCTAGAACTGACACGATGCTCTACTTTAAAATCAAATTGATCTAAGAAAAGTACCCATCTAGCAACTTTGGCTGATAAATCCTTTTTCTTTAAGGTTTGTTCGAATGCTTGACAGTCTGTAACAATTTTGAAATGAACACCATGCAAATAATGCCTAAATTTTTTAACACTCTGTATAATTGCAAGGGCCTCTAGCTCATAACTAGAATATTTTTGCTCTGCTTCACTAGTTCTCTTACTCATGTAATAAACTGGATGCCACCCGTCTTTATGTAACTGCAGCAGCACGGCTGCATATGCTATACTAGAAGCATCTGTATGCACTTCTGTGGGTAAATTAGAATTAAAAATCTTTAGTACAGGCTTTGAAGACAATTTACATTTTAAAGTGTTGAATGCTACACGTTCATTAGAACCAAAGTTAAAAGAATATTTTTTCTTTAATAAATCCGTTAAGGGCCTAGCTATTGAAGCATAATTATCAATGTATTTTCTAAAATAGGAGGTCAAACCCACAAACCTTTGTACTTGTTTAATATTTTTAGGTTCGGGATACCTACACATTGCCTCAGTTTTGTCTGGGCTTGGTTGCACCTCACCATTCTTAATTAAATGTCCCAAATATTCTATTTGATGCTGCATAAGTTTAGCCTTCTTCCAATTTATTTCTAGACCATAGTCTGAAGCTATATTAAGTACTAATTCTAAGCGGTAAGCCGCTTCTTCTTCGCTTTTGGCTGGAATCAGAATGTCATCGATGAAAATCAACACAATACCTTGACTTATAAGATCTCGGAAGATTACAGAAACAAATCTCATAAAGGTTTTTGGAGACACTGACAATCCAAAGGGTGCCCTCAAAAATTCAAACTGCCCATGATGAGTGACAAACAATGTATAGGGTATAGACTCTTCACTAACTTTCAAATGAAAGAACCCATTTTTCAAATCCAGTACACTAAATATGTTAGCGTCCTTAAGTTTATCTATAAGGTCTTCAATAATAGGTAGTGGAAACTCATCCTTTATAATTTTTTGGTTCAGTGCACGGTAATCAATACACACCCGTATCGATCCATCTCGCTTCCCTACCAGCACTACAGGACTGCAATATTCAGAAAAACTTACCCGAATTATCTTCTTATCCAACCATTCCTTTATCTGTTCCTCCACAATTTCTTGCTCTTTAAGTGACAGCCTTCTAGGCCGCTGTGCCACAGGAATATCATCCTTAAGTACAATTTTTAATTGTATAGGAGCTTCCTTTCGCTGTTGCGGTTTATAGGTCTCAATCAGCTTACACATCTTTTGCCTAAGATGAGAGTTGGACATGAAACCTAAAACAGAATTAGTCATACACACATCATTAAGCATACACATACGAACTATACTATATATGAAAAGATAAGAATAACGCTAATAAATAATAACATAAAATCTTCACATATAATAAATTTCTTTAAATTGACATATATATTAAAAAATAAACTGAATTATGATAGATAAACTAAATACGTTAAATGATATAGACAATCTTAATATTGCACGAACAATAGAATGCAGTTGTAACGAGCTATCTCGTCACTTTACTGTTAATAAAAACGATTTGACAGTAATTTCTCAAAATATAAGGTCCATTTATTGTAATCTCGATGACTTTCTCATAACCATATCATCTCTATCATTTCTTCCCGATATTTTGGTACTAACTGAATGTAGATTAAGCCCAAATAAACCCACACCGAATATAGACAACTACAATGCTTTCTCTACTACGTGTTACCTTAACCAAAATGATGGCGTGGTCGTTTATATAAAAAAGTCCCTGTCAGCTGTAGTAAAGGAAATTAAATTGAAACAAGCATCCTGCTTACAGATTGATCTGCTTGACAACATAATATTATGCATTTATCGATCTCCATCTCATTTTAATACAGATAATTTTGTCGATTCATTATGTTCACATTTGGAAACAATAAATAGTAGTAAGAATATTATAATAACGGGGGACATCAATATAAACATTGCACAGAAAATAATTGAATCAAACCAGGACTATAATAATAAAACCCACTACCTTAATTCTCTCTCAGCGTTTGGTATACTAGCGGGCCACACTCTACCAACTAGGGAGAAGAGTTGTTTGGATCATGTGATGCTAAAAATTAGGAAAACAACATTTACAGCCTTTATTGCTATATTACAAACTACAGTGACAGACCACTATGCTACTTTTCTAGCCCTCTCAATATCCAAACCAACTTACACTTTTACTAGAACGAAAACTAAAGTAAATTTCGAGAAGGCTTTAAGTGATTTGCGCCAAAAAAATCTAACTGACTTACTTACTTGCAGTGATCCAAATTTCTTGACTAATCGTCTCACAACTATGCTCACTGATGTACTGAAAGAGAATTCTCAAACAACTAAAATTCCTAAAGCGCAAATTATCCTGAAGCCTTGGGTCACACCTGGTATTTTACGCTGCATAAGGCATAGAAACAAACTTCAGCTGGAATTAAGAAAAAACACGCATAATGAATTCTTAAAAATTACATACACGAGGTATAGAAACCACTGCAATAATCTAATAAAAATACTGAAACGTGAATATGAAAAAAATCTATTAGCCAAGTCTCTAAGTAACAATAAAGATCTGTGGAACAACATAAAAAACATCACATTTAATAATAAATTAAACTTTGACAACTCACATGAACTACTTAATCTAAAGCCAAATGCTATGGAATCAATAAATTATATTAATGATTATTTTTCAAATATTGGAAAGGAACTCGCACAAAACATAAAAAGTGACGTTAATATATTATGTGACACTGTTTCGTCATCAGTAAACTCATTCGTACTGCTAGAAACAGACATCAATGAAGTAAAAAGCATAATCATGAATCTAAAGTCAAATAGTTCGCCGGGTTGGGATGGAATTCCTAGTAGTTTTCTAAAACATGCTAAAGATGAACTCGGCCCCATAATTGTTCACCTAGCTAATCTCTGTTTTGAGACTGGTATTTTTCCAGATCTTTTGAAAAGGTCTATAATAACACCCGTGTTTAAAAGTGGAGATAAAACGGATATTGGTAATTATCGTCCAGTTTCTGTCTTACCTGCTATCTCCAAGATTATTGAAAAGCTTATTAACATAAGGGTTCTGAATTACCTTGACAAATTCAATCTAATATCCTCTTCACAATTTGGCTTTAGGCGTGGGATGTCTACAGAGGATGCAGTAACGATATTAAGCCAAAAAGTCACTCATTTGATAGACAAGGGACAAAAGTGTCTAGCAGTTTTCTTGGATCTCAAGAAAGCATTTGACACTGTTTCTATCCCGATTCTATTAAAAAAATTAGAACTCGTCGGAATCAGAGGGATTGCTCATTCTTTACTCACGAGTTATCTGACGGGGAGAACACAAAGAGTAAAAGTTAACGATTATGTCAGCGATGATATGATGGTCTCCTACGGTGTCCCTCAAGGCAGTGTGCTAGGACCAACGTTGTTTCTAGTCTATATAAACGATTTATGTCAACTTTCCGTGAAGAATGCCAATATTTTGTCATACGCTGATGATACAGCTATTATATTTACAGAAAAAAAATGGTCCGAATTAAAACAATGTGTAGAGCAAGGTATGAGGCAAGTAGCAAGCTGGCTGACAAATAACCTTTTAACAATTAATACATCCAAAACTAAATATATGTGCTTTAGTATACATAACCTAAAACAATCTGACTCTGATTTTAATATAACAATCCACAACTGCAGATTAGACATGACATCCTCCTCTTGCAACTGTCCTACTATTGAAAAAATAGGTAAAATAAAATATTTAGGCGTCATAATTGATCAAAGATTATCTTGGCATCCGCATCTTCAACATGTTTCTAGTAGAGTTAGAAAATTAAATTATATATTTAAATGCCTAAGAAATGTAATACCTGTAATACATAATTCAAATGGCAGTGTTTCACCACGAAATATTTTAAACGAAATCTATACAGCTTTAGCAGAATCAATTCTGGTATATTGCATTCCTGTATGGGGAGGTGCAAGTAAAACAAAACTACTAGAACTAGAAAGAGCACAGCGCTGCTTATTGAAAATTATATATTTCAAAAACAAAAGAACTCCAACAAAGGAACTGTATGAAACAAGTAAAGTTCTATCTGTAAGAAAATTATATGTTTTACTTACAATCCTCAAAAAACACAAGACCATTAATAGCAGCCAAAAAATTATACTGGGGCGCAGAAAAAGAACAAAAATTGAACTTCCTAAAGTAAGAACTGAATTTGCGATAAAACAGTATGTTAATAAGTCGGTTATAATTTACAACAAAGTTAACAATGATTTAAATATTATTGACAAAAATAACAGAGAGGTTAAGAAAATGGTTAGAGACTACCTGAGCTATTTAAGTTACGAAGATACTGAAAAATTGATTGAAACATTAAAGTTGTAAAGCTAATCACTTTTACACAGATAAAAACACACACGTAAATACACAAATACACTAACACACACTTAAACGATTTTGTATGATTGAGTAGAGTTTTTAGGATAAATATTATTTTATTGTTTGTTTTGTTTTGTTTTCATAGTAAGTTTGTAGATATTAGTTGAAATGAATTTATACTTTTGTCTTTTTGCATTAGTTTGAAGATAATTTATATTTAGTTGTAACTTAATAATGTATAATATAGGTAATAAGCTAAAGCTATTTCTATGCACATTTAAATATGGAAGAGCGTAGTTGCCTGATACAGGCTAATGCCTACTAGGTGACTTCAATCTTGCGTCTTACCAATGTAACTGATATATAAGAAATAAAGATTATTATTATTATTATTATTATCATCCATTCATCACACTGAGGGAAACATTTTACCACTCCATCTTTCATTATCATAGTCTGTTACATTATTTAAAAATTCCTGGCCTATAATTGCATCGTATGGTAAACAATCTTTACTAACGATATAAAACAGTACACAGTCATAGCACTTATCGTCCATAATTATATCTAAATAACATTTTCCCAGCGTCGTCACCACTAACGATTGTCCCAATCCAGTTAAATTCAAACTCTTTGGCGTCATAGTCGGACTTCCGATAGCATTATACAATTACGATGAAATTAAATTGACGTCGCTTCCAGAATCAATCAAAGCTTCAATATTTTTCCCACGGATTTGAATTGTTTTTAGAGATTTTTTCAAACTTCGGCCATTATTGTTTATGTTTTGTAGGAATTCTTCTCCTTCTTTTTCGTACTTGACAGGAGTGAAGTTGCTTATGTGTTCAGTGCTGCCAACTTCTCCAATCATAATATTTTGCTTTTCGCCGCCATGTTGCTGGCTGTCAACTTGACTTTGACGAACTTCAGGATTGAATCGTGACGTCTGCCCGAAGCGCTCCGATGTGTTCCGAACGTACCACCGGCTTTGTCCATCCTTTTCTTCGTATAGTATCGGCCTCTTCGAATATGCGCTCGAGTTACATGATGCACCAACATGGCCGAACTCGTTGCACTTAAAGCACTTTAAACCACGATTTTTGTTTGGACAATTGTATGACGCGTGATTTAGTTCTCCGCAATTATAGCATCGTATTGGCTTTTTCTTCTGTAACTGCTTAGGTGATTCGGAATAATTTCGCTGTGTGGCCATCTTGCTTTTGATAGTTTCGTATATTTTTATTTTTTCTTTTAGATCATTATACGACGTAACGCCATATAACATGCTTTTGTTTGATTCGATGTCTTGTATTCCTTCAACAATGTACTTTATAGCTACATAATCCGGAATTTTCCCCCTCTTGCCTAACTCCTTCATTACCAACATGTAATCTATGCAACTTTCGTTATCTTTTCTTTTTCTGCGACTCATTGTCTCGTGAATTGCCTTCACATCTACGCTGTCCGGAAATTCCTTACTTATAGCCGCTTTCAAATCGTCCCAAGATTTAAATGGCCGTTCTGCTCGCAACCACAGCGACGCAGTGCCCGCTAATGATCTTCTAGCTACCAATAATTGTTGCAGCGGCGACCACCCAAATATTTCTGCATTGTCTTCGAGCTCCTGAATCCATCGTGCAGCAGGATATGTTGGATCTGTGCCGGTAAAAGTAGGCATTAAATCCGAAGTCATTTGTAACAGGCCGCCATTATTCCAGCGATCCGTACGGGCGTCCTCAAAATCTTCCTGTCGGCTTTTCCGCCGTTCCGTCGCGTCTTTTGGCATTTTCTCGTCGTTCCTCGATAGTAAAATAAGTAATTCTTCGTCGTTGTACGTCCACCTTTACACTCCACGCTAACACGATTTAAGCCACCACGTGCACGCCAATGTCCGATTTTCACTGTTTTCACCGTTTTCACTTGCACCTTTTATCCCGGTCGAGCCCCCAAATTTTGTGGGAAGTGGGGTGCAAGAAAACATGTGATTTACTTAGATTTCACTTTTATTTAACTTCTTAAAAAAAACACGTCTTACTCGTCTTTTAATACTCTTCGCCATCTTCCTAATCCATCTATCCTCTCTTTCACACACATACAACACACATGCTTACTTTCTCTTTCATGCTTTTCACACGTACAAGTATCATCATTATCACCATCCTACATATATAAAAATGCGTGTGGCACTCTGAGACTGCCGCGGTAAAACTATTGCATAGTAATACTTAGCTAGTAAACACGCATACATCTAGTCGCACGCATACAAACACCGTGCCGAAGCCTGCCGAATCGAAACGACGTTAGACGACGTGTTAGGTTTATTTTCGTTACGCAATCTCTTGATTTAGTCGCCACGCTCAAAGCCCGCAATAAAAGCTATAATAAAGTATTTTCAGTTTCTCGATCTACAACTGTTTACTACGCAATTTTCGTAAGTATAGCGATATTTCTATCCTAAGTCTTATCTTCTCGATAAAACCTCGACTTGTTTGTGCGTGACGTCATATTTGTCCAGCTTATGTACTTTCTTAATCTAGATTCTGGAATCAAGGCCTGGGTCAAACGCGAACGATTACGAAATTGGTCAAGAATATTATGCTATAAAACTAAGTGATAATACTTTGGGGTGTGTATGAGTAACTTGTAGAGTTCACTGTGAAAGTTGCAGCACTGATAGAGCAATTTTTTTTACTTTAATGTATGGAGAAACTCGTGACGCTGGGGCGCTTACCCATACTAAAGTGAAAAAAAATGGCCTTTCAGCGCTGCAACTTTCACAGTGAACTCTCTACAAGGAACACGTACACACCCTAAAGTATTATCACCCAGTTTTGTTACACCCTGTATAATAGTTAATACATATTATGACGTATAAAGTTCACTGTGAATATGGCAGCACTAAAAGAGTTAATATTTTAAAAGCATGGGCTAATTCATGCCGTCGTTCAGGGATTTTTTCTTAGAAACATGAAAGTTAAAAGTAACATAATATTATATTTTTCATCTTTCTGATTACCACTCAACAACCATACCTGTTATGATTTCATCATTTGTATACGTTTAAATTAGATTGAACGTAAAATATCCTTTCGTTGAACAAACTGATGAGTGAAAGATAAAACAGAATAAACAAAAAATCTTTTGTTTGAAGGGCAGCACCCTGGGCAACAGGACTTTTGTTTATTAGACGCGGCTGGAAAATTTGAATAAAGTATTCGAATTTATTCCGAGAAAAAAAAATTGACTTACGACGAAAGACAAGTGGTATATTAAAAAAATAAAACCAACTTCAAAATTTTACTTAAAATTCCCTATCTTAAAAACAACTGAACCGATTATGATGAAACTTCCAGTATTCTCTAAGTTGTACAAATACCTAGTACAACAAAAAAAATAAATTAAATACAAAAAACTACACTTGTAGTCCCAGAGATATGCGAACACAAATATAAAATATACATACACTTTAGAAATTTGGCATATTTGTTTAGACCTGGTTTAGACTAACATATTACATACATATGAATGGATCGAATTGATAACCTCCTTTTTGAAGTCGATTGAAAAATAAATAAAATTGACTTACGGCGGTGCATGTAATCCTGTTGTTTGCTTGTCGGAGTGCGATAATAAGACGAGCTAATGATATTAACGTTGGAATAAACGAGCAAAAGAATCGCCTTATCGTAGGCTACCAACGCCTGCAACCATGATATAAGTGAGGTCACTCAAAAATTCAATAAGTATTTAAAATCATGCACTCACGCAGCCTTAGATATACTTAAGAAAGAATTAGCACATATTAACATAATTTTCTGTTCTTCTCCAGCAAGTGATATTTTCAGCGTGTCAGACAAGGATACCATGACCCGACCTTGCACTTATGAAGAAATGAAAGGACTATTTGTTGTAATAGATGACGCACGCAACTCCGTTGCGCCAAAATTCGGTAATCGCACTGGATCCGTACATTTTTCCGGGATCAAGAGTATCCTATGTCCTTTCCCGGGACTCCAAGTATCTCCATACGAAATTTCATCAAAATCGATTCAGCGATTTGGGTGTGAAGAGGTAACAGATAGACTCATTTTAGCATTGGTGTAGAAGGGAAAGGAGGGAGGAAGGAAGGGAAGGTATTATATTGTGTACTCTACCTAAAGTACTTACTGCATAACTTTTAGGCAGATAAACACTAAACAGACGAACATATAACCTCCTCCTTTTTGGAAGTCGGTTAAAAAGTGGAGTGCTGAGTTGACCTTACTTTTCATCTCTGCCTAAAAGTTTTGTATTACGTTATTACATAACCTAAACACGTGGTTTATGTTTATGTTCACAGTGTAAGTTAAACAAATTAAATTTATCTTTTGTCAGTCTTTTGTGAATATCTCCCGAATTCACGTCTAATTTCAAGACTATGTTTGAGTAGAGAAGGGTTTCGTGTCCACAAAAATAATTATATTCGTCCAAAGCCGGGACTGTAATTTGACAAAAGAACAAAGCGGAAAATATCTCCCGGCGGACACTCGCGGTGTGGCTATAAAGTTACTACGGTTGCGTAATAAATATTGTTTTAGTGTTGATATTAATGATATACATATAATAAATTGAGGTAAACGGAAATAGTGTATGTTAGGAGTTTTAAATTCCGGAGGTCTACTTCGAAGCAAAGATAACTAAATATTTACTACGTAATCTGAAGTGCTAATATCAATGTTTCGGTCGAACGTTCCGAAATACTCTCTAAATACTCTCACTCGATAGTTCGGGGATTGAGTGAATTCTGTCACACCCCTCCAATGTTTATCTTATTCTCGTGACTATATTAGGCGATAGTCGGCCGGCTTCGGTCGGATCCGAAACCAGTAGCAAAAGCATGGACCTCTTGCTCAAAATAATATATTTTTCTCAACACCAAGTTGGCCCACTCGCTCCACTGTTAAATCATTTTTATTCCTGCCGCTTGCGTTTATACGGAGCATTTCGTTTTACGCTCCACTGCTAACTTCATAGCCACGTGGTTAAGAGGCGGAATAATTTTCACCACAGACGATCCGAGCCTTTCAGTGCGTTTCCGATGGTCAAAGGAGAATTTTCCTTCTGCACGACTGATTTAGTTTTTCCCGGCTTTTCTCGGAACTGATCTAAACAATTATCGCTTTGAAACGTTTATGATAGTTTGTTTGTTTATCAATGCCGAATTGTTTCTTGGAATGAATGAATAATGCTTAATTAATGACTAGCTCGTACTCTGGCCTGGAACTCTGAAAATTTGCGGCGTTGCACTTTATTAATGAATGATTCGCTCATACAGTTTTTAGCATAGAAGATTTGAAAATTTTTTACCCGACTGCCAGGAGGGTTATGTTTTTCGTGTTGTTTTGTTTTTATGGGACAGCGGCGCATGTCCCTGTCATAAGTGGTCCCCTTTTCTTCATTTTTGGCATTGTACTGTCATACATTCAAACATATTTCACTGTTAGTTTTAGTTCATAAGTTTCTTTTGTTTGTGTATGTTTTTTTCTGTATCATCTGTTTTTATTTTGTATTTTATTGAGCTGTAATTTTATGTTATTTTAAGCATGGTTGTGTAATGTTTTAAAATGAGAATAAAGCTTATTATTATTATTAAACTTAGCGGTGTTACGTTTTTGGAATGAGTAAAATGTCTCGTGTCACATGAGTGATAGAAAAAAGTTAAAACTTAGTAAGATAAAGGGAAAGTTAGTCCCGGAGCAGCGTAGAAGTATGTCTGATTCTGCTGTCCCTTTATAAATTCGGTTTCAAAGTTGTCAGTATAAAATTCAAGAATAAAATCGTCGTTATTTTCTTACATGATTATCCCAATAGATCTCTAATAATTAACAACACCTAATTTTTGGTATAATTATCCCAATGAATCCTAAGATTCTTAATCGATTAATCCTGATGCTCTCATCTGCAACGCACCGCATCTGCAGCGGCAACGCAGCTGCAGCTCTTCTGATGTTGCGAGTGTCCATGGGGGATGGTAGTTGCTTACCATCAGGTGACCCATTTGCTCGTTTGTTAATTATTTAATTAAAAATAAAACTTGAGTAACGTGACCCCGGGCAATATTTCGGCCGAGACGGATCAAACAGAACTATTCGGTTTCCGCACCACTTCGATCAATGTGACTACAAATTACTCGAGTTATGTGACCGGCGTTACAAACAGTTTTGTGATTAATGATATTAGCGTCCGTGGCCTAGTTGGTAGACCTTTGATTTGCACTCGAGAGAGGGTTTGATCTCGGGTTAAGGCGTCTACCAATGAGACATTTTCAGATCTCAAGTACATAAAACGGACGATTTTACGGTGAAGGAAGACATCGTGAGGAAACCCGCACATGGTTGGTCCTAGACGCATTAAACTGTTTATTCCTTTGGACTAGACTGACTTTGTAAATTGCGACAATGTGGTATGCGCTGAGGCAACTTGACACTTAAATTCTTGTCCTAGGCACTACACTACTTGAAAAGTGGTTCCTTCGCTCTTTAAAATACTAAAGACGGACAGATGGACAAGCGAATTATTTTTATGCAGCAAACACTTACCATCTTACTAATAAAAAGTTCCACAGCGTGTATAGCGGATGCGTAAGATTTATTTTTTAGTAGTTTTTTGTAGTAAGAGTTTTTATTAGTGAGGGTTAAATTTCAGTGAAAATGTGTGACTAATTATTTTGCATGTCAAATCCGTTACTGCTTTGTTTAATGGCCGTTGACTTGTCGCGTCATAATTCTTGGTTTCCAATTAGTTTTTCGTGGAAATCATAACATGTTTATAATTTTGTGTTCAAAGTAGAATTACTTGAATAACCTTAATTAACTGCTTCTAATATTAACTACCTTCATTATCCCTTTCGTAGAAATTGTCTAAAAATTTTAATAATGTACCGTTGCTAAAGATTTTATAATCACCATAGATTTAGATCCATACTAATATTATAAATACTAAGGTGCATCTGTCTGTCTGTCATATCCGCACGCTAAAGCCACTGAAACGATTTTGATGGGTATAGAAATACCAAATAGATTTGTGATAGATCCTATTTTTATCCTGTAAACTCATATGGTTTCTATCCTAATTTACGAATTTTTACGCAACGGAGGCATCAACTAGTTAAAAGTAATCGTCAGTTTTCAAAAACTGTTTCTCTCTGCAAACATCTATACTTAATATTATAAATGCGAAAGTGTGTCTGTCTGTCTGTCTGTAACCTCTTCACGCCCAAACCGCTGAACCGTTTTTGCTGAAATTTGGCATGGAGATACCTTGAGTCCCGGGAAAGGGCATAGGATACTTTTTATCCCGGAAAAATACACGGTTCCCGCGCGATAAACTAATTTTGGCGCAACGAAGTTGCGGGCATCATCTAGTATTTAACTATTTTAGGGAACTATTCGTACTAAAATTACTCGCAGATATTCTAATAGCTTTTAACCTATACTCAGAACTTCGGTAAGCTTCATTTAGCTTGCGGCATCTCTACTATTGGCCATTGACTGGAGTAATCCCTGGATTAGATTTGGGATTAAACTCCTTGTTCGGTCATGTGGATATATAATAGGATACCGCTCATTGTATAACAAAGACATAATTTTCGATGCATGTATGTATAAATGGCGTAAATTCCCTTCAAGGTAGCGGTGGCACAATATGTAAAACTGTGAGGTCCAATAATTAATTAGGGTCAATTCCTTTCATTTCACTGTGCAAAGTAGCGGTCATACATGTAAAACTATGTGGCTAAGATATTCTAGTTTCACTTTTAAAAGGTTTTTAGAAAAACGTAGTGCCAAGTTTCTGACTATCAAGATCACACCCAGACACGAAACTGACTGACTTAGGGGTGTCAGTCATTAATTTATTATCTTTGTCCACATTTGTGCCTTTTTTGTTCATCAAGGGCATGCGTCATAACGCAGTCAACGGCGTACGTGAGACATGCCCGCGACGCATGCGCTCTGACCGTATCCAAAACTTTCACTTAGTACTATTTCTTATGGAATTTCTTATGACCAAATAAGCCGCACATATTCCACTCAGTAAAATGTTCTCGTCGCACATGTTACAAAGCTGACAGTCACTGCAACTGAACAAAAATGACAATGTTGGCGTTGCGTTCGTTAACGCATTCAATTATTGAAAGCGACAAACGAAAGTTGAATACAAAGAAGATGACGAAAATTGAATAAGCGCATAGTGTGGACATAGCTAATATATGCTATTAGATGATTCGTTTTACCAGGAAAACCGTACATTTTTCCGGGATATAAAGTATCCTTTGTCCTCTCACAGGACTTAAAGTATCTCCACATCCAATAAAATCGGTTCAGCGGTTTGAGAGTGAAGAGGTAACAGACAGACAGACTGACAGATAGATAGACAGATAGACAGATAGACTTTTGCATTTATTATATTAGTATGGGCAAAAGGATGAAATAATTTTATAGTGTCTACCGATTATTATGATTATCCATAGTAATTCTTCGTCCACTTTATGTCTACCTGAAATACAAAGTATTATGCAAAGATTGTATAACATGCATAAACAATGCAAAGTCTAAGAATAAACGTTTAAATTATCTGCAGCTGGCAAGAAAATGGCTCGCGTGACCTGTCCGCGTCACGTCGGGTGTTAGAAGTATGTCGAGTCGGGTGTTGGGTCGGGTCGGGTAGGGTAGGACTGAACTTTGACCCCACATTATGTAATTAAAATTTATGTACACACGCCCGATTGATTCTTACTTCAGCCTTAAAGACCTTTACGCTCATATAAATAGGGATGATGACAAGGTCAAAGATTAGCGAATTTTGTTAATAAAATAAAGAAATAAAGAAATCACGGTAAAAAACAAGTGTTCCCAAAATTTCAGCTTGATAGCATTTGTATTTTTTTTTTGTTAGGCGCCTTCAAAGTTATATAATATTTGTATACCATTCGATAACTTATGCAATTAAAAGCAACTTTTGGTATAAAACCATTTTCATAAACGCAATATTTAATATACCTATCGAACAAAGTTCTCTCCCGATCCATACAAACTACGAAAGAGTGACGTCAGTCTTTCGTAGCACTTTGTATGTTTTAATTGTTCATATCTTGGTGAATTTTCAAGCTATCAGAGTCATTCTTTCAGCGATGTTTCTATTTTTTAAGGGTCTTTAAATTACCAATAAGAAAAAAAATTGTCATCAAGCCTATTGTCTTACTTATACATACTGTTTTCCATGTAACGTAAACAATATAACGTGTTTTAGACACTTGTGCCAATTACGATAATAAGTCATATTTTGTTGAAGTAGAGCTTCTTTTTGTTAAAAGTGAAGAGCGAGAGACATATTAATATTTTGAATATTAATCCTTCGATCGCAGATTCTTGGAAATCTATTGTTATTCTATTGTTGTCGCGATTACCAGTGATCTTATGGGGCTTAATGGGTTAAATTAATGTCGGTTTCATTTTTTGAAATTTAAATTAAACTGTCATGACTTCCACACCGGTTTCGTTAACCAGTTTAATTGAAATAACGCAGGATTAATCCTATACTTACCCAAATTTATACTTACCCAAGTGTATGCGCACTACACAAGAGCACTCTCTATTTCTTTTACTCTCATAACCCAGTGGGACGGACGACCGACACGACTGGCGAGAGATCAGGCGCAGGACAGGCTTTTTACATGCCCATCCGCCGCATGGATCATCTTACTTGTCATACAATCAGGTGATCAACCTGCATTGTCCTAACCAAACTTAAAAATAACATGTTTTCAACGTGGGAATCGAACCCACGACCTCCGAGTCACGAGCCACGCTCTAAACCACTAGACCACGGAGGCGTCCCCTAAATTAAACTGTACCAAACGCTCACTGCGTTTCAAACATCATGTCCCACCTCACACAGCCAACATAAAATATATTTTTGTCCCTGACTTTAACTGCTCTGTGGCCGTTAAAATGGCGGAATATAAACAAGTCGGATTTACTCATCAGATCACTAATGTGCTGTTTATTTTTTATAACACATCAAACGTTGTTTATCGGCAGATGTTAGTTGATCACTTACTAGCCGCTTGGCCTCTATAGAAAGGGTTTCATCTACGGTAGAATAGACAAAGTGACAGATTGACAAAAGATGTCAGTTCTGCTTCTAGTTAGTGTTTCTATTCTTTCGTATTCCTCCGATAGCCGTGATAAGCATAGCAAGCTAATTTTAAGTAATAGCTGCATGTAAAATAATGTACACAAAATTATCAGAAAAAAATAATAACAAGGTTTTGAAAATTAGGCGCAATAGAAATATATATTTTTAGTTTTATAATATGCTTCACGTTTTGCTACAAGCTTTTACAACTTTTTCTCTCTTATAGCAGTGACTCCATAACCTAAGTTATTTGGTGTGATTTGTGAATACATTTTAAGAGTCAATATGTAATACTTATGTATCATATAATAATTGGTGATATGACAAAAATCTAACAGTACTACTTATTGAAGAGTAAACAGTGAAAAAGTATAACAAGTGATAGATATAGATAGTGCAAATATACAAAATAAATTGAATCCTGACGATCGAACCATCATAAAACGAGCAACTATAGTACTTAAAATGTAGTCAATGAGACTTTTCAATGACTTCTGTGCGCAGGCGCATCCATAGCCAGTCAATTAGTGACGCGAGGGCGGCGAGTCCTAATGGAATCATTCGGGTCGCAGTGACGTTTCTAAAATATGTGAACATTTCAAAAAGTAAGTTTCAGTGATGTATCCATCTGGGTTTCAGTGAAGACTCTAAAGACCCAAAAAAATGAATAAATGAATATGCTTTTATGTGCTCAAAATAAACAAACATAATAAAAGCGTTACATAAAAACTCAGAAAGCACAAAGGCTTTATCGTTATGAAGCGAACCAAGCAACTTCTGGCGCATGAAAACGAACACAGTGCAGCTTGAGTTGGAATAAAAGTGAGTGATGTGACCAGTGGCTTACCCATTGCGAGGCCTCAGGCGGAAGGTCTTTGTCTTCCAAAAACGCCCCTGCAAGAGCGGGGCCCCGGGCGATTGCCCTGTTCGCCACCCCAAGGGCCTGGCTGTGACGATGCTGCGCAACAAGTCGGAGTGGAACGAGACCCAGTGGGCGCCTCTAGACCTGGACGTGTTTTACCGGCCCGACGTGGTCATCATCGCCATGTATGTGGCGGTGCTGACGGCGTCGCTCTCCGCGAACACGCTGCTCATCTTCATCGTGGTCAAGTTCCAGTATATGCGGAGGTAAGTCTACTATAAGCCGCTTATGTATAGGTGAACGCCCGGCCGCTTGAGGCAGTTATATACTATCAGAGATGTCGATTCATATAGGCAGCTGGCGGCCCTACGTTATTTGGTCGCTTTATGTCGAACCCAATTGACAGATCACGACTTACATTGAATTGACATAACTCGACCGAAGGTTCGTCACCTGCCTATGAATCTAATTCCTCGATGGTACATCTATGGGCCATTTTGCCCATACACGTATCTACTAGGCAACATTTAGAACGCAACTTTTAGGCCAACGTGCTGGAAAAATTGATGTGTAACATTGCAGCCTGACATAACAATGCAATGGGTTATGGGATGCATTGTAAAATAATTACCATCCTTTTTTTTATATTAGCCTATAGTGTCCCATTGCTGGGCAAAGACCTCTCCCATTATCTTCCACTGTTCTCGCTCCTGTGCCACCGATAGCCAGCCTGGTTGGTATACCTCCAGCTCGTCACGCCACCTTTTTCTAGGGCGGCCTCGGCGGCGGCGTCCATCTTCGGGTGCCCACTCTGTTGAGACCCATTCCCAGCGGTCGAGATGCATGCGGCTAACGTGACCCGCCCACTCCCACTTCAGCTTGGCCGCCTTGACACCTACATCCTTGATGCGAGTTTGGGAGCGCAGTATGGTGTTTCTTATTTTATCGAGAAGCTTTACTCCTAACATACTGCGCTCCATTGCTCTTTGGGATACCCCGAGTTGAGACCTTTGCGAATCGGTCAATGACCATGTTTGCGCACCGTAGGTTAGGACGGGCAGAATGCACATGTCGATGAGTCTTCGCTTCAGGAAGATTAGTAAATCACCCTTCATCAGCGTCTTCATGGACCAGTAGCTCTTCCAGGCGTTCTCGATTCTGCGATCGACTTCCTTGCTTACCATTCTGACCGAGCTTTATTTACTACGAGTACACAAGAACGCCTTCGCGCAACGCTTACGACGATTTTTAAGCTATCTTTTCCAAGTAATTAACTTAACACAGGGACAAATTTTACGCGCTTGCGACAATATACTGCGATGCTAATGATTATCCTAGTTGGAATGTCTGGTATAAAGATGGCCTAAGATGTATTGAGAATAAAAATTCATGCTTTTATGTCTTAACACAAAATAAATACAAAATAATAATATAGTATGAAATTGTTTTTGCCATAAGAATATGTAATTAATGATAGTCGTTTGCATACAGGGTGCAATTAAACCTTCCTGCCAAATTTTGATATATTGATCCTTGTTAAAAAAAAAAATACACGTATTTTTTCTTTTATAGTCACTCTGTACTAAAATGTTGAGAAATAGCTTCCGAAAGTTATCCTAAAAAACACTACAATTAATGGACACGATGCTTCGGCCGCGCGTGACATGCCACCGCACACGCGCCTCATCCCGCGCACCCCCTCTCATTCGCCCGCGCCGCGGAGTGACCGTTCTGCAACGATTTTAAATGGGATAAAATGTCATTGAAAAAAAAATGACACCCAATTTTTTTTGGTCAAATGGACTCTCCTAATGATACCTAAGCCCGGGAAAAAAATTGGCAGGAAGGTTTAATTGCACCCTGTATAAACGTATAATCTTAATCTAAAAATAAGTGGCAATTTTCGTTGTCACTTTATAACTCAAGAACGGGCTCACCTATCCAAACCAAATTTTCAGGGTTTGTTCGGACTATTTAGTAGATGGTTTATGTGAAGTTTGCACATAATCGGTCGAGTGGATCCAGGAGTAATCGAGGGAACTCCTCAAAATTTAAATGAAAACATATGCCGATTTCGCTTTTGTATAAAGTATTCCAGGCATATGTTACGAAAAGTAAGATTCTGCACCAAGATATACCATGGTTCGAAGATGCTGATCAGAATTTCGACCTCCTTATAGATACAAGTTTGGGGGTTGGGGCGCTGCCTTAATAACTGAAAACATATGCTACTATGTTCATCATTCATTCATTACATTCATCATCATCATCACCATCATCTTCACTACCACATCAGGGTCATCAATGTCACGTGACTGTGTGCGTTACGCTCTGGAGTTAAGGTTGAATTTGTTATGTTCAATTTTAGTGAGTCATTTCGATGCGCTTCGACTTAGTATAAACCAGATGACGCCTGCAACGCACCAAAATTAGTTTATCGTGCGGGAACCGTACATTTTTCCGAGATAAAAACTATCCTATGTCTTTTCCCGGAACTCAAAGTATCCCCATACCAAATTTCAGCAGAATCGGTTCAGCGGTTTGATCGAGAAGAGGTAACAGACATGGTGGTAGAAAGACAGACAGACAGACAGACAGACAGACAGACACACTTTCGCATTTATAATATTAGTATGGATATGGATTGACACTTAGTTTTGCGGTTACTAAGATAGCAATTTGATCACGGGATCTATGAAATATGTAGGTAAGTATATTGTATAGGATAGTCTTTCAAAATTGGGACAAACATAGATCTAATGTAGTTTTAAGTAGTTTATCAATATTTTTTATGATGAGTTTCCATGCGGAATTAATGCTATAAATTATAATAAAACGAAAGTCAGAAAACCTAGAACTCTAGAGCCTAATTATTAGAGATAGGTGTTTGAACATGTAATTTTCAGCATTGCTTGATAAACTCTAAGTAGGTATATACTATAATATACAGTAGTATAATATGCTTGGAGTTTTTTTAAGAAATTCTATAGTGGTAGTGATGTCAGATGATTATAAGTTTTCGTATTATGTGGGCGTATCCTGGATCCAAAGTCACTGAGCAGAACACATAAGTCTTTACAGAAAGCTTTATTATAACTATCTTAAAATAGTGAAATTATTATTTTTTCAACTGGAAACTGTCCCATGTTTATATCAATCTTAATCATAAAGTATTCAAAAGTTTTATAAAAATTCTTATCCAACAACCTAAAATTGCATACGTATGTTATAGATTCAGGGCCAGATTTATCATCAAGTTGGTTCGTTATTGCCGTACCCCGACGCTGATCATCAATTTTTGCCAATTTATTTTATTGGTGATGAAAATCATGAATTGGATCAACGTTGTGCAATTATTAGTTACAAGATGAGAAATTATTCGTGAACTACAACATTGGTTTTTTCATCAGCATAACGCATTTTTATACGACTTCCAAAAAGGAGGAGGTTATACTATGTTCGCTGTGGATATATATTTTTATGTATGTTCAACGATTATTCCGCCGTTTGTCCGTGTTCCGTATTTGGTACCATGTTCACAAAAGTGGTGATCTGATGATGGGATCCATGAGTAATCGTTTGAACTCCTCAAAATTTATATGGAAACATATGGTGATTTTGGTTTTATGAGAAGCATCCTAAGCATATGCTACCAAAACGCAAGATTTTGCACCAAGGTAATACTATGGTTCCAAAGATACTAAGAGAACTCCGGATTCCTTATAGATACAAGTTTGGGGGCTTAGGCGCTGTTTTAAGAACTGAAAACTTAAGCTACTATCCAAATTACATTCATCATCATTACCACGTCAGGGTCACCAACGTCACCAAAATTTAACATAACAAATTCAACCTTAACTCCAGAGCGTAAGGCACACATTTGACATTACTTCTGAGAAGTAAGTTGCTTCGATAATACAAGTAACATGCAAGTGCACTGTCACACTTTTGCCTGTTGTTGCCTGTTCCAGAGTCGGTACTACAGATTTACAATCAAAATGGAAAAGAAATTGTTTATCCAAATGTTTTGGATTAAGTTTTAAATAGCTAGCAATTAAGTTATATATTTTTTAAGAAATGAATCGATGTTCTAACTGATTTTTGTATTATTTCACTTTATATACGTAGCAAAGCACGTATCGGGCCGCTAGTACTCCATATTTTTATAGATCAGAATAAAAAACTTTTGTAATTCTGATCTTAATCCATGAGTATATTCTCATTCTAAAAATAAAAGAGCAACTCTTCTACTATATCCGAACATTACCGAATTCTATTATTATTATTGATTTAAAGTAAATACTGCCGCAGTTCCCAAGTTAACGTTTTCTGGATTTTGATCATTACAATCGAAATTTTAATGATAGGTTTAAGATTAGGTTTTAATGATAAAATTGAATGCTCTGCAACATAAAGTAGCATACCTACCTACGTAAGTACTATTATTTGATTTTCTTTTTCTATTATAATTAACCTCATAGTTTATGAGTGTAAAAATAAAACTAATTAGATGGGAGACAAATGTATACAAAGGTATTTATTATATTTTTATACTAAAGTTAATTAAGATTCGAAAGATTATTTTTATGCCCACAAACATTTACGTAAGAACAATGTACGAGGTAGACTCGTTGTTTTTCATACGAAGCTTCTAGAACAAACAACCAAAGGTAGGTATAGTAATTATTCTGAAACTGGTTTGTTTATCAGCGCAAATGTAAACATGTCGATTTCACCGTAAAACCTGGCTGTAGCTATACAATTTATTTTTATTTGTAAATGTGAAACCATTCCTTTTTTACCTTGCATAAAATATTGTAAGTTAAAGTTAAGGCGCTGACAACTGCCAATGACCTTGATCTCGCATCACTCTCGCACCTGTGTCGATTTTCATGCCAGAGAGACAGATATGTAAAGTGTTCACTCGGTAGCGTGGATACATTTTTCGTTTGTTAGAGGAAAAAATAAATATTATGGGAAATCTAGATGTCAGAACCGAAAATTAAATCCGGCAATCTTTGGATTTTTGTAAAAGGTATCAAATAAACAAATTTTTGAAGCATAGATTGTATTATTACTTTAGTTAGAACTGTTTAAAGTTCCTGAAAGATGTGACTTTGGTATTTTTTTTCATCCAGTAGGAGTACATTATTTTATTATTTAAATTCGACAATCTTTTCCAAATATAATCAAAAATCACATATATTTTTTTTTGCGCCAATCAATGAAATACATACGTCTAGAAAACTGCACAACGATGTCGAATTGGCAGCTGTCTTCCCCTTAAAGAAAACATTTCTTTGTTGACATTTTTTTTTTATTTTAATTATAACATAAGTATCAAAAAGTTAATAAAAATAACTATAGATAAGTCCTGTGACCTGTCCCATATCTCAGGGGATTTTAATGAATTCGATTTTTACGATCATTGACCTCTTCAGAATCGTAATGTTTTAGCGTCAAGACTCAAGAGGTAACAAAGTGACAAAAACCTTTTCGCATTGAAACATTTAAATATCATTTTCGTATCTGTAATCAATAATATTAGTATGACTAGATGACTTCCGCAACTATGACATGACACTTCAACCGACGCTTTTGTTTGACAATATCGCGTGTGTTGAAATGTCATACTTTCCTCCCTTGGGGCGTAATGTACTATTTCTCACCTCCGGGCGGAAATTAAATTAAAATTAATAATTTAATTAATTAAATATGATCTGAGAAATTCCTTATTTTCCTGCCCTAGGAGCGTAATGTACTTTTTTTCTGACTAGATAACGCCCGCAACTACGTTGCGTTAAATTCGTTTATCGCACGGGATTCGTAATCTTTTTCGGGATAGAAAGTATCCTATGTCCCGGGATTCAAAACATCTTCGTAACAAATTTCAGCCAAATCGGTTCAGCGGTCTGAGCGTGAAGAGGTAATAGACAGACAGACAGATAGAAATAAAGACAGACACTTTCATATTCATAATATTAGTATGGATACAGGACGAAATTATTAATAGTACAGCAATTATTTTATACCGTTTTACCTACTTACTAAATTCCTATCCATGAACTCTCGAATGCGTTTACAATTCTCTAAGAGCCTGTTTCACCACTTCCTGATAAGTACCGGATAACCTATCCACCACTTAACTTGACAGATAAAGTATGGAGAATCTGTCAAATAAGTTATAGATAGCCTATCCGGCACTTTATCAGAAAGTGGTGAAACTGGCCCAAAGCCGATAAGGCCCTATTGGAAATCCTTAATACCGTATTGTAATCGGGTATGTAGTTTATTTACAATGTTTCTATTTTATAACTTCGAGGAAGGGTGCAAGTGGGATCAGTATAAGCACCGGGATTTTTCGTAAATATATTTTCGAGAAAAAAGGGATAGTTCTTGGGAAAAATTAAAAAAAATACAAGCATATAGGTTAGACTATATTTTATAGTTTATACAATCGATACTTAGGGCCTGTTTTACCACTTCCTGATAAGGCTGTCAACCACATAACTTGACAGATAGAGTATGGAGAATCTGTCGAATAAGCCTATCCGGCACCTTATCAGGAAGCGGTGAAACAGGCCCTAAATGTTATAAGTGCGAAAGTGTGTCTCTTTGTCTGTCTGTTATCTCTTCAAATCTTCACGCCTAAACCGCTAAACCGACTTTGCATAATTTGGTATGGAGATACTTTGAGTTTCCGGAAAGGACGTAGGATACTATTTATCCCGGAAAAATGTGCGGCTCCCGCGCGATAAACGATTTTAACGCAACGTAGTTGCGGGCGTTATCTAGTCAGAAAAAAAGTACATTACGCTCCTAGGGCAGGAAAATAAGGAATGTCTCAGATCATATTTAATTAATTAAATTATTAATTTTAATTTAATTTCCGCCCGGAGGTGAGAAATAGTACATTACGCCCCAAGGGAGGAAAGTATGACATTTCAACACACGCGATATTGTCAAACAAAAGCGTCGGTTGAAGTGTCATACTATCCTCCCGTGGCGCGTATAGAACTTTTCATCATACAAGGGACCGAAAGTTTAATGACAATTGACATCGTACTATGATATTCTATTATAAAAAAAGGACATCGTATATAAGACAAACGAATGTGGTTTAAATCATCCCGTTACGGGCAAGGATGTCCCGGTGGGGGGTTGGGGGTAGGGCGTAGCCAAGACGAAATAAAACAACAAATTAATAGATTTTAATTGAACAATGTTGTTTTTAAAGTACCATTTTGTGTATAGTAGGTTGTACTAATTGTAGTTGCTTGTAGTGCTTTATTTGAAGTGACTTATCAAGTATGGCACCATGGCAACGCTCATCGCTGTCCCGACTCAAAGATAAGGTATATTATATCAGCTCTCCCCCGCTTTTCCTGGCTGCTGGCCTATAGGTATATAAAATAACTAAGTTGGTAGACACTAGACGCGTCCTCAACTCAACAACTCAACAATTAGATCAATATTATAAAATTGCCGCATGTATTAATATTATAAGTTTGGAATAACAACTTCACGGTTGCCATGGTAATGAGTTATATCAAATAGGTAGCGGGAAGAAAATTTTAAACTGTCAGTTGTGAGCAGTCTGAAGGAAATATGCATCTTTCTTCCCGCAAACAAGGGAAGAAAATCAAACTTTCGGTCTGGTATGATGAAAAATATGTCTTTGATCCCGAATTATTAAAAATTTGTCGACTGAATTAATCAGGAGTGGATCCGAAAATCTTTTAACATTCTATTTACATTAATCTCTACTACACCCACTATCAAAATACCCAACCCACATGCAGCAAACCGCATCCTTAAATCCGCTTAAATCTTACTTAAGCCTATTTGAAATTAAATTAACCCTCTATTGCATGAATTATGATAGAATGAAGAAAAAAATGTTTTGCTGGTTAATATTACTTTATAAGGGGTAATTAAGAAAATTATTAGGAAAAAAATTTTTTAGTATCTTATTTTAGAAAATAATTTTAGGAGCCATTAATGGCTTCGTATGCATAACAAGTACAGAATTTAGCGTAGTAAAAGTCTTTGAAGCAGTTTCTTTTCTCGTTTATGCATAAGAAAACATAACAATTTTCTCATTTTATATGCGATCGAAACATAATTACTAATATTATTTTTTTCGAGGGTTACCAATGTGGTCATTTGTTGGAGGCCGTAAAGGAAGACCTTCCGACTGGTCAAGGGTGTTTTTTCGGTCAGGCCGAAGTGGTGCCTATATGGGTATGTAAGAATATATTATTTGACACATTTAGAAAATTTTAATAGTGCGATGCAGAATTGTAGTACTAGTTGGACCTCTACATATCGCCACAATAACCATGCTTTTATTTTATTTGAATTAGAGAAAGTTAGAAAACGGTAATTAATCCTCATTCGAGTCAGATCATAACTTATCACTTATAAAATCATCACCAGGGATAGTTTTTGTGAACTTATTGGTACCAAAAAACCGTGCAAGTAAGATCGGTGAATGCATCGAAGCCAGAAGTGGCTCCCGCGGAAAATATAGCAGAAAAACCAAATCTATAGTAAAACAAACATTACGGACAGTAAAAAGAACCTTTGAACATTATAATTACATTTTTTAACACACGAATATCTTACTTTTTTCCAATAATATACATCGTCAAAGTCGCATGAAATTTTACTTCGTCTGTTTCATGCGCCCGCGTCGCTAAAAAGTGAAATTGCATTCGCAGACGACATTTTGCCATCGGCAAAAAAATACGTTCTGATCCACAGAGATGCAGTTGATATAGAAGTGAAAATATATAATCCATTCTCATTATAATAAGGGCAGAAAAAAATCTTTAATCTGAAGAGCCAGAAATGGCTTCATATGCAGTAAAGGGTTAAGCGCTGCAAAGTGCAGCGAACCAAATTGTTTTGATTCAATTTTATTACTTTAAACATTATTAAGTATAGTAATAATATAAAAGACCAATAATAATTTCATAGGAACAAAATATATTTATCTAAACTATTTTCAAAATATTATATAAAATGCGCTTGATGTATTCTACATACATTATTGTTTAACAGTTTGAGGTTGCAAAATTACTTAAATGACTGAAAAATTATTATAAAATATGTCAGGCGCATCTGCTTACCCTTCGGCCCAATTCTTTCCTGTGGAAACTCCTCGTTTTAAAGGCTGATATTATTACATAGTAAAATTTAAATCTTCAAAGGCACCAGTTAAACGCTCTCATTAATGTCGCCATTCCACATGGGCATAGAAATTCGAAATGGAAATAAAATTTACAGTGTAAGATTTCGCGTCTCAACCAATTTCAATCGTACGCAATTGGAATAGAGTCGAGATTACGTTACCGAGTACGTCATTAAGGTGTATTTAATACTGCAAGCCCTAATTCAATAAACATGTTGTTCAGGTAATCTAACTTTAGGAGCCACTTAAGTCCTTTATTGTCTAATCTTTGAATTAGATTTTTTTGATTCGCCGAATATTCAGGTTCATTATAGGTTCATAAAGAGAGCAAAGTTATGTCTTTGTAGATTAAACCATCACACTAGGCGCTACTCCATTGCTCTAAAATTCGCACATCGCGCGGGAACCGTACATTTTCCGGGGTAAAAAGTACAAAGTATCTTCGTACCAAATTTCACCAAAATTGGTTCAGTGGCTTAAGCGTGAAGAGATGACAGACAGACAGATTGACAGACACATTTTCGCATTTATAATATTACTAGCGACCCGGCCCGGCGTCGCACGGGTATAAAATACAAAGCCACTGAAAAATTATTAAAATGGATAGGCTATGATCCTTCACGTGGTCTACTTTTTATCTGTGCCAAATAACATAAAAATTGCTCCAGTAGTTCGCGAGATAGGCCCTTTCAAATAATTTAACCCGTTTTTTTCACATTCTCCTATTAGTCTTAGCGTGATAAAATATTGCCTATAGACTTCCTCAATAAATGGGCTATCTAACACTGAAATAATTTTTTAAATCGGACCAGTAGTTCCTGAGATTAGCGCGTTCAAGTTAGCCCTTTCAAATAATTTTCCCCGTTTTTTCCCAATTTTCCTCTATTTCTTCGCTCCTATTAATCTTAGCGTGATAAAATATAGCCTATAACCTTCCTCGATAAATGGGAATCTAACACTGAAAGAATCATCAAAATCCGTTGCGTAATTTTAAAGATTAAAGGGAACAAAGGGATATGAGGGAAAAAAGCGACTTTGTTTTATAATAAGTATAGATATTTCTTATTTGCATGTTCATATACTGTCATCTCTTCACGCTTAAACCGCTGAACCAATTTTGGTGAAATTTGGTACGAAGATACTTTGAGTCCCGGGACATAGAATACTTCTAATTTCTACTACTACTTTTCAATGGTTAAAATGAAATTTTAATTTTAAACCATTGAAAATGAACCAACTGTCACCAGCAGTTTTTTCGGACCTATACGACCTGCATACCTTCAAGAAAAGAGCGTATTCCCTCTTAAAAGGCCGGCAACGCACCTGCAGCTCTTCTGATCTTGCGAGTGTCCATGGGCGACGGTAGTTGCTTACCATCAGGTGACCCGTTTGCTCGTTTGCCCCCTTATTTAATAAATAAAAATGTTTACTGACAGCAACAATAAGACTTCTGAAAAAAACTCCACCAAAATTAGAAACATTAACGTTTTATCAAAATCAGTGAAAATCTATCGAATATCACGTAGGTACGTAATAATGATCCCGGCTGATGTACGTGACAGCACGTAGGCATGTCACCTAAAAAGTCTCGTCGCTTTTTAGAGTCTCAGATTATTCCAATACTTTGATACGAGTAACATAGATATTTATGATGCTGGATATGACTTTCTTGAAAATGACGAAAATTTATAGAATTAATCCCTCGATCGTGGAAAAAACGAGACACAATAGATTTGTATTATTATCGCGGTCGCATGCGAACGCTTGGGGTTTTAATACGTGTTTAATAGGGAAATCTTTGTATCCAGGACTTTCTTGAAGGAAAGTCTAATAAACATTACCTATAAGTAGTAGTTTCTAGCGTTAAAGTAACTAAAAAAATGTGTCACTGAATTCGACATTATTTAAAGCAGAATTCAGAAAACAATAGAATAAAAAGTTAGGACGCTTCTCTGGATGAAGAAATATTTTAGATTCGCGTCAGAAAAACTGACAGAATATGAGAACTTTTCACGTGAGAACTTTCCAGTTTCGATCGTGCATCGGGGGGCTGGTCTGAAAGATTTATATAACTTTAGGATAGTTTACCCCAATGCAAAATTTTCAGCTAATAATTTTTAATTTTAAATAAATAATTAAAGATGTTTAAATTACAATAATTGTTAAGTCACATATAGTTTCTAACGTTCTTCAATTAACAAGCTATCAAGTTTCTATTAAGTTTCTATCAACAAATGCCAATCGGTGATGATTTACACTTTGGCTGTCGACGAACTGAGCTTAATTACAAGCTTTTGCATAATGTTGCAGCTTTACAGCATGGAAAAAGCTGTTGCAATGTAAGCTTTAAGCGTTATACAAGTAATTTTGGTTTCTTCGTATTTTGGGACACGAAAGTTCTGAAACGATTTTAACTATAAAAGTATTGAGTAGACCACAGATAATTAATATAATATTATAATCTTTATTGCAACAAACGATAAGGAACTTCGTTCCAAATGTACTTACGTGTCCCCAGTTAAATCAGTTACTCATATTAATATTTGAAAATATACATATAAAAAAATATATATTTTTATATTTTATTTAAAAGTCTGATAATTTTATCGTCACATAAAAGATGCCGCTATTCTAATTTCCTCAGCGAAGTGATTCAAATTTATTCGGAATAAGATTAAAGTATAAATCTCAGGCTCTTGGAATAGATCCAGCCAGCTAATCTAAAATCTATTTTTTAATCTTTGAATATTTTTAAGTTTAAGAAAATGACAATATAGGTTCTTATTTTGATTTTTTAAAATACTAACTCAATGTGTTTCGTAAGTAAATGTCATCACAAAATTTTTTGCCAAGCATCGTGGCTTGGACTTACCATTCGAAGATATGTAGAACAAGCATCAGTTAGTTTAATAAAACCTTAAATTTAAAAGAATTCTGACTGATTTGCGAACACCTTGCAAGTCGGTAGTAAGTATTGAAATTATATTACTTAAATGATAAACTAAAAAGTAGTGCTATTGTGATCTACATTGCGATACAATAAAAATGTGTAGCACTAATAAATAGTACACATTGTAAGCATAAAACCAGGAATAACCTTTTTATGTTGTTAGTAAATACCCTAGGTACCATTTTTAGTGCTCCCACGACCCAGTATTACAGAACTAACACTTTTCAATTTACAATGTTCTGGTGTTGTGGAAATAAAAATAAATTTTGTACACAATTTTCTCTTTGTATTGTTGTAGGAATTTATTACTTTTGTGGATTCTTCAAGTTTTTGTAATGCTTTTATATTTTACCTGTCGTTGTACCGTGTTGAATAGGATAATAATGTTAATTTCCTGTTATAATTATTGTAGCTCCTATTTACTTATATTAGGTGAAAAAATTTAATTAGTGAATTATATTAGGTAAAAAAGTAATTATAGGTCTACCAGAATCTGATGGCAAAAAGTGAGAAAGTAAATTGACTCGAGCAATACCGGGGTCATTGGAATAAAAGATTTTGATCCTTTTTTTCCCTTATAGCGGCTGATTCTGTGTGTGAAACATGCAAATATATAAAATCCAATGATTAAAGATATTTTTTGAAAATATCTTTAATCATTGAGTTCCGGAACGTACACAATAATATGTTTAAGATGGTATACCTCAATACGATATTGATTGTGCCCCCAGAAGTTGTGCGTAGTGTAAACGGGGGATATTAGACGCGGGCGATGTTGATGTATGGGATCGTACTCGTCTGTTATATTGCAAAATGTTTTGGGAATATCATCATGAGCATCACTTGATTATATATTTACATAAGGAAATAGTACATTACGCACCCAGGGTAGGAAAATAAGAAATGTCATGTACATGTGATCTGAGGCTTTCTTATTTACTGCCCATGGTGCGTATACTATTTTTCTCATCGGCGGATGCGGAAACGGCATCATCGGAGGTGAGAAAAGTACATTAATTGCAGGTTCAGCTAGTAGTCCTCATGTAGTCCTGTTATAACAGTAGTGTGTTTTCGCGGATTCTGGATCACGATTCTGGGTCCACCCCTCCCCCCGCTCGCGGCTCGCAAACTTTCTCGATCACTTTTTGTCGGTTCGAGTGGCGACGTCGCCTAAAAAAAAAGAGTTTGGTGTCAAAATAGGGGTTTTCGACCATGCCCGTTAGATATATGCGATCCGTTTCTGCGTATTTGCACTATTTCCAAAGTTAGATTTTGTGTTTAACCCTCATTATCTACTATCACCACGCTCCATTGTTCCTTCATACTTACAATCGCTACTTATTGCATTGTTATACTCGCCTCGGTGTCCTATTGTTCGTAATGACTACAAGATTTTAAATAAATATGAATGATAATTAACTAATGAATTATTGCAAATTAAAAGTACCTAATAATTAATTATGTAGGTCACCCAATCATTCGATGGACTTCGTAAACATAGAGGACGCAGCGCGCAAGCTGAGTCTTTTAGATTTTAAATGAATATGAATGATAATTAACTAATGAATTATTAAATGCAATTTATTTCTTCGTCATCACAAGATTTCAAGGGGCCTTTAATATATTTTGGTTTCTACAAATTGATTTTGTGCTTTATAAAGTTTGATATATTTAGAGATTCTGATAAACGTGTTTTATTTATTTTCAAAAACGTTTTAGAAAATTACAAAATGTGTTTTTGAATATATAATATATTTCAAATTATTAAAGCTTTTTTCATTACTTTCAAAAACCTTTAAGAAAATTATAAAACGTGTTTTTTTTTATATTTTAATATATTTCCAATTTATTAAAGCTTGTTTCATTATTTTCAAAAGCTGTTGAGAAAATTAAAAAACGTGTTTTTTTAATTTAATATATTTCAAATTTATTAAAGCTTGTTTAATTATTTTCAAAAGCTTTTGAGAAAATGAAAAAACGTGTTTTTTTAAATTTAATGTTATATTTCAAATTTATTAAAGTTTGTTTCATTATTTACAAAAATCTTTTAGAAAATTATAAAACTTTTTTTTTTGTTAAATATATTTCAAAATTAAACCTTTTTTTATTATGTTCAAAAGCTTTTGAGAAAATTAAAAAACGTGTTTTTTAAATTTAGTGTACTTCAAATTTATTAAAGCTTGTTTCATTATTTTAAAAAATATTTTAGAAAATTATAAAACGTTTTTTTTTATTTTTATAAAAATTTTCAATTATGCTCAATGTTGAGATTCAAATCAATCAAACATAGAATTTTCACTCAAAAAATAAATAAAACACGTTTATCAGAATCTCTAAATATATCAAACTTTATAAAGCACAAAATCAATTTGTAGAAACCAAAATATATTAAGGGCCCTTTGAAATCTTGTGATGACGAAAAAATAAATTGCATTTAATAATTCATTAGTTAATTATCATTCATATTCATTTAAATTTATAAATCTAAAAGACTCAGCTTGCGCGCTGCGTCCTCAAGAGCTAGCGGCAGCCAAACATTTAAAGCTATTTATTTAGTACATCTCCCATATGTACAGGTAACTATGGAGTTTGGGTTGCGGTTACTTGAGGTAACAATAATTGGTTAAAGTAATATTTTCTTCAGGGTAACTCTAGGAATTTCGTCTTCCACTGCCGGACACAGCCTATAAAATAAAATAAAAAATATTTTTTATTCAAAATAGGTAGCATGAATACAGTTTATAAACGTCGCGTCGTAGAAAGAACATAGAAACTAAGATGCCACCACTGTTACCAATGTTAATAACATTGGCAAAGTATTAAGGGTGTATTTAAGTGCTCACATTAATGCAAGTTTAGTTTAATTTTCAAATTATTAAAAAGGGATTCCGATGAAGCACATTCTAGTAAGCATTATTCCGTAAAATAAATGATAATTTTAAATAATTATTGAGTTTTTCTAGGCTCTATTCTGTCATTTTAAACTCGACAGACAGAGAAGATAATTTTGTTACTCGAACGTGCTAATCCTTAAGTTAAATCCTGGATGCAAACTAGATAGTAAGACGTGCTATTGATAGTAAGTTAGGATGTGCATGTTATGCAATTTCTTGGCTTACTTGCGGCAAACATAGAGCAAGCAAATAGAGGGAAGATTGCGTCCAAATAAATATGTATAATAATTCTTGTGGATTGCATACGTTTCATGTTCTCTGTTTTTTATAGTGTGACTAGCCATAAGTAAACTTTAAAAATACAGATTTATTCCTCTTAAGCAGAAAAATTGTTAACAAACTTTCGTGGTTCTTAGTACTAGATTAATGTAGCATTGTTATGCAGTATTACGTTTTGATACAAAAATAGTACAATATTTCCATAGGAACTGTATAATATGGAATACAGTTCCAATGGAAATACTGTACCTACTGCTTTGTATCAAAACGTAGCATGGGAATCAAAATTTAAACGCATACTCAAATAATATTATTATATGTGCCACGACAAAGATAAGTGAAAAAAAGCGTAGACTAGCTCGAATCAATTTCTTTAAAACCCTAGCGTATATGACTAAGGGTCAGGTATACATTAACGAAATGAAAACGATTCACTACAACCCTACCTACCTACTATCAAAGTAGATAACAAAATCACCTACATTAAAATAGCGACACCATAGTTTGACGCAACAGTTTGTTTGAAGACGCGCCTCTGTTCCACTCTCGCTGTAACTTTCCACTGCACAATGCACATATAGGTTTTGTCGTCATCAGCTTTATTAAACGCTAGGATAATTGAAATGTCGAGAATAAATTGTGTATCTAGCTTAATATATCAAAAGTACGTGAAGAGTTTTAAAAGTGAATGTTGTCAAAAAATATGTTGCGGATTATTTTTCCATTAACTACATAATAAGTAAATATAACACTAATATCACTAAAATAACAATAATAGCACGTATTTACCTTGCGTATGTTATAGATCGTAAGTTTATGAGTGTGCATGTTGGTTACGCAAAAGTAACTCTACGGATTATGTTTCTAATTTCACATTGTAGTAGCTTAGACTCTGGAATAATACATGTTACTTTTAATAAAAAATTTACTGTATTCAGCCCCGGATTTATAAATAGGCTGTTATAGGCCACGGCCTAGGGGCGGCAGCGTTCTAGGGGCCCTACAGATTACGTACATTCCGAAATAAAGTGACCTACTGTTATAAAAATGAAACAAAATGACCTTGTGAATGAATAAAACCTTGTTTTAGATTAATACGATATGTTGTAAACTTTAGTCTCTTAAAACACAATATACTTGCTTTTTTTTTATGGAACTATAGGTTTATGTTATAAATTATGTACTTAGTCTTAAGATTATTTTGTATTGAAAAACTGTTTGTTCCTAAATAAAATTAAAAAAAAAAAACGGTATTGACTGTATTCCCATGATATTCTTTATACCTTTGACGTCTTTGAATAAAGCTAGATTTTTTAAATTTTCATACTTAAAAATGCTGTTGTCATTTCCCCAACGAGAAAATTGTGATAATGAGGCTTTATAAATAGAACCTTTGTAGGAATCTGAAAGGGCTATCTCGTACAGGGCAGATTGCGTGTCGACATACCCTAAATACCCTACAGTAGGGATGGTTAACCAATTGGCACGCGGGTCACCAATGGCACGGCTTAATATTTGGCGCCTGTCATTGATCACAATTATTTGATTGATTATTTTGCAAAACATTATATTTCAGCAGTTATTATAATTTATTACTGTAAAGCACCCAATTATTTGCACCTTAAAAGGTATTAATTCTGAAAGTTCTATTAATAAAATGAGTTTTTTAATAAAAATCTAAGATGGCAATAACAATATCTCTGTCAACGATAAGGTAGTTTTGCCTTAGATGTGCTGTATAAAAATATTTTTTGTTTGGTACACCCAGTTTATTAATAGGTAATATAATACTCATTGAAATCACAAAGTAAACCATAGTTTTCTTGGCCACAATTTGCATATTTTTTATCTTCGTCTAGAATGAAAACGTGCCATCAATGATATATTATTGATGGCACGTTTTCAACCTACACAAAGATAAAAATATTACAAATTATATGAAAAGGTTCGACAGCCATTCTAAAATTAAATGAAATGACCTTTTTATATCAGCGTGATATACCCAGAACCCTTCGCGGCTAGTCACACTTATGAGATTCAGAGATAACCCTTAGAGCCTGTCCACATCTCCACGTCACGACGTCGTCAACGTGGAACGGTGCGGTAACGTGGCACGGTAGGTTGACGTGATGTGCAAATTTACATTACGGTACGTAAAATACACATCGCGGTATAGCAACATTGTGCGACGCCATGCAATGTAAAACTGCTACATTCTTCACTAATAATCTAGATGTGGACCGCACAATACGTATTCTTCTTTTACTATTGTTAAAAACGGAGAAAGAGAAGAAAAAAGACGTGCATTTTTACGTTACGTTGACGTAAATTTACACGTCCCGTCAACGTACCGTGATACGTTACCGCACCGTTCCGCGTTGACGACGTCGTGACGTAGAGATGTGGACAGGCCCTTAGGCCGTTTGTCCACCGCTGCCGTCACCGGGGCGTCACCGACAAAAAATCAAATAAAACGTAGCTTTTTTATGACCTAGGCTAGGTTTTATTTTCTACCGACTGGTTCTACGACCCATGCCGCCACTGCCTTACAGCGGCATAATTCTCCCCACACCGGTTTCGGCGGCGGTGGCAGGTTTTATTGAAACCAGGCCAGGTACGCAGGAGTAATTTTATAGTGCCCAAGTGTGTTGGGTGTTGGGTAAGGCCGTGGATTTTGCCACTTTGTAACGTATAGTAACGCAGAATATTCTACGTTACAGTAACATTAAAGTAACGCGAAAGTAATGGTGTTGCTTTGTTAAGCTTATGTCATACTTACGCGATAAAATAAAAATAAAAAAACTAGTGGGTACGGTGATAAAAAAATATATTTTTTAAATTGTAACAAATTGTGTGTTTTTTTATTATTGTCGATCAGAATAATCAAAGAGACAATTAAGTAAATATTTAAAAATTTATGGAAATTTTTAATTTTATTGAAAGAAGTTTTTTTTTATTGTTCATAATAAGAAATTAACGCATGTAAATACTAATCAATTATTTACAGAACATTTCTTAATGAGACCTAAAAAAGGCATTTGGACAAAAAATACTCTGTGTATACTGTATAAATAGTAAACAGCGAAATTAACAATATGCATTAGTCTTTACAATGCTTCTACGTTACGTAACATAGAATATTTGTTACCAGTAACATAGAAGTAACGCATAAGTAACGTTAGAAGCTCGATGTTCAAGGTTATTTCAGGTTATAATTTCTAAATTAAGCCAAATTTGGAATAAATCTATAAACTATCATCCACATTATTCATTTCGACACATAGTTTTACGTAAACAATAGTTAAAAAGTCGATATTTACCTTTAATTTCACCAAAAAACTCTTTTGATTTTCGCTGCCGAAACACGCGTCATAAACATGTCACAAATTTTAACGAACAAGATGGTGACTTTTTACTTTTTTTCTTGGTCCAATAACTCGGCGTTGCCATAATAATTCCAAATTTCTACTAAAAATTACATTTATATGCTTGTGTCTCGAAACACTGGTAACGAAGATAAAAGTAACGTAGAAGTGAAAAAAGGAGACAAATGTTTAAATGTTTATAAATCACTCATTAATGCATGTTTTCAATAGTTTAAAACCTTTTTCTTGTGTCTCAACTATCAGATAATTAGATTCAATTAAATTTGCTCAGTAGACTCATAAAATAAAAAAGTAAAAATAGCGACAAGTAACATACCATCAAAGATATCCCTTTTTCATCTAAAATTAGGGCTCTGAAATATTCCGATTGGCGTTTTAATACAATAATAATTCACCAAAATCCGCTGAAAATACTAATAAGGAACCTTGGTAATTACTATTTTAAGCTGAAAAATAACTCAAACATGTTAAATATTTATTTGTTATAATTTAGACACAATTTTTTTTGTGTTTAAATATTTTAAAGTTAATTTTTGTTCAGGAACCTAGGTAATAAAGCTATTTTAAGCTGAAAAATAACTCAAACATGTTAAATACTTTCGTATGACAAAATGATTTTGGTATTACGTATGTATGAGAGTTTCGAGGGTTGCCCGGGCTCTTAAGCATGCTAGTAGTATCGATCAGTTTTTTCGCTTATCGATGTATCGAGTTCAGATAGCATCCTTGTTTTAAGCATGTTATTTTTGATCATGATGAGTATAACTGTACCTTCATTATGTGAGGACCATTTTATTAATTTCATGAATTTCGTATATTGGACTTTTAACTTTGGTTCAGGAAAAGACCATTAGGCCGGAAAAATTGACGACCGGCACATTTTCTGTTATACCCTTAAATATTTCTGAGTGCGGCCATTACAAGTTTACCTTAATTAACGTTTTCCTGAGATTTAAAAAACATGGCTTTATTACTTTGATCTACAATAATTCTGCACTCATACTCTCTGTGATTGATCTTGGTTTTTATTAAAACGATATTATAATTGCGTAATTACAATTTATAACTGAGACGGGCAGATTTTTCAAAGCTAACAGGTAACAATATTATTATGGCGAGCTCTCATTATTCTTTTGTTTCAGTATAAAAGGAATCACAGAAAACTCAGCACAAAGCCGTTATTGTAATTATAAATAACATAAACGACAAAGATAATATAGCCTGGTTGCCCGCAACATTATTAGTAGAGTAATTTATTACCGCTTAGCCGTATAAGTGTGACGAGGGAAGAGACAGACAGACCGACAGTTATATAATATTTACATCGCATCAAAATATTAATACTATATTTAGCTCGCAAATTTGGGGTTTTTGTTGAAAGTGTACTGTTTGCGGAATAATAAATAATATTATGTCCTTTTGTCCGTTCCGTTTAAGCAAAGATAAAATTTCGCATTGATAATATAATTCATTTATTACTGATTGATTGCTCCACCAAACGTTGTTTTGATTTATAGTGATTTTAAGAGCCACAGAATTTTAGAGGCACACACAATTTTAACACCGAAACGGATGCATGGATTTGTCAATTTGTTTAGGAGGAATTCGACAACAATTAACACTGCTATACTCTAAAGTATAAATATTATTTTTAACGAGCTTTTGCCCGCGGCTTCGCTCGCGTTGAGAAGTATTATTATTTACAAATTTTCATCCCCTATATTTTAACCCCTTGGGGTGACAATTTATCAAAATCCTTTCTTAGCGGATGCCTACGTCATAACATCTACCTGCATGCCAAAGTTCAGCCCGATCCGTCCAGTGGTTTGGGCTGTGCGTTGATAGATCACCATGTCAGTCAGTCACCTTTGAGTTTTATATATATAGATTATATTAGATTAAAAATCTTAAATTACGTATAAAAGTTTATATAATACAAACATAAGCACATCCTATATACGAGTAACTGTGGTTAACGTGTGTAAACAACAAACATTTGTCAACCACGTGTTTTAGCTGTTATTTTGCTTGGAGGGTTAATATTTGTCTGTTTGTACAAACGTTCCACCATGGCGTTTAGATTTATAGCTTTGTTCATAGATACTAATAATATAAAAGGAAAATCTTTTTTGCTTTGAAAATACTTTGGTTTCAAAATGCTCTAAAATGAAACAACTGATAAAAAGTACACTGTAGGAAACTTAGGCTACTTATTATAACAGGAAAATGTACGGTTACTGTTTAGATATCAACAAAGCGAGGTTAGCGGTAAGTGGTAACTAATGGGTGATTGTAGATTTTAAACATGAGAATTGCAGGTGTGCAAAAGTGAAATGATAAGCGCAGTATGACGATCGCGAGTGCTCACAGTGGTGGCAATCCGACCGCTTATTTTCTGCTCCGTGATAAATCTTCCATCATAATATTATGTATGTAAGGGTGTAGAAAAGCTAAGTGACAATACCTTAGGGCAGGGGCTTCCAAACTGTGCGCCGTTGAAAGGCAGGAAGGGCGCACACTGTGACGATCCTACATCCCAATCCTAAACCGCAAATATTATGAAATGAAATTATTATATTATTTATGTAAAGCAGTTAGATGATTTAATATTTGTTTTTTATTATTTACGTCATTTACCTGCTTAACCTAACTGTTATCATTAAAGATGTTTCTTTTTCTAATAGGTATGGTAAAGTAGGGCGCCGTGACAAAATATTGTGTGTGCGCCGCAGGCTGAAAAAGATTGGGAACCCCTGCCTTAGGGTGATATGGGCAGGCGGCGGTTTCTTTCTGTGAAACCGTCCTTTCTCAAAAAGAGGCCGCAGAGTGGAACAGAGAGGATGATCCATCCTCTGTTCCGTTCCGCCGGCGTAGGACGGGAGTGCGGAGGCGTCGCTATGCGAACCTTCAATAACTTCCGTCCCACGGGGCTCCGGGTCAGGATGGGAACCTGCCCGGCTTAGCTAGTCCCGGCGCCGAGGGGAACGCTTTAGTTTGCGTAAGCGTCCCCTAACTTGGTGGGAATCCGGTCCCTTGTGTTGTAGACCGGCCGGTCGTGGAGGGAGTCCTGCTGAATGTTACTTTTTTTTAACTTTTATAACGGAAAATTCATAACACCCGGGCGCTTGCCCATACAAATCACAAAAACAATTTGCTCTCTCAGCGCTGCCATATTTACAGTGAAATTTAAATATATCCTTATCATCCTAACGCGCCTAAAGAAGTTTCACTTTTCCAATTGCCAAGTGAGTTCTGTTGCTGGGTAAACAGAAAACTCACTATTGGAGCAAACATGACTGATCAAACATCGGGCCGCAATCAAAACCGTATTCAAATCCGATGGAAAAATGTTTGCGGAGTCAGGTTGGGTGTACCATATGTGGTACATTAGTCTCGTAATGGCCGGTTCGGTTTTCTCCGTTATATTACAATCAGATAAATTCATTCATACGCATCTGCCTATAACAATAATAGCTCCCACACCGGTTTCGGTGACGGTGGCCGGTTTCATTGAAACCAGGCCAGCTACGCAAGAGTACAATACTCGGCAATAAATATTCCACATCGACCTTTGGAAAGAGACATTCGGCTAATTTCGGTTTCATAGAGCGTTATCTTTGTAGCACACACCTATTTGACATTATGTCAGTCGTTGTTCAAATTCAATAGAGTGCAGTCGCGTCCAGTTCAAAATATATATCTAGAATTGTTAACACCCCTAAATTTGCTGCAGCTGTAATTTTCCAAAAGAATTTTAAATACGTAAACATAATTTGAACACCCTTTTTTATTTTATTTTACCCGAATATAAAACCATAACTTATAGAAAATTCGGTGTATTTTATACAAAGAATAATAAAATTGTCAAAAGAAGCAAACCTTAATTATTTTAACAGCTCCTAATATATACCGGACTTTTTGTATTTCGTGCGTAAGAGATAACGCTCTACAAAACCGAAATTAGCCGACTGTCACTTTCCAAAGGTCGATGTGCAATATTTATTGCCGGGTACTGTGTTTTATAGTGTCCAAGTGTGTGCGCAGTACACAAGAGCACTCTCTATTCCTTTACTCTCATAACCCAGTGGGACGGACGACCGACACGACTGGCGAGAGATTAGGCGCAGGACCGACTTTTTACATGCCCATCCGACGCATGGATCATCTTAATGTTAGACAATCAGGTGATCATCCTGCATTGCCTAACCAAACTTGGAAATAACATGTTTCCAACGCGGGAATGGAACCCACGACCTCCGAGTCAAGAGCCGCGCTCTCTACCACTAGACCACGGAGGCGTTCAAAATCTGCCTATGAATAGCTATCTATTGATGCCTATGCATGAAGGATAGATTAAATAGATGAAGACTTCGAAATTATTTTCATCTATAAAGCTAAGTACGGTTTTGCTCGATAGTTTTACTCCAAATCGAGTAATGATTAATTACTGTGTGGACCGCAAAACTGACAGCTCGAAGACTCGCATATAGCCAGCTTGATGGAATTATATGTATCGAATTAGAGTAAAACTATCGAGCAATGCTGAATGTGTGGACGAAAGTCCGAGCCGCGGGTTTTACTTGACGTTATTGCTCAATCGAGCAAAACCGTATGTGAGTACTTTGCATAAAATAAATCATGCATTATTTTTTCATCAATGTACATAGTATAGAATATTGAGCAGTGAGCACTACTCTAATGTAATTGTTTGTAATGCCGTGAACTTAACTGGCTTCACCACGACAGCGGCGTAAAATATACGCCAGGTTTTTTGACACGGTAAAAAGCACTGCTCATAAGTCTACGTTTGTTGAGCATAGATAAAAATAATTACGCATAAATTCTATAAGTTGAAAATTAATTTCAAGTCTTGAACTATTTAGACTGTCCCTAAAACGTTGGAATAATAATCTCGACTCTGAAGACTAAAATCTTTATTTCGTAATAAATCTCGGTAGAGCGTATTTTAATAGAATATAAGGATTAGCTCTACGAAAGTTTAAATTTACTCCCCCGAGAGCCCTTAGGAGGTTTCTAATTTATATTCCGCAACGTGATGCTATAAATGAATCATTAATTAAATTAGCATTATCATAACATGCAAAATGTTTAAATTGGATATTGAATTAGTGAAATGTCACCGCCGCGCCGCCTACAAACAATTAGGCTTAGCTATTCTATTAGCTTGTATATTATATTGAAAGCGCGTTTTTTGTTAACATCCATACTAATATTACAAACTAGCTGTTGCCCGCGACTACGGGTGTAGTAGTTGTTCCCGTACATCGATTGAATAGTTTACACGCAAATGACAAAGGTGTTTTAGTGGGAGCTGTACATTTTTCCGCGACACAATATATCCTAAGTATGTTCTTTCCCGGGACTCAAAGTATCTGTGTACCAAATTTCAGCAAAATAGATTGAATAGTTTAGGCGAAAATTATAAAAGTTTACTGTGCGGGAACCGTACATTTTTTGGGACAAAAAGTATCCCTTGTCCTTGATGAGACTCCGAGTATCTCCATTCTCCATACATACATTCATCAAAATCGATTAAAAAGTTTACGCGCAAATCATAAAAGTATATTGTGCAGTAACCGTACATTTTTCAGGGACAAAATGTTTCCTATGTTCTTTTCCGGGACTCAAAACACATATGTCTATTCCAAATTTTAGCAAAATCGGTCCGGCTGTTTGAAACGCGTGATGTCGTAAGCAAGGAAATTTATATGGATTCATTTTTATTATTTATAGACGTTCCGCGCGGCTTCGCCCGCGTAAATTAGATATTTCGCAGACAAATTAGTCCACATAAAATAGCTTATAATCTTTCACGTGCTCTACTTCTTATCTGACCCAAATAACATAAAAATTGATCTAGTAGTTCGTAAGATAAGACCTTTCAAATAATTTTCCCCGTTTTTTCCACATTTTCCTCTATTCCTTCGCTTTTATTAGACTTAGCATGATAAAATATAGCCTATAGCCTTCCTTGATAACTGGGCTATCTAACACTGAAATAATTTTTCAAATCGGACCAGTAGTTCCTGACATTAGCGCGTTCAAATAAGCCCTTTCAAATAATTTCTCCCGTTTTTTCCACATTTTCCTCTATTTCTTCGCGCCTATTAGTCCTAGCCTAATAAGTATAGCCCATAGCCTTCTTCGATAAATGGGCTATCTAACACTGAAATAATTTTTCAAATCGGATCAGTAGTTCCTGAGATTAGCGTGTTTAAATAAGCCCTTTCAAATAATTTCCCAAGTTTTTACCACATTTTCCCCTAATTTTTCGCTCCTATTAGTCTTAGCGTAATAAAATATAGGTTTTAGCCTTCCTCAATAACTGGGCTATGTAATATTGCAATAATTTTTCAAATCGGACCAGTAATTCCTGAGATTAGCGCGTTCAAATAAGCCCTTTTAAATTATTTCCCCCCGTTTCTTCCACATTTTCCTCTATTTCTTCGCTCCTATTAGTCTCAGCGTGATAAAATATAGCCTTCCTCGATAGATGACATGTAAAATATAGCCTATATGTAACACTGAAATAATTTTTAAAATCGGACAAGTAGTTTCTGAGATTAGCGCGTTCAAACAAACAAACAAACAAACTAACTAACAAACTTTTCCGCTTTATAATATGAGTATAGATGCGAAAGTGTGTCTGTTTGTCTGTCTCCCTCACGCCCAAATCACTGAACCGATTTTTCTGAAACTTAGTAGAAACTTAAATTTAAACTTAGGATACTTTTTATAACGAAAAAAAATTACGGTTTTCGCTCGATAAACGAGTTGCGCGCGTCATCTAGTAGTCTATATATATAAAAATGGATTTTCAAATGTGTTAGTCGCGCTAAAACTCGAAAACGGCTGAACGGATTGGGCTGATTTTAGTCTTAAAATATTCGTAGAAGTCCTGGGAAGGTTTTAAAATGACACGAAGTTCACCGGGACAGCTAGTAAAGTATAAATATTTAGCTTTTTTACAAAATCTGAAATGAAACATAACTTGAAACACTCAAAATAGTCATTAGATACCCAGGATAAGGGCTTGCAGCACTTGCAAACGTAGTTTAATTTACTGAACCTTTTAAGACCTTTTATGAATGGATGACGCAAAAGGCCGTAGCTATACATAACTCGACAGCAAGATATCTCCATTAAAATGTCAATTTTCATTAAAATCTTTTCAGTCAGTTATAAAGTTGTCCGTGGAGATGAACATCCGAAGTTCAGCCTATATGAGTGATGAGGTTGTATACCGTTAATTACTTTATTACCAACTTTATAATAAACATAATTATTATTCTAAATTATACAATAAATAATTTATTAGACTAACCAGAATATTTATAGGTGCCGTAGTTTTTTTTTATGATTTTTTTTGTAAACCGCGCACGAGTTGTAACTAGTTTCTACACGAAACTTCAAACACGATTTACTCAAAATCAAATTATTTAAATACCTTCCTTAATATTTTAATTTTTTTAATCCGTGGTCTTTTAGCTTTCTTTTGGTCTAACCAGAATATTTTTAGGTGCCGTAGTTTTTTTTAAATGAATTTTTTCGTGAACCGCGCACGAGTCGAAACACGAAACTTCAAACGCGTTTTACTCAAAATCAAATTATTTACCTTCAGGTCCCTTTTTGGCCAACCACTCACAATTAGTGATGCCAGGTGTTTGAGGATTGAATTTTATTCAAATAAAGGTACTATTAAAGAAGTTGTTTCATAGGCATATGGCAGGCCTATGTGTTATCATCACGATTTATCAAACCCAGCCGATAGATGACGCCCATTATAAGGGCCAACCCACACGTACCACAACCACACGACAACCACAACCATACCACGTGGTCGGCCGTATGTTGTAAATGAACTGGACTATTCACACGTATCTCATTTTGCAGTCGTTGTCGACCACTTGTGTGATATTGACCACATCGCAACCAGAAGCGAACTAGTGGCCGACCACATCGCAACCACAACGGTGCGTCGATGCAATGACAGTGCGCGCACACCGCCCGCGCTTTTCCCCCCTCCGTTTCATTGACTTTCGTACGTAACCACATCGCAACTACTGGCGACAACCCATACCCAACCACGTCGACATTTGTCGGTACCACAACGCAACTACAAAATGCTGCAGCGCCACCATTCACACGTAAGTCGTAACCGCTGCTCGACGACGTCATTTTGTCGTTGCGTTGTGGTGTGGTTGTGGTACGTGTGGGTTGGCCCTACTGACCTCCATTATACAAGTACGCTGGGCTGATGATACCCTTTGAAATGACAGCTATTTCTTGTGCCTATTTGAAGCGGAATCAGCTCCCCCATTATGGGGGCTGAGAACTAAATCTGACGTAAAAATGACGTTTGAAAGCCGCCATATTGGCGCTGATAGCAGTAGCACAGAATATATATTAGTTGTACCAAGCAGTAGTGAGAGTACTTGGAACTACCAAAATGTCGTAGGTCCGTCAACTGCATATAAATCAATTTCTTTGATGGAACAATACTGTTGTTTATTGTTTAAAAGTAGAACAGTAGCTAACAAACAGCGCCATCGAATAGAACAACTGCTTTCAAAAGCTCAGAAAGTGGGTATAAACTGTGTGATATTTGACTGAATGATGGTATGGTAGATTATTACTAACATTTGACTTTAAAATCGGGTTCTTGTTCACAAATCAGAGTATCAGTTTCAAGAGAAGGAAGAATAAGATCCAAAATATAAAGGTGAAATTCACGAGTGATTATAAAAATAAGGGCAGACTCAAATATTATACATATTTCAAAATTAATCTGCTAAAGTACAAATACTTTGTCAATAAAATAATATTGCGCGTTGTTAAGAAGTTGCAAAACGTTAACAAAATGTACAAATTCAAGAGTTGTACTAACAAGCTTACTGCTTAATTAAATGAAATGTACAATCTCTCATAAAAACTTGTTTTACAAACTTTTCATTGCATTGAAGCAATTAAGATTTAAGGCAATTCCAAGTTGTAGTGGCACGTTGCATTGTCACGCCCGCGCCATTATTATTTGCTATAAATAAAGTTTGGAGGAATGAATTATACAACTAAAGCATAAATTATGTATTATTTTAATTAATCCTTCGATCGCGGATTCTTGGAAATCTATTGTTATTCTATTGTTATCGCGGTCATCGGTGTCCTTATATGAGGCTTGATGAGTTACCTAATATTATTATTTATAACTAGTTGACCCGGTGACCTCGTATCACTTCCCTCCTATTATAAACTTCCCTGAACTTCCACGAACATTTCAAGGGTGGGTTGCACCAGAGTTACATTCATGGTCAAAGTTATGGTTATAGTTAAGGCTAAGTTAACTTTAACCTAGCTTTGACCACAGAATTTGACATATGTCCGTTGCGTTTATTCTTTTGTTAAAGCGAAAGTTAATGGGATCGAATAAATTATCCGTAAAAATAGTCAAATAGTCAAATATTTGTTATAACATTATAACAATAATGTGTTATGTAAGCCATAGTAAATTTTCACGAAAAAAATTCGATAGTTATGAGTTTGAGCGGTTATGGTTGCAACCCACCCTAAAGTTAACCAATTCGCTTCAGTCATTCTCGAGTTTTAGCGAGACTACTAAAACTTAAAATAAATTTTTATATTGAAGAAATTGTTTTGTACAAGGATTTTGTACTTTTTATGTGCATTAAATTACCTACATTTAGAATTAGCTCTATGTAGATATGTAGAGAGCCATCATTATTATTTTCTGAGACGAATCTAACGAATACACAAATGAAACACTAATAATAATTATTATAATTCGACTATTGATAACGTCACATAAATATTCAAATATAAATTAATGTTCCATCATTTTTGAAATAATATTATATGTATGTATATATATATTTTTTGTTTGTATGTATGTATATATAAATACGTATATATATATATATATATATATATATATATATATATATATATATATATATATATATATATATATATGTGTGTGTATTGTATATATGTATTTTAGTCTAGGTAGATATGTATGTATCTGTGTATTTATTAGATATATTATGTATCATGAATAATATACTATTTTGTCTGATATGCAATATATATATATTTTATTTTTTTGTATATTATGGCACATTCACCTGATGTATATATAATATTATGTTTCCTCTATCCGTGGTTGCCTGGAAGAAATTACTAATTAGTAATAAGGCCGCCATTGTGTTATACTTGTCTTATTTATAATTAATGTTCTTGATTTTTCAATTTTATGTGTGCACAATAAAGAGTATTTATTATTATTATTATAAACACAATATTACGTGCACTTTTTCCACTATATTCATTAATTACAATTTAAACACGACCGGTTTCGAAATAAATCGAAGAAGATAGTGGAAAAAGTGCACGTAATATTGTGTTTCATTTGTGTATAAAATGAATTTCCACCAAGAACCGACAGTCCAATCAATTACATAAATAGAATCTAACTAAACCTTTTAAGCTAAAACCTATCAAGCCGCTTGGATTAAGCGGATAGACATTTAGAAAAAAAGAAATATTCTTCGCCTAAAAACATTTTTGAACTGTCCAAAATTATTCGTATATAATACTTCCATTTCTCAATCTATACTTGTAATATCATTGTCTAATAAATTTTATTTTATTAAAAAAAATGTAAAACCACTTAAACCAGGAAAAACCAAAGAATTTGTTTATCCAAAATCGCTTGCCTCAGGAAATACTAGTTCGAATTTTTTAATAAAATGAGGGAGCAAACAAGCAAACAGGTCACCCGATGGAAAGCAACTTCCGTCGCCCATGGACACTCGCAGCATCAGAAGAGCTGCAGGTTTCACGCCGGTTTCCTGTGAGCCCGTGGTATTTCTCCGGTCGAGTAGGCCCATTCGTGCCGAAGTATGGCACTCCCACGTCAGAATTGTAAGATTGTTTTTGTGTTGGATAGTTTCTTTATCGAGGAAGTCTTTAGTTTAGGCTATATCACGCTGCGAGCAATATGAGCGAAGTATCAGAGAAAAATAACAGTATTTCAAAAATATATAAAACCGACTTCAAATTGTAAGTAATTGAGAATTAAAATTCCCTATCTCAAAAACTACTGCACCGATTTTGATGAAACTTACAGTATTCCCTAAGTTGAATAATAAGTTGAACAAAAATAACTTAAATCGGACTTGTAGTTCCGGAGATATGCGTGCACAAACATAAAAACATACACACGCTTTTGAAACTTGGCACATTTGTTCAGAAGCTGTTATACAAAACTCGGCAGTTCTGGAAATATTACTGTATACATAATATTACATACGCGTCGAATTGATAACCTCCTTTTTTGAAGTCGGTTAAAAATGTGGAGAAAACAGGGAAAAATAATTTATTATCCATCTTTCATAAACGTAGGATATAATATTAATTATTGCCATGTTTTCACGCTAGAGCAGAGTTTCTCAAACTGTGGTCCGTGGACCTCCGGGGATCCGTGAGCATATTATGTATGGGGGTCCGCGGTGTCATCTCTGGACCATACATAATCCGAAATTTTTGCTGTTTATTTTATCAAAGGGGTCCGTAAAAACCGTGCTTGCTTTTTTAGGGGTCCGTGGCTGAAAAAGGTTGAGAAACACTGCGCTAGAAGCAGCACTAGCATAGACAATAATAGAAATAGCCATAGACAGTTACAAACAAGGCCCTAGACAAGTGGCAAGCAATTATCGTAAACGCCAACAAAATGTCAAATCCCATACATTTTGTGGCGTTAGCGTTTCGATAATCGCTTGCCGCTTGTCTAGGGGGGCCAGTTGTGATCGCCGTTTGACAACGTTTGAACTGTCAATATTCTGATAATATCATCGACGTGTCACATACGTCATATTATGACGTATGTGACACGTCGAGTTTTAATCAGATTATTTACTGCATGTGCTAGAAGCGCCCTGTGCCCCGATCTTTGCGGAATATCCCGTATTGTGTTGACGGGGACGAAGTCGCGGACAACAGCTAGTTACTGATATAATAATATAATAATAATATCTATGGACGCTTCACACCACGTCAGTCTGGCCCCGTGGTAAGTACCTGAAGGACTTGTGTTACAGGTACCAGACAACGGAAATATATTTAATACTTTTATACTATACATATATTTAAGATTTTTATTATATGATACACATATTTAATATACATCCATGACCCAGGAACTTTGAGAACTTTTTGTTCCGTCAGCGGGATTCGAACCCGCGACCCCCGGCTTGAGCTACCGACAGCCCACCCACTGAGCCACAGAGGTCGTCATGATAATATAGCTTACATGGATTGCAATTAGTAATATTGTGTACTAATATGGGGTAAATGCCACTTACAGTAATGACAAGAGTAACTCATCAGTTAGTGTTAATAACAAAGGGTGTGTTAGCCTTATATGGGTTAGTATTATAGAAAACTAGCTGTTGCCCGCGACTTCGTCCGCGTGGACTTCAGTTTATAGCGCGCCGGGTCAACAAAATTGGTGTCAAATTTAAAAGCTTTTTAAAACTCCGGTACCCCTAAATCAAAATACCCAAAAACAGCTGTGCAGTGCGCACATAGTATATTATTTTTTTAAATTAAACCTAAAGCTTATTTAGCCCGGCTCCATTGCACAACTTTAGCTTTACCCATAAACTATTTAGCATTGCATTGGTAGGTTTAAGGTTTCGTCACTCATCACTGCGTAGATAAAGTACTGAGTAGTGAGTTATTCATTATCGATGTGCGTAACAATCGCAAGATTCGAAAACAATTCTTAACATGGTACCACGTCTTATAGAAAGATGCATGAGCAAGCGATAGCGCGATGTAGGAGACGCACGGCGCCATCTATTATGAATTTTTGGAACTAACTTAATTTGAATAAATTTACGCATTTTCACCCCCTTACAACCCCTTTTTCCGGTTAAAAAGTAGCCTATGTCCTTTCTCAGGCTTTAGACTATCCGTGTACAAAATTTCATTACAATCGGTCCAGTAGTTTTGGCGTGAAAGCGAGGCAGACAGACAGACAGACAGAGATACTTTCGCATTTATAATATTAGTATAGATTGTACAAATTAGTATTAAGCATGTATTACAAGTACACTTAATATGAAACAAGAATACTTTTTTTCGGTTCATATTGATGTAATAGGTACCTATACCTAAATTAAAACGGACCAAGTGAATATTATGTCATTGTATTTCTTTTTTGGAACTTGGTTAATATATTACGAGAAATTTAAATTGGTATACTTGTAAGTAAACGAGTTTTGTTACTTAAAGTGAATTAAAAAGTAGTCAAGGTTAACTGTAGTTTTGGATTGATAAAAATGTAGCCCAATCTTCTCTATGGTCTAATATTCATGTGCATAAAATTTTATTAAAATTTAATCAATAGTTTTGAAGCCTCTAGTATTGTAGTGACAATAATTTGTCCCTATTATCATATTTGTCCCTACATTACTATCATTCCCAATACCCACACAACGCAATTTACCTTACCCTTATTAAATAAGTTTAGGTGTTATTGCACCCTCCCAAATAGGGTTGCCAGGCATCTATATAAAGTCGGACACAGTCAGGCTTTTGCTTGCATGTCCGGCCAAAATTACAGGGAGTCCGGCTGTTGTAGAGCTTTGAATCTATAATTTTATGAGAATCCTTCTAATTTCTAACAGTTGTACACCTAAGAGGATGTAAAATTGTATCAATTAGATGTTAAATTGTTTAAATAACTAGATTCTAAGAAAATTAGTTAAACCGAAAGTTTCCGGCTATTTTATACTAATTTCCGGCTAAGGTATCTGCTTTTACCGGCTATTTTATACAAATGTCCGGCTAAGCTGCCTGTTTTTTCGGTTTAGCGACCTGACAACCCTACCCTCCAGCTTACCCTTATCAAATAGGCGACCTGCAAACTAAAAAAGGCTAGTCCGAGGTAATTGGCGACACTTCAAAGAGGTGTTACTGCTCATTTCGCAGATTGATCCGCTAAATTGATCTGGAGATCTTTTTATGGCTTACATTATTCCAGTGATCCAATCCACCTCTGGATTTCTAATGGAATGCAATTTTGTAAAAAAAGCGCTGGATTTGATTACTGGATTCAAATAATGTAAACCGGCCATTTTGCTCCGTTCAGACCTAAATTATTATGTAAATACGCATGTAACTCTCCTTACTAATAATAACGCGATAGTGTGTCTCTCTGTTTTTCATGCTTAAATGGCGAAACGACTTAAAGGGGTGACAGACCTACGAACGGGTTTGTTCGCGAACTTAATCGGCTCGCGACGGTGACACACGAGAATCGCTCACACTGGATTACCATGCCCCCAGGCTCGCGGATCGCGGCGCGCGGCTCGCGGCTCTTTGCTGTCACACAGGCGAATAAGATCGTCGAGCCATAACTCATAAGTCCGCGTATTTACTCGCGTGTCACCCCCTTAGATATACTTGAGGTATGGAGCTACTTTTAGAAACGGGAAAAGGGGTAGTTTTTGTTGCGAAAAAATGTACGGTTATTCCATTTCGTAATTTGTTTAGACAAACGAAACGGCATTGCAGGCATCATCGTCAGCTATTGGGACGCGGAAATCAAAACCTGCGCAACAGCGGTCTTAGCATGGCCACAGTAGAGTACGAAAGTCTTAAAGTGGCATTTTATTTGTCGGTCGCGGTTAGCCGTGGTAAAGATCGGAACGGTACCTTTAGTTTATCTCCAGTGTTTCTATACTTTCGCAATTCTACTGTGGCCATGATAATTGCTAAGGCCGCAGCAGCAACCATTTATAATTTGGCATGTACGATAATTATTGGAAGACAGGGTATGTCTCAACTGACACAATCGCCTAGGAATATTGTAATCTAACGTTTTATGAACGTTATTGCAGTATTAAAGATTATGAAAGTTATTAAAGTTGAGTGTAATAGAATTTTGCTCACGTCTCCATGTTCAAGTGATGGCTGACCTTGAACTTGCAATAGTGCTGACTGCTGATAGGAAATCGATATAGGGTGGATAAAGGGTTCCGTACTACACTTACCGATCTGTACGACGTACGTGCCGATCCAAATTACAACCCGAAGGGAAAGTTCAAGAAACTAATATCGATGTAACGTGTTTAGATTCAAAATAAGAAGGGATGTGCATAGGTAATAAATAATAATAATTGGGATTAAATATTACATTATAGTTTGTTTACGATTTTCACACAACATGACTATGTTTTTTAAATTAAATTAAATTAAATTAAGTGTAACATTCTAATAAATAAAAAAATTAAATAAGGTCAATGATTTCCTAAACGATGGCACATCTTGGGAGTAGGATGGCTGCTTGCAAGGCTACTTCTACATTTATTATTATGTGACTTACAATTACATATCTATTCATTATGTATTCGTGTTAGACTTACTATAATGTATTGATTAAGTTATTTACATTGTAAATTTTCTTTTTTAAGACTTTTCCACTTTTTTGCACCGTGCGAGTTTATTACGCCGGTTATAAACGTAAACGTAAATAATATGTAGTTCAACATTCTGAAAACATTTGCTTCAAATTTATTCAGAAATGAAACAATTTTTATTTATTTTATTTAAGTTCCAAACTTACTTGATTGGCAAACACTTTATCATTTATGTATAAGAATAGGCAAGGCTTAGGTCACACAATACAATTATTATTAAGGGTCAAATCAGACGGTAACGCGACGCGTAGATCATAATACATAATTATATTAGTACCTTATGGCGTAGATGGCGACTAACCCAAAAAATCAAATATCGTCCTTCTCTCTTCACACTCACGCCCGTTTTTCATATGCCAGGTGAAAAGGGACGACGCGGATTCATCGCCAAATTAGTTTTTTCTCAATAATTCGATAAATATACAACATTTTAAAAATCCGCTGGGTCGGTTTCTCAATGATAGAATTTTATACAATGTATTAAAATATTAACTTAGTTCAATGCACGGTTATGGCCTACGTTATGGCAATAAATGAAAAATTCGTGAAAATTAGATGCATCTTTGTGATTTTTTCTATCGAGAAAATTTTAAGATACGTGTTTTTACTCAGATCGAATTCTTGGAAATATAACGTAGTATCTAATTTTAGAAACTGAAACAATTCGGGGCTTATTTTCAAGTAAAAAAATGAATTGTAAAATCGAAAATTTTGGGTTAGTCGCCGCCTAACAGATTGCGTGAGAGTCTCACGCAATTGCAATCTGTCAATTCAAAAATGCATATCTAGGCGTCGCGTTGCTGTCTGAATTGACCCTTAGTCCATCTGCATTCTGCATAATATTATAGCTAACCTATTATCACAATATTACTATGTCATCTAGTATCTACTATTCATTAAGAGCTGATAAACGTAAGATTAGTTTGTGACGTAATAACAGTGACGTCACGCGCACTATATCGTTTCAATTTCCGTTTTAATTAACAATAACACGACATCACCGACTGACATGTGGCAACTGGCAGATAAGCGGATTGCTTACGCCGAAAGTCTTAGAATTATCTTCTAAATGTTGTTTTAAGCTTATGCTAGGATAAACTGAGCAAGACGGGCATAGTACTTTTTTAATTTAATTAGCTGATTCGGCAAACGACTTTTGCTTCATAAGGTGTGTAATAATAAGCTTGTATTGTCACAGTTTAATGGTTTATTTACTTAAACAAAACAAATTTACATACAAAATAACAAGCATTAAAAATATTATGACTTAATTACAATAAGAGTTGGACCTCATCTGGCAGCAAGGAATCGCCTTTTTCCGTCGCCTTTTCTCTTTCTTTTTAGAAAGGGCGACGGAAAAAGGCGATTCTATATAGCTACCAATGCCTCTTACAGTTGTAACGAAAACAGTGTCTTAAAATAATTATATATAATGTATTACATAATAACAAGGCTTAAAATATAATAAATAGGCTAATTACGGCTTAAAATGTAATAAATATGACATGTGATTGCCGTATTATTATTGAGTTGATGCGTTGTTAATGGCACGCCATTATCAGAAAAACTTCATTAGCGCGATTCAGGGCTGTGATTTTCAGACCCACATGCACACAAAATGTTTGCATAATCGGTCCAGCTGTTTTGGAGGACTTTAGTAACAAGTAGTATTTTATATACAGGGTGTAACAAAAATAAGTGATAATAATTAACTGAGGTAATTCTTGGGTTAAGGTGTATCCAAAAAGCAGTACTAAATATTTGTACGCAACCCGATTTTGGAGAAAAACGCATTTGAAATCTTTGAAATTTTTTTTAAATACAGCCCTGTTCACTACTGTACACTACTCCAAGTGGACTTTCATTCATAGACTTAGACTCGAACGCATCGATTGGTCAAAAGCGAATGGATCGCATGAGCGCATGAACCAATCAACGCGTCGAAATTTTTTTCATTCATAGCTATTAGCTACTAGCTCCAGATAATTTTTAATTTTATGGTTCCGCATAATTAACTTGAGGAAAATAAGATTCTAAGTTTATTGTTATGATTCTATTTTAATGTTCTATTTTACATTATTTTCTTGGATTAATCGTATGAAACAATTTTATTATTTATAAAAAATTACTTATTATTTTGAGTACAAAATTATGTGAAATCTATTACTTTTACATTATTTTAAATGAGAAATCAAATATTATGACAAACGTGTTACACTTTTTAAACTAACGTAATAATGCATCTCACACGCTTCTCTTTCGAAAATAAATTAATATCTTTCGTTACTGAACCCTTTCCGATCACCTGATCGAGGTCATTGCGCTCGCGCAGCGCGCTTGTACTAGGGTTGACAAAAATTTTTACGATGCGGTATTTAATTAAAAATGTATGGAAGAAAAAAAATTGTCTTTCAGCGCTGCTACTTTTGCAGTGAACTCTATGTAAGGGATACATACACACCCTAAAGTATTATCACTAATTATTTTTGTTACACCCTGTATAGAATTGAATGCATTCCGCTATATTTAACGCGTATTCGTGCCACCAAATATAAAGTTTATTTTCTTTGAAACATTGGAATATATTTTAGCCAATAAAAGAATTATCAAAGTCACTTCTTTAATGAAGAAGTTTCAAGATCGAGTAAAATAGAAACGCCAGAAGGTTAAATAATATTTCTATTTTGGTGGATGTTACCAGTTAGCTCATAAGAATTCCCTAGGTACCTACATCTACGGTATCCCACGCAAAACGCTGAAATAAAACCGCCTCAAATGTACGAAGTAAGAAACTTTAGACAGTATACGAGTGATCTGTCTTGTTAGTTTCGACAATAAAAGTCTTTGTCTTACAGTTTTTCGTGTGGGTTTCGGAGATAAGAAAGTTCAACCCTTGAGCTTAACCTCCAGGCGTTTGGGGTATTGTTGACGATTGTAGAGGCTTATCTCAATTGGGACGATTCGACTTCGCGACGTGGATTCAATAATAAGTGCTAGTGAAGATGTACTTATGATGTACTTGATACATTTTAGGGTTGAATTTCAAACCAATATTAAACTTATAATTATTATATAATATGCGAAAGTGTGTCTATCTGTCTATTACCTCTTCACGCCCAAATCACCGATTTTGCTACATTTTTTGTCTTCGGAAAAATGAACGGTTCCCGCACGATAAACGAATTTTTCACGATAAACGAACGAAAACGAAAAATGAAAGATTTGCAGACGTCAATTATATTTACGACGTTAATAATAATATATTAAATTTTTGTGTCGCGTTGTTTGTTGCAAAACTCCTCCAAATTCCAAAACGGTAGCATCGATTTTCTTTCAATTTTGTGTGCTTACCGGGTAGGTGACAGAATCAACCGACATCTCATACTCGAAATAAATTTGTAGTCGACCAAACGGCATAACACTCCTAAATCACTCTAATGAATTTTGTCTGAAAGTTGGAGTTTCTGAGAGGAGTTGTTGCTACTGCGACTTAATGATAACTCTTAGGTACTCTCACTCTCAAGATCTTTTGAGACTTTCAAGAGTATTTCCACAACACAATATTTATAATACAATAGTTATATTATTATGACAGAAATTTGGTTGGGTCATTTAATTAGTTTTATAAATGTAGGTAATTACTGTGTGGGAATAATGCATGGTGGCCAAAGGAAGATCTTCCGACCGAGCGAGGTGGTATGCCCGGTCAGGCCGAAGCCCACGTGATACATTTCAGCTGTCGTATATATACCAACGCGCTCAGAAAACTTCGATAGCGCGATGCAGGAATGTTAGGCGAATTGTGGGTACCGTCACAACTGTAACATAATATCACTACATGCTACTTCATTATCATTTGTCGGCATTTTTTTAAATAATAATCAATAATTTATTAAAGATTCTTCAATTATTTTAAAATGTATAATGTCGATCTTAAAAAAGTAACAAAGAAAAATTTAATCAATTCTTATGTAAATGAATACAATGTTACTCGTTCGTCTGGGGAATATTTCTCGTGGTTTATTTAATAACGTCCGTTATTCAAATTATAACTTTGCCGCTGTATATTAAGTATAGGTCTACCAGAATCTGATGGCAAAAAGTGAGAAAATGAATTGACTCTAGCAATACCGGGGTAATTGGAATAAAACATTTTGATCCTTTTTTCTTCTTATAGCGGCTGATTCTGTGTGTCAAACATGCAAATATAAAAATTTATCCAATGATCAAGGATATTTTTTGAAAATCTGCTGTCAATAATTGCCATCAGATTCTGGTAGACCTATAGTTTGTATTAATGCAGTTGTATCCGTAAAATTCAATTTTAAATATTAGAAGTAGAGCCCGCAACTCCGTTGCGCGATTTCTTTATCAGGCGGTAACCATACATTTTATCGGGATAAAGAGTACGGTTACTACCTTTCTTGGGACTCAAAGTTTCTCCATACCAAATTTCAGCAAAATCGGTTCAGCGTGTGGGTGTGTTTAAACCTAATAGTTCAAGCGAATTAGCTGAAAATTTGGCAAAATTAAAGTACGACTTTTATCTATCAGGATATGTAGGTTATAGTGTAAAGTTAAATTTTTTCTACTCTCCCCCCTCTCCGGGATGTGCGTCACCCCCCCGCGCCCTCGAATATGTCCCGAAACGTGGTATTTTCCACTGAAATAAGAAACCGTATTCGATACATAAAAAGTATGTATGAACGAAATAAACCTTGATAAATTTGCTACAAGCCTCTCATATAAACAAAAGCGATATCGCTTATAGTTTCAGAGCAATCAGTCACCAAAAACGAGTGTTTTTAATAATTTATTAAGATTTTTTGCTAATCGTTTAGTTTTTTCAATAATTTCACAATTGACCGCCAAGATGTGTTTGACAAAAGTGAAGAATAGTATATTTTCTTTATAAAAAGGTATAATTTATTTTTAAGCTCTTTTATTTACTGTTGCTATGCTATTTTTTAAATGTCTTTCGTGCGGCCATTTAGCGAAATATGAGCATTCGTACTCGTTAAACGGTGTTACTTTAAACACCATAGACTTTTTATATGTTTTCCAGTAATCTATAGGTATTGAACATCTTGGCGGTAAATTGTGAAATTATTAAAAAAACTAAACGATTAGCAAAAAAATTAATAAATTATTAAAAACACTCGTTTTTGGTGACTGATTGCGCCGAAACTATAAGTGATATCGATTTTGTTTATATGAGAGGCTTATAGTAAATTTATCAAGGTTTATTTCGTTCATACATACTTTTTATATATCAAATACGGTTTCTTATTTCAGTGGAAAATACCACGTTTCGGGACATACTCGAGGGCGCTAGGGGGTGACGCATACCCCGGAGAGGGGGGAGAGTAGAAAAATTTAACTTTACTCTGTAAGCTACATATCCTGATAGATAAAAGTTGTACTTTAATTTTGGCAAATTTTCCATACATTTGAATTTAGTTGTCTTGAACTATAAGCTAAACTGCGCTGAAAGTGTTAATTTTTTTCTTTTATTATTATTTATTATCTACAGTTGGCATTTTATAATTCAATACCCAAGTACAATACAAGCATTTTAACTTAGTTTTGTACCACCTTTTAGTCAACCAAGTTTTGTTGATTACAGAACCCTAAAACGGAACCCTAACGAGCTGATTTTTTGTATATAGATAGGCTAATAGTTATATAATTTAAAAGTAACATTCTCCTACAAATAGAACAATCCATATTTTAGGACCATCAAATCAAAGTTTGAAATCCTTTCTATCTCTGTTAGCTACAACTTTTGAGATTTTTTGCAACCCTAACTACTAGCTTTTCGTTAAATTAAAAAAGTACCGTGTAATTAAAACGTGCTAATTTAAAACTTCGTAGCAAAATTGTTTAACTCTCTATTTCAATTATCATTATTTAAAATTGCCTAAAACGTGTAATATTAGTAGAAGAAAAACAATTCAGAATTGTTTTAATTGAGTCTCGAGCTAGACGCAATTTTAAATAATCGTATTACCAGACGAATTATTTTTGGATTATTTTATTAGATGGTTTTACTGGAAATACGCGTAAAAAGAAAAAATACTGTTCAACAACAACTCCGTTGCGCAAAGGTCCGTTTAACGAGCGGGAACCGTACATTTTTCCGGGATAGAAAGTATGTCCTTTACCGGGATTTAAAGTCTCTATACCAAATTTCAGCAAAATCGGTTCAGCGGTTTGGGCGTAAAGAGGTAACAGACTGACAGACACACTTTCGAATTTACAATATTAGATAAGGATGTGGAAGACGTGTCTTTCTCTTTTGTTATTTCTCTGTTTTTCTGTTACGTTTATAAAGGTAAAAGACAAATGTAAAAACGTAGGTAGGCCACATTGAACCGTCTACATAGGCTACTATTTAGATCATTCTTGGGAGATAGACGCAGTTGGATGCAGTATACAGTATGAATTATAAATACTTCGACTATACAGTATACATTAAGAAATTTGGACGATGAGCTTAGAACACTCGCGACAACGTCAGCTTCGAAACAAAAAAAGAACTAAATCAAAATCGGTCCACTAGTTTGGATGCTACACACACAGACAAACAGACAGACACGTAAAACCTATAACAACCCTCCTTTCTGTCGGGGGTTAAATAGTCTTATGCGCTTTAGAAAGTTGAATGAAATATAACATTTTAATAAAACTTAAATCTATGCGTATTATCTGTATACAAATAGTCCTTTGTCACGAATATGTAAATTAAGAAGATGTTACTAAATTAAAAAATACAGTAAAATGAAAATTGTACAACTAAGCGATTTGTTTATAAATTACAAGCTACGAATTGTAAATCATTAGATGACGCCCGCATCTTTAAAAGCTTCCCAAACAGTATCCTATGTATTTCCGTATCCATCGAAATTGATTCACCTAAGCGTGAGGAGGTGATCAGACAGACTTTAATATAAGGATTAAAATACTATTTGAAATGAAATGAAATGTATTTCTAAGTAGGTTAACAAAGTCAACACGCACGAACGTCGCGTCTACATGCAGAGGCCTACCACCGGTTCTTCTCGCCGGGCTAGTTCCCGAACCGGTGCACCGGTTCGAGAACTAGCCCGGCGAGAAGAACCGGCGTAAGAAACTCGCAAGGGGCCACCTTTTGCCAAAAAGGTGGAAAATAACAATTATAGCTAATTAGCTATAATTGTTATTTTCCACCTTTTTGGCACTTGGAACGTATTTGGAACGTATCTTGTTAAACATATTTAAAAAGCTAATTAGCTTATTTAAATATGTTTAACAAGATACATTCTGTCGCGTTGCGTGAATTTGACACCCCTAAGGGCTGGTTTACACGTATTAAGATGATAATAAAAGAAAAAAAGCTTCAAAAATAACTTCTCAAAATCAAACGACGCGACGAGATAATAAGTAATGAATATTCATGCAAAAATGCTTTTTCACGTAAAAATTCTCTTGACGCGAATAAACTATGAGAGTTTCACACATGTGTAGGATTTGCGTGTAAATTACTCAAAAATTTTCCTTTGAGAGAAGTCTTCCTTGTTCCAAGTTCTTAGCATTATGCTAAAGCGGTTTTTACATGTTGGTTTTACAAACTTAATTTAGGTGACGTACATATTTAAATAGTATTTAAAGAATGAAAAATTTTTGCTGTGGTTTATTTTTTTAGAGACCGCGAGAGATGTTAAAGTTTTGTCACTGAAAAGTGAAAACATTTTCTAGATGTTTTCTATAAAAAGAACAAGCAAACGTAACACCCCAGTAAAGCAGTTTTCGTCGCCTGCGGAAACAAGCAACAACGGAGGAGACGCAAGTGCGTTTTCACCGGGCAGCATTAGCCTAAAATAATTGATCAAACGAACTTACCAAGCGAAGTTCGATCATTATTATATGAGTCGCTTCATTCAAAGATATATTATTTAACCAAGTAGTCCTTTGTTTATTTGCTAGGCAATCGCGTTTTATTTAAAGTCGTATGTGGGTAGAAAAAAATATCGTTCCGCTCGATGGTCACTCGGTCATCAGCGCGCTTCATTATGTTTAGAGAGAGGTAATGCAAAAAATCTTTCTTTATTTCTTTGGGTACTGCAGCAAACAAAATTTAGTGCAGACTGGGTGGGAGGGAGATTATATCTTTGAATGAAGCGACTCATATAATAATGATCGAACTTCACTTGGTAAGTTCGTTTGATCAATTATTATATTTCTTCGCTTCATTCTTCGATATATTAATTAACCAAGTAGATTTTCAGAGTAACGAAAGAAAGATTTTTTACAAAATACAATATTATATAATATATATACATTATGAATAGTAATCATTATATTCGGAATAGAATTTAACATTATGCCCATAGATAATAATAATAGTCAGTAGAAACAAAACTTAAGAGGCCTCTATGGTTTGTGATTCAAATGATAACGTACTGGGATCATGGTGATTATATATAACTGATTCAGCGAAATTTTGTTCGTCGATAAAATTATGGCTAAGGAAAATAGCGAAAGTATTGGAGTCGCTAGTCCTGCCTGTCGACTGTCGTCTTACTAATCGTGTCCAGTTTCAGTCCCCGTGTCGACGCCGCGCCGCTCTCGCACAGCACTTGCTTTATCCAGCAGCTAACCGACTGGGAGGTGGCTGTTATGTGCAGAGCGTTAAACGTTAGCAATAATAACCCGTACTGTAGCATTATCCTATTTAATATAATCTTCAATAACCATCGCACGGCGTAATAACTTAAATATAACTTCTTCTTTTTTAATAAAAAAGAATTACATAATTTAATAACATCACCGATCCAATCACGCCCGGGAGTTGATGTCTTTGTAATATAAATTTCGATACCGCTATTTAAAACCGTAATTTTTTATTTTGTCGAGTTTTATTAGGCAGAAACTTTTAAGTCAATGACCAGTATTCAGCAGGTACAGAGTGCAAGAAAAAACAAATAATTTATAAGTGGATCCCGGGTACTATACTACTCAGGTATGGGCTAGGATTTTTACCGGAAAGCTTCTTTCGAAAGACGCTTCACACATTCATCTGAGCCAATGTCACCAACCAATAATGTCAACATTGTTCATAAACAATGACAGTGCACAGTGATGGCTGTATGGCTGTAGAAGATATCGTATTACAGACATTCTCAAATTGTTTGGCTAAGATTCCGATGGAGCGGACGTAGATCTCTGTAATAAGTCTATTAACTAATAAGATTGAAGAGAGTATATATCTAAAATCTAAGTCGAAGTAAAGTATTTTAGAATAAATCTTAAGAAGTCTACTGCTTTAACTGGGCCCAGCTCTGTGGTCGTCGATAATGTGATTATTGCATATAAATATGATTGAAAGTCGAGAATATTGTGTTCTCGGTCCACCAGGCTCAATATTTTAACAATTATTATTCAAGAATAAATATGATTCTATTGTCGTATTTATCATTGCATATTTTATTTAGTATTAAAAATTTTAATCGCTGAAAACCAGTTGCATTCCGTGGCGGGAGTCAGGAATCAGGATATGAAGGTGTCAAAACACCTCTTAGTTGAGCTAGCTCACGAATAGTACACGGATTTAACTGTTCTATATTATTTCGTTTTTAATAGGCATATATTATTATACAATATATCTAATATATAAAATTCTCGTGTCACGGTGAGCGTGGTTGAACTCCTCTGAAACGGCTCGACCAATTTTCGTGAATCTTAGCGAGCATATCAGCTAGGGTTGAGAATCGGACAACATCTATTCTTTATATTGATAAGTGTATTAATTTGTTGAATAAATAATAGTAAATTGTTACAACTCGAGACCGACGGCGACCACTGTTTGTGCGACGGGTTAGCAATCATGGACTTTGCCATGGTGACATACTTATTTAGTCACTTCAATAAAATAATAATATGGGTGAAATACTTTATATGGCAAAACAACGTTTGCCGGGAGGCTGAAGAACTGTCGCCTAGAACACTGATATTGTTAAAGCGTGGTAAGTCTAGTAGTGATAAAGCCCACGCCTGGTCTGGTTTTCTTCTTTAAATTTTTTTTGTGAAAAAAATGTTAGCACGTTACATTTGATAGTCTGTACGTCAAGACTTAAGGGGCCGGGCTACCCTCGAAATTCTCATACATACGTAATACCAAAATCATTTTGTCATACGAAAATATTTAACATGTTTGAGTTATTTTTCAGCTTAAAATAGTAATTACCTAGGTTCCTGAACAAAAATTAACTTCAAAATATTTAAACACTAAAAAATTTTTTTTTGTGTATAAATTTTTTTTACTAAATTTACTACTAAATATTTAAACACTAAAAAATAGAGTAAAACACTAAAAAATATATTAATAAACAGTAAATTTACTACAAAATATTTTAATACTAATTTATTACGTATGTATGAGAATTTCGAGGGTAACCCGGGCTCTTAAGGCTTTTAATCCGTAAATTAAAATCTTTCGATCGACTAGTGAGTTAAAAGGAACCAAGAAGAAGGCTTTTAAATCTATTTTCGCTAGATATCCACTTTTGGGTATTGGCTTGAAAGCCGTACGATAATTTTCCAAATTGACATGTAATTTCGAAATAAACTTACGAAGTGGTTTCTTTAAAATAATTAAAAAATTGTATTTAAAATATAATACAATATTTTCCACCGCTTTGTTTGGGGAAAAGAAAATCTTTGGTACCTACGGTGGGGGTACACGAAGATATAGTTTTAAATTCTAATAATTTATTGATGTCATGATGTAGGTATAATATATTAAGCCAGTGGTACCCAACCTGTTTTGTTTTTGGAACGAAGTTCCCAAATCTTTTTTTTTTTCCATGGGGGCCGCAAACATTTTTGGTCTAGGTATCGCGGGCCGCAACAAACATTTTTAGGTTTAAAAAATAACGTTATTCAAAATTAACGATTTACAAGTGAAAAAAACTTTCACGTTGACTGTATAATATTTTGCCGGTGGGCGTGAATTTCAAATTGGCTTAACATCACGCGGGCTACAAAATATAAAGTCCCGGTGGCCCGCATGTGGCCAGCGGGCCGCGGGTTTGGGATAGCTGTATTAAGCCCACAATAATTATAATAGTAACATCTATAAAATATATACAAAAATAACTGTCAGCACTACTGCTGCGGTGTTGAGCGTTTAGTCGCCCCAACGTTCTTCGAATTCGAAGAGGGTTTATTGTAGCGGTACAGTACTAGCGGCACCAGCCGACGGTTACCAGCTCTCCCCCCCCCCCCCTCACTTTAACGAGTAGCGGGAAGGGATTGCCAGAGCCCAAAAGGTACCCGGTTGATGGGATGTACTAATTTGTCTCTGAGAACAAATACTGGAATTATCCAGCGAAACAATATTAATCTCGGTCTGATATTGAGACAAGACTTATCGAGTCTGAGTGTTATAGGTTTCCGTTACGAAGTTGACTTATCTGATAATATATTATCTGATAAGTCTGATAATAATTGATATCGAGATAAGTCAGATACTGTTGATAAGTCTGATAATATCGAGACTTTGTCTGGTGAAATCTATAATGATAATTATAATCAATGGAAATGGAATCGATCTGAAACACTTATTATCAGGAATGTTTTATAAGCAGTAGCTTATCATAATCGTTTTTGGAATCATTTAAAACTATAATCTGGCGAATACAACGAGGGTTCACCTAACGTCAGTAAGAGCCCTGGATCTATCCGGATCTGGTCCGGTTCTATCGGTGCCGGTACTCAGAATCGACCGTTGGCACCTGGTTTAGGATTGGGAAAGCTTCGGGTTCATTCGTAACCTGATCGACCCGTATATCGGTCACTTCTAGTGATATTTCCCCGATTGTCTGGTCTTAGTGACCTAAAAAAATAAATATCGGGGTAGCATAATTGCTCTTTATAATCGACTTATTTGTCGATAAAATATGTCACAAAAATATTGAGGGTAGTAACTATCACGTTACGTAAATATTATGTAAGTTTCGTTATACACTCGCGGTGTAACCCGAGTCCCAACATTGGTGCAAAATTTATTTAATAAAAATAATTATATATCAACAGACATAATAAATTATAATCTTAGTTCTATATTTAGAACAAAAGGATCGTGCGGGGCGCGCATTGGTTGTTAACTGATGAGACTCGCAGTCAATCTAGTTATTAGCTCGAAATAGCTGTACTCTATAAAGCGGCAAAGATATTAATATTATAATAATAATTATGTAGTTCTATTTATAGAACAAAGAGCGCGAGGAAACGTGCGGTAGTTGCTAATTTTCATTTTTAAATATTGTCGAGGACTCGTAGTCAATCCATACATGTTGATTTAAAAAATATCAATATATTTTAAATTTAAATAGTAATTAACTCGCAGTTAATCCCCTCCAACCAGCTAACATATACTATTATTTTTAGATAAAACATCGTCAGAGACCCGCAGTCAATTCCGATGCATAAGGATTGTGTTTGGAGACTCGCAGTCATCCATCCATTATGGCGGCTTATAAAATAACTCGCTGTTAACCCCCAAACCGGCCAACGTATAGTTCTAGTTATAGAACGGATAAAACATCGTCAGAGACTCGCAGTCAATTCCGATGCATATAAATTGTGTTTAGAGATCCGCGGTCAATCCACACATTATGGCGGTTTATAAAATAACTTACTATATTTGAACACTTGTAGTAATTAACTTGCAGTTATTTCCCCCAATCGGGCAAACATAATATTCTATTTATAGAATAGGTAAAACATCGTCAGAGATCCGCAATCAATTCTGATGCATATAGAATATAGATTGTGTAAAAGGACTCGCGGTCCAAACACACTGTACTTATTGACTCACAGTCGCAGTACATGCCGGTTAATTAATAATTAATCCCTCGATCGTGGCATAAACGAGATACAATAGATTTGAATTGTTATCGCGGTCGCATGCGACCGCTTGGGGCTTGAGGCATTCTATTTATAGAACAGATAAAGCAAACACATTACACATTCCAAACACATTGTACGTTTATTGACTCGTGGTCACAGTACATACAACGAGTCAATTATTATATGCAATACTAATTATTGCATATAATAATTGACTCGTTTTGGCCTCGGTAGTGCCTGCCTAAGTATTTAATAGTACTTACATGTATTTTCATGTTACACAATAAAATAACACTGACTTTAGTTTCAACACTAACTCAATCATCTTAATAATAATAATCAAATTTTCTTCTGAGCGCTGCGCTTTGGCATGGTTATATACGTGCTCGCGTTGCCTCGCGTTAACAAAGAATGAAGCCAGCGCGCTTCATTCTTTGTTAACCGAGTGACCATCAAGCGGAACGATATTTTTTTCTACCCACATACGTCTTTAAAAAAAACGCGATTGCCTAGCAAATAAACAAAGGACTACTTGGTTAATTAATATATCGAAGAATGAAGCGAAGAAATATAATTAATCAACAATACACAGTATGTCTACCCAAAATTTCGTCCTCTAACAAATCATAACATCAGAACAATTATTTACACGAAAACTCATCGTGCGCGAAATTATTGGAATTTTCAATAAGTGCTGGATGGACTTTTGGAACAATTTGCTTTACGAATAAGTTAATATTTGTGAAAGCTGAGCTGGTTTCACTTTGAAGTTAATTGTGTACACTTCGCTTGCTGATGGAGATGTTTAATTGTTGGATCCACGTGTCCAGTGATTGTTCTTGTCCAAAGATAGCCGAAGGAGTTTTGTTATGTTGCTTAACATTTTCGATCGGTATCATAAAGTTGGAATAATTTATAGACTTTCTGAAATTAGAAATCATTTTGCACTGTAGAATGTTGTTCACGTAAAATTTACGATTTTGCGTGTACATAATAAAATAATTTAATAAAACAAACTTAATTTATGATCGTCCCTTGCGTGTTAGAATGACAATTACAATTAACTGGACATAGTAATTGATTGCTTAGTTGTCACACTAAGCACACTCAAAACAACGCGGCTCTGTATTTTTAAAAAGCTATTTAAACTTCTTACACTAATTAGGGCCAGTCCGCACTGCGAATTTTTACTGCGCGATATTATGTATCCGCACATTCATAATATAATTTTTTCATTGGCCGTTCGGAGACCCTTATAAGATTGAATGCATTACAGAATTGCGAAAAAAATCCGCGTGGTTAAAATTCGCAGTGTTCCCTCAGTATTCTGGAAACAGAGAACAATTTTTAAATCTATACTAATATTATAATTCTGCAGAGTTTGTTTGTTTGTTTGTTTGAACGCGCTAATCTCAGGAACTACTGGTCCGATTTGAAAAATTCTTTCAGTGTTAGATAGTCCATTTATCGAGGAAGGCTATAGGCTATATTTTATGACGCTAAGACTAATAAGAACGAAGAAATAGAAGAACATGTGGAAAAAACGGGGGAAATTATTTGAATGGACTTATTTGAACGCTCTAATCTCAGGAACTACTGATCCGATTTTAAAAAATATTTCAGTGTTAGATAGTCCATTTATCGAGAAAGGATATAGGCTATATCTTATTACGCTAAAACTAATAGGAGCGAAAAAATAGAGGAAAATGTGGAAAAAACGGGGGAAATTATTTGAAAGGACTTATTTGAACGCGCTAATCTCAGGAACTACTGATCTGATTTGAAAAATTCATTGAGAAACATTTATTGAGAAAGGCTATAGGCTATATTTTATCATGCTAAGACTAATAGGAGCGATGAAATAGAGGAAAATGTGGAAAAAACGAGGGACATTATTTGAAAGGGCTTATCTCACGAACTACTTGAGAAATTTTTCTGTTATTTGGGTCAGATAAGAAGTAGACCACGTGAAGGATCATAGGCTGTTTTTTGTGGACTAATTTGTCTGTGAAATATCTAATTTACGTGGGCGAAGCCGCGCGGAACGTCTAGTAAGCTTTTCATAGAACTACTCAGTACTCACACATAGTACGACAACGCCTCCGTGGTCCAGTGGTTCAGAGCTCGGCTCTTGACTCGGAGGTCGTGGGTTCGATTCCCGCGTTGGAAACATGTTATTTCCAAGTTTGGTTAGGATAATGCAGGCTGAACACCTGATTGTCTGACAAGTAAGATGATCCATGCGTCGGATGGGCATGTAAAAAGTCGGTCCTACGCCTGATCTCTCGCCAGTCGTGTCGGTCTGCCGTCCCACTGGGTTATGAGAGTAAAGGAATAGAGATGGCTCTTGTGTACTGCGCACACACTTGGGCACTATAAAATTATTCCTGCGTAGCTGGCCTGGTTTCAATGAAACCAGCCACCATCACCGAAACCGGTGTGGGAGCTATTATTATTATTATTATAGTACGACAAGATAAACAGATACACAAATTTTCATTGCTACAGTTCAAACTGCTGCATTTCTGTCTGAACTAATCCTAATTACGTATTCATTTATTCTAAACTAAGAAAACAATTCAAGACATGAGTGGAAAAATAAGGTAAGTAACATGAAAAAACTTCCCGTATTTTTGCCTACATGGAGGCTTCAGGGCCGAAAAAATTATTTGAAAAAAAAAAAACTATGGATTATAGCCAGATATATTAGCTAGGTTATGAAGTAGATGAGTTACAAGTTTTATTAAAATAATTAGGGAAAAAACGAGTTATTGTCCGTATGTTATGAAATGTTACTTTGTACGATTCTTCCACTCACGTCTTCTTCTATTAAAGACTGTCCAATGTCCAGTCCCGAATTCAAACCCCTAGTATAGTTTCCGACTTTATTGAAATGACCTTTCGAAGTCGGTCATTACGTATATCGCCGAACTTCCCTAGCTATAAACATTGGCCTGTGGTTAGGGGCCGTAAAGTGGACACAGCTATTAAGACTTTCATAGGCCATGAAGTAAACTGAATTTACTTCCTGGTTTAGAAGGGGCACGTGTAAGTGTTAGAGTATTAGTCATAGATAAAGTATTATAGTATAGATGTAACCTTAGCCCGTCATCGCGTGGCCATTTTGTGCTTAGTAGTGTGCGTGTTTTTTGAAGCACATTATAATCCAGAAAAGAGAGCCAATTAGTTCATGATATTATCGATAAACTATATATAGTTCAAGTAATGAGAATCCGTAAACACACGTAAAAAGCTATGCAATTTTTGAAGCCAAATTATTAATTGATGTGACATTTTAAGTATTAATGACATATATAGCATGAATAAGGGATTATTAAACTTATAAATTATCTTTTTAGCTTACAAAAATACCGATCGAAATGCCCAAAAAACGTTGTTTAAGTTTAAGATATTTAATGTTAAATCCACGTGTTTGAGGCATTGTTTGGCCATTCTTATGGTTTATTATTTAGCGGAACCACAAAACTCAACAATATATAGCATAAAATGTTCACTGAAACCTTTATTAACACTTTTATTACATGAAATATGCAGATCGACTCCTTTGTTATGTCCTAGTAAGTAGGACATAACATTACACGCTTTTGACGCTTATACACCGATATAAGGCTCTCTCCTAGTCTATAGTATCTCAATGGCCTTAGTTTTATTCGTATCGGGCTTAGGTTGATAATATTTTTTTGTGTAAATACCGTCGGTGGCCAAATTATTATAATCACTTGAAAAACAATACATTTTTGTGTCTAATAAGGTAACATTGTTATCTTTAAAAAAGTTAATAATATCTTTTTAGCCTTATTAGAAGGGGTAGAGTCCTGCATAAATATGCAAGTGCCATCTTGCTGCTATTCATCCATCTGAGGATGGACATGAGTCTCAACGCATGGTTATTGGTTCCTTCAACCAAATGTAGTCGACTATAATTTCCCTTTGAGCGAATCTCGTCCCATATCGTCACCGACGAAGAAGGTTTGACTCTCTCAACAACGCAGCTTTCATCAAATTTTTAACAAAATATGAAAAGTAAAACAAAAACACAATTCTTAAACAATCAACCGATACGAATCTCACACTTCACAAAAGTAAAAATCTCACACTGAGTATAATAATTTGGCTACCCACTGTTTATGTATATTGTACAGTCATTAAATAGTCAGTAAATATAGTCATTAAATAATAAGATTTCTATGCTACGAGGACCCCGTTTAAAGTGAATAAAATTTTTGGTAAGAAACTCGCACGGGGCCCACTTTATTAAGCAAAAATTTTATTCACTTTAAACTGGGTCCTCGTTAACGTACGTTAGTACTTTCTGAAAACATTTATTTTCTTTATTCAGTAATAAAACATTTTTTTTTATTATAAGCACGTGACATCGGCCTTCAATCACGAACTTTATCAACCCATCTCGAAAATTTCAGGAATTAACTGAATTTGTTGGTTAGAATCCTTACATGAACAATGAAATGTCAAGGTTGATTGACACCATGAACGTGTCGTATGGAACTTTCGACGCCCACGCAAAAATTTATAATATGTTATATATTATTATGTGTTATAATATATTAAGCCGCTGCGTTAAAGTAAAAAACCGTATTGGATATGTTTTAGATTGCTTGTTTTCTATGAGAGGCCAGCCCGACCTCTTATAGAAAACAAGCAATGGAACAGCAAAAATGGGAAGGGCGTAAGCGACAAAATCATTTTTGTCGCGTAATTTAAAAACCATAAATACATTTCATATAAGCTATGGGCAAGTTAAAGTGTATGCTTGAACCAATCTATGTACAAATTTTGGAAGCTTAAAACACTCTCATCTGTTGACAAAATAGGAATCCTTTTTTTACAGAGGTCTTTTTAATTGATTGTTCTGTGATAAAAAGTTGACCAATCGTGTTATGCTATTGGTAATTCAAAGAAAAAGACATGATGAACACTGACAATGAACTTTAATTTCTTAGCTTTAGTCATTGCTAAGAAAAATCGATATCGCTACAGCCAAATTATCAAGGCGTCGCACAGTGGAAAATTTGGGTCCGTATCGGATCAAAAATCTGTAACTTCAAGGTTTTTCATCGTATTGTATTGAGATTTGGCACATGTATACAATGATATACAAAGATTTTAAAAATAATCAATTTTTGTATTTTTTTTCAATGTATACATATTTATTTTAGGTAAAAAAAAAGAAAAGAGAAAAAAAGTAATATTACGAGTAGTTATTTATTTTTTATAAATAAGTACTAATATGAGTAAAATTAAGAAAACTTAAATAATTACTTATCACACAAGCATAATAAAATACATAAAATTTTAAAATCGTATAGTACCTATCTATAGTCTATACCTCACACCAAACTAATTGATCTCAAATTAGACAAATCTTATAATATTATTGGTTTTTTAAAACTAGGTTTTAGTTACTGATAATGTTATATCTAATTGTTATTATCCTCGCTATTCCTAACTAAAATTACTTCCGGTGTAAATGTAGGATCACCTTCAGGTACCACCTTCAAAAGACTTAGTGCCTCTTCATCAAGATCCTTCACATTTCTCACATAAGGTTTCCTTAAACTTGAAATGAATGGATCTGAAGTATATAGAAGCGTTTTAAATACATCTTCATTTGTAGCTATACGGGAACATTTTCTGGAATGGTGCAGGCGCATATTTCTGTAGTCTTTATTGCGCGACTCTTGTATATCTTCCGACAGTTGCCCAATAGGAAGAACAGAAAAATGTTTGATTACGTTTTCTCCGTGTATAAGTAATTTGTGCACGGAGGATGGCATGTAGTACCAATCATAGTTACTAACATAAATTCGCTCAGTTTCTAAGGCATAAACTCCAAATTTTTCGGGATCGATCATCATTCCAGAAGATAGAGCTTGTAAAATAATATACAAGCGTTTAATCAATGTTTCATCAACACCTGTTATGTTCGCCGAGCAAGTGTAATTGTAAAAGAACCTTTTCGCTCTCAGAGTTTCTTAGCTCTTCAACAAGACGAGCCTTTGCGTACTCACTTAAGGCCCGCAGTCCTTGCAAAAATGCGTTACAAATGTGCTCAAACCCATATTCTTCTAGTAAAAGAGTGTTTTTCCTTTTCTTTGTTGATTCTGAGGAGTCTCCATAAGCAATGCACGGTCTTCCTTGTTCACCAGAAGTTGATGGCAGTGAATGTGCTTCAGACTCCGGAAACTGTACTGAATATCCTGACTCCAGCCAGCTTGTATTATTCAGAATAAATTGGTCCTTTTTCCGTGATGCTTTAGCCCAGCGCTTATTGAAAGAAGGCAGAATATGTATTTGAATGTAACCAATTACAAAACACAAGTTGTTTTCAGAAACATTTAATGTTTGCTGTAGAACTATGGACAACGATTCCAAGGTTCTGCCACGCTCGATATAGGGAATGATGAAATCACCCTTAGTACAGTTGAAAGTTGACATTTTAATGGAAATAACCAATTTAAATAAGTGTCACTTAATATGAAATACACGCTGAAGTGTGCAATTTGAAGATATTTGCTTCCCCTTATATACTGGTTTTTCAGATATTAAATACGTACTAATGTCAATGTTATGCATATTTACTCACGCAGGACGAGTGCAAAATAGATAATAAGCTATTGCTATCAAAATATTGTGGTTAATATTGTTTTTGAAAAGTATGTCAGCAGTAACCGCGAAAGATACCGAATTATCTACTCCGACCTCTATCACATTTTTTTCCCATAACTTCCAGGACCGCAAACTTCCGCAGCAGATTTTTTTAATTTTTCATTTATGAATAGTAAGGCTATCAAATAACACATAAAGTTGCGCGTGGGGAGTCGTGGGTAAATATGAAAACCTTCGACGAAAAAAAAAGAAAGTGAAAAATAGGGTATGTCAATTTTTAAGTACTTACTCAAAAATAAAAAGCATATTAAAAAAAGTTAATAGCTCATTAATAAGAACATAAAATATCCTTTTTAAAAATGTATAAAACCGCATGCATGTGCTAAATACTTTTTTCACAATATTCATTTGAATTATATGTATGCAAACATTTGAATGAGCCATCCGCTACTTCAACTTACTTCAACCTATGAAAAAAATATATTTATGCAGTTTTAGTACAAAAAAATGTCTGATTAGGATTATTTGGTTATTAGAGTATCGAATGCAATAAATATTTCATTCAAATTGTGATATTTTTAAAAACCATTTATGATATGCTCTAGTTCTACGATTTTCCATAGTGCGTCGCCTTAAGGGTCCGTATACGAAATTTGCCGATTTCACTGATTTTACACACGTGATTTAACAGTTAAAATACAGTATTTCTATAAGTTTTAATGCACAACATGTAATATCATTTCAATTATAATCTAATGTTGGAGCTAGATTTTTTATTTTTTTAAGTATATTTAAATAATCCAACTCAAACCCGCGACAGTTTTGTGATTTTTACTGTAAAAGGTTTAGAATATCACCTGTTTATGGATTGTATTGACGTCTTAACGGTATGAAAAAAATACAATGTACTGTTGAGAAAGTCGTCTATAAAATGTTGGAATTACTTTTTACCACTTTAATATGAAATAGTTGAGTAAAAAAATATGTAACTCGGCAAAGTTTTAGAGAAAATGGGCAAAGAATTGCTGTTAATTTCGGTAACTTGGAGCTGTAATTCTTTAAAAAAAACGACAGAAATAATCTATAGATAAAATTCTATCCAATTCGAGAAAAAAGAAAAAAAAAAACAAATTGTGCCAAAAAAACACGATTCAAAACAACCTAAATCTCACATTATATTTCTCGCCGCAAGTTCGAGTCGGCTTTCCACGCTTAAATATATTTTAAATCTAATAATTAATATATATTTTTTTTAGTCTAATAAGGGGAAAAAACCTAATAATATTTCTGTAGCGAACCTTTGCAATTTCGGCAAAATCGGCAAAATTACTTATACGGGCTTTTAAGTAATATCTCTGTATCGCTCGATATTAATTCACATAGTTTGGTAGGCGTGAATATATAGGTCCCACTCCTACCTCATTCCTAATACCATTCTTATAAATAATATTAAGTCAATCAACATTTTTGTGGATTTCTACGTTTTAAAATTACAAAATATTAGTGTTTTTTGTGACAATGAATTATTGTCTAACGATTAGAATGAAAAAAAGTAGGTCAAGTAGCCTAGAGTTTCTAATATTATGTTGGAAATAACACCCACATACGGAAAAATTCCTTTCCCTTCTTTGAATATACTTTTAGTGGCTCTTAAAAATGACTCCTCGGGTCAGGATTCTACGGCCTAAAGTTATCTTTAAGTTTATTTTTAGAAGTACTTATCAATTTGTTAGTAATTGCTCGTGTTTTTTGTTAGAAGGTTTTTATTTTATTCAGGATGCTCTATGGAGGATTATGTTGAAATGATAAGTATACCATAATTTTAAAGGCTATTAATAGCTATTAAACTATAAAACCCGTGCTTTATATTTCCGTTTGCCACGCATATGCCAGGTAAAATAGAATCAAACTTTTAAATAGAATAAAAATGTAGTAAGCGATAACAAATAAGTTAACATCACAGTTAGTCCATTGAAATGTTACAATTTTAGGACCGAATATTGCATTTATTAGAGGACGCAATTTTATTTTCGGAATATGTTGGGGGGCTCAATAGAAGCTTAACCTCAAGTTTGTGGGGTCGCCTTTGTCCCCCGGCCGCGTATTGCCTTACTGTATACTGACCCAGACGCCCATAGTCTGTACTGAACTACGTCGCGCTCATTGAAAATTGGAGCAAAGTATATACGAGCTCAGACCAATCTGAGTAGGTATGCACTTTGCTCGCTTGTATGTAAAGCAAACTGTGACATGCGAATATCTGGAACTACCTATACAATGTGTTTAATAATTTCCCGTATATTTTTGTTATGTTGTTGTGTGTGGTTGTTATACCTATCCATGAAACTGAACAACTTTCCCTAAAACATACCTATTGTAAACTATTTTGGGTTATAACGAAAGAAAACCCGTTGTACGAGTAAGTATTTTGAAAAAATTGAACTGTAAAAATTTGAACTGTAACAATTATAGGTACAGGCTGTTAAAAAAAATGTAAGTGTTTCCAATGACTGTATTTATTAATTTTTCATAAGAAAGATGTACTGACTGACACAATAAATTGTACCTATTTGTAATCGATGTTCACTGAAAATAATAAAGGGTTCCTTCAATCAACAACAAACAAATAAATTAATGAATCAAGAACAGAAAAATGTCATAATTACTATTTTTGTTTTTTGCCTGTATTGTAACATCGAATTTTGGCTTTTACTACATTTCTTACTAAAGGGGTCACAGAAAGGGGTCGATATTGAAAAATAAAGTGTCTTTAATACATAAATTTGCGTAATCATGTATAATCATAATTAAAGTAAATGTAATCATTAATCAACTACAACTACCACATTAACCATCTATCTTTTTCAATGTTTCTTTGCATTCGGCTGATTTTTATTAATATATTACATACTACACCAGACGCCGAAAAGTATGGACGTCTAGACTCGTATGTATTTTGCTCAAGTATTTTAAGCAAAATGTATTTCGATTCAGACACGCTCTGAATAGGTATACAGTTTGCTCTTCAACTATAAAGGCAAACTGCGATCGAACTCAGAGCAACCCCGGTCTGGGTCAGTATACAGTTTGGCAATACGCCCCCCGGCCGCCATCTTGAAAAAAGGGGTGACAACACTATTTTCGTGATATTTCGGAAACTATAAGTCTCACAGAAAAATTTTAAGAACATAATTTGTTGCAAATTATTTTGCCTACAAATATGCTTATATAATTTTTTACCCTAAATAAAAAATTTAAAAAGTTATAAGCAAAAAAGTGATAATTTTTTTTTAAGGTTTATTATCGCTCTTTATCTTTGTTTAATACATTTTACACAAAAAAAAATACCTTAGAACAACCTTGTTAATGATCTTTTGAGAAAAATATCCCCCAATCCCCCCGATCTCATGAAATTAATTTTCTGCAGATGCAAAGGAAACTGTGAAGGCATGCGTGCCTGCAGAAAAGCAGACCTAAAATGCTCTACAGTATGCCTACTATTCTGTAAAGCTTTTCAGGCCTGTTTTCTGCAGCCACAGTCTACAGTATGCCTACTACACTACATAAATATATGCAAACTATATTATAGTATGCCTACTATACTAGTCTGCACATGCCTACTATACTATATAGCGTTTCAGGCCTGCTTTTCTGCAGCCACACATGGTTCCACAGTTTTCTTTGTATCTGCAGAAAATTAATTTCATGAGATCTTTTTCTCAAAAGATCATCTACAAGGTTGGTCTAAGGTATTTTTTTTTGTAAAATGTGTTAAACAAAGTTAAAAAGTGATAATAAACCTTTTCAAAAATTTTTTCACTTTTTTGCTTGTAACTTTTTAAATGTTTAATTTAGTGTAAAAAGTTATAAAAACATATTTGTAAGCAAAATAATTTGCAACAAATGATGTTCTTACAAATTTTTTGTAAGACGTATAGTTTCCGAGATATCACGAAAATAGTGTTGTCACCCATTTTTTCAAGATGGCGATGCGATGGTAGCGACCCCACAAACTTGAGGTTAAGCTTCTATTAAGCCCCCCAATATATTCCAAAAATAAAATTGCGTCCTCTAATAAATGCAAAGCAAATGTAACATTTCAATGGACTGAGTTCAATTTACTTCACCTTTTTTCTCCCATTACACTTTTATCCAGACTAATATTAAAAATGTAAAAGTGTCTGTTTGTCTGTCTTTTACCTCTTCACGCCCAGATTTTGAATTAAAAGATTGTGAATAAACAGATTTTGAATAAACAGATTTTGCTGAAATTTGGTATAGATATACTTTGAGTCCCGGGAAAGGATATGGGATACTTTTTATCCAGGAAAAATGTACGGTTCCTGATGTTTCTCCGCGATAAACTAATTTTAGGTTGTGTGTTTTGGTTTGGTTTCATTGGTGTCATCTAGTATTCACTTAATGTAAAAATATAAAATATGAAAAAATATAAAAAGCTTTCTCGTTGTCAAAGTAATCTTGATTTTTTTTATTCTAATTTATACTCAACAAAGGATTTTTTAAATAAGCGCGACGATCGACGAAGGTTCGTTATAAACCAAGATAAATGCGCTTCATCATTAAAAAAAAAGTAAAAAGGAAACCGATTTAAAGGAAATGTTTCGAATTTAATGATGGATTTAACGTAATGACGCCTCGGGAGTGTTTTACGTTGGATTTATGGATGGTTTTTACGTGAATGTTTTTGGAGATTATGTATTCAATGTCTGGAATAATTTATCACCAGCTGTATTCTAATATATGCTATAACTTGAATGTGTATTTTTTGTAATGCTAATGATTAAAAAACTAAAAAATCATCATGTCAAGAATCGTTAGTTTCAAACAACTATAATAGTTCGTTCACCGTCACCGAAACCGGTGTGGGAGTCATATTATATGCCACAGAGTTACCTTGCGGTGACCGGTTGCGGTGGCGCAATACAAATGACAACAATTCGAAACTCTTTCATCATCCGACACTTGAAGACATCGCGTTAACACAACGCATCAATATGGGTATGACTCGACGCACTATAGTGCAACGGCTGCCCTGTTGCACTATGGTGCGTGGCCTATTAGGGCCGATTCACACCGAAATGGCAGCGCAGCGGCGAGCATTTTCAGTGTCGTATGATTTTATACTTTATCTTCATTATTGTAATATGTGTAACATAGTATCGCTTGAGAAATACCGGCCGCCGCGCGTTGGCTGTCGGCATTTCTCAAGCTTTCGAAGTTTCTCCGCTCCGCTGCGTTGCAATTCCGGTGTGATTCGGCCCTTATCTTACCAAATTGCGATGATCACTTAACTTTATTTTCCATCGACTACACATTCTACGTGACCCCGTGTAATAACGATCGGAACTATACAGGGGCCAAATTGCTCGTAACGAAATTTTAATGACATCACTTGTAAACAGATTGCCGCTTGTTGTTAATTAAAAACTTAGGGTCATAGCGTGGGATGGGGCAATATTGGGACGAAATTGATGGTTCAGAAACAATTGATAACCCGGGCTTCGTATGTTACAGGATGTAACAAAAATGAGTGATAATACTTTAGGGTGTGTACGTGTTCCTTGTAGAGAGTTCACTGTGAAAGTAGCAGCTCTGAAAGACTAATTTTTTTCACGTTTTTATAGGCAAGGGCCCGAGCGTCATGAGTTTCCCCATACAAAAGTGAAAAAAAATTTTGGTCTTTCAGCGCTGCTACTTTCACAGTGAACTCTCTACAAGGAGCACGTACACACCCTAAAGTATTATCACTTATTTTTGTTACACCCTGTATACGGGAGATATACGGAAAGGTTGGACGATCTGACCAAACCGATTGCAGGCCGATCTGACCAGATTCGATAGTACTATCACAGAAGTTGATTCATAGGCAGATGTCAAAAACAGCCGACAGATAAATAGCTCACATTGAATTGCGATAAGGGTCAATTCAGACCGCAACGCGACGAGACGAGGCGCGGTGCGGTATAAATTTGTATGGATTTGACAGATTTCAATTGCGTGAGACGTCTTGCGAATCTGTCAAATCCATATAAATTTAGAAATGCATCTACGCGTCGCGTAACGGTCTGAATCAACCCTAATCAGACCAAAAAACGTAGGACCGTCAACTTATATATTACGAGCTATTGCCCGCGGCTTCGCTCGCGTTGAGAAGTATTATTACATACAAACTTTCATCCCCTATTTTAACCCCTTGGGGGTAAAATTTACCAAAATCCTTTCTTAGCGGATGCCAACGTCATAACATCTACCTGCATGCCAAATTTCAGCCCGATCGGTCCAGTGGTTTGGGCTGTGCGTTGATAGATCACCATGTCAGTCAGTCACCTTTGAGTTTTATATATTTAGATGATTTATGAATCAATTATTTTCGACGGTACGTCAAGTTCCGTCAAATAAGTCTGAGTATCAGTTCGAGGTTGGTTCAAGCAACCAATTGTCCTTCCCGCATAATATGGGTTCTAATAAAGAACCTTTTAGCACGGACTAGATAGTTGTATCTATATTAATAGTACATATTCCTTAACCTTAAGAAATTAACCTTTAATCTAATTAAAACTGAAAATTTGTCACAGCGTAATTAAAATATAATTTATTTGAATTATTAAAATTTTAAAATGAAAATTTTAAAGATTTTTTTAAAATTACGAAACTTGTAAAAAGTAATTCAAAAAGTACTTAATTTAAAACCTTCTTTGTACTACTGTTTACGGATCACTGAATACATTAGCTCTGTTCACAGAAAATAATTGGTCTTACTTTTTCATTCGCCTTCTTAAGCCTTTTATTATCTTTAGAAGGGAAAGAATATAACGACGAGTAAGTGAATTTACTTTTATACATTAAGATAATCGTAAAACTTTGAATTCAATGTTAATATTTGTAAAAAAATGCTTTATTTCACGTGAGCAACAGGAAATCCCAAAGGATTTTGGCATGGCATTATCTAATATCTGCTATAAATGTACTTAGAACGTTTATTAATCTAGGTAGGCATTATTATAATATCGAAACTCAAGAAAACTGGCCAAGTGCGTGTCGTGCCACGCGCAATATAGGGTTCAGTAGTACCGCTAGTTTTTGATAATTTTTGTATGGTCAATGAAAGTACATTTACAGCGTGTTTTACACTACTAATAACTACGAATATTAAAAACTAACTAATAACATCATCTCAGCTACGTTCAAAGGAATTTGAACGAAAAGTTCCTTTGTACTTCACCGAATACATTTTTTAGTTGATCGACTATTACTCAACTTATGAAGTCTTCTTAGCCTTGATAGTTTTCCTTTTAAATTAAGCATATTTTCTACTCCCGTTATTATTATTATTTTTTCACATGTAACCGTTCTGGTAGAAGGGGGGGGGGGACACTGGACTCTAACGATTTTTTCCACCTTGAAACTCCATATTTCCCAAATGGATCCCTAAATTGGAAAATGATCTATGAATACTCGTAGTATATTTTTTGAAAACCACACGGTCATTTGAATGCGAAAAAAAAATCATCCCTGCTTGATGTACCGTAAAAATATATTTTTTAAGAATTTATATACTCTTTTGTCGGCATCATTAATATCTGCGTTCATGCTGAATTGTAGCTTTGTAGGTCCTATAGTTTCTGAGAAAAACCGGACAGATAGACGTATAGACGAACAGACGGACGGACAGACCGAAACTATAAGGGTTCTTTGTTGACTACGGAACCCTAAAAAGAGTATTGTGCGATACCAATGTTGAACAAAAAATCGACATTGATTTTATTAAAATCAGTTCAATAGCTTTGCAGTTTATATAATATTTGCTCTTAAGGCGATATATCGAAAATAAATTTTACCGCAAGGGCAATTTTATACTTAATTTGTATGACTAAAAAAGTCGTGAATACGCTGCGGCCAGAAGCTATCTGCTCGCTCGGAAAACATGCCTAATAATAATTATGTTATAAAATATAATATAGGCACTGAAAAAAATGTTAAAATCGATAGCCTATGATCCTTCACTTGGTCTACTTCTTATCTCTGTGCCAAATAAAACAAAAAATGCTTCAGTAGTTCGCGAGATAAGCCCTTTCAAATAATTTCCCCCGTTTTTTTCCACATTCTCCTATTAGTCTTAGCGTGATAAAATATAGCCTATAGCCTTCCTCAATCAATGGGCTATCTAACACTGAAATAATTTTTCAAATTGGACAAGTAGTTCCTAAGATTAGCGCGTTCAAGTTAGCCCTTTCAAACAATTTCCCCCGTTTTTTCTGCATTTTCCTCTATTTCTTCGCTCCTATTAGTCTTAGCGTGATAAAATATAGCCTATAACCTTCCTCGATAAATAGGCTATATAAAACTGAAAGAATCATCAAAATCCGTTGCGTAGTTTTAAAGATTAAAGGGAACAAAGGGACACGAGGGAAAAAAGCGACTTTGTTTTATAATAAGTATAGAAATAACTAGGAGCATTTAAGCAAAATGCTTCTATACGATTTTTAGTTGTAAAGGTGTCTATTAATTAGACTAATTTCCTACAATACATCTATTTACGTTTAAAAATAATCTTCAAATTTCGTATTTTAAAAGGCCATTTCGAAAATTAAATGTATCGAGGCAAAATACGTTAATCGTGTTTCTAGTTCTTCTCAAACCTAGATAAGACTATGAAGATATGTATATCTCATTACCAGATTTGTAACATTTCTGAGGGTCCTATAGTATTACGTCAAAATCCTTTTTGGCGCTATATTGAAAAAACTGTCCTCAGTTTTTTCAATATAGCGCCTTAAATCCCAATTGCAAAAGTGTAAATTATATTATAATATGAATATTTCATACATATGCCAGTGAAAATCATCCAGTGGATATCAACAAGTTAATTAATGTAACTCAGCTGTAATATTGTGTTAACGAGGGTTTATAATTAATTTCCAATAACTTGACGTAGGCGTAACTTAATTAATATTATAACTTTTCATTTACAACTACTACTCTACAAGGCGCAGGTTCGGCCTCATATGGAATATTGTTCTCATCTCTGGGCAGGGGCGCCAAAATACCAACTGCTCCCTCTGGATCGTATCCAACGAAGGGCCGCTCGAATTGTTGACTGCCATAGTGTTTCAAACAGCTTGGACCCCTTGGAATTATGCCGAGATGTAGCTTCACTCTGCATCCTCTATCGGTTGTATCACGGGGAGTGCTCTGAGGAATTGTTCGGAATCATACCACCTGCAACTTTTCGCCATCGTCCCACGCGAAAAACATACCATCCTCATCATCTTGATGAGTGGCAGTCTTCCACAGTGCGTTTTTCGCGTAACTTTCTGCCGCGCACTGTAAAACTCTGGAATGAACTGTCACCAGCAGTTTTTTCCGGACCCATACGACCTGCAAACCTTCAAGAAAAGAGCGTATTCCCTCTTAAAAGGCCGGCAACGCACCTGCAGCTCTTCTGATGTTGCGAGTGTCCATGGGCGACGGTAGTCGCTTACCATCAGGTGACCCGTTTGCTCGTTTGCCCCCTTATTTAATAAAAAAAAAACAACTTTTCATTCATATGATATAAAACTTTTTATGGGGTAGTTAATTTTCATAAAAATCTTTCTTGTGTACTGTAAATTGTATAAAATAAAGTTGTTTATTGAGCAGCAATTTATTCAACGCGCGGCAACCATATAATAAACATTTTTCTTCAGCATAAACTGTTATTTATTTTAACTAACCGTCACTCAAATTATCTATCACTAGCTATTTGACCGAGCTTTGTTCGGTATTCGATAAAACACGAATAAAATGACATTTTCTAAAAATGATTCCTAGCTAGATCGATTTATCATCCCCAAAACCCCCTATATACAAAATTTCATGAAAATCGTTGGAGCCGATTCCGAGATTCCAATTATATACAAGAATTGCTCGTTTAAATATATAAGATATACATCTTAATCTTCTCAGTGGCTTAGGAGTGAAGATGGAACAGAATATAATATATCAGATAAACACACTTTCGCATTACCAAATTTTCTAGTAATACCGAATCTATTTGATCCTAAAAAGAATCTGAAGATATATTTCGTTATACAAAAGGAGGTGATGTGTTTTAAATAAGTACTATTAGGACATTTTGTCGATAAAGAAATAGATCCTTGAATATTGGGACCATATGAATATAAACCAATAATAAATGGATATTGTATAGGTAAAGTATAGGGTAAATTTTTGTTACACTGGTCTTTTTCAACTAAAACAACGTTTGGTAGCTAACTAAAATCTTATATATAAAATATATAAAATAATAGTAAATTATTACAACCTGATACTGACGGCGACCATTGTTTGTGCGACGGGATAGCGATCGACGTTGCCATGGCGACATACTTATTTAGTCACTTCAATAAAATAATATGAGCGAAATACTTTATATTATGGGAAAGCAACGTTTGCCGGGACAGCTAGTAAAAATATATATATATCTATCTCATCTCAATGATCTATCTATATTTATTATAAAACAAAGTCGCTTTTTTTCCCTCATGTCCCTTTGTTCCCTTTAATCTTTAAAACTACGCAACGGATTTTGATGATTCTTTCAGTGTTAGATAGCCCATTTATCGAGCAAGGTTATAGGCTATATTTAATCACGTTAAGACTAATATGAGCGAAGAAATAGAGGAAAATGGGGAAAAAACGGGAAAATTATTTGAAAAGGCTAACTTGAACGCGCTAATCTCAAGAAGTACTGGTCCGATTTGAAAAATTATTTCAGCGTTAGATAGCCCATTTATTGAGGAAGTCTTTAGGCAATATTTTATCACACTAATACTAATAGAAGAATGTGAAAAAAACGGGTTAAATTATTTGAAAGGGCTTATCTCGCTAACTACTGGAGCAATTTTTATGTTTTTTGGCACAGATAAGAAGTAGACCACGTGAAGGATCATAGGCTATCCATTTTAATCATTTTTTCAGTTGTTATATATTTTATACCTGTGCGACGCCGGGGTGGGTCGCTAGTACTTATTATAAAACTAAGTCGCTTTTTTTCTCTCATGTCCTTTTGTTCCCTTTAATCTTTAAAACTATGCAACAGATTTTGATGATTCTTTCAGTGTTAGATAGCCCATTTATCGAGAATGGTTATAGGCTATATTTTATCACGCTAAGACTAATAGGAGCGAAGAAATAGAGGAAAATGTGGAAAAAACGGGGAAAATTATTTGAAAGGGCTAACTTGAACGGTCTAATCTCAGGAACTACTGGTCCGATTTGAAAAATTCTTTCAGTGTTAGATAGCCCATTTATCGAGGAAGGCTATAGGCTATATTTTATCACGCTAAGACTAATAGGAGAATGTGGAAAAAACGGGGGAAATTATTTGAAAGGGCTTATCTTGCGAACTACTGGAGCAATTTTTATGTTATTTAGCACAGAATATAAGAAGTAGACCACGTGAAGGATCATAGGATATCGATTTTGATCATTTTTTCAGTGGCTATATATTTTATACCCGTGCGACGCCGGGGAGGGTCGCTAGTAGTATTATAAGTAGTGTAAGGTTATTAGGTAGTAGAAATTCCTATCTTGTTGACATAATATTATATTGCCGTCTCATCCATGAATGCAGAGAAACGCTTTTGCCCAGTTTTGACCATAGTCACACACTATGGCTTTTTTTTTACCTAGAGTCCACCACTTGGGCCTCAACCGGACAATTTTTGATCCACTGAGATACAATGTAGCCTCTTATGGTCCATTTTTGATCAACAATGGCGCACTTGGGTCACAATCGGACCATTTTTAACCAGCAGTGATGCATTTTGGCCACAAATAGACCATTTTTGACAAACAGTGACGCACGTGGCCTTTAATTACATTATATCTGACCTCCGACCTTAGACCCCGGCGTTGGCAAAACGTGCGAACAATATAATTTAACTTATTACAAGCTTATCAGTCTTAAATACACACTAAGTAATTGTTTACACGGGATCCAAATTCGCTGAGAGGATAATTTAGCGAGCTATTTTCAGAATAATGTAAATTAAAGTCACGATTCCAATTAATACAAACTATAAAATGTAACATTTCATAAATATATGCCTAGTTATTTTACTGTCATCGAAATAAAGCAAATAATTCATACCCCCGCTTGTAATAAAAAAAACGTAGTCGGGACAAAATATTAGATTTTCTTGAATGGCATCCTGTATGCAATTCTGAGAAACTTGGCCATGTCACTATTATAATAATTATTGTTCATATAATACGTATCTTTAACATTACAATAACAATCGTAGCCAATAACAGAAAGTAAAAAAAAATACCTTCTGTTTACTTAGAGCGCTTACAGACGAACGGCACGTGTCGGCGGCACGCGTCGGCGGCAGTCGACGGCAGTCGGCGGCACGTATCGGCGGCAGTCGACGGCGGCCATCGACAGTTTATCACGCTTGCAATTGAGACGAACCGCGTAAAGGTAAGCGTCCACAGGTCAGTAATCCGTACGCTGCCGATACAGCGGACGTACCCATGACTGTGAAAAAAATATCCATTTGATGCGAAACGTCCGTTGCGTACGATACCGACCTGTGGACGCTTACCTTTAGGCGGTACGTCACAACGGGGGCCTACCACCACCTCTACCAAGCGACACCGTTTGACAGATAAGCAATATTACTTTAACGTCAAGCTAGCGATTTAAAAAAGGTTGATATTTCACAGCGGATTTCACAATGTTTTGCATTTTTTTTACTGTTTTTTACTAAAATTGTATTTAAAAAGTGAGAACAGTAATGTTATTGTAATTTTACAACAAAGTTTTCTGGAAACATGATAGTTTTAGGAAAGGTCGTGGTAGGACCCCTGCAAGCGTCATAAACTGTCAACGGCTGCCGTCGACTGCCACCGACACGTGCCGTTCGTCTGTAAGAAGCCTTACGGCCTACGAGCATAGCTACGCCGTAGTATAGCCGTAATAATGCCGTAGCAGGGCTACGTCGTAGCACGTAGCTCTACGCTCGTAGCATGGTAATCTGACGTTTGTTTCGTCATAAATGTGACGCAGGCGTGTCACATGCCATAAGCATGATAATATCTCTGCCGAGCAATAAGCCAGCATGGGTTACGGAAATTCATACTATCCATACTAATATTATAAATGCGAAAGTGTGTCTGTCTGTCTATCCATCTGTCTGTCTATCTGTTACCTCTTCACGCCTAAACCGCAGAAAAAATTTCGTTGAAATTTGGTATGCAGATACTTTGAGTCCCGGGAAAGGATATATGATACTTTTATCCCGGAAAAATGTACGGTTCTCGCGCGATATACGAATTTTCGCGCAACGGAGTTGCGGGCGTCATCTAGTATTTAATACTTCCGCCGGAAGTATCCATGCCATTGAATTTATAACTAGGATTTAATATAATAATCATGTTTGTTAAAAATGACGTTCGAAATAATTTCAATAATTTTTGGCGTCAAAATTATTTTAAGTTATGTATCCCTATCGAAATCTATGCGCAACAAATAAATAAACCAAATTTTTATTTTTTAATGTAAATATTAGGGTGATGCCGAATACCCACATTTTATTTACGTGCACACCTTTTTAATGCAGTATTTATCATGTTCGTTTAGACTGTTTATTCCGAATGAAATTAATCTTCATGTGGAAGGGGAAACAGACAGCGTTTGATTTAGCTCCCAAAAGCCTTACGCCGTTTGCTACAGATTCCCAAAATTCAAAGTTACCTATAAAAATTCCAGGAATGAAAAGTGGAACATCGTTCGATCGTTAAAAATTCACGCGCACTTTGCATGATTCTGTTAGGGTAGGTTCACATCAAAGCACGTCGCAACGTAGACTGAGATATGCAGAAGTATGTTGCGCGTAGATTAAAAAAAATACGTTTATTACAGACTATCACAGCCCGTGGCAGTTAGTATTAACAATAATCTTATTTTTATGATACTAAAAATATAAAATAATTAAATGTAATTCCTAAATTCTTGGGACAAAATGTTTTTAATATTATATAAACATTTTAAAGTCTCCGATTTCTAGTGGAGCTTAGAAGTGTCGTTTTCAAAGTGATCCATGCGTTAGCGGCTAGATGGACACAATATGTGAAGAGTTAATATTGCTTTGGTCGTCTTTTTATCCATCAATTGGTAAAACGTACATATTTTTATCTGCATTGGTCCTTATAAAATTTTGGCTGGCTGGTTTGGTCTCTATGGATTATTATCTACTTCGACTGAACACGGATCTATTAGTTATATTATGCTATATCAATAATTAATTAATATATTGTCAGGGCGAGCGAAGCGAGCCCTAGTATATCCCACAACCTGAATATTTTGTGGTAAACTTTACGGAAAAACTATCACACCTTTTGATTTGTGCTTTAACATAGTAATTTTTATTTATATGTGCATGCGTCATAATCAGTCAATCAAGGTTATTTATATGTAGATATGTTATCATCAGTCAGTCAAGGTGTGACGATGCGAGCCCTCGCAAAGCTTGTCTTTTAGTCACATTTTGTTGTGCATCGACCTTTATCGAGTATATACAAGCGCATAAGGCTTCTATAACGCTCATTGTCAGAGTACATTATCTTATCTCATTTTGGATAATGTATTATATGTTAGAAAGAATCTTAGTAAATTTACAACCAAAAGTGACAGTCACGGAAGAAACACTAGAAATAAGTACAAACTAGAAATACCGGTGATCAGACTTAGTAAAGTTAGTAAATCTTTTAAAGGTCAATGTTAAGAAATTAGCCTTTACAATAAAATCCCAGAAAACGTTCAAAATCTTTCCATTAATAAATTTAAAAAAGTAGTCAAAGAATGTTTGTGTGCCAAAGCCTATTATAAGGTCAATGATTTCATAAACGATGGCACATCTTGGGAGTAGGATGGCTGCTTGCAAGGCTACTTCTACATTATTTTAGGACTTACAATTATGTATGTATGTTGACATTGTATAATTTTAAGTTACAGCATTGTAAACATTATTTTAAAAGATTAATTTTTTTCTCACTTTTTTGGTAAATAAAGTGGCCCCCCTGCGAGTTTCTTACGCCGGTTCTTCTCGCCGGGTTAGTTCCCGAACCGGTGGTAGGCATCATTTAGAATTTCAGAAAATATTTGCAAAAATTTATTCTGAATAAAAATGTTGAGTTTGAGTTTAAGTGTTTACATTGTGATGCAATTCAAATCAGCAATGCATTAGCATTATAAATATTGTTATGTTCCCAACCATTCCATTGTTATGTGAATCTAGGTATATTTACTGTAGAATAATCTAATACAGCTAATGGGTAATAAATACACTCAATGTTATTACTTATTATACAATTGCAACAAACAGAAACACTGTTGAAATAGAAACACGGGTTGCACAGTAGTGCCAGAAAAAGAGACAGCGGGAATCAAAATAAGTTAAAACGTTGAGGCAACAAACAGACAGATAATATTTTTCATTTATAATATAACTAGATGACACCCGCGTCTCCGTTGCCCCAAAATTCATCTGTCACGCGGGAATCGTAAATTTTTTCAGTTGATTTCTGTGTGCCTAAACACACTATGATATGCCGAATTTCTGCGGCGGAATTTACGCATGATTCCGCCTGCAATGTATTTTAAATTACCGATTGACGCACTATGCCGGGATGCCATCGCGTTATTGTATGCATTTGACATTGCTGACGTAAACTTGCGGAATTTCCGCCGCGGAACTTCGGCCTAGTGTGTTTAGACACTTACATTTTCTGAATTACCTTTCAGATATGCCTTTTGCCATTTATTACTCGTAGCCTTTACCTTTGTATATCTTCTAACAGACGCAAAAACATATTTTTGATTACTTATTTCCAATCCCGGTTCAATTTCCATCGGTCCGCTCTGCAGACGCGCCGTAATCAACTCCGGTATGAGATGTAATTGGAATCGACCTCAGGGGTACCGTCGATAAACAGCCTGAGGCCGTGTTCACACCAAACCGACTGTGAGCTGCCGAATGTGAGCTGTGAGCTGCCGAATGTGTGCAGGCTCACTGTGAGCCCCAGTGTGAACGCGAAAATATACGGTATCGAATGTCCGCGCCTACGCCTAGCGTAATAGCGTGTTGTCGGTTAGGTGTGAACGAAAAAGTGAATATGTATGGAAATACAATAAACTGCGTAAGCGTAACGTTCGCTCATATTCGGTGGCTTACAGTCGGTTTGGTGTGAACACGGTCCTAGATCAAAGCCACACGGTCCCGTTCTGGTGTTATTCGTTATGTTGTCAGAAAGGAATATTTTATGGCACATGGTTGCGTGACGGGAACAAGTAATATTATTTGACGACTTCTGCGGCTCAATGGTTGACTGTGTGGCAACTCAAGCCGGGGGTCGCGGGTTCAAATCCCGCCGACGAAACAAAGAGTTTTCAATGTTCCCGGGTCTGAATTTGTATTAAATAAGTGTAAATTATAATGGAAATCTTAAATATATGTTAAACATAGTATAAAAAAGTTTTAAATTTATATTTCCGTTGTCTGGTACCTATAACACAAGTCCTTCAGATACTTAGCATAGGGCCAGACTAACGTGGTGTGAAGCGTCCATAGATATAATCTTACATCTTTAAACGAGCAATTCTTGTATATATATTAAATTATAATTGAAATCTCGGAATCGGTTCCAACGATGTTCATGAAATTTAGTATAGGGTTTTGGGGGCGATAAATCGATCTAGCTAGGAATCATTTTTAGAAAATGTAATTATATTCGTGTTTTATCGAATACCGAGCAAAGCTCGGTCAAATAGCTAGTATTATTAAAATGCAACGCGTTACTCTTGTATCATTCTTTTTTTTACTTCATATTACGACGGAGTTGCGTCGTACATAATGCAAAATTATCATTCTATCTCAAAAATAAGAGCATAGATATTAGAATAAAGGTACAAGTTGGAACCGAGCGACACGCGACAATTGCAGACGACGTATCGCCGCGACATTTCTCTATGATTTTTTATAAAATACTCTTCGCAGGTTCGAAGCTAGCGACACTTATTCATAGAAATACATAGAAACCAGTAGTGTCGCGACTCGCGACGACACGTCGTCTGCAGTTGTCGCGTGATGCTCGGTTTCAACTTATTATGACCTCTTATTTCCAGCCAGCTTACGCCCGAAAACGGTACATTTTGAGCGTAAACTGGCTGGAAATAAGAGGTCATAATAGCCCACTTGCTGCGGCATCGCAACGGACGACAGTCGCTTTTTCATAGGGTCCGTCACACACACATAAACGCGTATTTTGAAAATACCAATCATAGTACAAGAGGAAAAATTACATACAATAACATAGTTTTAGGCCGTAGATTAAAATGTCTCTACTAATTCAGACAAAAATACCAGTTAGAATATGTTGAAACTAGTATAATTATTTTTAATGTGGTATAATGATTGTATACTAGTTTGCAAGTTGTAAATAAAATATAGTGTCCTGTAACAAAATAAAGTGATAATATTTCAGCATGTATATGTGTCCCTCATATTGAATTCACTATGAAACTAGCAGCGCTCAAAGACCATGCTGCTTTCACAGTGAACTTTCTACGAGGAACACGTACACATCCCAAAGTATTATCACTTAGTTTTTTACACCCTGTAATTTTAATACAGCTAGTATACAAAGAAAGAAACATACTAATTGAGATATATATTTCTACATAATAGCTGGCTATAACGTGCCGCATGAAGGATTTGGAATGTCGCAGGAAACATTAGTACTGAAATATGCAAAGCTCCGCATAAGCTTGTTTACATACGAGACGACACGCGATGAAATTATTTACTGAACGATCACAGATTTAGTGCGCCTTGAGGAGTTTATTAAAGGTTCATTGTTTCTAAGGACGCTAACGGGGATTCTCCTCGTGAGCGTCGAGCGAATTATCGATTTTATTTAGCTTTAAAAAATCACTCCCGCATTGATGTGTAGGGGAGGTATCGTAAAATATATTTTTTTATTTTGTTATAGAATTTTGTTGGCATCATTAAAATGTGCATTCATGCCAAATTACGGCTTTGTAGGTCCTATATAGCCTTTGAGCAAAACCGCGGACAGATAGATGGACGGACGGACAGACGGACGGGCTGACGGACGGACAGACCGAAACTATAAGGGTTCCTTGTTGAACTCGATTATCTGGCCATATGCTCCTTTAATCAATACAGAAAATTAACGTCTAAGTATTAAGAAATTATTAAGGTATTGTTATATTTTCCGGAGATAGTTCGGAAACTATTTCCGGAAAATTAATAATTTCTTAATAGACGTTAATTTTCTGTGTTGGTTAAATTTGGAGTGGAGATAATTGATATTGAGTCCCGAGAATCACTATAAATAGTTTTTATAAATAAATAAATAAATAATGTTTTGTTTCTGAATTTTGAAACAAATGTTCTCAGAAAGTCTACATGGTGCCTACCACAGACCAGACCCGAGAACATTGAAAACTTTTTGTTCCGTCGGCGGGATTCGAACCCGCGATCCCCGGCTTGAGCTGCCATACACTCAACCTACTGAGCCACAGAGGTCAGAGATCATAGACAAGCAGTCGTCATCGAAATTGTTACTGGTCACTTCTATCTAAATTTTTCTATTATAATATTTCTATTTTTCCTATGTTCTTTCTGTACATACTAACATCTGTCACTAAAATTGGTTCAGTGGTTTTAGCGTGCCAAGGCAACAGACAGACAGACACACTTTCGCATTTATAATATTAGTATGAATGACTTTACTCGAACTTTGAGCATATTGCTCACTAGTATAAGTTTTGTTGATACAACATAAATAGTAACTTAATAGGAAACAATTAAAAATATTTTGTTCGATTTCTTCAATAGACAAAACTAACACAGACAAAACAATATTATGTTACTTCATTCTGTGTAAACACATAAATAATGGTTACTAGTGATTCGTAGGCGTTAGACGCCGAAGGAATAACATAAAATATTATTACCCCCAATATAAATATCTCAAGCAACCCATAGAAAAATAAATAATGATGTTTGTTACCGTGAAAAGTAGCTTTAATATAGCATATAATAATGTAGGATATTCAATATTATCATTTATAATTTTTGCCATTTGGAATAAATGTGACGTTATCTGGGAAAAGGGACCTTATGGAGGGTTCTATAGTTTCCGAGGTAATCGCATTTAAAGTAAAGTGTCGAGATAAACATTTTTTCTATTTTTGCTCCATATTAATAAACGGACTCTAAATTTTGATATGACAAAGACACAGGTTTTAAAAACGATTTTTATAGGTTAAAATAAATCTTAAAGTTTAGTAAAAAAGGGACCTTATTGTCGGTGCTGCAGTCGAGAGTCGATTGCGGCTTTCTTTCGGCACGGTATCTACTGTTATACTACTAGTAATTTGCACCAAGCTGAAAATCGGTGACATTGATTAGAATATCTGGGGGCACGGCAGTGTCCCCGCCAAGTAGAGCGCGAAGCGAACACTGCAGTACCATCATTTACAGGAACCATTTCACCGCATTTTAGGCCCTTATTTGGGAACCTCTAGAGGTCATTAAGTTCCGAAGTTAAGCTAAAGCAAAGTTTCTAATTTATGACACTCACTCGCTCACTCACTCACTCAAGATTATCAACATAGAACTAGTACTTCCCATAAACTCAAAGAGCTGATATTTAGCACAGTTTAGGGTTTAATGGCCATTTATAGGGAAAACCAAAAAAAAAATAGCCAAGTGCGAGTCGGACTCGAAATTAGGTTTTTTGTATGGGAGCTCCCCTTAAATTTTAATTTCAATTTAATCCTGGTCAAAGGTGATCAACCTGCGTTGTCCTAACCAAACTTGGAAATAATACGTTTCCAACGCGGGAATCGAACTCACGACCTCCGAGTCAAGAGCCACGCACTAAACCACTAGACCACGGAGGCATAGTAAAAGGAGGGGAAGTAGGGTAACTCCGGCCCAATCCGCGATTTAATTACCTACTGTCTTAGTGCGACCGCACATTGGAGACACGACTGTAGTTGGACAGTCTTGTCTCACTTAGACAAGTCAGTCTTACGACACAATTAAGCCCGGCCGCACATTGTCCGAAATTTCTGATCAGAAACATTTGAATCCACAGTACTTTGGTGTTTCATCCCAAGGTTTTTGGGCCCAGTGGGCACTGACCAGATATGAATTTTTAACATTTTTTCATCTGGCGATTGATCCCAAATTCCCAACTTCCCAACTCCCAAGTAACTTGGGAGTTGGGAAGTTGGGAATTTTGGATCTCCCACTTATGCGTGGGAGAGCCATGCTTTGGCACGAATGGGCCGGCTCGACCGGAGAAACACCACGTTCTCACAGAAAACCGGCGTGAAACAGCGCTTGCGCTGTGTTTCGCCGAGTGAGTAAGTTTACCGGAGGCCCAATGCCTTACCCTATTTCCTTCCCTACCCTCCCCTATTCCCTTCCCTTCCCATCCCTACCCTCCCCTATTACCCTATTCCCTCTTAAAAGGCCGGCAACGCACCCGCAGCTCTTCTGATGTTGCGAGTGTCCATGGGCGACGGAAGTTGCTTTCCATCAGGTGACCCGTTTGCTCGTTTGCCCCCTTATTTCATAAAAAAGTGATTATTTTTTATGACTTTTGGGCGGGCTAGCAAAAAAGTTGTAGATTTGAATAAAAAACCAAATAATTTCTTGGTATGAAAACATTTATTACACACTGAATGAATATATGATATTTAAAGAAAAATAATTCAATGGACATGTATAATAAATTAAAATCTCTTATGACATAAATAATGACAAAAGTACATATTTTCTAAATAATCTAATTATATTATTATTGTATAGTTATATCAGTTTAAAATTTATTTATAATAATTATTTTTATATAAAGCTTATATATTTCTTTAATTGACAAATTATAATTAAAATCCTTTGTAAGTTAACGACTAATTAATTTTATATAAGCAAGTTTAATTCAATTGCGCGCTATTGTTATGGCAGAATGTTAGAACTATAAGTAGTTAATAAGACCTTTATTTCAACAACATTCCGGCAATAAAGATATTTGAAAATGAAAAATATTTTGTATGACATACTACATTGGCAACTTTATTCCGATAGGCGCGAGCGGCTATAACACACACCTATAAAGCAGGTATTTTTTTAAACTTGATTCGACGATGTATGTTTAGGTATTAATAATAATAATAATAATAATACGTTTTAAGGTGTTAGATATGTTTTAAATGTACAAAACAATATTATGTTTATAACTGATTATTTTAACCAACTACTTCAAATTTTTTTGCATGAACAATGGATAATAAAAGTGAGACCAATCGCCAAACAAAAAAAATGCTAAAAATTCATAGCTGGTCATTGGGCCCACTGGGTCTAAAAACCTTATGATGAAACACCAGAGTACTCATCCGATCGACGTCATCTGACACATAATGTCAGACGCCCGCCGAAACGCACTCTGCTCATATATTTTTTGTCTGACGTCCGGTCCGGATGAGTTGTCAGACGCCGTCTATCGGATGGCAGAAATTTTTAATTGCGTTCCGGTGGGCGTCAGAAATTTTATGTCAGATGACTTCGATCGGTTGCAGTTCAAATGTTTCTGATTAGAAAACGGGATCGCGCTCTCTCTTACATTTTGTACTGAGCCGAGTGAGCTCGAACTCGCCGGAAGGAAATTTCGTATAGTGTGCGGTGTGGCGGTCCGGCCGACGTTCAAATGTTTCTGATCAGAAATTTCGGACAATGTGCGGCCGGGCTAAAACAGTTGTGTCTATCATGTGGCGCACACCAAGTCAAAACTGTCTTGACTACGATGACGCAACGCATACAATTGTATATTAAACAGTAGAGAACGCCCGGACAGAGTAGACAGAATTATAGAGTATGCCGACTTAGAAGTTAGAAAATTTTAAACTTTTACTATGGGACCAACTCAATTTGGCAAAATAAATTACGAAAAACTTTTACTATGGGAATCGTAACTAGGCAATAATTGCCTAGTTACGCTTTTGCCAAACAGCTGATTATTTTGCCGAATTGAAATGGTCCCATAGTAAAAGTTTTTTGTTATCATGGATGATTTCAACCCCTTTCGGCCTTTGAATTATTTTATATCGAAGTCGAAGTATAAGCATGCATACTATACAATTTTAGGATTCCGTACCCAAAAGGTAAAAAAGGGACCCTAAGGGACGTAGTAAGTCTACTACGAAACTGTTTTGAGACTCAAACAATCGGACGAGAATGCCGCGTCCTGCTCTAACAACGTTATTTCACGTTTATTAGAGTAGGACGCGGCATTCTTGTTCGAATGTTTGAGTTTCATAACGGTTTCGTGGTACAAGCCCAGGCAGCAGGCTGTATCTCAATAACCGCTAGACTTCCGAAAATTTCACAGATTGTGTACGGTATGTCTGTTACCGCTATAATAACAAAATACTTAAACAAAAAAATTAAATATTTAAGGGGGGCTCCCATACAACAAACGTGATTTTTTGCTATTTTTGCTATATCGATATCAATAACGGCAACAGGTACTAGGTAGGCACTTGAAATGTTCACAAAATACTCAGTTGTTATAAAATTTAAAAGTAAATAATTAAGGATCCATACAAAAAACCCATTCTTCGCCTATTTTTGCTCTATTATGACCCTTCGTGCGCGAGACCAATTTTTTACTTGGCTGATTGTTTTCATACATTAATAGAATATACTACAGGAAACCAAGAGATACATCTTAATGCACACAAATGTTTGTTTTAAGCGGGAAGCCTTTGGCTTAAAAAACAGGATCAATAATGGATGCTGTTAAACGTTCGTGTTCCATCCCACATCGGACTAGTTTTGAGTAATCGGCGTTTTAAGTTTTTTTGGAATAATCTTTATTTTCTGCTTATTTTAAGCAAAAAAATATGTTGTGCGGTATCTTTTTTTTTTGAAATGCGTAGATTATGATTATGAAAAAACATTTTAATTTTACATTCAAATTTAAGAGAAAATGTATAAAAATGGTTAATGCAATATTACTATGGGGCTTATTACATAGCATTAATGTCCTTTGTGATATTTCACATAAATGCAATATTCTGATTTGTTCTTTCAATACAATTAATTTAAGTGCTTATTTTAACAAAATGTTATAAAATTACCTCGTCACGCCCAAACCGCTGAACCGATTCTTCTGAAATTTGGTATGGAGATACTTTGAGTCCCGGGAAAGGACATAGGGTTTTTTTTGTTCCGAAAAAATGTACGGTTTCCAGGCATTAAACAAAAATTATTTCTGCTTATACCGCTACGTGGATTTCGATGATGTTTGGTATACAGATACGTTATGTCTCGGGAAAGGACATAGGTTACTTTACATCCGGGAAAAAGGTACGGTACCAGTGTAATAAACAAATATGATTTGCGCCTAAGCTGCTGAACCGATTTTGATGAAAATCGGTGTGTACATACTTTGACTCTAGTGGAATGACATAAGACAATTATTATTATCTTAAAAAATGTGCGGTTACCACATTATAAATTTTCATATTTTGCGCCTAAACCGGTGATTCGATTTTTATGAAACTTGGTATGGAGATACTTTGAGTCTCGGAAAAGGCCATAGGACCCTTTTTATCGCGGAAAAATGTACGGTTCTCAGGCATTAAATAAAATGATTTCTGCTTATACCGCTACATGGATTTCAATAATATTTGGTATGCAGATACGTTATGTCTCGGGAAAGGACATAGGATACTTTACATCCGTGGTACAAGGTGTACGGTACCCGTATGATAAACAAAAATGATTTGCGCTTAAGCCACTGAACCAATTTTGATGAAAATTGGTGTGCACACTGCACATACTTCGACTCTCGTGAAAGGACATAAGATAATTATTGTCTTGAAAAATGTACGGTTACCGCGTTATAGTCGAATTTCCTGTTTTGCGCCTATACCGCTGAACAGATTTTAATGAAACTTAGTATGGAGATACTTTGAGTCCCGGAAAAGGCCAAATGATCCTTTTTATCTCGGAAAAATGTACGGTTCTCACTTCCCAGGCGTTAAATAAAATGATTTCAGCTTATACCGCTACAATGGATTTTGATGATAATATTTGGTATGCAGATACTTTATGTCTCGGGAAAGGACAGAGAGTTCCCGCTTCTTCTGCCCTTCCCGCAGAGTGCTCTTGTGTATTGCGCACACACTTGGGCACTATAAAATTACTCCTTCTTAACTGGCCTGTTTTTATTGAAACCAGAGTGCTCTTATGTATTGCGCACACACTTGGGCACTATAAAATTACTTCTTAACTGGCCTGTTTTTATTGAAACCAGAGTGCTCTTGTGTATTGCGCACACACTTGGGCACTATAAAATTACTCCTTCTTAACTGGCCTGTTTTTATTGAATCCAGAGTGCTTTTGTGTATTGCGCACACACTTGAGCACTATGATGTTACTCCTGCGTGACTGGCCTGGTTTAATTGAAACCGGCCACCGCCACAGAAACCGGTGTGGGAGTATTTTTATATTTTATTTTAATTGGACATTGGGCATACTTATTGAAATACTAGTCACTCTAATTAAATTATTAATCTAATTGCAAACTAAAATTAGAATACATTTCATACATTTTATTATTAATCAACTTACGGGTAATTTGAAGATGCACAATTACTTCATCAATCTGCAGATTAATTTGTAATCAGATTAAAATTACTAATTACTTTTTGCCCAACTCTGCACGTGATAAACTAATTATTTCTACATTAACTAAGTTTAATCAAAATCAGTTCAGCAGCTTAAACGCATATTAATAAAGTTTATTACGTGAAAACCGAACATTTCCTATGATAAAAAATATACTATGTCCTTCTCCAAAACCTTACGTAATATCTACATGTACTCGATATCGATATCATAAGTCAAATTCATTTTTGTCGACTGCGCGGACACCGTACATTTTCCGGGACAAAAAGTATCTAATGTCATTTTAATTGATTCAAAGTTCAGCGGTTTAAGCGCAAATCATTTTAGAAACATAGTACATAAAATGCTATATACAAAACCTCACTTAGAAGAATAAGCATTAAACATTTTTGTACTCTAGAATATGCTACAGTGGGTTTTCAAAAAAATGGATTTCACTGTCTTAAACAGGTCTTAAACCTTATGTTCTAAAGAATAAAACTGCATTATCAACTAAAAACCCGATTTTATGTGGAATGGATCACCAATGCTTTAGCTCTCAGTTTATATACTGTATTATCTATGGCTTTAGCATTGGTTTGCTGTTTACAGCAGCCAATTTAATCTTCGCCAGTCGTCCGCCAAAGTAAGGTAAATTTCTAAAATATCGGAAACAAATACTAAAATGACAAAAAAATATTCATTAACTTTTATTACTTTATAAAAACAAGCTATCTTATTCTGAAAGAATATTTGAAAATTTAAAATCGTACTAGTAGTTCCTGAGATTAGCACGTTCAAACAAACAAACTCTTGAGTTTTATAATAACGCAACCGCATAAAAATGTCGATAAAAATATCGATACCAAAATCTGCATCACACTACATCACTATAGTGCCTTAGTTTGATAGTTCACGGAACATCAAGCGGCCTGAAAATGGCGGTGTAGCGGCGAATATTTTTCGTGAAGAATAATTGTTTTTTTTTTAAGTTTATTTTTATCATTATATTATTAATTATTATACATAGCAACATTTTGCCTGAATGATTGTCAACTACTACGAGGGCGGCACTGAAAATTTCGGGAATCAAGGAGCTGACACAACAGTACTATTTAAAAATGTGTTTATTGCTTTTCAAAGTATTCTCCGCGAAATTTGACACATTTTTCCATACGATGGAACCAATCATTGAAGCAACCATTCCATTCGGAAGTTGGGGTCTCCAAAATGGCCGTTTTGTAGGCGTCCACAGCTTCTTCAGGTGATGAAAATCTCTGACCATGCAATTTATTCTTTATTTTAGGGAAAGTATAGAAATCATTAGGGCTTAAGTCGGGGCTGTACGGCGGATGGTCTAATAATCCTATGTTTTCTTGATCTAAAAACTCTTTTGTTCTGTGCGCGGTGTGAGAACTCGCATTGTCGTGATGGAGGATAATGCGGCAGTTGCAGTTCTCTTTACGGAGTTCAGAAACGACCTGTGGCAAACAAATACTAGCATACCATTCTGCATTAACCGTTCTTCGTCCCTCAAGAGGAATAGTCGCAATATGGCCGGTTTTGGAGACAAACGTGGCCACCATTTTTTTTGCAACACTCCGTGAACGAACAATTTTTGTTGGCTTTAACTCATTTTCGAACACCCAAACTCGTGACTGGTTTTTAGTTTCGGGTTCGTACGCGTATATCCAGGATTCGTCACCTGATACAATGTTGTATACAGCATTTGAGGATCCTGCGTGGAATCTTTCGAGAGTTCTGACGCACCAAGTAACGCGAGCCGCTTTTTGCTCTTCACAGAGCAAATGCGGTATCCATCGGGAAAACAACTTTTTTAAACCTAATTGTTCATGCAATATTATTTGTATTTGACTCATGCCAATGTCTAAAGTTGCCTGAATTTCGCGGTATGTCAAATGTCGATCTTCCTCAACCAGCTTACGCACAGCATTAACGTTTTCTTGGGTGACTGCAGTTTTTGGACGACCTTGACGGGGATCATCACTGAGCCTGACACGTCCACGTTGAAATTCAGCAAACCAGCGATAAATTGTGGTTTTGGATGGTGCTTCATCACCAAATGCAGAAATCATCCGATCAACACACTGTTTTTGTGTTAAACCACTTCGAAAGTCATAATAAATCATCGCTCTAGAATTTTCTCGAGTCAGTTCCATTTTCTCAACGACTAAACAAGTTTGACAAGACCTTGTGACAAGACCGAGAATCTTTTTTTAAATAAATAAATGGTATTCGATTTTTAAAACCAAGGAATTTTCAATTAAAAAGATTTTAATATGACAGGAATAGTGAAAGTATTCCATTCCCGATATTTTTAGTGCAGCCTATGTATTTAAAAATAAATTATATCAGCCAGCGCGAGGCACATTCCATTCATAATCTTATAGTAGGGAAGGTAGTGCTAGCGTATTCTAAGTCATTTCATACCGACTAATTTTTTGTCCAGTGGTAGCTTAATATTTATCAATTAATATAATCAGCGTCAGTCGCCGCACCCGTGGTGGAATGTTAACTGAGAGTATTTCAAAGTTGTAAAAAAAATGTTGCGAAAAGTGATTTTATACCGAATGAAACTTTGATGGATGATTATTGAGGTCATGTTTAACCAAAAAAATCACTGTCAGCCGTATTGCAGACGGGGGATTCAACGTCGGTCGCGTTACTGAACATGTAATTTTTTTTTAAATATAAAGTCATTTTATACCGTACAAAATTTAAACAGGTGAATGTTTCTACTTTGTAAATAATAAAGAAAACCATCAGTCGCTAATACGATGGTGGAAAAACCGTCAGCCAGAGATATAAAGTTATAACCAATATAGCCCTACTTCGCGCTCAATGTATCCTAGGGCGTCGCGTAGACGATATTTCCACCTGCAAACATTCAGCTGACGGTGATTTTCGTTTGAATTAACTATAAAATGATCTTACATAGCAATTTTAAGTAATTAATTCGATAGTCAATATTTGTGAAGAAGAATTATATAGTATATACATTTTACTTTAAGAGCGCCATCTGTTGTTATATACTAAAACTAAAATAACACCTACCGAACCTAAACGTGTATAATCTAGATATGAACCTTTATTGGGTGCGAATTGGGATCTTTATAATGTCAATTCAATACGATTCCCAACAACAACTTTGAGATGCTTTCAATTTTTATTCCACCCATTATGAAGTGGCTGACGATCAAAGCTGTTATGTATTAAGCCCCGTATTCACTTTGATTAGTAATAAGTGCAAGTGATTAGTGCAGGTGATTAGTAATCAGGTAAAAGTACGTGTGGACAGCGAATGATTAGTGCAAGTCCTTTGATTTCTACTAATCACTAATCTCTTGAACTAATCACTTGCACTCGCACTAATCAAAGTGAATACAGGCCCTTAGTGGAATACTATTATTGTAACGATTTTCACTCGGTATGAAATGACTTTTTAAACTGAGCGCGACCTCCCCTACTATTAGTGAAACCCGACTAATTTGACAAAATAATATACTGAAACCTGTTCTGCCCCCGATAGTAAGAAGGGCGCATCTAACAAATTTGTCAAAATTGAGTTATATATATTGCTGGATTCAGGAAGAAAAGGCGCATCTTTCTGTATTTTTACTTTTTTTCTATCTAGTGCCATTTCGATTTTACCATAACGAAGTAGGTCGCTTCTGTATACATGTTTATACCTATTTTAAGATGAAAAGACGTTTTTATACAAAACTTAATTAAATAGTCGTATTTACACAAATATGTCTATTTCCGTTATGATTCCTCTAGGAGTTCGGTAATTAAAAAGTCGTATATTATATTGTAAGTTTCACACGCAATTGAAAAGGCGCAAATAACCATTTGTGCCTTTATACTCTTTTTGGAAACTTATCTTTTACTAAGTAAGTACGTCTACATCTACCATAAGCGCCCTAGCGCCCTTGCTATGAATACTTATAAAAATAGGCACATATAACCATATGCGCCCTTTTTTATAAAAATATAAAAAAATATAATAACGAGTTGTAAGAAAAAAAGTAGAAAAAAAGGCATTTGAGAATGAAAGGGCACATATGGCTAGACGCGTTTATTCAACCTAGTTTGTAAAATTTATTATAATGGTTTTTGCTAAGAAGAAAATGTTTTTTCGAGTTTTTAATTAAATAAATTAAAAATAATATTAATTTTATTAATTAGTATTAAAGACAATCAATATGGCCACCATTTCCAATTTGATTTTTTAAATTATCTTAATAAACTCAAAGACAGCAAACGATTTCCCGTTTCGTTCACTTAAATGCGTTTTTCTCGGATTTAACTTTGTGTTAGTTGCGCCCTTCTTACTATCGGGGGCAGTGTTCGTCTCTTTGCAGTTGAACTACTGGTAGTTATGTCTATTGTGGATAGACAGTTTTGTCGTCGATGTGCGCGCTCGCATACACTTCTAAGGGCAGCCGACAGTCGTTAGTCAGACTTGTCGCGGGGAGCATTAGACAACTTTGTCTATTAGACGTCTTGTCTCAAATGTGCGCATCTAGTGCATTTTATTATGCGATAGTCTGTCTTAAGACAGTCTGTCTCAGGTGTGCGGTAGCTCTTAGGGTTGTCAATTTTAGGCGGCGGCGGCGCGGTGGCGCGTTGTTGTGATGTGGGAGCGGCAAGCGGCTGTCCGCGCTTCGTTCGCAACCGCATGAACAGCGGCAACGTCGCGGTCTTCTGACTTTTAATAATAATAAGTGACTCTTGATTGTCCATATTTCGGCCAATTTTCGTGCATATTTGCATGCATATTTCGGCACTTGGATCGTGCATATAATCCGATGTCTAAGGGCCGATTTTTCAATCCTGAGATAAAAGGTCGGATAGTTAACTGAAGAATAAAGTTATTCGGTGGTTTAACCGTCGAATAAGTCATAGTCCATTTTTCAAATGTCATTTATTCCATAGATAACTATCTGACCGAATTTTTGAAGTCTGGCAACTCGCACTTTACACAGTTGAAACAAATATATATTGAATAGGGTAGACTGGGTACGTTTGTGCCAGGTTACGGTTGTGACAGTCATCATAACAGCGATACTATGCGGAATATGGGGATGGGTGCTAAGAGCAAAAGAAGCGTCTTGCAAGTCTGAATGCTTTTCCTAACATTGCTTTTGCTAGCACTTAACGATAACGTTATCAGGGGTCCACATTGCTTTTTAACAGTCAAAAGTAGGTTTTCTTGTTTAATTTATTATAACGATTACTATTTTTTGTATACAAATAACTTATGTCGTTTATTTTCTTGCTGTAAGTTGATCATTAGTAGTTAACTGTGAGTGATTATTTTTTTACGTAAATCGTGTAGCCGATTCGTGGCGATTGTTTAATAATTGAAATTATGTGTTGGGTACGGTTGTGACAAATCTTATGGGTACGGTTGTGACATACATTTATCCTATCTTTTTTCTTATATGTCCTAAAAACGCTTGCAGAAGACCAAACGAGTGCAGAATATTATTAGTCAATACGAAAATACTCACGAAAAAGTCAAATGTAGGACTTATTTAAAGAGAACGGCGAAATTCATCAAATTAATCGGATGTCGTTGTCTTGGTCGATAAATATGTTTCAAAATAGACTATGTTTTCATACGCTAGATGAATTTGTTTAGAATAAGTTTATGGTGTTTTACGGTTCAATTTTATTGAAATAAAAATAATGTCAACTATTTTTTGTAGATGTCACTACTGACTCCAACCACTGTCACAACCGCCCTTGGGTTGTGGTCTGTTGTGACAATTTCCCTCTTTCTTTAAAATTTGATTCCATGAGTAATACATCGTATTGTGGCATGATATAATGGTATTTTTATGTAGCCAAATAAATAAACTATGGTTTGTGACAAAATTTTCCCAGCTAGCTGTAAAACTAACAAAATTATTGGCCTCCAAACAAAAATTGTCACATCCATACCCAGTCTAGCCCACTTTATTGTTAGAGCAAGACAGACTCAGTCTCATTGTTTTTAGGTTATTTGTCTGTTTCATTCGGACGCCTATGCACATTTATTGCATAATTATTGTGATTGAAAATAAAAAGATAGATGCTGTGACAAACAAACTTTTTTGAACCGCACCAACTGTATTAGGTACCTGATAGGATACGGTCTATCTATTTATTGACTGTGTTTCGGGTTTTATGTTTCGTGATTAATTTTAAATTCTATTGATGAAGAAAATGTAGCACATATTCTTTTAAAAGTCTGAATCAGTGCTAAAAATCTTTTGGATCCCACATGTGATCAGGCCTCGATCTGATGATTCTTTATTTTCTTTCCAAAGGATTCATTCGATACATATATTCATTTATTATGGCCTCTTCTTCAATTGCCAGATCATCAATTTTATCGAAAATATCCTTAGTTATTAAATAAACGTAAATTATAACCTCAAGCCAAATATCAGTTACCAATGTTAACGTAAACTATCAGTCTAATAGCGGTTATTTGGTGGTTCACGCGACGGATAGTTTTATTCCTCAGTTAACGGGGTTATTCGCCGGTTAAGTCCTATCTGACGATTGAAAAATTCAATATCTTGCTATTTGTCGAATAAATACTATCTGTCTGTTTATCTGAGGATTGAAAAATCGGCCCTAAATAAAATTATAAATATACCCTTTAAAACAACATTAAAAACTAACGCCTGTCTCTTATAGGTACCTACTATAAACAAATCTGTTGTTATGATTCGAACTTTGCTTTATGTGTATAATTAATATCTGATTTACAATTAGTCAATTATGTACTTATTTTTAATTACGACATAAAATAAGTAATTGACTGTAAGTAGTTAGTTAATATAATATACCTACAATACAGAGAAATCGGCATTACTAAACGTAAACAAAGCAACAGCGGCAAATTAGTTGACTGATCAAAAGTACTTACCTAAAACATTATCTTATATTTTATTATTTATACTATGTTTTAGTAGGAAAGTTTGTGTGACAGAAAACTAATACAATAAAAAAAGAAGTAAGTAGGTATAATCATCAAGTAAAAATTATATTATGCTAGAATAAGTGAGTAGGTACTTACCTTTCCTGTTCAACTGGTAATTTAAACAAAGACAATACTGGAATTTTTGCATTACTATTTAAACACACAGCAATATTTATTATTCCTGCGATTATGATCGGACATTTTGGATTCGTTTGGCGCGGCGTGGCGCGACGCGGGCGTGCAGCGTAAAGTGTTAGCCCCGCCTGGTATGGTCCGAAAACGGTTCGAGATTTTAATAAGTGTGCGTGCGGCGACGCATTGATACTATGGCGCACACATACAAGCCGCGCGCGGTACCTTTGTATGAAGATAACTTACTTCCCTCCTTATACTATGACAGGGGCGTATGTAACGCGTGTCATGCTGATGGTGACGTTTTCCTACACGAGCGATATGATGAAACCCACTACTTACGGCTCAGCTTAAATAATCAATATGCCCACGTTTCTATAAAAAGAAGTGAAATCCCACCAAAAACATTCTGTAAAAAAACTAGCCAAATCTTGAATCTCGATGGAGCTGCTTGTTTATCTCTAGTATGAGTTCCTTGTTGACTATGTAACCCTAAAAAGTAATGATATCTAGACAAAGGCGTACCAAGTCTGAGGTTCTTTTATTTTTATAAAGAAATCTCAGAAACATAATTAAATAATGAAAAATATAATTAAATAAATATTTAAATAAAATAAAAATAAAAAATAATGTTACAACTACGAAATTAATTGTATATTAATTGTATCTTCTTTTAACTTTAATACTAAAAATGTAGCGACCGACATTAAGGTCCCTTTTAATATTTATGAATACTTCTATTTTAACTAAGAGAAATTAGATGATTTTTGGTACACATCTTGTTACTAAACGATAATTAAAGTTATTTAAAAAATAAGAACTTCAATTTATTTTTATGTGATATCACACATAGACCAGCACGAGTCGGCGCATGAGTGCCGAAAACTATTCCACCTCAATTTTTTATGCGATCCTCTTCAAATCGTTCTCCTGATGATATGAATGCATGTTGCCATAGTACAACCCGGTGCCATATTGTTTAAACAAACATTGTTTAAACAATTGCAAGGAATTGTTATTTTTCAACCGAACAATTTTTTTTATATTATTTATTGAAATACCAATAAAAAAGGTCCTATGACTTTTTAAGATAAAGTTAATATTTTTAAAGATATGAATTTTTAAAAATTCTAAAAATCTCAAATTTGGGTACATTAGACCCATGAAAAATATATTTAAAAAAATAATAATGTCTAAGTAATAAATATTTTTAAATTCTCTATACAATAGTTAATAATGTCGTTGGTAGAGATTTTAAAAAAATCATTGTTTATATCTTTTTTTATCTTAGCAAAAGAAGACAAAAAATTGTGTTTTTTTGTATGGAAGGCCCCCTTGAACATTTACTTTATTTTAATTTTATTATTAATTATTAAAGTACAAATATAATTAAGGATTTTGTGAAATTTTCAAGTGCCTAGCTGTTATTATTATTGATTACGAGCAAAAAAGGCCAAAAAAATCACGTTTCTTGTATGGGAGCCCCCCTTAAATATTATATCTTTAGTATTTGTTGTTATAGCGGCAACAGATACACAATCTAATATCTCTGAAAATTTCAGAAGTCTAGCTATAGCGGTTTTTGAGATACTGTCTGTCCGTTTGTCTGTATGTCTCCAGGCGGTATCTCAAAAACCGCTATAGCTAGCTACTTCTGAAATTTGCACAGATTGTGTATATCTGTTGCCGCTATAAGAACAAATACTATAAATAAAATAAAGTTAATATTTAAGGGGGGCTCCCATACAAGAAACGTGATTTTTTTGGCCTGTTTTGCTCGTAATCAATAATGGTAACAGTTAGGTACTTGAAAATTTCACAAAATCTTTAATTATATTTGCACTGTAATAATTAATAATAAAATTAAAATAAAGTAAATGTTTAAGGGGGGCTCCCATACAAAAAACACAATTTTTTGTCTTCTTTTGCTAAGATAAAAAAAGATATAAACAATGAATTTTTTTAAAATCTCTACTAACGATATTATTAACTATTGTATAGAGAATTTAAAAATATATATTACTTACATATTATTATTCTTTTAAATATAATATTTTTCATGGGTCGAATGTACCCAAATTTGAGATTTTTCGAACCTTTAAAAATTCATATCTTTAAAAGTCCGATTGAAAAATAACAATTCCTTGCAATTGTTTAAACAATGTTTGTTTAAACAACATGGCACCGGGTTGCACCATGGCAACATGCATTTATATCATCAGGAGGGCAATTTGAAGAGGATCGTATAAAAAAATTGAGGTGGAATAGTTTTCGGTACTCATGCGCCGACTCGTGCTGGTCTAACAGTGTTTGTACCAGCTTTTTTCTAAACTTTACCTTGAATTTTAAGACAGAAAAAAGTTACTTGTTAAATAGAAGTTTATATATTTGATCTCATTTGACTATGTTTAAGTGTAGTAAATATATATTTTTGTTGATTTTGACTGATTAATAAGATTAGTAGAAGCATAATGTTTATTTGTTCAAAAAAAATTTTAATAAGTACAATAAACAATGTTGTTTAATATCGAAGACGTCTCTATTTAGTAAAAACTGATCCGTTTTATATTATTCTTTTATAAAATCCAATAGAAAACATACTATAAGTGAAATATTTAGTAAAAACCATCTTGGGCATTTTCATTGCGTCATGCTCTTTGACGTGGTAAACAACAGGAATCTGGAATAGAGTTATAAAATTACATAATTGAAGTTAAATTCTAAAAGACTAGATAACGTACTTCTCAAAAAACATGATATTTATGTAACTTCCTACAATAACATACTTAATTAGGATGTCGAAGTTTGAATGCGATTTTCTCAATACACCTTTTACGACTTTCGAGCTTAAAATTAAAAAAAATATATTTTCCAGACCTACACGCATGTTATTTACATGGTTCGATAGCCTATTAAAATATGTAGATAATTATGGAGATACTAATAACTCAATAGCGACAATAAGGTCCCTTCACGCTGATAACGTCACAAATTATTATTGATTTATAATAATTAGCACTGGAAATATAATATATCGTTTATAAAATTCCATGAAGAAGAAGGTGTCATTATTAATTCGACATAAGTACTTAAAAAAAAATGCCAAATGACAATGTACTCGTTTGTAATAGTCCAAGAGCTAGACGTGAACCTTTTGAGTAACGGTCGCTCTGTAAGGCTAGGTACACTTACGATTTATGTCATGCTAAGAGCAATGACCTGGCAGGCCTTAGCCCTGCACGTCATCAGCTCCTTTATTTTTAACTGTTAACTAAATTGAGTTTCAAAACTTGTTTCTGTAAGTTTCAAAATTTAATAGAATTTAGTGTACACCTTAAATATAAAATGCTTAAATATACAATGAACAGAAGTATATGACAGGTCAAACCGTTACTCAAAAGGTTCACTAGCTCTCCCTCTATAACTTGTGAACCAACGGTATTTTGGTGATTTGTTATCTCAGCTGAGATACTTAAATCTGCGATAAGATAAATAAGTATAGAAATGATTTTGTTCGTTTAGTCACCAAACATTAATTTTTACCTAGACATCCACAACAATTTTACATACGTCTCTATTCAAAACACTGTTTGTCTACATTCCATTATTTAGGAATATTATAATCTAACGGTATTTACAATTTACTCTATTTTTATATTATTTATTTTAGTATGTATTTTCAATAAAACAGCAATTACACTTATATATAAATAATTGCTATTTTATTTGGATAATGTTATTCATATTTTCCCGTGAAAAGATTATTTGTCAGCATAGCTATTGTTCACAAATTGAAAGATCATTTTATTAGCTTCTATTTTTATGTCGCAAAAGGGTATGTTATTCTCTTACTTCTACCTCTCAGAAGATCCTTATTTCAATGAGATAATGGCTAATATCATTGAAACTTAGAGGTAAAATAATTTTAAACAGTTGTCTCCGTCGTGATAAATGTTATTCATTCTTGCTGAGTCACGGAAGCCACGTTGTCTGGACTTCTAAAGCATTTTATGACGTCACTTAACATTTGTTTACACTTTGCCCTTTACTTTTACTATTATCATACGGTTGATTTGTTGTTCATATCTATTTTCATTCGGTGTCCTCCAACTTCTCCAAGTTACACGTTTGAAGACAAAATGAAATAATATTTCCGAATGAATTCTGGGAAAAATTGGGAATTCTAAATGTGAAAACGTGTAAATGGTGTCTAGATTTTATACATCCTTCTATACATTAAATAAACACCGTATGTTTTCCAAATAAATAAATAAAAAAAAAAAAAAAACATTTATTAGAATATTATATAGGCATGTTTCACTCGAGTAAATTATATTTAACAGTGTTAAAAATTATACAAATATAAGCAGGCCCGACGGACGTTGTCCCATCTTATCTACGAAGTTTAAATTGACAAAAGCGGTAAGGTTACTTTCTCAGAAATAACAAAATAAGGTAAAGTATTCTTTTATAATTTTTCACCTAATTATATTACTATAATTGTGGCGGTACCCACAATTAGCACCACATTCCTGCATCGCGCTATCGAAGTTTTTTAAGTGCGTCGGTATTTATGCGACTGCTGTAATCAATCACATGGGCTCCGGCCTGACCAAGCAGAATACCTCGCTCGGTCAGATGATCTTCCTTAGCGGCCACCAGCAGCCTTATTCCTACACTATAATAATTGATGACGTGAGTGGAAGAATCGAACAAGTAACATTTCGTAACATACAGACAACAACTCATTTTTTCCCTAATTATTTTAATAAAACTTGTAACTTATCTACTTCATAATCTAGCTAACTTATCTGGCTACACATATAATCCATAGCTTTTCTATTCAAAAAAAATCCGGCCCTAAAGCCTCCATTTAAGCAAAAAAACGGGAAGTTTTTTCATCTTACTTACCTTATACTTCCACTCACGTCTTGAATTATTACAAGTAAAAAGTATCACGGAATCCTGTTAAATGATCCATAATGATAATATTATTTCATCTTTATAAGACGTAAACATCAACGTAATAATGTTTCGCTTGAAAATTTTTTAAGTCAATAAAGTCGTAAAGGCTAATACGATAATAATACACGAAAACTCATGTACTTATTTATCGAGCATGAACACAGCCTGAGGCTATGTTGATGGAAATTAATAATAGCGACTTTCTTTTGTTATTTTCTTCTTTTATTAAGTGTTCACCTGCTATAATATTTTTAGACTTATCAAATATTTTCTTTATAATTATGTTGTTAACAGAGAAATTGGGGTACCCGTCTAATATGGTCGGGCTGCGTATTGCCAAACTGTATACTGACCTAGACCGGGGTTGCTCTGAGTTCGATCACAGTTTGCCTTTATAGTTGAAGAGCAAACTGTATACCTATTCAGAGCGTGTCTGAATCGAAATACATTTTGCTTTAAAATACTTGAGCAAAATACATACGAGTCCAGACGTCCATACTTTTCGGCGTCTGGTGTAGTATGTAATATGGCATCGATAATTTAGAGCAAAATGCATGCGAGTGCAGACATATCTTATCTCTTTTATTCCCGCGCGGCGCGCTATCATGCCTGCCTTGTCTTCTAAAACTTGCGCCGCTTGCGACCTTGACGCCTTTTTGTCAGCCAATAAAAATCAGCCGAATGCAAAGAAACATTGAAAAATATTGATGGTTAATGTGGTAGTTGTAGTTGATTAATGATTACATTTACTTTAATTATGATTATACATGATTACACAAATTTATGTATTAAAGACACTTTATTTTTCAATATCGACCCCTTTAGTAAGAAATGTAGTAAAAGCCAAAATTCGATGTTACAATACAGGCAAAAAACAAAAATAGTAATTATGACATTTTTCTGTTCTTGATTCATTAATTTATTTGTTTGTTGTTGATTGAAGGAACCCTTTATTATTTTCAGTGAACATCGATTACAAATAGGTACAATTTATTGTGTCAGTCAGTACATCTTTCTTATGAAAAATTAATAAATACTGTCATTGGAAACACTTACATTTTTTTTAACAGCCTGTACCTATAATTGTTACAGTTCAAATTTTTACAGTTCAAATTTTTCAAAATACTTACTCGTACAACGGGTTTTCTTTCGTTATAACCCAAAATAATTCACAATAGGTATGTTTTAGGGAAAGTTGTTCAGTTTCATGGATAGGTATAACAACCACACACAACAACATAACAAAAATATACGGGAAATTATTAAACACATTGTATAGGTAGTTACAGATATTCGCATGTCACAGTTTGCTTTACATATAAGCGAGCAAAGTGCATACCTACTCAGATTGGTCTGAGCTCGTATATACTTTGCTCCAATTTTCAATGAGCGCGACGTAGTTCAGTACAGACTATGGGCGTCTGGGTCAGTATACAGTTTGGCAATACGCGGTCGGGCTATGTTATGGCTATGTCAAACCCTGACATAATGATATGACAGATCACTAACACTGAATTGACATAATCTGGCCAAATAGTGTAGGTAAAGATCACTGACCTCCATCACACAAACTGTACGCTGGACCTATGATACTCTTTGAAATGACAGCTGTTTTTTGTGCCCGTTTGAAGCAAAGAGAACTAAATCTGACGTAAACATAACGTTTTAAAGTCGCCATATTGGCGCTGATAGCAGCAGTGGGAGTACTTGGAACTAATACTCGTTTCTACCACCGTAGCGATTCTATTCTCTTTGGTTTCTACAACCAATAGCGATTGAGCGGCTATTTTCAAGTAACGTCAGATTTATTTCTCTTCCCCTGCATTGGGGGCGCTGATTCCGCTTCAAATAGGCACAAAAACAGCTGGATATCTTATGTCCAGCGTATTTGTATTTAATGGAGGTCAATGGTAAAGATACTCATTTATAATATTAGTATAGATTAGCAGATATTAGTATAGACGGTACCTATTTAACTTTATATAGTCACAACAATAATCTATACTTATTATAAAACAAAGTCGCTTTTTTCCCTCATGTCCCTTTGTTCCCTTTAATCTTTAAAACTATGCAACGGATTTTGATGATTCTTTCAGTGTTAGATAGCCCATTTATCGAGGAAGGTTATAGGCTATATTTTATCACGCTAAGACTAAAAGGAGCGGAGAAATAGAGTAAAATGGGGGAAAAACGGGGAAAATTATTTGAAAGGGCTAACTTGAACGCGATAATTTCAGGAACTACTGGTCTGATTTGAAAATTTCTTTCAGTGTTAGATAGCCCATTTATTGAGGAAGACTATAGGTAATATTTTATCACGCTAAGACTATTAGGAGAATGTGAAAAAACGGGGGAAATTATTTGAAAGGGCTTATCTCGCAAACTATTGGAGCAATTTTTATGTTATTTGGAACAAATAAGAAGTAGACCACGTGAAGGATCATAGGCTATCCATTTTTATAATTTTTTCAGTGGCTATATATTTTATACCCGTGCGACGCCGGGGCAGGTCGCTAGTAATACATAAAATAATCGGTCAAGTGCGAGTTGGACTCGCACACGAAGGGTTCCGTACCATAGAACGAAACTAGGAAAAAAATGTGTTTTTTGTATGTGAGCTCCCCTTAATTATTTATTTTGTTTAAATGTTATTGGTAATTATTAAAATATATGTATATTATACAATTGAGTATGTTGTGAATATTTCTATCTATTGCCATCATTTATATCGAGCAAAAAATGTCAAAAAAGCCACGTTTGTTATATTGAAACCCTTAAATATTTAATTTATTTTGTTTTTAGTTTTTGTTGTTATAGAGGCAACAGAAATACAATTACATAATCTGTGAAAATTTCATCTCTCTAGCTATTACTGTTCTTGAGTTACAGCCTGGAGACAGACAGACGGACAGAGAGACGGACAGACAAACATCGAAGTCTTAGTAATAGTTTTTTTACCCTTTGGGTACGAAACCCAAAAATATAATAATATTTCTAAAATTATATTAATTCAAAATAAGTTTTCAAGTTTTAATCTATTAAACATATTTCATTCTGAAAGAGCAAACTTTGGGGAGTAGATGAATTTTTAATGGCTTTGTTAACTTTACATCCATTACGGCGAAGAGTTTAATAGCGCTAATTAACTTTTAAATGTATTAAGACTGTATTTAAAAGGCATGTCTTAAGGTGACGCCTTGATAATTTGGCTGCAGCGATATCGATTTTTTCCAACAATTACTAAAGCTAAGAAATTAAAGTTCATTGTCAGTATTCACCATATCTTTATCTTTGAATTACCCATAGCATAACACGATTAACTTTTATAACACAGAATAATCAATCAAAAAGACCTCTATAAAAACAGGGATTCTAATTTTGCCAACAGAGGAGAGTGATTTAAGCTTCCAAAACTTGTACATAAATTAGCTCATGCATACACTATTTGGCCATAGCTTAAATATGAAATATATTTATGGTTTTTAAATAACGCGACAAAAACCATTTTGTCGCTTACGCCCTTTCCATTTCTAGCTGTTCCATTTCTTGTTTTCTATTAGAGGCCCACCCGGCGTCTTATAGAAAACAAGCGATCTAATACATAATATCCAAAACGATTTTTTCACTTTAACACGGCGTCACCCTAAAGTCTATAGTTTTCGGTGTGGACATGCAGCAGCTGTATCGTATAATCCGCCATATTACATTACGGCTATTTTCAAAAACATAGCCGTATTGTAATATGGTGGTTCAACGTATCCGCAGATTGACATTGACATCTTTCACGTTTAGCCGTAGATATTTGGTCAATTTCTTAAAATAGCAGGATTATGTTATAAACCAACTTATTTCATAATTGAGTATAGGTACGTAGAATAGGTATGTACATATATTATATATATATATATATATATATATATATATATATATATATATATATATATATATATATATATATATATATATATATATATATATATATATATATGTATTATACAGATATATTTTAATTATTATTTTAATAAGCAAACTTTATATCACGTGCAGTCCAGCCAAAAGTTTCATACTGGCCAGTAAGGCTTAACCGCAAAATCTAACTTGGAGTTTACGAGCTAAACTTCGAGTTCAACTAGTCTGTAGCCGGGTTACATTAATTAAATTTGTTAATTATCTAGAGTAGATAATAAAGTTTAGAATATCATAAAAGTGTGCATCGATCATCTACGAACCACGGCCAACCCGATTCCCATAATGTTTTCGAACATTTTAAAATGCGATGAGAGTTCCATCTAGTTCCATATACTGGGTGTAACAAAACTAAGTGATAATACGACGGACGTGTACGTGTTCCTCATAGTGAGTTCACTGTGAAAGTAGCAGCGCTGAAAGATTTTTTTTCCCTTTTGTATTGGGAAACTCGTGAGTCGTGACGCTGGGACCCTAGCCCATACAAAAGTGAAATAAAATTTGGTCTTTCAGGGATGCTAATTTCACTGTGAATTATATATAAGGTAGGTACACATACACGCCCTTTTTTATGCGCAGGGGAAACCCATCATGGGTCCCCCGGGTTGGGGATGTGCCTCAGTTAGCTGAAGCACCCGGGGGTATGTGGGACTCTTACCCCCTAAAACTATCTGCGGTTTGCCTTCAGCCGTATACGAAGGGATGTCCTGGATCTGTCTAACACAGGACTCCCTCCATGACCTGTCTACCTCAAAATGGACCGGACTTCCACCAAAGTAAGGCAACGCTCCGGCAAACTGAAGCATTCTCTTCGTAATAAGTATAAAAAATCGATTATTCGGAATTAACCAGATATGAACATGAGTTTAAACACGCCAGGAGACTAATCGCGGCAAAATGTACGGTTCCTGCTTTCGCTTCAGTATGCACGAAGTTAGGAAATACCTAGTGGAATTATAGAGGGTTTTAATAACAGCAATTTGAATAAAGTATTCTATAGCGCTTATCTTAAAGTTCTAAAGGTAACTTTATAGGGTTAATCCTTAACCTTCAAAGGGCTAGTCGTGATAACAGCCCGGAGGATTGTAACTTTGAATCTATTACGAGGACCGAGGGCCAGACTAACGAGATAATATTATGACAATTACTATTACAATAGACACAGCTAACCAGTACCCCAACTTCAAACAAACTGACGAATCGGCGGGTACCGCTGCAGTCCGCTGTAAAGTGCCCCGCAAACGATCAAATTTTGTTTGACAAACATATTTGATGTAATTTACGTTTTCATGAAACAGCAGCACAGACAATCAAACGTGCATCAAACAAGTTTGTCAAACAATTAGCTAGAATCGATTTGAGATCATGAGATCTTGTTCGACAAATACAGCGGAACGTACACGTTTGTCAAACGCTACGCAAATCCAAATTGTCTTCAAACAGGTCAAACACGTAGTTTGTTTGACAAACGCTTCAAACAAAGCTGTACACTATCAAACTGATTGACAAACACGTAAAATTTGACAAACAATTTGATCGTTTGCGGGGTAGGTACTTAAGCATGCTACAATTAATGGCAGTGCTACGCAGCCACGGAGCCCGCCGGCCGATATGACATAGTACGTCAATTATTGTATATTTTGAGAACTCTTCTGAGCCGGCCTATTGGTACGTTTTATCTATTTAGATTTTGTTATTGCGCTTATTTTGTTGCTTTAACTCATCTTTCATAAAAATGTTGCAATAAGTTATAGTACTGTTATTGAACAGTAATGTTGCATTAAAAAGTTAACATAAAAGTTGAATCGCAGTTTTATGAAGTATTAAGGCGAATACAACTGCCAATTCGACATCTTTGTGTAGTTTTATAGACGTATGTATTTCATTGATTGACACAAAAAAAAAAATGATTTTTGATTATATTTGGAAAAGCTTCTTTATTTTAAATAATAAAAAAATGTACTCCTACTGGTTGAAAAAAATACCAAAGTCACATCTTCCAGGAACTTAAAACAGTTCTAACTAAAATAATATACTAAGCTATGCTTTAAAAATTTGTTTATAAGATACCTTTTACAAAAATCCGAAGCTTGTAAGATTTAATTTTCGGTTCTGACATCTAGATTTCCCATAATATTTATTTTTTCCTCTAACAAACGAAAAATTTATCCACGCTATATAGTGAACATTTCACATCTCTGTCTCTCTCGCATGAAAATGGCACTGATTTAAAGGAGCAGTTGTAAATTGCAGTTTTGGTAAGTTAAAAATTATAAATGGCACGTTTAATAACTAGTTTAGCAGTTAAAACTAAGCAGTAAAATAGACAAAAATGAGTAGTAAAAAATAATGAAATGGATAATTGAAAACATTATTGAACAGTAAAATAATTAAATGGTCAGTAAAAATTAATGAATGAGCGGTTACGTGTGGGCAGTAACAAATCGGAATTTGTCAGTAGAAATCTCATTCTAAGAAGTTCTTTAAACAATGAGGCGGTAAAATATAATAAAATCGGCCAAGTGCGAGTCAAACTCACCCATGAAGGGTTCCGTGCCGTTATAAAGCGAAAGTATAAGACGGTCGCCGGCTGCTGCCGCAGCACGCTCGCTGCGCTCGCTCGGCTCCCTCTGCCGTTGTGGTCTAAGTTCTAACCTAACCTAACCTACTCTTGGACTTTCTGGATTGTGTTTGTTTTTGTTTTGGCGGGGGGCTGCGCCTCCCGAGCCCCCCTTTCTGGGGGGCTCGGGAGGCGCAGCCCCCCGTCCCCCCGCTTCGGTATCCGTGGTTAAGTAGGCCTTCGGTTAAGTCGTTATCGAACCGCTCGTTCCATCATTTTTACCGCTCATTCATTTATCGAACTGCTCATTCCATCATTTTTACTGCTCATTCCATCATTTTTACCGCTCAAAAGTTTTTTTATTACTGTCCATGTTTTACAGTCACAATAATTAATCAACCGCCAGAAAATTAAATAACTGCTCAATATTTTTTGCAACTGATCATAATAACATCTCAAATATTTAAACTGATCAAAAAATTTAGTTCCCCATGAAAATCGACAGTGGTGCGAGAGCGATGCGAGATATGCGAATTCTCGAGGTCATTGGCAGTTATCAGCGTCTTATGTCTTAAGTGTACTAGAAATAATAACTAGTATACAGTACCTACCCCGAAACCTAGACGTGATGGATATCACTTATTATGTTTGGGATATTTAATTTACAACTCATTTCCTATTCATTACACTTAATAGTTAAGTGGGTACCAAAATCGTGTAACGCAGTGTAATTAATCTATGTCCTGCGCCCTGATCTTTCGCCAGTCGTGTCGGTCTGGTCACCGTTACTGAAACCGGCGTGGGAGTAAGAAGCTATTATTAATGCATTGTTGTAGTCTGTTTTCTATGAAAGTACCTACATTCTACACAAATGGCGCTACATAATGAAATAGCAATGAAGTTTCAACCGTTGTTATGACTTTTCATGACGAAAGAAGACTTTTCAAGGATACGACCGACATTGGCTTCAGTCTCGAAACCAGCGGGCAGCAGGGCGGGAGCGGCGCGCGGCGCGCGGCGTACTAGACGGGTTATCCATATAAATCTATACATCCGCTCCCGCAACGCTGCCCGCTGGTTTCGAGACTGAACCCTAAAACTCCAAACCAGCGGTCGAGTCAAATATTTCCGGGCGATCGAGCTACCTCACTTGTATGGGCACACCGCTTAAATTCTTTAACTAAAGGTCCGAGGGCTTATAAATTTTAAGGACTTCCATCGATTTTGAGTGGATTTTCTGGATACTTGTAATGTTTGAGATATTCTGAGTGTTTAGAAAATTCGGCGAAATAAACTTCATTGATCACTAGCTGTTAATTGCGACTTTGCACGTCTTAAATGAAATTGCACTCCAATAGTACATTTCTGCTAATTAAAACAACCTTTATCCTTCTATGTAGTCATCTTTACATGAGTGCAGAGTGCCAAATTTTGTTCAAATAGGTCTAGCCAAACACGCGTCACTTACAAAGTTACCAAAGGAAATATGGATTAATTTGTATATCTCAAAATTATTTCGGTATTTTCAAAATTTTTCAAATCATGTTTATGTGAGGCCATGGTTTTAATAAATGTTATTTATTCTTGTGAAATGGCTTACTTTTTAATTGAGTATATCACTTAAAATTACCCCAAATAGACTGCTATTTTTACAATAATAAATTACCCCTATTAGTATTTCAGCTCAAAAGTTAAAATGTAACATTT